>JARJIL010000006.1:71983724-72579724 GCA_038502395.1 Dittrichia graveolens
AACTACCAAAAAAAAGGTAATTGTGTAATATTTGTTCTAAAATAAATCAATGCAAATAAACTTTTTTTTTCAAATTATAAATAGAAGATCAGTTTGAATCATCTCTATTGGTTAATTGTAGTAATTTGCTTTGATAAAATTAAATTTTAAACATTAATTTAAGTTGAAAATTTAATTTGATTTAACTTTTAAAAGTCAAAGTTTATAAATTTTATATTTAATTAAATTATTAGTTTTATCATTTGACCTTATTTTTTATAATTGTGAATTTGTACGATAATAATCGATAATTTGTTTAAGAAATATAGTCACGTCTTTTGGTATCATGATACAACGTTTCTATAATCACGTATGCCCTCTCCTCGCGTGACACTTCCACCGCTGGTCTTTATGTTGACGCCGTCTGTCGCTATCTTTTTAAACTCTCATTTCTTTTGCGTCTTATAATCAATTAATATATTTTATTAATTTTTAATATTTATTATTTTTTAACCAACCTATATATTAAGAATACATTTAATGTAATAAAATGTTGTTGTTACTATAATCTTTTGTGCGAAAAACTTGAAAAACTTATGATTGAAATTTAATACCATAATTATCTCACAATTGTTGGTTTAATAATTTAAATTAGATTGATGAAGATGGATTAAATACTAACAAATAAAAGTTAATTATAAGACAGAAAACATTTAAATTCTAAGATAAAAAGATCAATTCAGTATTAATTTCTTTGTTTGCTTAATTATATATATTTCTCTAGAGACCAATATTTTAACATTATTATTATTACAGTGTTTCAATAAATTTTTATCTTTCTGCCATAAAAGACTTTTTTTGTAGTAGTGGGAAATATAAATATAGAGACCAATATTTGAACATCCATCATATATCCTTGACTTGGTAAATTCATTTCTACTTTATTGACATAAAAGAGGTTAACTAGCTATCACCATATATATCTTATTATATACTTACTTTTGCTATAAAAGGAGAGCCCTTCTATATTTCACTTCACCAAATAAACAACTTCACAAATTATATTTAGGGTTTCTAAGTATATAAATTTCTAAAAATGGGCTTGATGACTAGAGCTTTTATCTTGCTCGCTATGGTTGCATGTTTCATATCAGCTGCTCATGCTATTGCTGGCCAAGCAACTTTCTACACTCCTCCTTATGTTCGTAAGTATTAAAAACGTATAATCTATTTTGCATCACGTTCATTTCTACCTAATTAATCATCTTATTTCGAAAACTAAAAAACATAATTTATTTTCAAAACACAATCAATAACATTCCCTATGTTCATTTACCTTAGTAGCTTGTTTTGACCGAGTTTTTGTTCTCCTTATGTAGCATCATCATGTTTCGGCAACCAAAACCGTGGTGTGATGATTTTAGCAGCAAACCGTGGTTTGTTTGCCAACCAAGGTGCATGCGGGACTAGGTACCGAGTGACGTGCACAGGTGGAACCAACAAGGGTGTGATGCGACCATGCACAGGTAGAAGCGTTGATGTTACAGTTGTTGATCTTTGTCCAGGATGTGCTACAAATCAAGTTGATCTTTCTCAAGAAGCGTTTGCAATGATCGCCAATCCTGACGCTGGGAGAATTAATATTGAATATAAAAGGTAACCATATATACGCAACATTTTATCTTAAATTTGTACAAATATCATTGGACACTTTACTAATGTTTGGCATCTTTGTAATTTTCAGGATCTGATTTAAAGAAATAAGCTCACTGTGAGATTTCTTCAAAATAAATGAGACTCCTGAACATTGTAATAAACTATGTATCATGAAGATGTATCAATACCTTGAATAATGAAAATGTTGCTTGTTATTTTATCACTGTTTATTGTACTTATTCTAAGAACTTGAGTCTTGAGATATCATGAGTTTAATTAATTTCCTCATATATTCTATTTTTTTATTCATCTTTTTTTTTTCAATTCAGAACTGCAAAACAATATTTCAGTTAAGTACGTTGAACTAGATTTGTATTCTTGCATTTGAGAATGATGTGAGGTTTTATCTTTTTCCTTTTGATATATTAATTAATGTTTTCTTAATTAATCTTATCTGTTTTATTTTACTTTAATTCAGTAATAAAAAATTTCATTGTATTTCATACAATTTTCTCTATATATATTTGATAAATTACATGAAAATATAATAAATTTTAAAATTAATTACCAAAATAAGCACTTTTAGTGTGCAATAGCAAAAATAAACATCAAAAGATCAATATTACCAATTTAAGCATGATTTCGCCGATAAAAGGTGTCGGTTTCGCTGATAAAAGGCTCCCATTCCGCCGACCAATAATAGCGCGCCACGTGGAAAAAAAATACCTATTACGCCGATAAAAGGTGCCGGTTTAGCCGATAAAAGGTGCCGGTTCCGCCGACCAATAAAAGCTATCCACGTTGCATCAGGAAAAGAAAAAAAACCGTTTCGCCGACAAAAGTGTTCCATTTAGCCAATAAAAGTGTTCCATTCCTCCAATAAAAGCAAAAAAAATAAAAAGATGTGTTGTCAAATCATTATTGAGTTGTCAAATCGTATGAGAAAGCGTGTATTTACTATTAAAAAATAGTAAAAAATTAAAGTAGATTAGATATTTTGTAATTTTTTAGGTGAGTAAAAGAGGATAAATAGAAGGGGTAAGGGTAAGATGTGAAATCTGAACTTTTTCAACAGGTCCATTTCCGGCGACATTTCCGGCGACATCTTCGGCGACATCCTCCGGCGACCAAAAGCTTGTAAGTTTTGTTCACTTGTTCCGACGACACCTCCGGCGACCACTCCGGTGACGAAATACCCACTTTGTTGAGTTTTCCGGCAGCTTTTCCGGCGTGGGGACTTTTCCGACATCTCTATTTCTCCATCAAACCTTATATAAGAATGGTAAACCTTTTATTTCAAAAAATAAAACTTATATTTATGTATATGTATGTAAATGTATGTTACATTTTGTTTTATTTTAAATATCATGTATATTATGTTTGTTAAAAAAGTGTTATTGTGTTTATTTATTGTTTATAAATTATTAGATTACATGAGTTTTAGTATTTCTTTATTTTCCAATAATTAAAAAGTTGTTAATTTGTATATATGTTTGTAATATTGTAAAAAATTAAATATTTGAAAGACTTGAAAAATATATATTTAGACTATGAATGTATGTTACATTTTATTTTTTTTATATACCATGTGTATTATTACTTTTAAATGTATGTTTAAAATGTTTTATTGCGTTTGTTAAATTTTTATTAATTGTTAGATGAAATTAATTTTAGTGTTTGTGTATTTTCAAAATAATTAAAAAGTTGTTAACTTGTATTTATGTTTGTAATTTTGTAAATAATTAAATATTTAAATGACTTGAAAATTGTAAATTTAATATATGACCAATTTATATAGAGAAATATATATTTAATAGACTATGAATGTTTTAGAAAATCGATAAAAAAATATAGACAAGTTTAGTTAGACATGATTGAAAAACTAATATTTATAAAAGTATGAAGTTTTATAAAAAAAATCTAGTTAGATGAGATAGAGAAATTAATATATTTATAAAACTATAAATGTAGATGTCATAGAGAAATTAATTTAATTAAAATAATATAAAGTTTATTAACAAAATTATATTTCGATCTCATAGAAAAATTAATATAGTTATTAAAGTATAAATTTTTTAAAAATCTATTTCAATGTCATAGACAAATTAATATATTTATAAAGTTTTTAAAAATCAAGTTAAAAATGATAGACAAATTTATATATATATATATATATATATATATATTTAAAATAGTTTGAAGTTATAAGAAATTGATTTAGGTTATTTTCGTAATTGATTTAAAAATTAATATAGTTATAAAATTTAAATGCAATACATAAATGTATATACTTATAAAGTTTATAGATTAAGGTTATATCTTTATAGTTAAACATGAGAGAGAAATTTATATATATTTAAAAAACTATTTTATAATAAAATTTTAGTAATGTAGTTAGACAGTATAGAAAATTTACTATACTTAAAAGAGTGTATATATTTACAAAAATTACGGAGCTTTTATAAAATAATTTAGAGTTAATAGACAAGTTAATCTAATAATTTTAAAAGTTTTAAAATTTTATTTAAAATGATAGACAAGTTTAAAAAATTTAGAATTTTTGATTGTTTTATGAATGTTGTATGTAATAAAAACTCTAAAAACTCATTTCATTTGTAGAAAATTTACAAAGCAAGTCTAACTTGTCAAAACAAGTTACGTGTGTGCGCGCAAATTAAACAACGCCGGAGTGAAAGAGCAGATAGTTTGACAATATTTAGCCAGCCTTGTTTTGGGCCATTTCTTAACATCAAGGGGCCACACAACGATCCTATGGTCATACACACATTGTTGTGTAGGCAGATAGTGAATGGGATTAATGAATGGGAAACCTTATTTTTCAATGTGGCGGGCAACCACATAACTTTCGGGCGCCGAGAGTTTTGTCTGCTGACAGGACTTAGATTCGGGCCCATAAACTTTATTGACAATCTCCCTGAAACAAGTTTTTTAAGGCGTGTTTTCCCGGGACTTGATTCACCCCGATTATACGTGAACCACGTGCTTAAACTCTGGGACAATGTAACCGCGTTTAATAACGTACGGGATGATGATGTAGTGAGGGTAGCATTGCTAGTCATGCTATACCGTGGGTTTATTAGGTCCGATGACCAATGTTACATTCATATAGGAGTTATACATCTACTGGAGGACCTGAACGCATGGAACACCTTCCCTTGGGGGTCGTTTATCTGGACGTACACGTACTACCAGCTTTATAACGCTTTAAATGCGGATAAAGTCGCACGTCATGCGAATAATCCCCGTGGAGCCTACACTCTTTACGGGCTTGTATGGGTCTTAAAGGTATAATAATACATTGTTAACGATATAATAATAATAACATATATCTACCGTTTTGTTTTCTAATATAGTTTATTTCTATAGTGTTGGGTTTACGAGACCTTCCTCGGTATCAGGAGGTTTCTCTCATATGACGGGTCGATACCCAGAGGCCTTGCGGTGGGTAAGGCACCCTTTCGCATGGAATTTGATCAGGTCGTGGCTATTTTCGCCCAATGCGCAGATGTAGGTGTTTCTACTAGTTATTTTTAAAACGTGTTGTAAATTTATACGCACTAACTATTTTTTTATGACTATCCAAAGCCAGCTTATGCGCCGGTGAACATGACTCCCACCTCCATTGAGCGGACTCAAGACTGGTGGATTTCCAGCCTACCGTTTTTTAAAGGTGGTGACGGCATTGTTGTAGGACAGGTCCAAGCTGAAGAGAGAGTGCCTACACCCCCACTTCATGATTTCTCCCCGCAGCATTCTCCACCCAATGCCGGGACCCCCATTCATGGTAGCAGAGACAAGGTTTTCGATGTGATTACGGACTTTGTTGGACGTATAAGTGCTCTCGAGGACCTGATGCGGGAGATGCGGTCCCGTAAGTGCAAAACTGATGCTGAAGTAGAACGATTGACTGTAAGATTCAGCGCGGCCGATGCACAGCGGGAGTAGCTACAGCACATGCTCACTACAATACAAAATCAGTACATGGTGTGTTCATATATGGTTTAATTATAAATGTATTGTTATCTCCAAAATGTACGGGGATGAGTACCAATGGTTTTCTCCAAAACGTACGGGGATGAGTACATTTAAATAAGATAAATGTTTATTAGTATATTGTATGTTATGTTACTAGGTCAAAAGAAATTCTTGGTGGTCAAGGTGTTACCTCTTTATTATGTATTAAGTAGCTTAGCCTTCTGTGGTTTCTATATTTACGGGTAGCTTTAATGATTATGTCGGTAATCTAATATCCAACAAATAACATTTATTATCTTGATTTCATTAATGCATGGTCTTATATTTTATAAGTTCAGAAAACATAATAGTTTTTCGATCGGGCATTTATAAGTAGTTTGACAAAACCTCACTATATAAATATAAAAATGCATAGAACGAGAGATGTGGCTTGTGTAACACCGTATTTTTTAACCCAAAAATTTTCATTTTCATAATCATAGCGGAAGCGAATAATTAACCAAAGTGTTTACAACTGTACAAACACTACTTGTTTAAATATCAGTATTACAAAACACGGCTCGCCACAAAATAAAATATCAGAGTCCTAGGTGATTACTCCCCAAGCTAACCACTCTCAGCCGAGCCGCTGACTTACCAAAACCTGTAAAAAGAGTGAGAGGTGGGGGATTAGCACAAAGCTAAGTGAATGGAGTCAAACCGCAACAGATATATCAACAAATAACCGCATCAATATCAACAACACAAAACAGATAATCGTGCCCCGGGAAGACCGGCGGTTCTGCAGGAACCTACAACCAATGCTGGCCAAAGAAAAGGTTTACCGATAGTTCATTTGCTATTCTCACACAGTATCACCTTAAGTTGCAACAAATGCATCAAAAGATCCCGATACTGATTAGCCGATAGCAAATAAACCCAGCCCATATGCCCAGCCGAAGCTGACTTCCCAATCCTCATGTATACATATCAATGATGCACAATTAATTAACAATCAACAGTTAATCAATTATCAGACAAACAGTCTATCCCTGCGTCAAACCAATAACAGTTGCAACCCAAGCCAGTTACAAATAACATCTGTGAGTAAACGTCCACTCACCTCTTGCTTTCAGTTACTCCACTAGCATCAAACCCACGTATATAAAATTAATAGCATGAGGTGTCACCTCCAAATTGCATGCATACACACACTCAGCCGTATACATACATACATATATATTTAAACACATACTTTATTCATTTATCCTTTAATTAATTAATTAAAACCACATAAATGAGTAATAATAAATAATTAATCATCATTAAACACAACTAGTATCATACCCACGCAATGCTGCGACGATAAATAGATTTTGGTTTACAATATGTCGCTTTCAAAAATGTAATGATATGTTATTCGCGCGATTCAATGTCACGGAAAAGTTTTCTATAGCAACATATCCGGTTTTTTTTTTCAAATTTTCTTTTATTTACATTTAACTATTTTATTAATTTTAGAAATAAATTCTAAAAGACAATAAAATAAGAAAAAGATTTATATTGATGAAATAAAGAGAAGAGTTGATAAGATTTTAAAAATTATGTTGATGTGGGTGGATAACTGTGTTAGTATGAGAGAATATATTTGGAATAAAAAGTTAAAGTAAATTAGGAGAGAATAAAATAGTTAAAGATTGAGTGGATGAGATTAATTTAGATTAAATGAAGGGTCAAGATTATATATTGATTGAGTTTTAAGAACTCTTATTATTTAAGAAGAGAGAGAATGTTAAATGTTTTATATAGTAGTATAGATAATGTATATGTTTAAAAAGGTAAAATGTATCATACCACGTCTGATTCCCTAAAAGAAGGATGTATGCCGGATGTTTCATTATCATACCAACGCAAGTCATTCCAATCTTCAAACAACATCTGTTTAAATCTTGCTGGCATAATCGTAAAGCGGGTTTGTGGTGCAGCACTGGTACTTGCCTTATGCTTCAAGTACATCAACGTCCATGTAGTCCAAGCGTCCACATGCTGTTGATTTTATGTTAAATATATTTTCAAGCATATTAATTAACAATTATTTATCTTTATATAAAACTGTTCATACTTACCGCATCCCACAAATTTGGATTCCCTTCTTTTCCCAACAATACACCCCAGAAATGCCTTGTACAGATAAAACCATCTAAGCATTTGATATGACAAAATGGCGTGTAGATGTTCCCCCCCGTCGATATCCCAACATCCCCATTGAAGTAGTAATCTTCTGCGGTTTTTGCAATAGAATGTTCATTCCAAGGGTACTGATGTTCGCCCAAATTAACCGCCGGCATCGGGATGTGTTCGTCATTATCTTTTGCTACAGATTTGTACAGCATATTCTTCAGCTCTTGATATTCCAATTGCAGGCCATCAATTTGCGACTGTATTTGAGTCAAATACAATGACGGGGGCGGAACCACAATTCGTGACTCTTCAGGCCATGTGGTTGTGTTCACCAAGATTCACCGTCTCTAATATTGTAGTATCATCTTTTATCTCCTCTTCATCGCGTTTTATAGCAATGTATTGTTCAATCAATGAATTGATAAAACGTTCAATTTCAGCCATTTTTTTCACACCTTCCATTCTTTTGTAGGGAATTTGTAAGATGTTTTTTTTCAAGCACTTATGATTTAGAATGATGTATTTACATATATATATATATATATATATATAAACCACTCTTAAGGGAATCTCGCCGAGAAAAGATTACCAGTCACCATCACCTTTAACTTTTTAGAAATACACCACCCATCAGGGAATCTCGCCGATAAAAGATGACTAGTCACCATCACCTTTAACTTTTCAGAAATACACCACCCATCAGGGAATCTCGCCGATAAAATATGACTAGTCACCATCACCTTTAACTTTTCAGAAATACACCACCCATCAGGGAATCTCGCCGATAAAAGATGACCAGTCACCATCACCTTTAACTTTTCAAAAATACACCACCCATTAGAAAATCTCTCTGATAAAAGATGACCGGTCACACCAAAATCCTAACAATAAAAATCCAGATATTACATCTATTGTGTATTCAATCTTTTGTGCTTAGTATTCTTTCACAAATGGATCAAGACAAAGGTAAACAACTAGCAACATTACCCGAATTACTACCAATGACAGCTTCCGACATACGAAAGGAAATTGAAAGAGATATAAAAGAAATGGAACATCATCAAGCAGAGTTGTCACTCCTGGCAAAAATGTTCTACGAAGCGAGTGCGAGAAAAAGTGAAAATATTGCCGCTCTACAAAGTAAAGTTGGGAATTTGAACAACTTAGAGGTGAAGTATCTCAATTTCCTAGAAGTTGAGTCTGATTATGACTTATCCACTAGTTTTAGGTGTTACGATCTGTTTGCAAAGATCCACCAAATTATCCATATGAAGAAAGATTTTCTGTCTAAGTTGCATTAACAAATGTATTTGTTTGTGTCTTTGTATTTCTATGTAATATGTTGTGTTTAATAATCTTAGCTTCAGTGAAATTTGTCTCCTCATAGTATACTTTTCTTCTAAATCGAACAGTTGCATTTTACAACCTCTGACAATAACTCGGACACTATTCTAAATGGCAACAAGAAACTCGGCTATATATATAAACATTACTCCATACCTTATGTTGAAACAAACACCACACTATTTCTTAAAAAACTATAGCTTCATAAATAGATCAAGATAAGGGCAAAAAAATACCACGAGAAATTGAGTCACATCCAATGACCGTTGTGGACATACGCAATGCTATCACAGAAGATGTTCAACAAACAACATATCGAAATGAAGAGCTAAGAAATGCTGCCAACATCTTCGTATGTGCAGGTACGAGTAAGATTGATAAGTTTCAAGCTCTAACTACTATAGTGGCAAATTTAACTGCAAATGAGATGGAATATTTAAACTATCTTAATAATGCAAGGATTCAGGATGAGACCCTCTCACAAGATTGTCTTAGTGTGTTTAGTGAGGTTAATCATTAGATTGAAGGAAAAAAATGCTTTATGTTTCGTTTTGATAAATAAACCATTGTATGTTTACATATATTAGTATATGTATTTCATGTGTTTGGAATAAATAATTTTGTTTTCAAATTTTTTCTATGTAATGTTTTTTAATCGATGTCAGTTATTTTTCTTGCTGATAAAAGATGACTTGTCACAATCACCTTTACGTTTTCAGAAAATTATCACTTGTAAGGGAATCTTGCCGATAAAAGATAACTTATTCATGTTTAGTGCATACCGGTTCTAGTGAACCCTTCTTTAGTATTGTATTGCTATTGTGCAGAGATTTGATCTTGTGCAATAGCTATTGATTTTGATGATAAGCATAGCCAGAGAATTAAGATGTTACCTATGAAACAAATAAATTAAGGGAAGTGTCAAGGTTGTTAAGAACCTTGAGAGAATATGTTATGACCTAGGTTAATGTTGGACCAATGCTAAAGAATGATTTTATTGGGGATACTTGTAAGTTTACTTCACTATTCATGTGAGTAGACTTACCTTGATATAGAACTGTATTGGTGAGAGGGGGTGGAATCATGAGATGTAGTTATAAATAAACACTCTTGTGCTACTCTAATTATTGGGAAAATACTTATGAGGAACACTTATGTTCATGAGCGGGTTGTTTGCCCAAGTTGGCTGGTAATTGCCTTAGTGTTTGAGAATTTAAGGGTGAATGACAGTTCACTATTTATTGTGATCAATGATTAGCCATGAAACTATATGACTTAAAAGTCATAAAGTTTGGGTTATCAATGTTAAATTCGTGATAGCCCAATTGGGAGATATTTTAGAACCCTTAGTGGTGAGATACTAGGCTATTTTAAAGGGTCTAGTTGAAGAAATTGATTTGGAGTTTTGATTTACGGAAGCTGTATCGATGAATCATATTGATGATTAAGTATCTTGATTGATGATTGCTCTCATAGAGAGAAAGGTTAAGTGATTATGAAAGAGTTAATACTATTAGTTGAATTAAATGATCCTAGTTAGGATCTTAGTGCAAACATGTGGAAATACATAAGCTTGTGGATTGATTTGATCCCGAGGACGGAATCTTGTTAAGGAGGGAGGAATTGTAATATTCCGAAATTTTATTATAGTCTAAATGTTGATTAAATAGGTGTTTATATGGTTTTAAAGAATTGCGAATCGTATTAGTAAAACACAATAGTATAACATAGTTAAATTGGTGAATTATTGTTCTAAAAATGATATTTAGACATGAAGTATTAAAAGAAATGCACAAAGTACAATTGGTTGAAGCTTGGAATGATTGGTATAAAAATGTTATGAGTTGTGGGTGTTGTGTGTAAAGGTTGATGAACTAAAAGGGCTAAATGGGTTAAGTTTGAAATTAGAGGGGTCATTTATGAAAATATGGGTTATAAATGGGGGAAGACTCTAGAAATTTGACTCATTTGAGTCAAATTCCAGGTTATGCATCGATGGGGAGAAGATGGAGTAGAGCATGAAGCGGTTTTGATGAATTATTGAAGGATTGGAGGTAAAAGTTGGAGCTAGCATCCAATTTGTGGTATATTAAACAAGAAAATGATCATGGAAGCATTGAGTTCTTGAATCAAAGATTTATATGTTTGTTTCCTTGTTTTAAGAATGTCCTAATTCTGATTTTGTCCTTGATTGTAGCCATACATGGGGTATTTGGTGATGTATGGTTGTTATTTGTGATTGATGTTATTAAATGGGTCAAAGGGTTGAGGTTAGGGTTTAATTACCCAATTTTATGATGAATCAAAGACATCTATTGATATTGAGGTTTTTTTGTTGTATAGTGGACCTTATGTTATGTTAAAGATGAGTTTGTTTGAATATATTAGGACTAGGTCGGATTTGCAGCAAGAAAAACAGAGATATGTTGCTGTATACGGGGCCTCGCGGCGCGACGCAGCCTAACCTGCACGATGAGTTTTTCCAGTAATTTCTTCGCGGCACGAGCATGAGTGTTTCGTGGCGCGAGTTACCCTGAAGCCTCCAAAAATGTTATTTTGACCCATTGTGACCTTATATATGCTTGGGGTTTGATTCCAATGGTTATAGGAGGTTTATTTGGAGTCTTTTAAGACCCGAAAGGGTGTCAAGTCTAGAATTGAGTCTAGAAACCTTGTTTTTGGTTAACTTATGTTAGTTAATTTTGTGTTTTATGATCATAGGCTTGTGATCAAGTGTTTGAACTATGGTTTGGATGGGGTTGTGATCCACATCACACCGTCAGGTAAGTACACCCTGCGGATACCCAACTTTTGCTTAAAAGTTTCAAGTCATCATGTTATGTTTTGTTTGTTTGGCAATTGTGGATGAAACTTGATGAATCAAAGTTTGTGGAACTAATGAATTGTTTCATAATGCGGGTTATATGATTTGATATTGTTTATGAGTTTTGAACTTAAAGAATGTGTAAACCATGTATTGTTTTATAATATGGTTTACGTGAAGTATAAATGCTTTATGAAACCTTTGGGTTTAAGAATGTGGAATTGTGAATTTGATTTAAGATGTGTTTAAATGATGTTTTTTCAAAATAAGACCATTGCTCCATTTTGGAGATGCTCAAAGTTATAGTTAGTTTTAATTGAAGGTTTTGAAACATGGTACTCCATATTGGAGTGAACTTTGATTTTGAAATAACAAACATGGTTTTGAGAAATGAAAGATATGTTTATAATAATGATGTTTTGGGCATTGAGATGCCAACTGTGGTTTTGATTGTTGAGCATTTATGCTCAAGGGATATGAACCGTGACACTTATGTGTTCATGTTAAGCTTGTATGCTTGGATTACTTGACCTTTATGGCATGATGTTTGTGGCCTTTATGGCATGAGATATTTGGCCTTGTTGGCATGTGATTTATGTGACCCTTCGGGGTAAGTGATTTTATGACCCTTCGGGGTAAGTGATTATATGACCCTTCGGGGTATGTGCTTATGTGACCCTTCGGGGAACGTGTTTTGGTCTGGACCACTGTGTGATATAAACTCTGTACCATAGGGTTCCTAGCCATTGAGACGTACACAGAGGTTCATGTGGCTTCGGAAATTGAGGAACCGCGAGGTACGGGTGGTTGAGGAATCGGTGCAGAGAGTAGAGGGGTATGTCAGTAGCCATCATGACCATGTGGGTTCACTGGGCTAACGAGTCACCGAACTTGGGGCAACATGAGTGGATTTGGTGAACAGGGCATGCGCTCCAGATAACCGTTGTATTGTGGACTGCTTCGTGCATCCCCTACCTTGACGGGGTGATGTGGTTATCCCCCGTGTGGGCACGTGTTGACCGTGGCTAGCTACCACGTGGATACATTGTGGCCCAATGGACAGACCCGCATCCTTATGTGCTATTGTATATGATTTTAAAAGTATATTGATTGCCAAACTTGTGTTTTCAAAAGAGACAAAGGATGACTTGGTTTTGATAAAACAAATATTTTTGGTTGTACTCACTAGCTATGTTTATAGCTAACAGTGTGTGTAAAACTTTTTGTATCCACAGGTTGTATAGAGGCCTTGGTGAGGTGGGTAGATGCCTTGGGCATAGTTTTGCTTGCATTTCCGGTAATCTTGGATTTCCTTTGCTTCGTTGATGGTCGTGAGATTGACTGTGGTAACACCTAAAAGGTTTTGAGTTATATTAAATGATAAGTTTACTGTTAAAATATACGGCATTTTGTTGAAATACTCAAGGAGAATTACTATGCTTCCGCGATGAGTTTCATAGAATTGTATAAATTGAGTTTTTGAAAAATTTTAAATTTGGACTGAAAATCAGGGTGTTACAATATATGGGGTATATTATATTATAGGGTAGATATGTAAAAAATAAAAAAAATCACTATGCACGCTTTTCAATAAAGTATCGGCGAAATGGGGCACTTTTATCGGCGAAATGGGAACGTGTGAACGACGGCTACCGATTGTTGTGCCGCTTTTATCAGCGAAATGGGTGCCTTTTATTGGCGAAATGAATTTTTTTTAAAAATACAAGTGTCAGTTGGTCGGCGAAATGGAGACCCTATCGGCGAAATAGGTGCTTATTTTGGTTATTTTGATTTTTTTTGCTTATTTTTGTAATATTGCTTGCTTTGTTGCTTAATTTGGTAAATTCCTCTAAATTTTGCCTTAGTTTATTATTATATACAACCAACTTTTTTTTCTTAAAAACAATACAATCAACTTTAAAAAAAATTCATTGTATTTAAACAACTTTTTTTTGTTTTTACTTTTTAGTTACAATTATATATAATAAATTTTGTTATAATTCTCAATGTATATAACAAATTGTATTCAATCAGAGAATTATAAAAGTTGAATATATTTTTTTTAAATAAAAAGTTTATTAATTGTATATAATAGTAACTAAGAAAAAGTTCATTGTATTTTCGTACAATTTCTCTATATTTAGATCTTGAAAATCGATTCTCGGGTAACTTAATCATATTTCTTATCCCATGTCGATCGATAGGTATGAATAAGGAGTGTGTCATTCACAAATTAAGAAGGATAACACATTTACGTTGAATGTCGTGTGTGATAAATCATTATTAATATGTATAAATCATCTATCATAACCTCTTTAATTGATCGAATAATTACATAACAAAAGGCTTTTTCATTTGATAATTTTCTCTTTTAACGGTAGAGTTCGAACTACAACAACGGATTAAAAACCAAAATATCTAGAAAAGAATCTATGAACAAGAATTTTAATTTATTATCAAGAAAACAAATCTTATCCAAGGAACAAACATTAGTCGGGGGAATGGGCCCTCTTTAATGAGTGTCAAAATCTCTTGCATTGCAGCTTACAGGGATGATGCATGAAGAGACAAATCTCCATACCAACACTTGGTCCCTCTGTATATAGCCTTACCCGAACACCTTTGACCCTCTCGGCTCCCACAACTCGACCTCTCCCCCACGTACACCACCCTCACCCTCATCCCATTTCACTACTACACAAAACTAAATGTGGATCGGTTATTTTTATCATGGAGATGGTTTTAAAACTTGTCCTTATGAGGGGAGGTCTCTATGAAAAAATACGTGAAGACCAGTTATAAGGGACACTCCTACGCACCTCTCCTAACCCGATTTACCCGAGCCTCTCAGCTCTCACAAACACATAGAGACTGGTTTTAAAAACGGTTTTTATTAGAGGAGGTCTCTAAAACCGGTCTCTTTTACAAACACATGGAGACCTGTTAATTATAAGTAGGAGCCGGTCCTCATAAAAAGAGCATGAAAACCGGTTATTGAGTAAAAATCCGGTTCCAATAAAAAGAGCATAAAACCGGTCTTCATAATTTAAAAAAAAATGTAGAATCCAAAATATTACAAGCACTACAAAAAAAATGCCATTTAGTGGCACACAGTTTTAGTGACATTAAGTTTTTATGTCACTATTTGACGTTTTCAGTGACACTTTGTATATGCCACTAAAAAAATAAATGGTTTTAATGGCATTTTGTGTTTTATGCCACTAATATACAAGATTAATAGTGGCATAAAAAATTAATATGACACTAACACTTCTTAAAATTATGACACATTATCATATTATACCACTAAATTAAAAACTCAATAATTCGTAAGCAAATAACTAAAAAGTAAAGTATAAAAAATAACAATAATCTTCATTCCCGCTCACTACATAAACTAAAATTCATTGAAAAAAGTGGCGGCACCAGTTCCCTCCTATCAATTTTTACTCGACCAAAAATATCAGTCCCACAGTCCCACTTGGTTCTTCAAAAACTATAGCCGGTGCCCTAAAATTTTCTCCACCGATGGACTTCAACTTCTCAGAATTGACTTTAGATGTCGTTTATATGGTCAAAGTTTCCGGTAATCAAATTCCTCCCTATCAAGCAAACACAAGATTCTCTTGAAAACAATCAATTCGTACACGCATAAACCATCGATGACGACTTCAGAGCAAACACAAGATTCTCTTGAAAGCAATCGATTCGTTAGAGGTAAATTGCTTATTTTCTAGTGTTTTTGTAGTTGAATGTTTAAATCTATGCTCAAATGTCCGTTATTGGTGTTGTTCATGCAAAAATTACATTCCAAACTACACATATAACAATCAATCTGATGCATCATTTTGTGCTTTGTTGATTGGGTTCTGTTTGCTGTCAAATATGTATTTGATTAATTTGCAACCTAGAACATGTGAGAAAATTGCTAAAGATATATATTCCAAAACAAAAACACTAAAACGATGGACTTTATGGCTTTATGCCATTGTATGAGCATGGAGATGTTTTTTTATTATGCCAAATGACCTAAGCAAAAATAATTGCAATAATGGCAGTTTCATACTTTCGTGTGTACCTTTTTACTAACATTAATTTTTGTTGAAAAGTAATCAATTATGAGCTATTAGTTTTGCATCCAAAAAGAATTAACAGTTTATGATTGTTTTCCTATATTTCTATACCACTGAAGACAGAGGTTGGTGCAATTTGAAGTATTTGTTCTAGCTCATATATTATGGCAATTTAAGGATCTTACAACTTGATACCATTGAAGTTTTTGTTCTAGCCCATATATTAAGGTAATAATATGATACTGGTATCTGATTGTATGTTAAACTTTTAAATTCTTTTTGTTAATGTTTATGATTGATTTCCTATATTTCTATACCGGTGCAATTTGTTACTACAGTAAAATAAAAGTTGCAGGACTATCATCATTATTCATCAACCACCAGGAGGTTGTTCCATATGCTTTGAAAATGTAGAGGTATCATGTCTGTCAAAAACTTTTTACTATTGCAAACACAATTTTTATCAAGTTATTTTTCATGTGAATGTATTGATTTGATGAACTAATGTCAAACTTGCATGTAATTGAATGAAAACATAACATTAAGTATATTAACTGTTTTATTTATTTAACGGGTCGGTTTGAGTGAGGCAACAGGTTGTGTCTATTTTATCTAACTGACTTTTGTAAGTATATTGTTTTGTTTATTTAACAGATCAGTGTGTGTGAGGTAACGGTTCCTGTCTGTTGTTTGTCTTTTGGTTCTTATAAATTGAAAATTGCGGTTCTGCGAACAAGTCCCACAGGTATGTTTTGGTCTAAGATTTGTAGGAATTCAGTGTTCTTGATTGAATTGTGAGCTTGATTAATCAATCTAACAAATGTCATAGTAGCACCAACACAAATGTGATGTTATCTGCATTAAATACTGCTACTAGAAGAAGTTTTAAACTTAAAATTCAAGTCTTAAATTGAAAGCCATTATGTTAATTACATACTATTGATCAATCTTAGCAGTCTGTCTTGATAGATCCACAAATATCTAAATTTGGTTATGTATGGTAACTTATAATGATAGTACATAGTAAAAAAGATATGAACCTATTCATTAAAGGCAACAACAACCTGTGCAAGTGAAGATTCTCAACTAATTGTTATTCATTAGTTGATAATTTCATATCTAGAATGAATTTTGTATCTATAATTTTATCAGGTGTCAACGTTTGCTAATATGGAAGGACATGAAACATATGATCCATTATTTCCTAGACATGCTGATGAAGTGGTGGATGAGTGCATTGTTTATGATTATGTAAAGTGAGAATAGTCTGCCAATTCTCTTATGGACTTATGATTAATTAACTTGAAACTTAGTTTGCAACTATTAATACTTTTTTTAACAACTGTAACTATTAATACTGTTATGCACTTATGGTTAATTAAATTGAGTTAGCTTGCAACCACCAATACTATTATGGGCTTAGTTAACTTTTTTCTAATTCACTAATTCAGGGTACGGAGCAAGGACTTGGTTCCAAATAGGAAATGGTGGCCTACTTGAAGCTAGTAATATTGAGGTAAAAGATTCATCTTGTCTTTTACATTTGCAAAATATTAAATAGTAACAAGTTCAAGTGTTTGTGCGGAGAGAAATTAAGAGAGAAGAGTTATTGTATGGATTATTATTTTGAATATCATTCATTTTTTAAATTTATTAACCGACCTGTTTTGTCGGTAATGGGTCGGGATGGCTAACGGGTCAAATTTTATTTTATTTTTATGAGGACATTTGGTTGTCAATATAGTTAAGTACATGTGTTTCTCTCTTGTGTCTTAAAATCTTGCATCTTGAATAGTGTTCTCATTGAAACATCTTTTTTAACAGGTAACTACTAATTGTATAGAAAGAGTTAACACAAGGATGATTTCACTTGCATGAAGATTGGGAAGAGGTTAATTAGCGCATTGAAGTTTCTAGTTTTTATTCAAATATTTGTTAGTCTTTATGTATTTTTTTGTTTGATATTTATACTTATTTGACACTTATTAGATATTTGTTTCTAGACGTTTGGAATATATTCGGAAGACGATTGAACTTTTAATCAAATGATGCTATTATGATTTTTACATTTTATAGTTTTGTTTTTATTTCATATTGTGCATTTTTTATGGTAAAATTATGTGCCACTAAAAGTTATATAAAGTTTAAGTAATAATAGTTTTTAGTGGTATAAAGTTTGTGTCACAAATGCCTTTTCATTTGTTGTGGCAAGAAAATATGTGTCACTAAAAGCATAAAAGTTTGCAGCGGCACACCAAAAAAGTGCCACTAAAAGGCTTTAGTGGTAGCGCTTCTAGTGGCACTTTTTTAATGTGCCGGAGATTCCCAAAGGGGTCTATAGTGGCACTTTTTTGCTTTTTTGTGGCATTTTTTGTTTGCCGCTAAATGGCATTTTTTTTGTAGTGAAGTGCACAAGTTAACAAGATATAAATTCTTAGAATTTCACAAAAATTCACCAAAATATCCTAAAAGTTGTAACTATATATAACCCCGTTATATTTCATCATGATTGGCTAAATACAAAAATTGTGCTAAATACAAAACTTGTTAACATTTACAAAAAGCGGTTAATATTTCATCATAATGGATCTAAATACAAAATGGTGCTAAATGCAAAAGCCGGTTAATACCTCAAAATCTTAGTTTCTTCTACACATATTGTTGAGATCCATGCACGATCACAAACATATGTGTTAGCGTTCATATATAATCGTTATATAGATATTTATCACGAACATATGTATTAGCATTCATATATACACACACACATACATACATACATACATACATACATAAAGTTCTAATTTACATTCCCCTATCAAATTTGACATATTTGGTGCCATGTAGTAACAATATCTCGTAGTCCTTTTTGAGAAAATGGATGGCAACTCCATAGTACCTACATAAATAATAAGTATCTTAAGAAAAAGATTTAACTAATAAAATGGTTCTCCGGCAAAACATGCAAAATAATGGTAAAAACTTCTAATAAGTACTTACCGTAAGCGGGAAATTCATATGATTGTGGGTTACAAAGTCATATATCTATCGCATCACGTAATATCCAGATTTCCAACTTTCTTTTTGTTAGTTACACTAAATTTTAATGTCAAAAGTATATATGTTAACAATGCAAAACCCATATCAATGTGTTTGTATATGTATGCGTACATTTAAATTGTTTATCTCAATCATTCTCCATAAAAGATTACCAATAGCACTAAAAAAATAAAAAATAAAAAAGATTGTGTTAGCTTTTGTACAACAAATGTGAATTCTAAACCAAAGTAAAAAAACTTACCCATAGACACATTTTGTGAGGGCATAGTTTTTCGCTGTTTTTGATTTACCGTTATTCAAAGAATCAATAATGTAGCACTGAACGTTCTAGGTCTTAGTATAAACAAAGTCCAATGATTACTGAAAATATGTTAACAAATAGGCTAGACAATTAACACACACACACACACACACATATATATATATATATATATAAAATAAGATAATACCACATTTGATAAAATGGACCAAGAAAAAACTCACAACTAGAGTAATTTGGGTATTACATTACTTCCCTCAAGTACTGTATTGTCTCTATTTCCATATGTAGACGTTCATAACAAGTTATCCTACAAGGGTTCAAGAAATGTAGTTTGCCCCGACTAAACGAGTTCATTGGGTAATATAATCCCCTATAAACATAATAATATCATGACATTAGTGTAAAATCCATAATTTTGTAAAATTATTAAATATATATATATAATGCCAATTTGCTTGCCAAGTAATAGAATTATGTGTTTTGTTGTTATTTACGTGTTATTAGGAGTAGGTTGGTGTTTTAATAACTAAAAATTATATATATATATATATATATATATATATGTAAAGAGAATGAAAGATGAGGGACTATTAGTGTAAATATGTATATATATGTATGTTGACTCCAATAATTGGAGTCAATTGGAAGAAAAAAATCTTGAAGAAAAGGGGAGCCATCGTGAGGGAGTTTAGAGAGAGAGAGACTAGAGAGAGAAACAAAGAAATCAAGAAGAAATCAAAGGGAACTTGGTGGTCTATGTGATCAAACTCAAGAATTGGTGATATTTCTTCATAACCCTCAACCTTGGTGTGATTTTGGAGCAAAAGAGTGAAGAAACCAAGTTGGGTTTTGTAAATCAAGTAAGTCAAATCTTTGATTTGTGTTTGGTTTGAGTAATACATGATGTATTTGGTGATTCTTGGTTTGATTTTGGGTTTAATGTGTTTAATGAGTCAAAAGTTGGGTTATTGCCAAAAATTAGGGCTTGAAATGATCAAATGTGCAAAAAGGGTTGGTTATTGGGTTTGATGGCGATTATACATGTGGTATTGGTGATTGGTTGCTAAAAGATTTGGTTGATTGTAGTAATTGTTGGTTATTGATGTTAAAAACTTGTTAAAATGAATCAAAATTTGGGAAAATTGGTGGTATAGAGTTTCAAAGTTATGTTAAAAAGTGTTAATATAGTGCATTGAAGTGCTTTTGAGTGATTGATATGTTGCAACTAAAGTTTGATTGGAAAATATGTGGAAAAATCGGAGCTGCAGCAAGAAGAAAAGGCCCAGAGTTACTGTTCACGGGGCGTCGCGACGTGACACCCCATACGTCGCGGCGCGACACACATTTTTGGTTAAGGTGACTTTTCAAGAGATTTTCTCCCGGCGCGAGACCCCCTGGAAGGTCCAAAAACTTGTTTTTGACCCCATTTGACCTTGTAATTGATAGGGGTTTGTTTCTAATGGTTTTAGGGAGTCCAAAGGGAGTCCGAAAGACCCGAAATGAGCGTTTAAGTCGTGTTTTGAGTCTATACTTGCGTGTAACTTCATTGTATGGTTAACTTAACTAATTTAACCTTGTGTTATGATCGTAGGATCGTTATACAAGTGATTTGTGGCCTTGTTGTGAAGTGGAAGTGATCCTCATCACTTCAATCAGGTGAGTTGTGTCCTGCGGATACCCAAAAGGATTTTAATGTGCAAGTCATCAACTGTTTTTCGTATGAACCATGTTTATGTATACGTATGGCATCAATGTGATCTGTAATTGATATTATCATGTTTATCATAATGATTTATGCAATTGAATATATGATTCACCTGTTTTAAAGCATGATATGCTATGTACTGATTATGGCAAGTTGTGACCTTGTGTGTATAATTTGCATGTGATTATGTGACCCCTCGGGGTAACTGTTTATGTGACCCTTCGGGGTATGTGCTATGTGACCCTTCGGGGTTTATGTGTTTTGGTCCGGACCGCTGTTTGTGATATGAACTCTGTACCATAGGGTTCCTAGTCATTGAGACATACATAGAGGTTCCTGTGGCTTCAGCAATTGGGGGAACCGCGAGGTACGGGTGGCTAAGGGGTATGTCTGTAGCCATCATGACCGTGTGGGTTAACTGGGCTGACGAGCCACTGAGCCCGTGTAACACGAGTGGATTTGGTGAACAGGGCTTACACTCCAGAGAACCGTTGTATGGTGGACTGCTTTGTGCTTCCCCCACCTTGACGGGAGATGTGGACACACCCCCACGAGGACTTGTTAACCATGGTTGGCCCCTATGGAACATACAAGTATAAGTGGACTTGTCCCCCACATCTTGTGTGAACTTTTTTATGATGCCATAACTGTTTTATGATCTATGATGACTTGTTTACCTGTTTAAATGATTTTGGCACACTCACAAGCTTTGGCTAACAAAATTTGTGTTTATGTTTTGTATCCGCAGATAAGCAATAGTATGATGCCGGTGAGGCGGGTAGTCACTTTTGGGAGAAGCTTGTTGCCTTTGGATATGTTTGGAATACATGATTATTCTCCTTTTGTTTATTTGTAATTAATGATCGTGTATTCGGGTCAACAAGTAACACCACCCTTTTTGTATATTTGACAAGCTTCCGCACAATGTTGTAACAAATACTCCTTAAATGGTGTTTTTGGGTTAAATATAAAAGTTTAAATTTGTACTGAAATTCAGGGTGTTACAAGTTGGTATCAGAGCCGAGGTTTGAGAGAATCGAGCACTTTAGCGAGTGTTTGGTCTCAAACCGAGGCCGACCATTAATACGAGATCCAAACATATCGGGTGGGCTTATGGGTTAAGATGAGAGTTAGGGAAATTCTATTCCCCAAATGTGATAAACTGTTGATTCTTGTGCCTTAATGTGCTATCTGTTGTTGTCTTAATGTATGTAGTATACAAGACTTGAGGCATGGATGCCCATAATGATGAAAACTTCGTGCTTGTTCAACCCGGAGGTGATGAAATACCTCCAGAGCACTCTCAACCGGGTGGAAATCCTGGTTCTCACCACACCCAGCACTCTCAGCCCCACTCGGGCAACCCGAATGATCAGTCTTCTGTGATAGCCCAACTCCTGACACGCATCCAGGAGTTAGAAAATCAACTGAAAAGAACCCATGACACCCAAAGAACTATGACTCATGGAGATTCTAGTGATGCTTCTATCTCAAGGAAACCCACCGTTTCCTACAAGACCTTCCTGAACTGCAAACCCCCTACCTATGAAGGTAGTGATGACCCGATTATGACTTTTGGTTGGATTCGTGAGATGGAGCAGACCTTTACCTCCTGTGACTGTGATGAGGAACACAAAGTTCCTTACTCTGTGAGACAACTGAAAGGGAGGGCTCTCGTATGGTGGAATACTATCAAGGCAGCGATGCCTAAAGGTGAAGCTGACAGGTTGGGATGGGATGAATTCCTTGAACTGTTTCAACAGGAATTCTGCACTGAAAGGGATTTGGAACGCCTCGAAAGGGAGTTCCTAAATATGAAACTGGGTGATTCTTCTACGGATGAACATGTCCGCAAGTTCAACGAGCGTCTGAGTTTTGTGACCACCTGGGTCCCCGATGAAAAAGCCAAAGTGAAGCGGTTTGTTGAGACCGTACCCCCGGAGTACAAAATTCACATTCGTGATTGTTCCACCCTTCTTTCGGCCACTCAAAAGGCCAAATTCTTGTTTGATGACTTCAAGGCTTCAAAGCAAGCCAAGAAGTTAGTTGGTGAAAAGAGAAAGGCTGAGCCCTCTAGTGGTCAGTCAAAGAAGAAAGCAACTCCATCCTCCTTCTCCAAACCCAAGACTGATGAATCCAAACCCCAATGGTGCAGGATGTGTAGGTATTCCCATAAGGGAGACTGCACTAAAGATACCAAAGCTTGTTTTCGTTGTGGCAAGCCTGGCCACGCCCCTACCGATTGCAAGTATAAGGGAAGTGTTTGCTTTACGTGTCACAAGCCGGGCCACAAGATGGCGGATTGCCCTCAGCATAAGGAGGGAGGAGCCGGTGGTTCATCCTCAAATGGCAAAGACCCTCCAAAAGCGAAAGGGCAAGCCTTCTAGATGACAGCAGAGGAGGCTTGTGAGGCGGGGGATGTAGTGTCTGATATGTTTCTATTGAACTCTACCCCTGCCTATGTGTTGTTTGATTCTGGAGCCAATAGATCATTCATATCGTATGCTTTCTGTGAGAAATCGAAATTACCTTTTTGCAAGCTTGCCAAACCTCTCGATGTTGAAATTGTTGATGGCAAGATTATTTATGTGACCGATATATGTGATAATTGTATTGTTGATCTTGATGGGAGTTCTTTCCCAATTTGTTTGTTACCGGTTGACATATCTTCTTTCGATGCGGTCATCGGTATGGATTGGCTTAGTGCTAATAATGCAGAATTTCTTTGTTCTAAGAAATTGATCAAGATCCCTTTGCCCAATGGTGAATGTGTTATAGCTCGAGGCAAGAAACGCAAATCCGGGGTGGAGATCTTGTCTGTTATGAAGGCTCAAAAATGTATCTGGAAAGGTTGTGAATCCTTCTTGGCATATGTCCTTGATGCCAAAAAGGAGAAGCAAAGTGTTGGAGATGTCAAAGTGGTTAGTGAATTTCCAGATGTGCTTCCTGATGATCTTCCCGGCTTACCTCCGGTTCGTGAGGTTGAGTTTCAAATTGATCTTGTTCCAGGGGCAGCGCCTGTTGACAAAGCTCCTTACCGTCTAGCACCATCGGAGATATGGGAAATGATGACCCAAATCCAAGATCTTTTGGATAAGGGATTTGTTAGGCCGAGTTCCTCGCCTTGGGGAGCCCCGGTTTTATTTGTGAAGAAAAAGGATGGTACTCTCCGAATGTGCATTGATTATCGGGAGTTGAACAAAAGAACCATCAAAAACAAATATACACTCCCTCGCATTGATGATTTGTTTGATCAGCTTCAGGGAGATAGTTACTTTTCCAAGATTGATCTTCGTTCAGGTTATCATCAAGTTCGTGTTAAAGATGATGACATTCCTAAAACTGCTTTCAGAACCCGCTATGGGCATTATGAATTCCTTGTGATGCCTTTTGGTCTAACCAATGCTCCGGCGGTGTTCATGGATCTTATGAATCGGGTGTGCCGTTGTTTCTTGGATAAGTTTGTAATTGTGTTTATTGATGATGTCTTGGTTTATTCTAAAACCGAGAAGGATCATGAAGTACACCTGCGTGAGGTTCTTGAAGTCCTTCGGCATGAGAAGCTTTATGCCAAATTTTCCAAATGTGAATTCTGGCTTCGGGAAGTCCAGTTCCTTGGCCATGTTATCTGTGAGGAAGGATTTAAAGTTGATCCTTCTAAGATCGAAGCGGTTATGAAGTGGGAGTCTCCGAAATCCCCTTCCGAAATTAAAAGTTTTCTTGGACTTGCGGGTTACTACCGTCGATTCATTCGTGATTTCTCCAAGATAGCGCGGCCGCTAACCAAGCTGACCCGTAAGAATGTTCCCTATTCCTGGACTGATGTTCAGGAAGCTGCTTTCTAGACTCTTAAGAAATTATTATGCCAAGCTCCTGTTTTATCTCTTCCCGAGGGATCACATGATTTTGTGGTCTATAGTGATGCATCCAAGTCTGGTTTGGGACGTGTGTTGATGCAGCGAGGCAAGGTGATCGCCTATGCTTCCCGGTAATTGAAACCTCATGAAGCCAATTATCCTACTCATGATCTAGAGATGGCTACCGTGATCTTTGCTTTGAAACTTTGGCGGCATTATCTCTATGGTACTCACTATGTGATCTTAACCGATCATAAAAGCCTTCAACACATCTTTGATCAGAAAGAGTTGAACATGCGGCAATGCCGTTGGCTCGAATTGATTAAGGATTATGATTGTGAGATTCAGTATCATCCGGGCAAAGCTAATGTGGTGGCGGATGCTCTAAGCCGCAAAACTCAAGCAGATGCCTTGTGTTACCAATCCTTTCGAATGGAGGTGATCTCCGACTTGGTAGAAAACCTGAAGATGGCTCAACAAGAGGCGTTGAAAGAGGAAAACCTTAGAGAGGAGCAAATGATGAAACTCAAGGATCGCCTAGAAGATGATAGTCGTGGCTTAAAGATATTTGTGGGTCGTGTTTGGGTGCCAAAGCTTGGCAACAACCGTGAGGTGATTCTACACGATGCCCATCGTTCCAAAATGTCCGTGCATCCGGGTTGCACAAAAATGTATCATGATCTAAAGGCATTGTACTGGTGGCCCGGGATGAAAGTTGATATTGCTTCTTATGTTGAGAAGTGTGCAATTTGTGCGCAAGTCAAGATTGAACACCAACGTCCATACGGAAACCTTCAACCTTTGGAGATTCCGGAATGGAAGTGGGATCACATTACTATGGATTTTGTCATGAAATTGCCAAAGACAGCTAAAGGTCACGATATGATCTGGGTCATAGTTGATCGGTTGACCAAATGTGCGCATTTTCTGGCCACTCGTGAGACGGCGTCTTTAGACAAATTGGCAAAGTTGTACGTGGATGAGATTGTGTCTAGACATGGAGTACTGCTATCCATTGTCTCGGATAGGGATTCACCTTTGCATCCAACTTTTGGAGAAGCCTTCAACGGGAATTGGGTACTCGTGTTCATTTGAGTATAGCTTATCACCCGCAGGCGGATGGTCAATCTGAAAGGACCATTCAAACATTGGAGGATATGGTGTGTAACACCGGAAATTCACACGCCATTTTTTTTAAAACACACTGCGGAAGCTAATTAAAACAACTTGATTACAAATAATCAATATTTACAAATATATAATCATTGTTCAAAATTTAACATCAACTTCTACTAAAGTTTGGTGTTACAAAAATAACTGGCTCGTCTCTTTTTCAAAATAAGTATCAGAGTGTGGTAAACTCTTCCTTCTTCATCTACAAACACCAACCTGCAAGGCATCAACTGAGGGGAATTAGCACAAAAGCTAAATGAGTAAAGGCTAAGCAGCAAATGCAAACATTCACAATCAATCATCAATCATGTAATCACATATCCATAGAAGACCGGTGGTTCGGCACAAAACCTACAACCAATGCCGGCCAAAGCAAAGGTTTACCAATAGCTTTCCACTAGATTGGCACAGTAAACTCCCCTCTGAGCAACAAATGCAACAGAAATGCTACTACTGTTCAATCAGTCAGTTAGACAAGCCCAGCCCAAGTCCACGTATAGCTGACTTCTCAACGCAACTCAAAATCATCCTAAGAGTGTGTATCGACCAAATATTCATGCAGCAGTTAACAACATTTCATTATCACAAGCAGCAGTTCAATCAATACAATCTCAAACCACAATCATGCTTCACATCAATAAAATTAACTGCAATCTTTACCATCTACGTTTAACATCCACTCACCTCAATTTTAGCACGAGCTCAGAAGTCTAATATTACTCAGTCTTAGGATTGCCTGTAAAACACAACAATAATCAAATCAGTCTCAATGCCACAAATATATCTATCCATATATTTATAAGTTATCAAATATTAATAAAAATAAACATATATAACTTCAAACACAAAGTACTGGATTTCCTCAAAACAATCGGATTCCAAGAATCCGCAACTCATGTCTCGGATTTTACTATTATCGGATTTGGGAATCCGATGGATTCCATACTATCGGATTTTCCTTAATTGAATTCCAAGTACTCGGATTTCACTTCAATCGGATTCTATCAACTATGTCGGATTTCAAGTACCCGGATTCGATCAATCGGATTTCATTATGTCTCGGATTTGGGTATAGGATTTCAAGTCTATCGGTTTTAGAATACTTGGATTCTAAGTTTCGGATTTCTAAATAAATCGGATTTAAGGTTTAGGTTTACAACAATCGGATTCTTGGTTAAACAAGTGTAGGATTTTGAGTTTCGGATTCTAAAGTATAGGATTCTAACTTGTCGGTTTTAGGATTCCGAATTTCAATCTTCTGGTTTTCCAAACTTTCGGTTTCCAACACTCGTTTTTCTAATCAATCGGAATTCATCTTCTTCCTTACCAAAACCGACAGTTCTTATTTTCATTCATCCACCATCTTCAAAACTTTAAAACTCAAATCCAGATCTTTCATAACTTCATCATATCATACCAAAAACATGTTTAAACATTTCTAAACATATATTTATACACCAAAACATGATAATCTCATATAATCCATAAAAACATTCGAAACCCATAAAATCATGCTTCAAAAACCGATTCTATAGTATTTCCTCATAAAAACATGTTATTCGGTGAAAACCTATTCCAGATTCAACATGAAAGCAAAATAGAAACAAATCTAACCTTAGCTTGATTAAAATCACACAAACAAAGAAATCCGATGCTATCTTCTTTCTTTCGGTTTTTGCTTGACAGAGAAAATGCTTCTCAAACACACACAACACTTTTCTTCAATTTGAATAATGCATGAGTAATTTGGTAAGTCCCACGTATACCTTTTAGAAAACAATAGGTGGCATAGACTTTCTTAATACACATACACGTGCACATCTACATAAACATACATGCATATGGTTTCAACATACATACATACAATTTATTTATGTAATTAACTTAATTAATTAATTACTCATTTAACTAACCACTTAATCATATTAAAACAGATAAACACGTACCACAAACCCGCTAATCTCCTATCCTAGGTTTGCGGGTGTTACATGCTGCGTTCTTGTGTTCTAGAATTTGGCGGATCATGGGATTACCATCTACCATTGATCGAGTTTGCCTACAACAACTCCTACCATTCTAGCATTGGTATGCCTCCCTACCAAATGCTATATGGAAGGCAATGTCGAACCCCTACATGTTGGCTTGAACCGGGTGAGAAACAGTATGTAGGCCCGGAGATTGTTCAATTGACAGCTGACAAGGTCAAAATCGCACTTGAAAAGCTCAAAGTCGCGCGTGATCGTCAAAATATGTATGCCGACAAGAAAAGAAAGCCTATGACTTTTGAAGTTGGTGATCAAGTGATGCTTAAAGTTTCACCTTGGAAAGGGGTGATTCGGTTTGGGAAGCGGGGCAAGTTGAGTCCGAGGTATATTGGGCCATTCAAGATTCTCAAGCGAGTCAATGAGCAAGCGTACGAGATAGAGCTACCACCGGAATTGGAAGGTATCCACAACACGTTCCATGTTTGCAACTTCAAGAAAACTAAAGTGGAAGACAATCAAGTCATTCCCATCAGTGAGCTGCAGGTCGATCCAAAGAAGCGATTGGTGGAAGAACCCGTTGCAATTGTGGATAGGAAGACCAATGGAAGCACAGTCAAGGCCATATCTTGAGTTGGGAGACTGAAGATGACATGAAAACCCTTTACCCTCATTTGTTTAGCCAAGATTGATTCCGAGGACGGAATCTTTGTAAGGAGGGAGGAATTGTAAAACCCGTAATTTTGTTAAATTATTAAAAATATATATATATAATGCCAATTTGCTTGCCAAGTAATAGAATTATGTGTTTTGTTATTATTTATGTGTTATTAGGAGTAGGTTGGTGTTTTAAAAACTAAAAATTATATATATATATATATGTCAAGAGAATGAAAGATGAGGGACTATTAGTGTAAATATGTATATATATCTATGTTGACTCCAATAATTGGAGTCAATTGGAAGAAAAAAATCTGGAAGAAAAGGGGAGCCATCGTGAGGGAGTTTAGAGAGAGAGACTAGAGAGAGAAACAAAGAAATCAAAGGGAACTTGGTGGTTTATGTGATCAAACTCAACAAATTGGTGATATTTCTTCATAACCCTCAACCTTGGTGTGATTTTGGAGCAAAAGAGTGAAGAAACCAAGTTGGGTTTTGTAAATCAAGTAAGTCAAATCTTTGATTTGTGTTTGGTTTGAGTAATACATGATGTATTTGGTGATTCTTGGTTTGATTTTGGGTTTAATGTGTTTAATGAGTCAAAAGTTGGGTTATTGCCAAAAATTAGGGCTTGAAATGATCAAATGTGCAAAAAGGGTTGGTTATTGGGTTGGATGGCGATTATACATGTGGTATTGGTGATTGGTTGCAAAAAGATTTGGTTGATTGTAGTAATTGTTGGTTATTGATGTTAAAAACTTGTTAAAATGAATCAAAATTTGGGAAAATTGGTGGTATAGAGTTTGGATGATCAAAGTTATGTTAAAAAGTGTTAATATAGTGTATTGAAGTGCTTTTGAGTGATTGATATGTTGCAACTAAAGTTTGATTGGAAAATATGTGGAAAAATCGGAGCTGCAGCAAGAAGAAAAGGCCCAGAGTTACTGTTCACGGGGCGTTGCGGCGCGCCACCCCATGCGTCGCGGCGCGACATACATTTTTGGTTAAGGTGACTTTTCCAGAGATTTTCTCCCGGCGCGAGGCACCCTGTCTCGCGGCGCGAGACCCCCTGGAAGGTCCAAAAACTTGTTTTTGACCCCATTTGACCTTGTAATTGATAGGGGTTTGTTTCTAATGCTTCTAGGGAGTCTAAAGGGAGTCCGAAAGACACGAAATGAGCGTTTAAGTCGTGTTTTGAGTCTATACTTGCGTGTAACTTCATTGTATGGTTAACTTAACTAAGTTAACCTTGTGTTATGATCACAGGATCGTTGTACAAGTGATTTGTGGCCTTGTTGTGAAGTGGAAGTGATCCTCATCACTTCAATCAGGTGAGTTGTGTCCTGCGGATACCCGAAATGCTTTTAATGTGTAATTCATCAACTGTTTTTCGTATGAACCATGTTTATGTATACGTATGGCATCAATGCGATCTGTAATTGATATTATCATGTTTATGATAATGATTTATGCAATTGAATATATGATTCACCTGTTTTGAAGCATGATATGCTATGTACTGATTATGGCAAGTTGTGACCTTGTGTGTATAACTTGCATGTGATTATGTGACCCCTCGGGGTAACTGTTTATGTGACCCTTCGGGGTATGTGTTATGTGACCCTTCGGGGTTTATGAGTTTTGGTCCAGACCGCTGTTTGTGATATGAACTCTGTACCATAGGGTTCCTAGTCATTGAGACATACACAAAGGTTCCTGTGGCTTCGGCAATTGGGGGAACCGCGAGGTACGGGTGTCTGAGGGATCGGTGTAGAGAGTGGAGGGGTATGTCAGTAGCCATCATGACCGTGTGCGTTCACTGGGCTGACGAGCCACCGAACCCGTGTAACACGAGTGGATTTTGTGAACAAGGCTTACACTCCACAGAACCGTTGTATGGTGGACTGCTTTGTGCTTCCCCCACCTTGACGGGAGATGTGGACACACCCCCACGAGGACTTGTTGACCATGGTTGGCCCCTATGGAACATACAAGTATAAGTGGACTTGTCCCCCACATCTTGTGTGAACTGTTTTATGATGCCATAACTGTTTTATGATCTATGATGACTTGTTTACCTGTTTAAATGATTTTGGCACACTCACTAGCTTCGGCTAACAAAATTTGTGTTTATGTTTTGTATCCGTAGATAAGCAATAGTATGATGCCGGTGAGGCGGGTAGTCACTTCTGGGAGAAGCTTGTTGCCTTTGGATATGTTTGGAATACATGATTATTCTCCTTTTGTTTATTTGTAATTAATGGTCGTGTATTCGGGTCAACAAGTAACACCACCCTTTTTTGTATATTTGACAAGCTTCCACACAATGTTGTAACAAATCCTCCTTAAATGGTGTTTTTGGGTTAAATATAAAAGTTTAAATTTGTACTGAAATTCAGGGTGTTACAATTTGGATGAAATAAACATCATGTTTAACGGAATACAATAAACATTATTCCACTTATTTGCAAAAATATGTAACAATGCTTGTTTCAAGCCATCTATTTGTCCACAACAACCTAATGTCATCTGGGTATATGGAATACAGGTAATCTCTTGTTCACCAAAGATCTCAATTTCAATATCAAAATTAAATAACAAAGTAGGATCAATATGCATCATCGAGCGGGTATAAGCCTATTGTACATCATTGTCCCTACCCCAATGTATTAGATACCTTTTGAAGTCTAGTAAACATGAATTGTTTTTTTCTCTTCCTTAAAGAGTTCCTTTTGTCTTATGGCTTCTTCTTCTGCTTTTTGCACTTAATAATGATAGGGTCATATTTTGTTGAATAAATTAATCGAGAGATTTTAGTATTTACCTTGTTTATAATAACCAAACAATTTCCTTGCAATGCATCAGCGATCATTTTTGTGGCGGTAATAACAAAACTCTCGACAATCTGCACATATATAACAAGGTTATATTTTAATGCTTAAGTTAATTAGAAGGTTTTAGCATTTAGTTTTTCAATAGTAATCAGACTCTGATGTGGCGTAGTATCTGTTGACATTTTGTTGTTGAGAGTTTCCAAACTCCTGGTCATCTGCACTTATATGATAGGGTTATATTTTATTGCATAAGTTAATTACAAAGTTTTAATATTTACCTTGACAATGGAACCTAAATTCTTTATTTGCATGGGTGTAAGATTGAGAAGTGTTCCACTATCTTTTGGGTTGGAAAGAATGGCAAAGAGGGAAAGAGAAACCTAATAGGGAAGTCATACGGATGGCCTTAGCCCTTCAACGGTTACATTAGATAACATAACATTTTTTTTCTTACAAGAAAATTAGATATCAGGAATGGATTTCTCATGACTTAAAATCCTTGTTAAGATTTTAAGTGGATTTTATACTGAATTTAGAATCTAAACCGAAGTTAACCATTACACGGGGATTTCTCACAAATGTTCCACTGATTTGGATCAAGAAATATATGTGAGAAAATTGTAACTTTTATAGAGGGATTTCCTACTGTTTTGGAACAAGAATAATCTATGGTAAAGTTGTTGGAAACTTGTATAATGCTCCGGTGGATTTTCGATAAAACTGAGTATGAAACCAAAAGTAATCTTCAAATAGGGATTTTGCTGAGATTCTCCATCGGTTTGGTAGGAGAATAATTCCATAAGAAAGTTGTTACAAAAATTGTATAGTTTTTCCACGTATTTAACTAAACATGACTTGTGTAGTTCTTTTTTTTTTAAACAAAATGCTATCAGCTTAAAAAAAAAACCTTCAAAAAACTATGTACAAAACACAACCATAAATTAATCAAAAGTTAAGGTTCATTTTAAGTTTTCAACAACCTTACAGCCTTATTAAAGTTATACTTAGTTTAAATAAATGAACTACAACCATACGTAAAACTAAATAGGCCAATTATTATTAACAAACTGTCACATCCTAGTTTGTACAAAATAATTAAGCAAGTTGGCTTTCAAGAGATTATCCTATTTAATTAGTAAATTTGGTGGAATTATTTGATGAAATATTTATTTAATTAAAGTTTATTCGGTAGAATAAACCTAAGTAGTATATGGTCCAGGATTAATTGAGATGAAATAATCAATGGGATGTTAACTTGGGATTGTATAATTGTTTTAAGCGACATGTACAGGTCTTGGAAGCATACAATTGTTTAAATGTAAGCTATCTTGTACCAAGTCCTAAGCTTTAAACATGAAGTACAACCCATTTTGTTGACATAATTTGTGTAGTTTGTCGAATTGGGGTTAAGAGGTAAACTTGAAGTACTAATACACAAACCAACGATAGAAGTGTCTATGCGCGGGAGATGGTAGACGTGATGACAGAAACGTATTATCATATGAAGAGAAGTGATTGTATTTTTTGTACAAACTATTTGTTATAATTAAAATCCATAATATTAAGTATTTATGTGTTATAACTAAAAAAAATTTAAACTGATTATAAAATATTTTAAAATGATAAAAGCTAATTAAGAATTTGGTTAAATATTATTATTTTTAAATGTTACAAGGGATAAATATAATATTTGTAAGTTAAGGTAGTCAAATACGATACTTTAAAGTTTAACAAAGATATATATGAAATTATCGATTCAAATTAAAGAACATTGACTCTTAAAATTCAAAATCAAATTAAATTTTCAATTTAAATGGATTAATGAGATTTAAATTTACCAAAATCAAAAGATAAGACTATTTAAAGATAACTCAAAGATACTCTTCTATTTATATTTAGAGATAAATAGGTGCTTTGAAAAGTTTAAAAATGCATTTATCGAAAATAGTTGATAGTTGGAGCTTAGAGATTGATCACTAGTAGCTAGAGCTAAAAGCAGGACATTTTATTCGCATATATGTATTTGATAAAGTAACTAATAACCGAAGTTAAGTAGCGTAAAATGACAAAAGAATAAAAAGACATACAACCAAATAAAATGATAAAGAATTATATGACAATTAGAATATTTGGTAATAGCTTCCAAAGCTTTTTCAAATAACATTATGCTTATTTGAACAAGACTTGTAATTCTTTTCTTTTAAAATGAAGAGATATCAGGTCCGAAAAGCTACGTATATAACACATTTTAATTTGGATAAAATATTTAAGCGTTACATCAAATTGATGTAAGGATTAAACACATTTAAAGCGTTAAAAGAATGCGGATAGCAAACAAAATAAATAAACATGAAAATGTAACGTGGTTCGGTCGTAAAGTCATGACATACATCCTCGGGCAAGAACCATAGACTTTCTTGTAATTCTTTTCTTTTAAAATGAAGAGATACCAGGTCCGAAAGGGTACGTATCTACCACATTTTAATGTGGATACAATATTTGAGCGTTACATCAAATTGATGTAAGGATTAAACACTCTTAAAGTGTTAAAAGAATGCGGATAGCAAACAAGATAAACAAACACGAAAATGTAACGTCGTTCGGTCGTAGAGTCATGACATACATCATCCTCGGGCAAGATCCAGAGACCTTTTTATTATCTAAGAGTTTTAGATATACATATGACTTAACACTAGCTATGATATTTATAACTCAAACAAACTAAAAATCCTAAACTAGTTAAATACTAAAAAATCGGCTATATCTACAATAGATATATAACACCGATTCTTGAATTTCTAAAGTCGGCCATGTCTATTATCCAAGCAACAACCTCTAATTTGAATTTCCGTGCACATTTAATTAAATAAAACCCGGAAATTTTTGTTAACGTTGAGCTTCCCATTTAATTAGATTCTAGTCTTTATCATTCTGCTAAATTCGAGTCATATCCTAACAATCTCCCCACTGATTTGAATTCTCTTCAACCGTCAATGAGATCACCAAATAACCATCTCCTTCCTGCCAAACTCCCGAAGGGACTACATTCTCGTATGAGCCGCGAGCAACTCCAAAACCGCATCACGTGATTTTAACAGACACCAACTCCATCCATGATGCCTTGACTTCGTTCGGTCAATTTTTCCGCTCCAAGGACGGTACCGCCGATGCTCCAAACACACAACTGCCTTCCAGAACGTAAATACCGCGTAACAGCCTACCCCGTATTATCACTCGAGCATCCTTAGAAACCTTCATCCCATCCCTTTTATCTAAATATTCATATTCATTCTTGGACAAAGTACCAAGAGAGATTAGGTTCTGTGAAGATCCTCCATCATGCATCTTGATTTACACCGTACCACTCCTCATGACACAACGAACCATTCCATTACTTAAAAAAAATAAACAGGTCTCGTGAATACGCCATGTGATGAGATGAACCAGTGTCCAGGATCCAGGTATCTGCAGGACTATCCGTGCATTCGGTCAAAGCATCGCCTATGTCACCACTTCCATGAACGAAACTCGCATCTCCCTATCGTTGAGGACAATTTCTCCTGATGTGATCAGTTTCTTTACAATGATAACTCTTCCGGTGAGTTTTGACCTACAACGTAACCCACCCATACCACCCTCTCCATCATGTGACTTCCCCTACAAACATACAAGGTAGAACCGGACTCCCCCATTGCCAGACACCCTGGGCTTGAGTTCCTTTAACAATAAGGCATCCTTCACCTCTGCAACATAAATTGTTGTCCTACCATATAGCATGGTATCAACAAAGTTCTCGTATGAGTTCGGCAGTAAACACACCAGAATCAGGACAAGATCTTCATCTTTAGTTTTAACATCTATCGTGTTCAGATCAAGGATGATATGATTCAAATTGTCAAGATGATCTTTTACCTGAACGCCTTTTGACATCCACTTCACTCTTTATAGCAAGGAGCCAAAGAGCTGACGGGTTGTTCGGTTCAATGGTTGGGAAGCTATCCTATCCCCTAGGTCCGGTTGGTCCTCCTTTGGCTTGTCCATAGAGCCCGGAGAACCAGGCTTGCTGAATTCCTGCATAGCAGGGTTACTGCATCCGGAGGGTATACAACCGTTACTTCTATTAAAGCTTGTTCGTGAGGGTATTTTTTTGATACTTCTCACATAGCTTCTCCCACATACAAGCATCCGTTGTTAGATCCACCACCTCCTGTAACACTTCATCAGACACAACAAAATTTCAAATTATGCTACTCTTTTCACGTCCTTTTTCATATATCTTGGTATCTTATCTTCTCCTTTTAACGCCACCACACAACCTTGCTAAAACTAAAGAACCCTCATCTTTACCTTCCGCAACTTGAAATTGTATGAGCCATTGAATTTCTCCAAATCAAACTTCAAAGATGACATCTTCAATAAAAAAATGCACGAGCAAAGGTAAACCTAGCTCTAATACCACTTGTAAGGATCGAACACCCTTAAAGCATTAAATGAATGCGGATAGCAAACAAGATAAACAAACACAAGAATATAACGTTATTCGGTCGTCTACGAGTAGGAACTAGAGACTTCTTTATTATCTGGGAGTGTATAGAGATATATATATATATATATATATATATATATATATATATATATATATAGTCAACCCTAGCTACGATATTTATAACTCAAACAAGCTAGAAATCCTAAACTAATCAAATACTAAAAAATCATCTATATCTACGGTGGATATATACCAATGATTTTTGAACTTCAAAAGTTGGCCATGTCATTATCAAAGGAACAACCTCCAATTCATATTTCCATGCACATTTAATTAAGGGCAAAATGCGTTAAAATACAAAAACTTTACCAATGTTGCCATAGTATGCAATTAACTTTATTTTGTATCTAAAAATATATACAACTTACAAATTTTGTTCATTGTATTCAATTGGTAACCTGATTACCAGGTTACCAGTTATCAATTATATACAATGAACAAAATTTGAAAGTTTTTGTATTTTTAGGTACCAAAGTTCTTTTATTTTAGTTATCTGTTATAATAGGTAATTTGCATACAATGAACAAATTTGTAAGTTTTGTGTATTTTTAGGTACAAAATAAAGTTTGTTGCATACAATGGAAATATTAACATAGTTTGTTGTATTTTCGTGCAATTTGCTCTTTAATTAATTAAAACCCGACAATTCTCGTTAATGTCAAACTTCCAATTTAATTAAATTCTATTCCCAATCGTACCGCTAAATTCAAGTTATATCCTAACAATTGACACTTGATTCACACACACACACACACACACACACACACACATATATATATATATATATATATATATACACTAGCATCATACCCGCGCAATGCTGCGGCGGTAAATAGTTTTTTGTTTACAATATTTCGCTTTCAAGAATGTAATGATATGTTATTCGCGCGAGTCAATGTCACGAAAAAGTTCTCTACAGCAACATGTCCGGTTTTTTTCAAATTTTCTTTTATTTACATTTAACTATTTTATTAATTTTAGAAACAAATTCTAAAAGACAATAAAATAAGAAAAAAGATTTATATTGATAAAATAAAGAGAAGAGTTAATAAGATTTTAAAAATTATGTTGATGTGGGTGGATAATTGTGTTAGTATGAGAGAATATATTTTGAATAAAGTTAAAGTAAATTAGGAGAGAATAAAATAGTTAAAAGTTGAGTAGATGGGATTAATTTAGATTAAATAAAGGGTCAAGATTTTATATTGATTGAATTTTAAAAAGTCTTAAAATTTAAGAGGAGAGAGAATGTTAAATGCTTTATATAGTAGTATATATATATATGGATCATGGTTGCAATTGGTTCGTAATCCATGCTTGATTCTAGCAGCTGAATCAATGTCAATATTAGTCCATTAAGATCATTTTTAGTTTAAACATGGATGATTGTTAATTTAGGTCAGTCATGGTGGGATTTGGTTAAAATAGGTCAACATTATGATCAACCAGTGTGATAATTCATTTTAATTAGTGAATTACGATCCTTATTGGTCAATTATAATTATACTTGAATCCTATGTGGGAAATTTAATAAAAAAATGTAACGATCACGATTCGAGGAGTTATAAATATATAAATATATTTAACAAAAGAATTTAATTGAAGATAATTAAAAATGATATGAATAAAGAATTTATTGTACATGCTCATGAATATTTAATAAGGTGGGTATTATCTGTTTATGCGTCAGGGTATTGATGTAAGTAATAAAGATAGTTTGTTGATCGTGTTTGGGGTCTAGTAATAGTCGTTTATAAGATTTTATTAAGAAAGGGATAAACCTAAGGCTAAGGATGACTAAAAGGAAAACGTTAGGGATTAGTTGGTAATTAAGGGGGATTAATGATGAGTTAGGGTTAAACCCTTTTTGGCAGCCTCAATTGTGTGTTTTATGGTAGTTTTGAGGGCGCTCGGTTGTGCTCTCGATTGATCATATCAAGAAGGACAGGATCTTTGGTGGGTTTTGTGAAGTTCATCATCACGTATGTATTTCTAATCCTTAATTAAGCATGATTTCACTTCGATTTATATTAGGATTTGTATGATTTGATCAAATTTTGTTGACTGATGGTGTTGGTGATTTTAAATTTGCTTGGTCAAAACTGAATCAAAATTATTAGAGAAATTTAAATACCTCTTCTTAACCTTTAAAATAACATATTTGTCCACTCTAATTTACAAATTCATATTTACCCTTCATAAAATATCTATTTAACCAAATTCTTAATTTTATCATTTAAAATATTTTGTAATCATTTTTTTAAAAATTTAATCAATAAAGACTTGACATTATTGCCTTAATTGTAATTATAATGATTGATGATGTGTACAAGAATACAAATTATCTTTCTTCGTCTGATGATATCACGTTTCTGCTGTTACATCTGCTCTCATCCTTACACTTACACTTACACTGTAACGTTGTGCTTTCGAAAATTCACAACTTATTTTTTTTACACTTCTCAATGGAAATATTAATTATCATCATTAAATGTTAATAGACTAAACCATTAATAAAAACATCATCATTAAAACCACTACGTTACTACATAATCAAGCTATCTTTAAATAAGTTAAACAATTGATTAAAATGTCAACCACAAGTTGGTAATAAATGATGAATGAATCATCAACGAGCATCATTACCCTACAGTCTCCACTCTCACAAGGCCACACACTCCTATGCTACCTGTACGAGTACGAAACATATTTCGAGAAACAAGTGTCAGCTTACGCCTCGTGAGTCAACAATAGGTTAACAAAATCATTCTATAAAATCCATCATTAAACAGGTTTAGATAATTATATAGCTCAACTCGTAACTTGACCCACCCACAAATCATCGTAACCCCACATGGTCAAGTTTCATCTTTTAAAATCTTTATATACACAGTTTTACATCTTTAACATCTTGTAATTCACCGCGACACATAATCATAAAGCATCATTTTCATCTCTAAACATCGTTAATCAACATCGTATCCATCATTCTTAGTTAGGGTCTATCATCGTACATCGCTATCATCATTACCCCAAACACCAGATGTGTGCCCGGCAACCGCTATGGTCCCAAGGTCAGCCTACACTCGCACCACGTGCGTGCTCGGCCACTGCTAAGTTTGGTAGTCCATCCGCACTAGCATGAATTCACTATGCATGCTCGGCAAGTCAGGTATCAATCGTGGTGCAACTCCTGTAACACCCTGAATTTTAGTACAAATTTAAACTTTTTGTATTTCAACAAAAGCAACATTATACGAGTATTTGTTTATATCATTGTGCGGAAGCTTTGTCAGATTTACAAAAGGTGGCGTTACTTGTTGACCCGAATACACGACCATTAATTTCTAATAAACAAAAAACATAAGGGGATAATCATGTATTCCAAACATATATATCCATCAGGCAACAAGTGCTTCCCAAAAGTATCTACCCACCTCATCGGCTCCATACTACTATTTATCTGCGGATACGAAAAACAATAATACTGATCCATTAGCATAAGCTAGTGAGTGCACCAAAACGAGTTAATCAAATAAACAAGTCATCATAGTATGTAAAACAGTTATGGCATCAGTAAACAGATCACACAAGATGTGGGGGACAAGTCCACTTATACTTGTATATTCCTCGTGGGGGTGTGTCCACATCTCCCGTCAAGGTGGAGGAAGCACGAAGCAGTCCACCATACAACGGTTACCTAGAGTGTATGCCCTGTTCACCAAATCCACTCGTGTTGCCCCGGGTTCGGTGGCTCGTCAGCCCAGTGAACCCACACGGTCATGATGGCTACTGACATACCCCTCCACTCTCTGCACCAATCCCTCAACCACCCTTACATCGCGGTTCCTCAATTGCCGAAGCCACATGAACCTGTGCACATCTCAATGGCTAGGAACCCCATGGTACAGAGTACATATCACAACAGTGGTCCGGACCAAATCACATACCCCAAAGGGTCACATAACACAAGAAAGTTATACACACAAGGTTACAACTTGCCAGAATTAACGCATAGCATAGCATGCTTCAAATCAGGTGAATCATATACTCAATACATATGTCATTATCATAAACATGATAACAATCAATAACAGTTCACATTGATGCCATAAATAAACATATAACATAGCACATAAGAAACAATGGATGACTTGTATGTTTAAAAAACAGTTTGTGTATCCGCAGGGCATAACTCACCGATCTGAAGTGATGAGGATCACTCCCACTTCAAATCCAAGCTATAAGTCACTTGCACAAAGATCCTAAGATCATATCACAATGTTAACTTAGTTAAGTTAACCAAACATTGAAGTTACACAAGAGTATCGACTCAAAACACGACTTAAACACTCATTTCGGGTCTTTAAGACTTCCTGCGAACTCCCTAAAACCATTAGAAACAATCCCAAATCAATTACAAGGTCAAATTGGGTCAAAAACAACTTTTTGGAGGTTTCAGGGGGTCTCGCGCCGCGAAAAATTCTCTGGAAAATGCCATCTTCGCCCAATCAGGGCCTCACGCCGCGAGGGGTAGGGTGCGCGCCGTGAGCCTTACGTGAACAGTGTTCTACAGCTCTTTTTAACACCAAAACGACCCAAAAACTCAATTTCTTCCAAGATAAACTTATTTGCAGCACAAAGAACACTCAATAACACATCCAAACACCACAACAACAACCTTTGACATAACTTTAATCATCAAAATTCTAACCATACCAATTTTCCCCATTTTTTGACCCATTTAACAACATTTTCACCAATTTCAACCATAATCTGCCATAAACAACTATCAAGACTTAAAATCAAACATACTTTAAGAGTGAAACTTACTTGATTCAAGTACCCTAACTTGTGTTGAGGTTTTCTTGTTCAACCCAAGCTTAAAGATGATGAAATTGAAGTCTACACACTTCTAACCTTGAATCCAAGCACAAGAACTAGCAATTTCTCTTTGATTTCACCTTCTTCTTATTCTTCTCTCTAGAACTCTCTATTTCTATCTCATCCACGAATTCTCTCCAGATTTTTCTTGCAAATTTGTCTTCAATTGATGAAGTCAATACATATTTATGCATATTTACAAGTTTGGTCCTTAGCCATTCTTCCCTTTGACATTTATTTACTATTTTCTAATGTATAACACATACACAACTATTAATACAAACAAAACACATAATTTTACTAATTTCAAGTGTACTTGCATACACACACACAGATATATATTATAATTTCTAAAAATACGGGTATTACAATTCCTCCCTCCTTACAAGGATTCCGTCCTCAGAATCAATTCTGGCTAAACAAGTGAGGGTAACGGAGTTTCATATCATCTTTAGTCTCCCAAGTCAAGATATGGCCTTGACTGTGCTTCCACTGAACCAAAACTAGAGGAATCAACCGCTTCCTTAGCTTTTTGGTCTTTCTATCCACGAAATCTTGTGATCCCTCGGGTAGAGATAGGACAGGAGCTTGACACAACAATCTCTTGAGAGTTTGAAAAGCACCTTCCTGAACATCAGTCCAAGAATAAGGAACATTCTTACGGGTCAGCTTGGTTAGCGGCCCCACTATCTTGAAGAAATCACGAATGAATCGGCGGTAGTAACCCGTGAGACCAAGAAAACTTTTGATTTCGGAAGGGGATTTCGGAGACTCCCACTTCATAACCGCTTCAATCTTAGAAGGATCAACTTTAACACCTTCTTCACAAATAACATGGCTAAGGAACTGGACTTCCCTATGCAAGAATTCACATTTGGAGAATTTTGCATAAAGCTTCTCCTGACGAAGAGTTTCAAGAACTTCCCGCAAATGAACTTCATGATCTTTCTCAGTTTTAGAATAAGCCAAGATATCATCAATGAAAACGATCACAAACTTATCCAAGAAACAACGGCATACCCGATTCATAAGATCCATGAACACCGCCGGAGCATTGGTTAGGCCAAAAGGCATCACAAGGAATTCATAATGCCCATAGCGGGTTCTGAAAGTAGTCTTGGGAATATCATCTTCTATTACACGAACTTGATGATAGACCCGAACGGAGGTCAATCTTGGAAAATTAACTAGATCCTTGAAGTTGATCAAACAAATCATCAATGCGAGGGAGTGGATATTTGTTCTTGATGGTTCTTTTATTCAACTCCCGGTAATCAATGCACATCCGGAGAGTACCATCCTTTTTCTTAACAAACAAAACCGGTGCTCCCCAAGGCGAGGAACTCGGCCTAACAAATCCCTTATCCAAAAGGTCTTGGATTTGGGTCATCATTTCCCGGATCTCAGACGTTGCTAAACGATAGGCAGCTTTGGCAATAGGAGTTGCACCGGGAACAAGGTCTATCTGGAACTCAACCTCACGAACCGGAGGTAAGCTGGGAAGATCATCAGGAAACACATCGGGAAATTCATTAACAACTTTGACATCCCCAACACTTTGCTTCTCCTTCTTGACATCAAGAACATATGCCAAAAAGGATTCACACCCCTTTCGTATGCATTTCTGAGCTTTCATGACAGATAAAATTTCGAAGCCGGATTTGCGCTTCTCGCCCCAAGCTATGACATACTCACCACTTGGCAAAGGAATTTTAATCAGTTTCTTGGAACAAATAATTTCTGCATGATTGGCACTAAGCCAGTCCATACCAATAATCGCATCGAAAGAAGATATGTGAACCGGTAACAAACAAATTAAGAAAGAACTCCCATCAAGATCAATAGTACTGCTATCACAAATATCGGTCACAGAGATAATCTTGCCATTAGCAATTTCCACATCAAGAGGTTTGGCAAGTTTACTAAAAGGTAGGTTCAGTTTCTCACAGAGAGCATACGACACAAATGATCTATTAGCTCTAGAATCAAATAACACATAGGCAGGTGTAGAATTCAATAGGAACATACTAGATACTACATCCTCAGCCTCACGAGCCTCATCCGCGGTCATTTTAAATGCGTGCCCTTTCGCTTTTGGAGGGTCATTACCCTTTGAAGATGAACCACTGGTTCCCCCCTCCTTACGCTGAGGACAATATGCCATCTTGTGACCCGGCTTGTGACAGGTAAAACAAACACTTTTCTTATACTTGCAGTCGGTAGGGACGTGGCCAGGCTTACCATAATGAAAACAAGCTTTTGTATCTTTTGTGTAGTCTCCCTTGTGGTGAGACCTACACATCCTGCACCATTGTGGTTTAGAATCATCAGTTTTGGGTTTGGAGTAGGAGGGTGGGGCTGCTTTCTTCTTGGACTGACCACTAGAGGGCTCAGCCTTTCTCTTTTCACCAATTAACTTCTTGGCTTGTTTGGAAGCCTTGAAGTCATCCAACAAGAACTTGGCCTTTTGGGTGGCGGAAAGAAGAGTGGGGCAATCTCTAATGTGAATCTTGTACTCAGGGGGTATAGTCTCAACAAACCGCTTGACTTTGGCTCTTTCATCGGGGACCCAAGTGGTCACAAAGCTGAGACGCTCGTTGAACTTGCGAACATGTTCATCCATAAAAGAATCACCCAATTTCATATTTAGGAACTCCCTTTCGAGGCGTTCCAGATCCGTTTCAGTGCAGAACTTCTTTTGGAACAGTTCAAGGAATTCATCCCAACCTAGCTTGTCAGCTTCACCTTTAGGCATAGCTGCCTTGATAGTATTCCACCAAACCAAAGCTCTTCCTTTCAATTGTCTAACAGAGTAAGGAACTTTGTGTTCCTCATCACAGTCACAAGAGGTAAAAGTCTGTTCCATCTCACAAATCCAGCTGAAAGTTACAATCGGGTCATCACTACATTCATAGGCAGGGGTTTGCAATTCAGAAAGGTCTTGTAGGAAACGGTAGGTTTCCTTGAGATGGAGGCATCACTAGACTCACCATGAGTCGAAGTCTTTTGAGTATCATTGGTTCTTTTCAATTGGTTTTCTAACTCCTAGATGCGGGTCAGGAGTTGAGCTATCACTGAAGACTGATCATTTGGGTTACCCGAGTGGGGTTGAGAGTGCTGGGTATGATGAGAACCAGGATTTCCACCCGGTTGAGAGTGCTCTGGAGGTATTTCATCACCTCTAGTTGAACAAACAGGAAGTTGTCATCATTGTGGGCATCCATGCCTCAATTCTTGTCTACTACACACATTAAGACAACAACAAGTAGCATATTAAGTCACAAGAATCAACAGTTTATCACAATTGGGAACAAAGTTCCCCTATCTCTGTAACACCGTATTTTTAACACAAAAATTTTCACTTTTAATTACATTGCGGAAGCGTTTATAAACACCATAGTAATTACAACTAATTACAAACCACTATTTACAAAATATCAGTATTACAAAATATGGCTCGTCACAAATACTTTATCAGAGTCCTAGGTGATTACTCCCCAAGCTAACCATTCTCAGCCGAGCCGCTGACTTACCAAAACCTGTAAAAAAGTGAGAGGTGGGGGATTAGCACAAAGCTAAGTGAATGGAGTCAAACCACAACAGATATATCAGCAAAAAACCGCATCAATATCAACAACACATAACAAATAATCGTGCCCCGGGAAGACCGGCAGTTCTGCAGGAACCTTCAACCAATGCCGGCCAAAGCAAAGGTTTACCGATAGTTCATTTGCTATTCTCACACAGTATTACTTAAGTTGCAACAGATGCATCAAAAGATCTCAATACTGATTAGCCGATAGCAAACAAACCCAACCCATATGCCCAGCCGAAGCTGACTTCCCAACCTCATGTATACATATCACCGACGCACAATTAATTAACAATCAACAGTTAATCAATTATCAGATGCACAATCTATCCATGAGTCAAACCAATAGCAGTTGCAACCCAATCCAGTTACAACTAATCATATGTGTGAGTAAACGTCCACTCACCTCTTCCTTTTAGTTTCTCCACTCAGTGATCTTATATTACTGAGCCTTGTTTGTTCCTGAGAACACAACAAACTAAAATCAGTATCCAATTCATAAATATATATACCAATCATATATTTATATCCATTTGATCAAACATTACATGTAAGATTCACATATGCATGCACATATAACATAGAATTTAAACAATTCAAATCAACAAGTCCAAACTATCGGATTTTATGTGAAATCCGATACTACCATCGGATTTTATGTGAAATCCGATACTACCATCGGATTTCACCAAATCCGCAACCCCCCATCGGATTTCATAAGAATCCGACACATCCATCGGATTTGACCAAATCCGCAACCTCAATCGGACTTCCACCCTTGCATTTAATCTTGATACCTGAAATCGGTTTTCATAATTGGAATCCATCATCGGGTTCCACACTCTCGGATTCAAACCATCGGATTTCAATACTCGGATTACATACATCCGGATTTCATGACTACCGGATTCAACACCCGTATTTCACTAGAATCGGATTTCTTCACTCGGTTTTCATCATCATCACCAAAATCCGCTTTCTTCATCATATCAAGAATCCGATAACCTCCTAACTTGCATAAACCAACTTTCCAGTTCATATAATTCATATGCAAGTTCATACAAACACATATAAACATGTTTAAATACACTAGCATGCATCAAAACACCTTTATACCCCAAAAACACTAAATCCGATAACTTCATAAAATATGATCCTATGATGTTCATATTAAACCCAGCAAGATTCAAACAGTATCATGCCCATACAATTCATAACATGTTAGCAAGAATCATGTTTTCAAGAAGTATGGAATAATCTAACAACCTTATAACTTGAATCACACAAATTCAAGAAATCACCCAAATCCGATCGCCTGTTCTTTCTTGTTTCTTCTCGGTTTTTCACACTAAAACACACACACACATGGATTCTTCAAAGTGAAGAATCGCATATGAAAACCCACGTATATACATGCTTTGAAAACATTAGCATGAGGTGGCAAGGGTTAACCGTCTAAGCACATGCACACACACACACAAATCCGCATGCGTACATACCAATACACATATATATATAAACCACATAATGATTAATAATTAAATCAATTAATTAAAACCATTTAATTCAATAATAATAACAAGTAATTAATCACAACTAATCACAAGTTAACATACCAAAGCCCCCAAAACTACTAGGCCTGATCTGAGGATGTTACAATCTCTCATGCAAATATCAACTTAACCCATAAGCCCACCCGATATGTTTGGATTTCAAATTAATGGTCGGCCTCGGTTTGAGACCAAACACTCGCTAAAGTGCTCGATTCTCTCAAAACTCGGCTCTGATACCAACATGTAACACCCTGAATTTTAGTACAAATTTAAACTTTTTGTATTTCAACAAAAGCAACATTATACGAGTATTTGTTTACATCATTGTGCGGAAGTTTTGTCAGATTTACAAAAGGTGGTGTTACTTATTGACCCAAATACACGACCATTAATTTCTGATCAACAAAAAAAATAAGGGGATAATCACGTATTCCAAACATATCCATCAGGCAACAAGTGCTTCCCAAAAGTATCTACTCGCCTTACCGGCTCCATACTACTATTTATCTGCGGATACGAAAAACAATAATACTGATCCATTAGCATAAGCTAATGAGTGCGCCAAAACGAGTTAATCAAATAAACAAGTCATCAAAGTATGTAAAACAGTTATGGCATCAATAAACAGATCACACAAGATGTGGGAGACAAGTCCACTTATACTTGTATATTCCATAGGGGCCAACCATGGTCAACAAATCATCGTGGGGGTGTGTCCACATCTCCCGTCAAGGTGGGGGAAGCACGAGGCAGTCCACCATACAACGATTACCTGGAATGTATGCCCTGTTCACCAAATCCACTCATGTTGCATTGAGGTCGATGACTCATCAGCCCAGTGAACCCACACGGTCATGATGGCTACTGACATACCCCCTCCACTCTCTGCACCAATCCCTCAACCACACGTACATCGTGGTTCCTCAATTGCCGACGCCACATGAACCTATGCACGTTTCAATGGCTAGGAACCCCATGGTATAAAATACATATCACAACAGTGGTCCGGACCAAATCACATACCCCAAAGGGTCACATACCACAAGCAAGTTATACACACAAGGTCACACCTTTCCAGAATTAACGCATAGGATAACATGCTTCAAATCAGGTGAATCATATACTAAATACATATCTCATTATAATAAACATGATAACAATCAATAACAATTCACATTGATGCCATAAATAAACATAAAACATAGCACATAAGAAACAATAGATGACTTGTATGTTTAAAAAACAGTTTATGTATCCGACTATCCGCAGGGCACAACTCACCGATCTGAAGTGATGAGGATCACTTCCACTTCAAATCCAAACTATAAGTCAATTGCACAAAGACCCTATGATCATATCACAATGTTAACTTAGTCAAGTTAACCAAACATTGAAGTTACACAAGAGTATCGACTCAAAACATGACTTGAACACTCATGTCGGGTCTCTAAGACTCCCTACGAACTTCCTAAAACCATTAGAAACAATCCCAAATAAATTACAAGGTCAAATAGGGTCAAAAACAACATTTTGAAGGTTTCAGGGGGTCTCGCGCCGGAAAAATTCTTTGGAAAATGCCATCTTCGTGCAATTAGGGCCACGCGCCGCGAGGGGTAGGGCTCACGGCGCGAGCCTTACGTGAACAGTGTTCTGCAGCTCTTTTTAACACCAAAACGACCCAAAAACTCAATTTCTTCCAACGTAAACTTATTTGCAGCACAAAGAACACTCAATAACACTTCCAAACACCACAACAACAACCTTTAACATAACTTTAATCATCAAAACCCTAACCATACCAATTTTCCCCATTTTGGACCCACTTAACAACATTTTCACCAATTACAACCATAATCTACCATAAACAACTATCAAGACTTAAAATCAAACATAATTTAAGAGTGAAACTTACTTGATTCAAGTACCCTAACTTGTGTTTAGGTTTTCTTGTTCAACCCAAGCTTAAAGATGAAGAAATTGAAGTCTACACGCGTCTAACCTTGAATCTAAGCACAAGAACTAGCAATTTCTCTTTGATTTCACCTTCTTCTTCTTCTTCTTCTCTCTAGAACTCTCTCTTTCTCTCTCACCCACGAATTCTCTCTAGATTTTCTTGCTAATTTGACTTCAAGTGATGAAGTCAATACATATTTATGCATACTTACAAGTTTGATCCTTAGCCTTTCTTCCCTTGCACATACACACACACACACACATATATATTTTATAATTTCCAAAAATACGTGTATTACTCCCACTTGTATTCAAACCTCCATGGTACGTCCGCTATAGTTACTCCGACAAAAGTCATTCATGTGAAATGTAACACCGTAAATGCTCAAGCCATTTTTTTTAATTCGTTGCGGAAGCGTTTGCTGATTTCATTAAAACAAATACTCACAAAGTACAAAGTACTATTCATAATCATTATATCACGTTGTGTTACAAAATATTTATAAAACACGGCTCGTCTCTTCTCAAAACATAATATCAGAGCATTGGTCAAATTTTCCTTCCCCACAAACAAAGCTAAACAGCCAAACCTGCAAAAAGCAATCAACCGAGGGGAATTAACACAAAGCTAAGTGAATGGAAGCTACAAACAAGCATCCACAATCAACAAGTACAAGCAATCACCATCCGATCAAACATACAGATCTCCAACCGATCAAATCCTCATCACAAACCAATCCAACCGCTAGAGGAACGACGGTTCTGTAGAACCTTCAACCGATGCGGGCCAAAGCAAAGGTTTACCGATAGCTATTTGCTACATGGTATAGTTAAACCCCTTCTGATACAACAAATGCATAGAAGATCAAAAACTGTGCAACCAATAGCAGATAGCCCAGCCCAACACATACGATAGCCGACCCCTAACCATGTACGCATATCATTAACCATACGTACAGGTCTCGCCACGTGCACATATCATTAACCATGTACACTCACCACACAACAATCTAAACGATCTCAATCGATAAACATCAATCAGCTACCAACGAATAACAATCAACACAGTCTATCAACGCATATCAAGTAACACATTCCATACTGGCAACTCAAACTTAAACAGTTTATCATGGCATCTTAGACTAAACAGTCTATCATGGCATCTCAGACTAAACAGTCTATCATGGCAAATCCAAATCATAAGAATATCTCAATTCATATAACCACAAACGTTACCACCATCACCACTCGTGAGTATACTTCCACTCACCTCAGTTCTCGTTCCCGTCTGCTCGGTTGTCTAATATCACCCAGTCTTTGCCAATCGTGAGAACACAACAAACTGAAGTCAATCTATGACTCATAAATATATATCGATAATATATATTTATATCTCTATATAACTTGTAAACAACATAAAATAATCACATAATTGATAACCCATCACATCCCAAACAAGTACATAGCAAAACAATTAAGTATCCTAAAAATGGCCTGTCGCGCCGTGACACGTTCGGATTTGGGTTCCGGATTTCGGGTTGCGGATTCTTGGGTTTCGGATTTTCATTTGTCGGATTTTCAAAGGGCCCGGATTTCTCGGGGTCGCGCCTCGACACGTCGGATTTCAAATCTTCTTCCTCTTAAACTGTCGGATTTGCAGCCAACCACACATATATATATTATCATCAATCATCCTTTTAACTCAATTAAAACACTTTTAACATACGTACAACCTCATATAACATCTTTACACACATCATGAACATCATAAACCTTTTTAAATCATTAAACACATAAAGCCCATTTAACACTTTTTGAGCTTCAAGCTCCTACAATGGTGGTTCACCATTTAAACATGGATTTCAGCATATACACACATCAAAACAATCTGTAGCATCATTTAAACACACACTAACCTTCAGTTAGATTTATGAATCACAAATCTTCTACTTGGAATTTCTAAGTCTTGTTTTTCTTGAGAGGTGTCTTCAAAAGTGGTTTAACACACAAACACACACTTCACATTTTTACTATGTGCAAATGAAATGAAACCCACGTATACATATCTTCATTTTATTTGAAGCAGGAGGTAGCTAGACTTTCCTTACATACATACATGACATCCTTACATACATACATCACATAACTTTTCCTTCTTTTATTTTAATTTCAATTTCCAGTAACACACATATATATACACTTTTCAATTTAATTTAATTAACTCAAATTTACCATTTAGCCAACAAAATGCAAATAAACACGAAATTTGATTAACAATTACCCACTAGCCAACTAGCCCGGGTTTGCGGATGAACCGGTGCCCCATCACTAGGCCCTCCTTCCACCAACGTGGTGTTATGTGCGTTGATCTCATCATCATCGGTCAAACAGAACTCCCGTGTATGAGTACACCATGTGTTGCTAAGGTTGTCAAGAAAACCTGATAACTAATCATCGCCGTGCTAGCAAATCCTAGAAGGCACACTTTCCCCACTAGGCATTGTCTCTACATCTTAGGAGTAATTCTACCTCCGCCCACAAGTCATCATAACATCACATTATATTCATCATTAATTATTTACCTCATAAACATCATTAAAGTTCATCATATAACATTATTTAATAATTGATTAAACACATCGCACTTCATCTTTAAATATTTTTCACACGCAGACATCTTTTAAAACGTCATCTTAAATTGTTAAGTCTTTCGAAAATGATTTTGTCTTCGTACTCGGTTTTAGAAAATACCGAACTCGCCTTGGGTCTAGAAACTCGCAATCGTCACAAAATCTCCGCGTGATCAATCGAGCTCACTCGTCACCCTACAACCAAGTTCTACTCATAAATCATCGAATTGCAACACAAACGTATGAATTGCAAATCACAATCACAAATCACTTTGATTTGCGATTCCCCAATCACAAATCTCAAATAAAAAGTACGAATCGCAAAACTCCTCAATTTGCGATTCACCAATCGCAATATATACTCGTCAAATTGAGATTCAACAATTGCAAAACTCAGTCACAAAGTTGGAATCACAAAACTTCTCAATTTGCGATTCGCTAATCACAAAACTTCAAAACTTCAATATGCGATTCAAGAATCACAAATCACTTTAATTTGCAATTCGCCAATAAGAAATTACTTTGAATCACAAAAAACATTCCAATCGCGAAACTAACTTCAATGGTCGAATCACAAATCATAACTTTTAAGCCAATCTCAAATTAGTAGGAAATCACAAGTTAGTAGGAAAGGACAAAACATCCACAATCACAAAACAAGATTTGCAATTCACAAGCTTGAATCACAAATCCCCTTGTAACCATTCTAACAATCTTTAATCATCTAACTCTTTCATACCTAGGTTCTAATTCAAGGTTCATGCATCTAAATCATCCTAGGATATCATTAACACTCTCCAATAATCAATTAATCATTTAACCAACTCGAATCAACCCAAAATTCTAAGTTCATTCTCGGCCTCAAGAATATCCAACATATCGACATTTATATACATATTCAAGTTTTCATTTATTTAATCTACATAGTTTTAATACAATCTCTTGCATCATAGCAATTCTACACACATTACTACTTCACTTTTAACATTAACTTGAGTTTAAACATCACATAATCACCCCTATATATAGAGTTAACAGTCAATGATTTTCACTTTTGGTCTTTAACTTCAAAAAATTCCGAAAATAGTTGTAACACCCCGATTTTCAATACAAATTTAAACTTTTAAATTACTAATAAACAACATCATTTGTCAAACTCTTTACATAGGTGTGTGGAAGGTCTATCTGATTTACAAAATGTTGGTGTTACTTGTTGTCTTAATTACACGACAATTAATCGACGAATAACAAAAGAAGAGCATATGTCATGTATATCCAAAAATGTAACTATAGGTCGTATCATTGCCTTCCCCAAAAGCTTTTACCCGCCTCACCGGCAAAAGCTACTATTTATCTACGTATACATAAATATTTACAACAACCGAGTCGTTAGAATAACGATAGTGAGTGTACAGAAACAGTCTAACTAAATAAACAAGTCATCATCACATTTGAATTAACATGGCATCACTTATCTTAGCACACAAGATGTGGAGGACAAGTCCACTCGGGCTTGTATCTTCCATAGGGGCCAACCATGGTCAACAAGTCCACGTGGGGGTGTGTCCACATCTCCCGTGAAGGTGGGGGAGCACAAAGCATTCATCATACAACGGTTATCAGGAGTGAATGACATGTTCTCCTAGTCCACTCGTGTTTGTTTAGGTTCGGTGGTTCGTCAACCAATTAAACCACATGGTCATAATGGGTACTATCATCCACCTTCACTCTTTGCACCAATTCCACAACCACCCGTCTATCTAGGTTCCTAACTTCTGAAGCCACATGAACCAATACACGACACGCAATGGTTAGGAGCCAACATGGTACAAAGCATTAAGTCTCAAACATAGGTCCGGACCATAAGGCACAATCTCAAACGCAAGCAAGTTAAACATATATAGTTATTAACTTGTAAGAAACATCACATAGCATTACATGCATTCAAAGCTTGCGAAACATATACCTAAACATATCATATTATCATTAACATGATAACCAAAAATAACAAGTCACGTTGATGCCATAAATGTGTAAAACATAAAATACAAAATCAATATGATAACTTATAAGTTTATAAAACTAGAAGTGTATCCGCAGGGTATAAATTACCTATTTGAAGTGATGAGGATCACTTCCTACCCAAACTAAAGCTAATTCACTTGAATAGGAATGTAACGACCCGAATATTGTAATAATATTTATCGAGAAATAAAATATTATTTTTGAAAGTTCAACTTGTTAATAATAATAAAGGAATATTATTATTTAAAAAGAAAAGAAAGGAAAAGTAATAGAAAAGAAGAGAAAATAAAATAAAAGAAAATGAAAATTCTGAAAAGTCGAGGTCGCGGCGCGACGCGTCTGGGCGGTAAGACACGTGTGAAGGTTGCGTGTGTCAGGCGGTAGAGTATGTCAATCCGGTGGCGTGTGTTAGTAACGTCGTGACGCGACGCGTTCTGGGGTCGCGACGCGAGGCGTCGGCCAAATTTGAGGGGCTATAAATACAAGCGCATTCCATCCGATTTACACACACACTTCCACCATTTCGTTACTCTGCCCATTTTTCAAGAGAAACCAAGTTTAGTGAACGTTTAAGAGTGTCGGGTTTCGTTGGAGTTCGTATTCGAGGTGCGGGGAAATCGGAGATAGCACTACGGGCATAGTTTCGACCGTGGTTTCGCTTTGGTGACCCAGAGAGGTTATTCGAGACTATCGAGGTCGATTTCTTGACGATCCGAGAGTATAGTTCGTCGAATCTAGATTGTGGGTTTATTTCTGGACTGAGGTGAGTTCAATAGACTTTTACAAAACCGAGTACATAGATAAAACCTTATTTTCGAAATAAAGATGATTATACATATATCTATATATTGATTGATGATACATATTATGTGTTCTAAGATAAATGCTCGTTGCATGCATGATCAAAAACGAAATACGCATGTTACGGTTATTCACGATTTCCTACGATTTACATATGACTGCTTATGATTTCTCGCATGCATGTATTTTAGTGGCGGGGGTAGTATACGATATAACCCATATTGCGGATTTGCGGGCCTAGTTGGCATGATTGACCTTCTAGGATTAAAGTGCTAGCCAACAAGAGTCATTTGGTCTTTCTAGACGACTATATTGACACGTGGTATGCGGACACTTCGGTGTTCAAGTACTGGAGTGATGTAGGCCAAGGAGGCTAGATCATACATCACGTGAGTGCGAGGAGAAGCTGAAATACGATCGGCTTCGTTTGGACTCGTACTAGAACGACAACGCAGTATTTGTACTCGCACCGTCAAAGTAGCGAAAGCGGAGTCTCGGGATTTATGTTCTCGGGTGGGAGTCGTTCCCTACTTGAAAACATAGGTTGGCCGGGCACGCAAGTAGTGAACCTTGGGTTTTTCGAGTGTGGGCTTAGACTTTACGATAAGATCACCCTATTGATATGATTTATGCGATTGTGATGGGATATAATTTATGCGCTATGATTTATGCCATTATGATGCGATATGATCTATGAAATATTATGCGGTATGATTATGATTATGTCCGATTGACTTCATGAAATGATTTGTGAATATTTGACCCATTTGGTGCTATGTGATCTACGGGTTCTCGGTACGGGTCAAATACGTGAAGGGTGGGATATGGTATTTATTTACATGTCATATTTCCGCTTACGAACATATTTTATGGCTTTTGATTTACTACTCCTATTGACTCGCTTAGCGTAAGCTGACCCTTGTTTCTGTCGAAATGTGTCTTGTACTCGCGCAGGTGGCTTAGAGGTTGTGGTTCTGCGAGGAGGGTAGTATTAGTTCTAGTTTATATTTTGGTATCAACGAACAATCGGGTTATGTAATAAATTCATAACATTGAACTTGTACTGACTTTTGAATGACTGCGTTCGTAACCCCGTGGTTTATATTATGAAGGATTCTGTAATCGCCTCTATGGCGAAAACAACTATTTCCATTTATGACTTTTAAGACTTCCGCTGCATGTTTTTGCTATTAATTAAAGGTTTTTATAAATGGTGAAATTTTGAAAAATCACGGCGTTACGAGTTGGTATCAGAGCCACGCTGTGAGTGAACTGAGTGTTGGGAGTTACACTGATTACCAGTAGGTAAATTATGCGGTCATACGATTTGAGGGAGAGGCCTTGGAATGGTGGCGAACGATTAAGCGGGAGCTTTCTAAAGCCGTGTTAGACAGCTTGGCTTGGGGGTAAGGGAGAAGGCAAAAAGAGAATTTTTGGAGTTAAAGAAAGGAAACATGACGGTGGAAAAGTACAATGTTGCTATCACCGATAAGCTGCAGTTTTGGAAGGTATGCTGAGGGATTGCCTTTTGATTATCAAGTGGCTGTGACGATGAGAAGAACTCTAGGGGAGGCAATGGATGAGGCAAGTCGGGTTGAGCATGACTTAACCAAGCGTGAGAAGACTGTGTTCAAGAGGGAGGAAAAATGAAAATTGGAGGGACCATCTGGATCTTCTAAGAAGAAGGATTTCCCTCCAAGGAAGGGTCAGCAAGGGGACAAACCCCGTTACTGTACAACTTGCCACTCTTCTCACAAGGGAGAGTGTAGGAGCCACACTCTAAGTTGCAGGCGATGTGGAAAGACTGGACATAGGTTTGAGGATTGTAATAGTACTGAACCTATATGCTACAACTGCAGGGAGATGGGGCACATCTGTACCAATTGCCCAAAACCAAAGGTTCGAGGTGGAGCTCCAGAGAAAAAGCAAGAGGTACCGAAAGCCAAAGGACGTGCCTTCAATATGACTGCGGAAGAGGCCAAGCGCAAAGATGAGGTTATTTTCGGAACCTTTCTTATAAATTCTATGCCTGCTAGAGTATTATTTGATTCGGGTGCAAGTAGGTCTATAGTGTCTACTTCTTTTTGCTCTCGTTTTGTGTTATAATATAGCCAAATTTAGATATATATTTTAAGCGATATCTGTTTTATTTTAGCCCGTTATTGTTCGTAAATAAGTAAAAGACACTTAATTATCTTCATTTATTGAATTTCAGGTCAAAAAGGCGGAATATGAGAAGTTTTGATAAAAAAAGGGAAGAAACCGAAGAAATAGGAAAAACTGTCCGCGCCGACACACCTTCACTGTTTTGATCATATCTCACTCATACGAACTCGGATTGAGGTGATTCAAAGAGCTACGGAAACTAAAATCAGAGGGCTACAATTTCACTTTTATGGTCAAAGTCTAAAAAGCGATGTCGTGGCGCGACCATTAAGGTTGTCGCGGCATGACGCGTTAGATCAGATCAAAATTCAAATTTTAAAAGAGTTTTGGATCGCATCAAACTCACCCGTCGCGACGCCCCTGTTTTCAGTTTTTTATATAAACAAACATCCAGATCAGTTTTGGGGAGAACCAATCAACTTATACTACCCAAATACTTCCAAAACACGTCCAAAAGCATTCTGGGGGCTGTGGAGCTCAGATTTGAAGGATTGGAGCTTGGATTTTGAATATTTCGGCTTTGGATCATCCTAGTTTTATCATTCTTTCTTATACATCTTCTGTTTTTAGTGTTTATTAATTTCCAGAAGTTTATTAGGATGTTTCTACGCTGATATTTTCTGTTTTCCTCCCTAGAGGAGATAAACCTCAATAAAGTTGGTTAATTTATGTTAATTTGGACATGTTTGCTATATAATTTGACTTGTATTGCTTAATTGATGATCCACATGTGTTTTGATTTCTGATTTTAGAGTTTATTTACTGAGTTTGCACGAGTTGGAGGACGAATCGGCTTGTGTGACTTGAATCTTGATTGTTTAGGACCAATAGACAATCTAGACTAGTGATAGACCAATCCTACGTTAAACTTTTAAAAAAGGAAACTTTAATGTGTGTGATGAATATATAATGACCATTTATATTTTAATACATGTTTTGTTAACCTAAACAAACATAAAGATTAAGTCTTCTTGGCACGAACTTAAAATCGGCTAATTATGTGTTTTGATCAATCTCATGACCATAAGGTTTGTTAAAACCATAATTATAGAGGTATATAATCTGACCATGATTATAACAAATATAGGAATCAGTATATAGTAATTACATGTCCATTGCACGAGTTAATTGAATTAATCAGTTTAAAAGAGGTGAAATCAAATCTAGGGAGGGAGTCTTCACATTATAAGCTTAATTCCAGTAAAGTTTGTTGTTTTTCACTTTCTTTGGTTTGTTCTTGGTTCTTGTTGCTATTATTTAGTGAGTTGGTTAATAAGTTTGGATCTTTATTGTTAAGGTTCTAAAATCCCCATTTACTGCTTTTATTTAGTTTAATATTTAATTAGTATAGTTATATTCAAAATCATACTCTTTCCCCTTGTGTTCGACACCCGTACTTATTTACTATACTACGATACGATTAAGTTCTCTTGCCTATTTGTGTTGTAGTCGTGCTAAATAATTCGGATTTTATAAATTTAAAACTGGTACGCTACACGCACATCAAGTTTTTGGCGCCGCTACCGGGGAACGGTTTTATTTTGGTATAACTTGACTAATTATTTATTAAACGATCCTTCTCGCGAGTTTTGGCTCAAAAGGAAGTTACTTTTGTTTTTTAGTATTTAGTTCCTAGTTAGTCGTTTCGCGCGCTATTTTGGTTTTCTGTCGATGTCTCTTTTGTGATTATGTATTGGGCCAAGGATCATCCGATCTATTGGGATTCCTTCCTTAAAGATTTGTTGAACGAATTTTACAACGATGGCATCGAACGGGATGACTTCGACTTCATTGCAAAAGATGATGAGAATGACCAACCGATTGGCTCTCCTGATGAACCACATGTTAGCCCTGAACCGTACTATTCAGACAAATCCGATTCTCAGGATAGTATACATTTTTAGCCTTGTGTGGAGGTAGAGTCGAGAGAAGATGCTCAGTCTAATGGAGATGTTCTGGAGTGTCTCGCTGACTTGCTTGAGGAACCAGAAGACCTTTCAAAGGATGAACCGTCGACCCTCGTCCAACCAACACCCACGTTAGGTTTAGAACCAAAACCCGTATGGGGACCCTCCCTTCTTGAGAGGGAAGACGTGGAGAATTGCGCAGATGAAATCTTGGACTATCTGGAATTTCTACTCTTCGAGGAGGACGCTCCGAAATCAGAAAAGGAGGTAACCACGGGATCGAGTGAGGAGTTGGAGTCGCACTATGGAAATCCCTTGGCTCCGGGAATTCTGTGGGGTACTTCGTGTGCGGAGAAGGATCAGGCGAATAACTTAAACAATGTCGGGAACCGGTCGGAGTCTTTGCTTGAGTCACTATTGAGTTTACAATCATTGGGAAGAACCAAGATTCAGAACGCAAGAGAGATGTTTGTGGAGATCAAGAAGGTGTAGTGGAACACGGTTCTAGCTTCAGCATTCGGAATTAGTAACAAATATACATCACCCGGTATGTATAAATATTACCACCCGCACTTGATTGCGAGTGTGGGGTCATTTGTTCAAAGTCACAAGAAATAAATCCGGAGTCAAGCTAGAGACTCAGACAAAAACAAGCGCTTCTCGGGAGGCAACCCGTGGTTAGTTTAGGTTTTTCTTTCTTCTTTATTTTTGTATTTCGTTTCCTTTCTGTTCAACTTTGTGGGTGTGTTGCCTAGAAACCCTCACGAGACTACAACTCGTCCACTCGGGCACCGAGGGGTTTAAAGGCTTGTTGCATACGCTAAATGCAACCGTGATTCCTACGAAAGTGAGTTAGGTTTTTCTTTTTGTTTTAGTTTTAGGGAGTCCTAGCCTAGATAATTTTTCATATATGCTTATGGAATCTTCATATAGAATCACATTCAGACATTACTATCCTGTGATGTACATATATTTCCATCATTGTATGACTATTTGCTCTGAGTGGTTTATATTTCAGCTATGGCTTTTAATTTATGGAGTACGCGCGTATATGCTAACATATATCTGCTCCGTTCGCCTAATAATACCCAGGGAGTTTTTCTAACCTTGTTCTACCTTGTTATATTTTTAATGTGTACAATAGGGACATTGTACAATTTAAGTGTGGGGTAGGGGGTTAGAAAATATTTACTCGCTTGAAATTTATTTGTCCTCGTGTTAAATTATTATTTTATTTGAGCGTTAAGTTTAAAATTTTTTAATATCATTCAAGTTAAAAGTTAGATATTATTTAAAAATGTCAAGTTTGTTGATTTATAAACAGATTCATAGTTATATCTAGCTTTTATGAATAGTGCTTGTAGCTTTTCACCATTTTTTAGAAATTTATGTTTATAGTATCCAAACTTTAGTTTTTGAATTACTGCAATAAATATGAGGTTAAGCCCTTTCTGAGTCTAAGCTTAACAAAAATAGACTGAGTTGAATTATCAATTTTTATAAACATATGTTTGAAAAAAAGAAAAACAATGAAAAAAGCCAATGTGCAAAAATGAAAAAAATATGCAAAAGTGCTAGAAAAATATATATAAGTCAAATACATGACATTTGGAACTCGAATTAGTAAACTCTGAGGGGTGTTCGACACCTATCCACCTAAAGCCAACTGGTTTGGGATCGGTCGAGTTGAGGATTCGCTACATGGGTTCCATAGAAAGTCATAGACTTATAAAAAAAGAGCTGAAAAGATGAAAAACATATGTAAAAATAAAGTTGAAAATATACAATAAGTCTTGAGGTTGCGGGATTCCTAAAGGGTAAATTAACCAGATTAAATATAAATGCAATTCATAAGTTAAGGTTTGATTATTTATAAATAGAAAGATTATTTGGGACGGTTGAAAAGTTAATAAGGATCAAATCATGAGTATGTGCATAATTCTAAGTATAACTTATGTTTTGTTTTTAATCAACCTTTTTGACATTTGTAAGTGATATTTAATTTTTCAAGGATGGTATTGATTATTTAAAATTTATAGCTTGAATAAAGTTGTAGTTTGTTTGGGGACAAGCAAAATTCAAGTGTGGGGTATTTTGATATCGTCAAATTTAGATATATATTTTAAGCGATATCTGTTTTATTTTAGCCTTTTATTGTTCGTAAATAAGTAAAAGACACTTAATTATCTTCATTTATTGAATTTCAGGTCAAAAAGAAGGAATATGAGAAGTTTTGATAAAAAAAGAGAAGAAACCGAAGAAATAGGAAAAGTTGTCCGCGCCGACACACCTTCACTGTTTTGATCATATCTCACTCATACGAACTCGGATTGAGGGGATTCAAAAGGCCACACAAACTAGACTCAGAGGGCTACAATTTCACTTTTATGGTCAAAGTCTAAAAAAGCGAGGTCGCGGCGAGACGCATCAAATTAGATAAGAATTCAAATTTTAAAAGAGTTTTAGATCGCGTCAAACTCACCCGTCGCGGCGCGACACTTTCCCGTCGCGACGCCCCTGTTTTCATTTTTCTATATAAACCAACATCCAGATCGGTTTTGGGGAGAACCACCCAACTTATACTACCAAAATACTTCCAAAACACGTCCAAAAGCATTATGGGGGCTGTGGAGCTAAGATTTGAAGGATTGGAGCTTGGATTTTGAAGATTTCGGCTTTGGATCATCCTGGTTTTATCATTCTTTCTGATCCATCTTCTGTTTTTAATGTTTATTAATTTTCAGAAGTTTATTGGGATGTTTCTAGGCTGATATTTTTTGTTTTCCTCCCTAGAGGAGATAAACCTCAATAAAGTTGGTTACTTTATGTTAATTTGGACATGTTTGCTATATAATTTGTCTTGTATTGCTTAATTGATGATCCACATGTGTTTTGATTTCTGTTTTTAGAGTTTATTTGCTGAGTTTGCATGAGTTGGAGGACCAATACGCTTGTGTGACTTGAATCTTGATTGTTTAGGACCAATAGACAATCTAGACTAGTGATAGACCAATCCTAGGTTAAACTTTTAAAAAAGGAAACTTTAATGTGTGTGATGAATATATAATGACCATTTATATGTTAATACATGTTTTGTTAACCTAAACAAACATAAAGATTAAGTCTTTCTTAACACGAACTTAAAATCGGCTAATTATGTGTTTTGATCAATCTCATGACCATAAGGTTTGTTAAAACCATAATTATAGAGGTATATAATCTGACCATGATTATAACCAATATAGGAATCGGTATATAGTAATTACATGTCTATTGCACGATTTAATTGAATTAATCAGTTTAAAAGAGGTGAAATCAAATCTAGGGAGAGAGTCTTCACATTATAAGCTTAATTCGAGTAAAGTTTGTTGTTTTTCACTTTCTTTGGTTTGTTCTTGGTTCTTGTTGCTATTATTTAGTGAGTTGGTTAATAAAGTTTGGATCTTTATTGTTAAGGTTCTAAAATCCCCATTTACTGCTTTTATTTAATTTAATATTTAATTAGTATAGTTATATTAAAAATCATACTCGTTCCCCTTGTGTTTGACACCCGTATTTATTTACTATACTACGATACGATTAGGTTCTCTTGCCTATTTGTGTTGTAGTCGTGCTAAATAATTCGGATTTTATAAATTTAAAACTGGTACGCTACACGCACATCAAGTTTTTGGCGCCGCTGCTGGGGAACGGTTTTATTTTGGTATAACTTGACTAATTCTTTATTAAACGATCCTTCTCGCGAGTTTCGGCTCAAAAGGAAGTTACTTTTGTTTTTTAGTATTTAGTTCCTAGTTAGTCGTTTGGCGCGCTATTTTGGTTTTCTATCGATGTCTCTTTTGTGATTATGTATTGGGCCGAGGATCATCCGATCTATTGGTTTTCCTTCCTTAAAGATTTGTTGAACGAATTTTACAACGATGGCATCGAACGGGATGACGTCGACTTCATTGCAAAAGATGATGAGAATGACCAACCGATTGGCCTGAACCGTGCTATTCAGAGAAATCCGATTCTGATGACAGTATACATTTTGAGCCTTGTGTGGAGGTGGAGTCGAGAGAAGATTCTCAATCTAATGGAGATGTTCTGGAGTGTCTCGCGGACCTGCTTGAGGAACCAGACTATGCGGGCGTCTTTCCAGACGAGTTACCTGGGTTTCCACCACCACGACAGATAGAGTTTCAGATCGACCTTGTTCCTGGTGTGGCGCCCACTGCTAAAGCACCATATCGGCTAGCTCCATCGGAGATAAATGAGATTATGGCGCAGCTTCAAGAGCTTCTCGAGAAAGGTTTCATCAGGCCGAGCTCTTCGCCTTGGGGAGCCCCGGTCCTGTTCGTTAAGAAGAAAGACGGTTCCATGCGATGTGCATCGACTACCGAGAGTTGAATAAAGTTACGGTTAAGAATAAGTATCCGCTTCCGAGGATTGACGATCTCTTCGATCAACTCCAAGGGGCGAGTTACTTCTCGAAAATCGACTTGCGGTCTGGCTATCATCAAGTGAGGGTGAGAGATCCGGATATTCCTAAGACGGCATTTAGAACTTGCTACGGTCACTATGAGTTCCTTGTGATGCCATTTGGTCTTACCAATGCTCCAGCAATTTTCATGGACTTGATGAATCAAGTTTGTCGTCCTTTCTTGGACAAATCGGTTATAGTATTCATTGATGATATTCTTGTATACTCTCGCACTTTAGAAGATCATAAGCGACATTTGCGTGAGGTTCTTGATACTCTTCGAAGGAAGGAGCTCTTTGCCAAATTCTCCAAGTGTGAATTTTGGTTGTGGGAAGTTCAGTTTCTCGGTCATTTGGTTGGAATGGATGGGATCAAAGTAGATCCTACAAAGATTGAAGCGGTTAAAAAGTGGTAGACCCCGAAAACCCCTACTGAGATTCGGAATTTCTTAGGTTTGGCGTGTTACTATCGGAGGTTCATTCAGGACTTCTCGAAAATAGCTACGCCTTTGACGAAGTTGACAAGGAAGACGGAGCCGTTTGTATGGTCGGGTAAGCAAGAGGAAGCGTTCCTAACACTTAAGAACCTTTTTGTGCGAGGCCCCTATTCTTTCCCTACCTGAGGGAAATGAGGACTTTGTTGTGTATAGTGATGCATCCTATTCTGGTTTGGGGTGTGTCCTTATGCAGCGAGGGAAAGTTATCGCATATGCTTGGAGACAGTTGAAGGACACGGAAAAGAACTACCCTGTTCACGATTTAGAACTAGCAGCGGTTGTTTTTGCTTTGAAGCTTTGGGGACATTACCTTTATGGTACGAGATGTACAATCTACATGGATCATAAGAGTTTTCAACACATCCAGAATCAAAAAGAGCTAAACATGAGACAACGACGATGGATGGAATTGCTAATTGATTATGACTGCGAAATTAACTACCATCCGGGTAAAGAAAATGTTGTAGCTGACGCCCTAAGCCGTAAGGAGCCTCGAGCGACTTATCGGCTGAAATCTTTGGGATTGGTAGTTATACCTGATATAATCGAGCAGATTTGGGTAGCTCAAAGTGAAGGGTTAAAGGACGAAAACTTAAAGGATGGGGTCATGGTTAAGCAGAAAATGCTGCTTGAAGAGGATAATCGCGGGTTAAGGACTTTCAAGGGACGAGTTTGGATCCCTAAGGTTGGAGAAGTTTGTGACAAGATATTGCGGGATGCCCATCGGTCCAAGTATTCTATACATCCGGGAAATACAAAGATGTTTCGTGACCTGCAACCTAGTTATTGGTGGCCGGGAATGAAGTCAGATATAGCAGATTATGTGGCTAAGTGTGTTACTTGTTCGCAAGTGAAAGCGGAGCACCAGAAACCATACGGGGAGCTTCAATAACTTGACATCCCCGAATGGAAGTGGGACAAAATCACGATGGATTTTGTTACAAAACTACCAAGGACCCAACGTGGAAACGATATGATTTAGGTGATTGTAGATTGTTTGACTAAGAGTGCTCACTTCTTAGCAACGAAGGAAAATGAGAAGCTGGAAAACCTAGCTAAACTTTATGTACAAGAAGTGGTTACGAGGCATGGAGTTCCCGTATCCATTGTCTCTGATCGTGACAGCCGGTTCGCTTCACGGTTCTGGCAAAAGTTGCAAGAGGAGATGGGTACCAGGGTACACTTGAGTATAGCTTATCACCCTCAAACGGACGGACAAAGCGAAAGAACGATTCAAACGCTTGAGGACATGTTGAGAGCCTGCGTGATTGAGTACGGTGGTAGTTGGGATACACACCTACCACTAGTGGAGTTCGCTTACAATAATACCTACCATGCAAGTATCGATATGGCACCATACGAAATGCTCTATGGAAGGAAGTGTCGTACCCCTACTTGTTGATTGGAAACAAGAGAAAAGAAGTTTGTTGGGCCTGAGATAGTCCAGTTGACGGCAGACAAGGTTGCGGTTGCTCGCGAACGGTTACAAGTAGCCCGTGAACGACAGAAAAAGTATTCTGATAAGAAGCAAAGACCAAAGACGTTCGAAGTAGGCGAGAAAGTGATGCTCAAAGTTTCGCCATGGAAGGGCATCATTCGGTTTGGGAAGCGTGGTAAACTAGGACCTCGGTTTATTGGTCCATTCACGGTACTAGAAAAAGTTGGAGATCAGACATACAAGTTAGAGTTGCCGGCGGAGTTAGAGGGTATTCATAATGTGTTCCACGTTTGCTATTTACGAAGGTGTCTGGCAGATGAGCCGAGTTTACTATCTCTTGAGCAACTTCGAATAGATGAGCATAAACGGTTGACTGAAGAACCAGTGGCGATCCTAGATCGTAAAGTTAAGCAATTGAGGAAGAAGCGAGTCAAGTTAGTGAAAGTACAATGGAAGAACAAGCATGGAGGGGATATGACTTGGACCGAAGAAGAGATGAAAGCGAGATACCCCCCAACATTTTGTTTAATAGATTCCGAGGACGGAATCCTTTTAAAAAGGGGAGAATTGTAACGACCCGAATATTGTAATAATATTTATCGAGAAATAAAATATTATTTTCGAAAGTTCAAGTTGTTAATAATAATAAAGGAATATTATTATTTAAAAAGAAAAGAAAGGAAAAGTAATAGAAAAGAAGAGAAAATAAAATAATAGAAAATGAAAATTCTGAAAAGTCGAGGTCGCGATGCGACGCGTTTGGGCGGCAAGACACGTGTCAAGGTTGCGTGTGTCAGTAACGTTGCGACGCGACACGTCGGCCAGATTCGAGGGGCTATAAATACAAGCTCATTCCATCCGATATACACACACACTTCCACCATTTCGTTACTCTGCCCATTTGTCGAGAGAAACCAAGTTTAGAGAACGTTTAAGAGTGTTGGGTTTTGTTGGAGTTCGTATTCGAGGTGCGGGGAAATCGGAGATAGCACTACGGGCGTAGTTTCGACCGTGGTTTCGCTTTGTTGACCCCGAGAGGTTATTCGAGACGATTGAAGTCGATTTCTTGACAATCTGAGAGTGTAGTTCGTCAAATCTAGATTGTGGGTTTATTTCTGGACTGAGGTGAGTTCAGTAGATTTTTACAAAACCGAGTACATAGACAAAACCTTATTTTCGAAATAAAGATGATTATACATATATCTATATATTGATTGATGATACATGTTATGTGTTCTAAGCTAAATGCTCGTTGCATGCATGATCAAAAATGAAATACGCATGTTACGGTTATTCACGGTTTACTGCGATTTACATATGACTGCTTACGATTTCTCGCATGCATGTATTTTAGTGGCGGGGTAGTATACGATATTACCCATATTCCGGATTTGCGGGCCTAGTTGGCATGATTGACCTTCTAGGATTAAAGTGATAGCCAACAAGAGTCATTTGGTCTTTCTAGATGACTATATTGACACGTGGTATGCGTGTTGGGTTTTAGCATGGCACGCAACGGAAGCAAGAGAACAAGAATCAAACAAAAATAAGTGGTTCAAAGAACCAAGATGCCATTAAAACCCACCACATGGACCAAGCTCTACATACAAGTAATGCAACAAGAAAAACAAGGTAGAAGAAGTTATACCATACACGAATTTGGAGCTGGAGAAAATGAAACTTGATGGATGAATGTAGAAAGCTAACCCAATCCTTCCTCTATTGCAAGTCCACCCAAAGTTAGCATGATCTCCTTGTACTAGAAAGCCTTCAATGGTCTCCAAAGACTTGAAACAATTTCTGGAACAACAACTATCATAGCTCCTTGCAAGATCCTCTCAAGAACACACTTAGAACACTCTTTCTCTTCCCATAATGTAGCCTTAGTGTGTATGTGTGTTAGAATCATCAATAGAGGGTTAGGAGCTGATACATGGTCCTTATAAAGACCTCAAGATGTCCATCCAGTCTCCAAAGACCGGCCAAAGACCCATCATGAGGTTAGACATGCATTGGTGGAGGTGGGAGGCAACATGCAAAAGACTGCATGCTGTCTGACAAGAGTTCACGGCGTGAACTCCTTCTGGCCGAATATTTGATGGAACTCAAACACAATTGATTCCTTTTAGCCCCTCCACTTTTTTTGTTGTCGAGATCAATCCTTGGTGTGTGACCCAATAGGCCTATGCATAATCGGTAGTGATCAATTGGCGTGCGTATGTCAGTGGGCATACTCCAACAGACTCCCACTTGCACATGACATACCGTACCCATAGTACCACATACAAAGAGCGGCCTCTAGCAAGGCATCTTTGCCCCCAAGTCAGCATAGGTTTTGTCATCCTGGACAAATGCCAAATCTCAAACATAAGTACGAAATGGCCTTATAGATAAGTGATCAAATTATCCCTTTGTTCGCGATATCCGTGTGAACACGAGACATGGTTAAATGTCATCTCTAGATCGTTCACGATTATGTTTCTCGATCAAGATTGATGGTGACCAAAAATCTAGTTGCAATCGATCTAACATCATTGCAACGTTAGCACGGCCATGCATTTTAATGTCAGCGCTCAATCATCGAGGGGCCCATGGATATCTCTCTAAACTAGAGGAACAAATTCTTTTGACTACATTGTTCCGCCACATATGCAATACTTTACCCAAAAGCTCCCTTTATAACAGCCAGTTACGAACTGCGTTTGAAAGCAATCAAAGCAAAGCAGGCACATGCTTTGACACACATGTATCTCCGGTCTAAGGATGAAATGATATTATCATCCTGAGTTACTTGTGACAGAAACCATGAAGTAACTTCAGGTGTGGGTCGTCCAATCATTTGAAGAATTCAAGCATAGGCGAAGTGTTGTGTCCCTTGTATCCAATCCATTATTGGATACGTGACCAACCCTTTCCCTCGGTCTTAATTCAAACTTCCTCCCCATGAAGAATGACTGACTGTGGACATTTAGAATGATAAAGCATTCTGGGAAGTGGTTAAACATGCTAAGATGAAACACAGTAAGGATTAATGAAAATACCCGCCATCGGCGCATTATTAAATCTCCATTTAATAATCGATATAGTATGAAATACAATACTGCTTAATGTTCCCCAAAAAGATAAATAGAAATCAATCATAAACCAAAAATAATATATAAGCCAAGTTATATGCATTTAGAAATGCCAGCTGACCTGGTATGATAAACATCACTAGTCAATAATAACGGCTCAACTAGTGGGTTTGTAACACAACACCCACATGTACTTTTGTTATTCACTTATATCTCTACTGACCAGACCTATCTCAAAGTGTCCGTCAAAGATATCATAATATGAATTGCTAAAGTGGTCATACCCTAATTGTCACAAAAGCTCACAATAGGGTAAGTGATACTTAAGAACCAACAATTAACACCACAATGTAGGATTATAAACTTCGATCAAGATCGACAGTTATCCTTATAGAAACTTGCACTAGAGTAATTACTTACTCCAGACCCTTTCTAGTTGTCAAACATCAAGAACATATCTTGGTATTTCTTGAACTCGAAATATTCTATTTTGTATCTCCTAAGTGTCCTAATGAAGCAATAATTCCTGAATTAGGTCCATAGACAACTTAATATCGAGAAATTATCTTCAATAGACACATATACTTAGGAATGCAACAAAGCTCCCACTAGCCCTAACGTAAGTAAAAGTCTCATCCATGCTTCTAGAAAATCGTCAGTAGATTTCCTCAATAAAAGCAAAGATCTTACCTTTTAGATGCTAGCATAAATCCACAATGGATTTATCTATGCTTGTAGACTTAATTTTGATATTATGGATACATAAGACCCTTGGAGAGTGTTGTGAGAACTTCCTCATAATGTTGTTCTATAACGGAACGCGGTCTTGTATATCCGTGTGCTATCTCTTATTGCCACAAAAGGAAATAATAGCCACTGGTATCAAATATTCTTCAACATAACCACTAGGAAAAGTTTCCTCAAAACCATCATGAAACCTTTTCACATAGTCGGTATTTGAAGTTGTCTACAACTTCATTCATATTAATCCCACTTGTACCTTCTTGGTTTTCACCTAGGTATGGGATTAAGCCGAGTCAAATACTTGGATATTCGAATGAATTGCATCTCTTGATCAATTACTTCTTTTAACTTAGTGAATCCGGGTTCACTATGTCTTTTAATTAATGGTGACCTCAACATGACTCACCATCAAGTCATCGTCGCTTAGATATGAGAGACCCATATCTCTTTGCCTTCATATGACTCTTATCAGACATAAAAGTAATGATACTTAGTCAGGTATATCAGCATATCAATGCTGGTTTTCAATCAATCAAAATTGATTATTTGCTAGTGTCAATCATTAGGTCTTTCATTTAAATTTCACGTTCTTCCACTGGAATATTTTAGTTATTTTCTTCTTTAAGAGCAACAAAACACCCGTTCTCAGAAGGTTAAATATCTAAAACTTAGAAGAACTTCTTAAATGTATTAGCACCTCTCAAGTTCATCCATCTCCACTGAATGTAGATGGGATAACTTTAAACTATGAGATAGACAAGCAAAGAACTCTTTCTAGTCATATCTTATTTAGTGCTAATTAGACCATCGATTAGTTCTAGATGTGAGGACTTAGTCCGCCATGTTAAGTGAGTGTATCACTAAGCGGGATACACCTTTATGACTCATCATAAACCAGATCATATTCAATAATATCCGGTTCCCCACAACATGACACCATTTACCAATATGTCTTAGTAGGAAGTGAATTATGTGGAAAAACCTCAATTCATTATATGGTCATTATCATAGATTCAAGGTATCTTAGCATCTAAACTAGATCTATATATCTTGATCTATATGCCCTATAGATTCCATAAGAAGTTTTGGTTAATCCTGAACATCAACGAGGTTTCAGACATTTACCTAAACTAGAAAACTTTCTGCAATTTCTACTAGAAGGTAGCGATGAAGAAGTTTCCCTTTAGTTATTCTTTGTGTTATGCTTGAACAGATTATCCACTAAAGTGTGATCAATATCCAACAAGCTTTTATCCTAGCCTAATAAACAAGATTAGCATCTAATGTTTAACCCGAGTTAAACTATCCCGAGATCCTAACCACACGGATCTAGGTGATACTTTTCTTGTTTATGTGGTTAAGTTAATTATTTTACAAAGATAACTTCTCCAAACTATTTTGGATCTAGAATCATATATTCATGAATATTTTATTACTTGCAACAAAAAATCTTATGTATGCCGTGACATGGATAAATTTTTAATCCAACAATATTTTTCATAACAACTTTCTTATTTCAAGAAAAAGATTCATCGTCATCAAAAGTAAAGTTGTGTGTCACGCAGCACAAAACAACACATAAACTTTGACATGAATAAACTTTGAGCAAACAATATGAAAAAGTTTTACATTAAATCTCAAAACTTTCAAAATTATATCCATCGTCTTCAAAACGAACATACAAAGAAACATCACTTGCCACGCAGGGCAACAAAATTAAAGTAACAAATAAACCGGTGATTAAGATGAGATCAAATATCCCAATCTTCTCGTAGAGGACAAGCATCCATGTTTCCTCATAATGAGATCCGATTTCTTCATGCTTTTCTTCTTATCATCATGGACCTACACTTTGTAACAAAAATAAATTTGTAACAAACGTGAGTCAATTAGCTCGGGTCAACAATCCCAACTTTTAGAAGAATAGCAATGAATCATGAATGTACCTTTAGAGGGAAATGTAACTTTCTCTTTCCTTAGAAGTTTTATATCCCTTTGGCACGTAGGACAGGCATGATGGCCCCAATCTCCAAATCTTCCACAGAAGTAGCAAACCACCATTTGAGTCTCTTCTTGAGGCACATTATCTATGTCCTTGGACTCAATGTTAGGGATAGGCTTGGATACTCCAACCTTTCCTTTTGGGGTCGGTTTCTTCTTCCTTCTCTTTTGTTCCTTTGGACCCGAGATGGGAATGGATGAGGTGGAATTATGCTTGGCCATGTTTGACTCCGCAGTCTTTAACATGCCATGTAATTCACTTAAGGATTTATCTATCCCTTGCATATGATAGTTTATGACAAACTGGTCATATGATGTGGGCAGGGACCGCAATATGATATCCACAGCGAGCTCCCTCTCAATGGGAAATCCTAGTCTCTCCATTTGGTCCACGTACGCCTTCATCTTAAGGACGTGGACACTTACATTCCCGCCTTCCTGCATCCTACAACCGATTAGGTTTTTAACACACTCATAGTGTTCCCACCTAACTTGCTTTTGGAACATGTCCTTAAGCTTGTTTACTATGTCATATACACTCATGTGCTCGAATTTCTTTTGCAGCTCTGAGCTCATAGTTGACAACATGAGGCAGGCAACGTCGTGCGTGTCCTCAACACGCTTTTCATATGCGTATCGGATGGCCCAAGTCGCGTTGGTAGCAGGTGGTTCCGGAAGGGTTTCCTCAAGGATGTGCAACTTTGATTCATGGCGAAGGACAAATCTCAATTGCCTAAGCCAATCAATGAAGTTCACTTCCGTGAGTCTCTCCCTTTCTAGGAACATACGAAGTGAAATGTTTGACGTGGTGTTATGGTTTGACATCATACTAGAAATAACAAGAGTACGAGTTTTGGTTAGTTTGATATAATCCTTGTTAAAATAATTACCCCATAAGTTTTATGAAAAACAATTATCTTAACAAGGGCTAAGAACCATATTTCACATTACACCGTGACGGGTTTTCCGCGGATCACGTGGTAAAGCTATTTAGGCCGGTAACCATCTTACCGATTGTAATCCATTATTACAACTCTTAGTTCCTTACGGGATCCAAATTGACAACCATTGTGTTGTATTGGCATGTTTGATCCCTCCACACCAACTCCAAACTAAAATTTTGAATAATCTCGGCTAGAGCTCGACAACCATTCAAAATTCTATTTCGAAATTGTAAATCAACCATCAAGATACACGGTGGTACTCTTGCCTAACGATTGGCTCGGCTAGAGCTCGACAACCAATCTTGCGAGTTGCCACCATCACCTTCCACACAGCTCACGTAAGGTTTGACTCGGCTAAAGCTCGACAATCATTCCTTACGTGACTAGATTTGGGTGGTGTCATCTTATGGGCGGCGTGAGATTTACATTTAGAAAATGGGATTTGTTTTCCGGTTAAAAAACCATTTTGATTTGATGAACAAATTTAGTGACAAAAACAATTTTTCACTTTTGAATATAAACCTATTTTATATCCTCTTTGTTAATCTTATGCGCGCGCGAGTTTGTAAACCATATTTAAAACTCTTGTGTTTTTATTACTTTAATAAAAAGTTATCTAGCATGCAATAAACATAATATCCATGCATAAATAATAAGACACATCACACGCATACAAAATATTGGTAACCATGCCCCTAAGCCTATGCGTTTTCCCGTGAGCCAAAACGGGAAAGCAAAGTCAACTAAGGAAAAGCTTCCAATGACTTCGGATGTCCGCCCACTAAACCCGCTACCTCCATTGGGCCTCCCAGATTTGTGATCACCAAGACGTCATAGCCATGACTCCCGATGGTTGCCTCCAAATAACAAAAACATAGAAAAGATATAAATGGCATGCAAGCCACAAAATTCTATTTTCTAGTACTTTTACAAATATATGGAATTTAAATGGCATGCAAGCCCCAAAATACATATTTACATACCAAATAAATAAACAATAAATTTATTAATTACAAACCATGTGATATTAAATCACCAAATGAATGAATAAATACAACAAGCAACCAAACATCACAACCAAAGGTCTTAGGCAAAATGGTTACCAAAACAAGCTATCTAAACAACAAAAGAAAACATACAAGCATGGTGTGCCACAAAACCATGCAACTATTTTTATCTTGGTTAAGATTATTTTATAAACTCAAGGCACATAAAAAATAATCCCATGTACATATGCATTAGTAACACCAAACCATTGTTAGTGAAACATATTCATATATACATAATATAAGTACATGCAATTATGCATTTCATGCCAAAATCATAATCCACATGTAAATATACAAACCAAGATAAATGGCAACAAGATCATCACACGATATCTAACAACTGGAAAAATAACAATGGCCAAAAACCAAAGAACCAAAGAACCAAAGAACCAAAACAGATTGAAATTTGAAAAACTAAAAAAAAGCAAATTCTGTATAAACTTCACGGTGTGAAATCCAAGGAGTTCATGGCGTGAAATAGTTCTGCCAGATTTCAAAATTTTGATTTTTCGGTTTTTAGGCCACCAAGTGCAAAACTGATGTAGAGGTGGCTCTGATACCACTGTTGGGTTTTAGCATGGCACGCAACGGAAGCAAGAGAAAAAGAATCAAACAAAAACAAGTGGTTCAAAGAACCAAGATGCCATTAAAACCCACCACATGGATCAAGCTCTACATACAAGTAATGCAACAAGAAAAACAAGGGAGAAGAAGTTATACCATACACGAATTTAGAGTAGGAGAAAATGAAACTTGATGGATGAATGTAGAAAGCTAACCCAAGCCTTCCTCTATTGCAAGTCCACCCCAAGTTAGCATGATCTCCTTGTACTAGAAAGCCTTCAATGGTCTTCAAAGACTTAAAACCATTTCTGGAACAACAACTATCATAGCTCATTGCAAGATCCTCTCAAGAACACACTTAGAACACTCTTTCTCTTCCTACAATGTAGCCTTAGTGTGTATGTGTGTTAGAATCATCAAGAGAGGGTTAGGAGCTGATACATGGTCCTTATAAAGACCTCAAGATGTCCCTCCAGTCTCCAAAGACCCATCATGAGGTTAGACATGCATTGGTGGAGGTGGGAGGCAACATTCAAAAGGCTGCATGCTGTCTGACAAATGTTCACGGCGTGAACTCCTTCTGGCCGAATATTTGATGGAACTCAAACACAATTGATTCCTTTTAGCCCCTCCACTTTGTTTGTTGTCGAGATTAATCCTTGGTGTGTGACCCAATAGGCCTATGCATCATCGGTAGTGATCAATTGGCGTGCGTATGTCAGTAGGCATACTCCAACAATGCAGACACTTCGGTGTTCAAGTACTGGAGTGATGTAGGCCAAGGAGGCTAGATCATACATCACGTGAGTGCGAGGAGAAGCTGAAATACGATCGGCTTCGTTTGGACTCGTACTAGAACGACAACGCAGTACTTGTACTCGCACCGTCGGAGTAGTGAAAGCGGAGTCTCGGGATTTATGTTCTCGGGTGGGAGTCGCGCCCCGCTTGAAAACATAGGTTGGCCGGGCACGCAAGTAGTGAACCTTGGGTTTTCCAATGTGGGCTTAGACTCTACGATAAGATCACCCTATTGATATGATTTATGCGATTGTGATGCGATATAATTTATGTGATTATGATGCGATATGATCTATGAAATATTATGCGGTATGATTATGATTATGTGCGATTGACTTCATGAAATGATTTGTGAATATTTGACCCATTTGGTGCTATGTGATCTACGGGTTCTCGGTACGGGTCAAATACGTGAAGGTGGGATATGGTATTTATTTACATGTCATATTTCCGCTTACGAACATATTTTATGGCTTTTGATTTACTACTCCTATTGACTCACTTAGCGTGAGCTGACACTTGTTTCTTTCGAAATGTGTCTTGTACTCGCGCAGGTGGCTTAGAGGTTGTGGTTCTGCGAGGAGGGTAGTATTAGTTTTGGTTTATATTTTGGTATCAACGAACAATCCGGTTATGTAATAAATTCATAACATTGAACTTGTACTGACTTTTGAATGACTGCGGTCGTAACCCCGTGGTTGATATTATGAAGGATTCTGTAATCGCCTCTATGGCGAAAACAACTATTTCCATTTATGACTTTTAAGACTTCCACTGCATGTTTTTGCTATTAATTAAAGGTTTTTATAAATGGTGAAATTTTGAAAAATCACGACGTTACAAGGAATCCTATGATCACAAAACATAAGGTTAACTTAGGTCAGTTAACTGAAATCAAGACTTCTTGAGCGTATAGACTCAATACTATGCTCAAGCGCCTATTTTAGGTCTCAAAGACTCCATTTTGTCCCCCTATAACATTAGGATCAACCCCCAACCAAATACAAGGTCAAAAGGGGTCAAAATAATATTTTTGACAGTTTCAGGGTGCCTCGCGCCTCCAGACATGGGAGCTCCCACCGTGGAAAATTCCTTGGAAAAAAGACCTTGTGCAGAACTGCGGGATATCACCGCAAACCCCGTGAACAGTAACCATTTTGCTTGTTTTCAACACAAAACCAGCCAAAACTCAATTCTTTTGAAGACCAAAGCTTATTTGCAGCATACTAGGACTCAAATAACACTTCAAAACACTATAACATCATCACTTATCAAATCTTGATGATTGAAACCCTAATTTCACCATTTCTTCAATTTTTTGATCCATTTACTAATCAGTCACTTATTTCAACAATAAATCACTAAATACAACATGTATTACTAAAATCCAACTCAAAACAAAGTTGTTACTTACTAGATTACCAATCTCAATTTGTTGGTCTTCTTTTCTTGCTCCAATCCAACTCTAAGAGTAAAAGATCAACCAGAATGCTCTATCTTTGACTTCAAGAGCTCCCAAAGCAACCAACATACACAATTTCTCCTTGATTACACTCTTCCTCCAACTCTCTCTCTCTAAATTTTTGTGGCTGGACCAAATGACTCAATTGAGTCAAGAGAGATATTTCTACACAATTTTCACTTCCAATCCTTCCAGTTGCCTTTATATACATTTTGACATAAAACTTACTTGTAAAAACACATACATAAATATAACTATGGTAACTTTAATGATAACATTCAATTTATATTCAAATAACTTATATATTTTATAATTATATAAACTTCAGATATTACAATAGTCACTGTGGTTGTCATTTTGTTTCACTATTGATCCTTTAGGCTAACTCCAGTTATCTTTGACCGTTAGTCAAAAGATAATTTGGTCTTTTCTTTCATATCCTTATTTCCAAACAATATTTTCTATTCTTTTGTGTAACAACCTGAATTTGGGTACAAATTTAAAACTTTTTATATTTCAACCAAAACATCATCATAAGTGTGTTTGTTTACATCATAATGCGGAAGCTTGTCGGATTTACAAAAGGTGGTGTTACTTGTTGACCCGAATACACAACCACTAAATACAGATAAACAAAATGAGAATAATCATGTATTCCAAACATATCCAAAGGCAACAAGCTTCTCCCAGAAGTGACTACCCGCCTCACCGGCATCATACTATTGCTTATCTACGGATACAAAACATAAACACAAATTTTGTTAGCCGAAGCTAGTGAGTGTGCCAAAATCATTTAAACAGGTAAACAAGTCATCATAGATCATAAAACAGTTATGGCATCATAAAACAGTTCACACAAGATGTGGGGGACAAGTCCACTTATACTTGTATGTTCCATAGGGGCCAACCATGGTAAACAAGTCCTCGTAGGGGTGTGTCCACATCTCCCGTCAAGGTGGGGGAAGCACAAAGCAGTCCACCATACAACGGTTCTCTGGAGTGTAAGCCCTGTTCACTAAATCCACTCGTGTTACCCGGGTTCGGTGGCTCGTCATCCCAGTGAACCCACATGGTCATGATGGCTACTGACATACCCCTCCACGCTCTGCACCAATCCCTCAGCCACCCGTACCTCGCGGTTCCCCAATTGCCGAAGCCACAGGAACCTCTGTGTACGTCTCAATGACTAGGAACCCTATGGTACAGAGTTCATATCACAACAGCGGTCCGGACCAAAGCACATATACCCCGAAGGGTCACATAAGCACATACCCTGAAAAGTCACATAATCACTTACCCCAAAGGGTCATATAATCACAAGCAAGTTATACACACAAGGTCACAACTTGCCATAATCAATACATAGCATAGCATGCTCTAAAACAGGTGAATCATATATTCAATTGCATAAATCATTATCATAACATGATAATATCAAAAACAATTCACATTGATGCCATACATATACATAAACATGGTGCATAAGAAAACAATTCATGACTTGCACATTAAAAGCATTTTGGGTATCCGCGGGGCACAACTCACCTGATTGAAGTGATGAGGATCACTTCTACTTCAAAACAAGGCTACAAGTCACTTGCACAAAGATCCTATGATCATAACACAAGGTTAACTTAGTTAAGTTAACCGTTCAATGAAGTTACACACAAGTATGGACTCAAAACATAACTTAATAGCTCATTTCGGGTCTTTCGGACTCCTTTTGGACTCCCTAAAACCATTGGAAACAATCCCCAATCAATTACAAGGTCAAATGGGGTCAAAAATAAGTTTTTGGACCTTTCAGGGATCCTCGCGCCGCGAGACAAGGGGCCTCGCGCCAGGAGAAAATCTCTGGAAAATGACCCTTGCGAAGAAAGCCTGTCGCGCCGCAACACTAAGGGGGTCGCGCCGCGACGCCCCCGTATACAGTAACTCTAGACTTATTTCTTTGCTACAGGTCCGATTTTTACCAAAATTCCAACACCAAAAACACCAACTTCAAACATAAACCTCATAACCATTACTAATCTACCTCATAACTCAAACATAAACATTTCCCAACACATTTAGCTACAAATTAAATCATTAAATAACCTTATGTCTTCCATTTTCAAGTTCTTGACTTTTTTACCAAATCAACACAATTCCAACTATCAATTCACCATGATAACAAATAAAACCATCATCAAACTCATTTACTAACATCTTTAACCCATTTGATCATACCAAAACACTAACTTTGACAATTACCCAAACTTTGACCCATTTAACATGATTTGTCAACATAGAAGGTTAAGGATCATACCAATCAACCATCCAAACTAAAAATCAAGCATCAATTAGAAGTAACACTTACTTGTATTGTAATCCCAACTTGATTTCTTCACTCTATTTGCCCAAAGTCCAACTAAGGTTGAAGATGGTAGGGAATCAACACCTATCTTGAACCTTTACACTTGATCCAACAATTTCTTCCTTGATTTCCCCTCAAAACCCTTGAAACCCCTTTTTTCCTCTTCCTCGCGTTTCCAACTCCAGATCTTTTTGGTTTGAATCCAATTATTGGAGTCTTACCAACATATATATCTATATTTACAAGTCTAGTCCTCCAACTTTGTTCATCCTTACATCTATTACCCATTGATATGCATATATTTACATTCTCCATACTCCACATATAATATATATATATATATATAAAACATATAAATATCATTTAAATAACATAACATACACCCAATTTACCAATTTCTCATTTAATATTGCATATATATATTTTTAATAATTTTATAAAATTACGGGTTTTACATTTTGTTCTTATTTAACTTTCTAATTGCATTTAGTTATAATAAATGTATTGTTTAGTAAAATAAAGGTTTATAACACCAACAATACTTTCTAATTACATTTAATTATATTTGTGTTCATGTTATTTAAGAAGATTGAATCTAGAACCTATAAACAGGAGGGCAAAACCCTAAAATAAATATAAACATTAAAGATATCGAAGAACGAGAATCAGTTAGATGAGTCAAATAAGAAGATCTGCAAATCAAAATCTAACGCTTAAATCCTATCTAAAACATAGTCATACATTCAAACACTGATATGAAATCATCACTCATTTTTTTTAATCAAGCCATAAAATCGAACCATTGATCTTAAGCAACCACGCAAACAATGAATCTACAGATTTGAACCAATAATCGAGCCCTGAAATTGAAATCAAGCAACAAAGTATATTCAATTTACCAAAATGAAACAACACCTTTATCTGATTTGCAATCTGAAAGTAGATTGGGATTTGGGCAACCTCTACCCACTGCTTCAAGCCCTAAATCGAGAGCATCAGAGAGAGAGATCTGGTGGTCGTGTGAGAGAGATTTGGTGGTGGTGTCAGGCGGTAAGATAGATGGAGGTGGCGTCGATGGTGGTGGTGTCCGTTGATGGTGGTGTCAAGCGATGAGATAAATGGTGGTGGTGTTGGTGTTAAGAGCGAGATGGTGGTGGTTCCCTAACCGGAGATGGTGATTTATGGTGATGGTGGTGGTTCACCATCAGTGTGGTAGTGGCCGACGAATGGTGGCTAGCGAATGGAGGCCGGCGGTAAGAAGTCTGGGGAGAAAGAAAGACGTGACCTCATGGAGTGAGAGATGGTGAATGGCAACAAGGATTAAATGGGTTAAAATAAACTATTTAAAAACATATTTGGAAACAATAATTAGACAAAGGTTGCTTAGATATAAGGATAAAGTGAGAAATGACCAAATTACCCATTGACTAACAGTCAAAGATAACTGGAGTTAGCCTAAAGGACCAATAGTAAAATAAAATAACAACCCTAGTGACTATTTTCGTAGTTTTTAAAGTTGAAGGACTAAAAAAAACCAGTGACAACCACAAAGACCATTTAAAATCTTGTATATCTAATCTAGTTTTCTAATATGTTACATGGTTGCACACCAAAAACTTAACGACAGCTAAAAAGGCCTCAAATCAAGGGTTCCAAACTCCACAAGAGAGTTAAGTTTAATGGACCTAAAACTTTAACGTTCAATGGGCCTAAAAACCTTAAGGTTAAGATCACTTATTTTTTTATTAAAAATGATATACCATGTTCTTTTATAAATATGAAAGTGAACTTTATAAAAAGAATCATTTTTGATTTAATTAAGGGATCCATGCTTATATTTATAAGATGACATGATGAGTGATCTTTACCCGGCATGATGAGTCATGTTAAACTCAATATAAAAGGATCTTAACCCAAAACCTTAACGTATCACAAGCTCCGAAATAAAATGTAATTAATAGTATTTATTTTTTCTACCAAAAGTTAATTCACATAAATATATAAATTTTTTCGTCTTAAATAATTAAATATCTATATATAGACAGATTGCTAAAATTGAAAAAGTTTCCATTAAAACATTTTATTGTTTTGAGTTCATAAAAGGTAATAATTAAAAGAGAAAATTGCCGAGAAATATAATCTAAATATCGAAAATTGCTAATAAAGATAACATCCAATTTTTTTGGCTGAGAAAGGATTATAAATTTCAACTTGTAACAAAAAAATGATCTCTTAGACCTAACAAAAAAGGATTATAAATTTCAATTTGTAACAAAAAAAAAGTATAAATTTTATGCATTATACTCTTTTTTGTTATAAATTGAAATTTCTAATCCATTCTCGGACAAAAAAAATTAGACGTTACCTTTATTGACAAATTTTGATATTTAGATTACCTTTCTCGACAATTTATCCTAATTAAAATTGTGTTTCATTATATATACTAACAATTATCATGTGGTTATTTTCAAATGGAAATCAGCTAATAATCTTACTTACTATTATTATTATTATTATTATAACATTAAGTTTATATTTTATTTTTATTTTATAACTTTTAACATATAATATTTCCTTTAAATTTGAACATCAATTTCGACATAAGATGATATTTGATGTATTTTTCGATATCTATTCGTAACTATCTCAATATCTATATTTCAGTATGAGTTTTAATGTAATATGATATTTATATAAAATATATTTTCTGAAATTATATATAAGTTAGTTTCACCACATTTCCAATGTGAGATATTTAAAATTTTTAACTTATTATAAAAAATTGGGGTTTCAATGATAATTTTAATATTTTGTCAATCTTAATTTTATATTTTTCACCACAACGCGCGGGTTTAATCGACTATTTAATTCTTAATGTGGAAAATTAACTACTTATTCGAGATCTTGCTAGAACTACATAGACCAACAATGTTAACAATTTTCCTACTTCTAGCTTGACTTGGAAAATGATTCGTATTTTGTTGAAAATTAAACATACAAGAAAATTCCCAGCCCTCAAATTAGTTTTTCCAGCTATAAAATGAGGGTCTATTGGTGTTTCTCTTCACCAAATTAAATACAATCTTCACAAATCGTATATACTATTTCTAAAAATGGGTTTGATGACTAGAGCTTTGATCTTGCTAGCCATGGTTTCATGTCTCATATCATCTTCTTATGCCATTGCTGGCCAAGCAACTTTCTACACTCCTCCATATGTTCGTAAGTATACCAATATTTAAGTTTTATTGGATGTTAGACATTGTGTTTAAAGACTGATTGTCTAATTATTTTGATTTGAATTCGCACTTAACTAGTTTAGAGTGTACGAGGTTTTTTAAGAATTTGTTAAAAAACACTGATTATATGATTATTGCAATATTATGCTAATTAATCCATTTGTCTTTCTATTAGCTTATTTCAAGTTGTTGATTGTGTTATCTAGCATCGGCATGTTTCGGGTCTGAAGATCGTGGTAATATGATTCTAGCGGCAAATAGTGGTTTGTTTAACAACGGAGCTGCATGTGGGACTCGGTACCGTGTGACTTGCACGGGTAGAACCAATGATGGTGTGTTGCAACCATGCACAGGTAGAAGTGTTGATGTTACAGTTGTTGATCTTTGTCCGGGATGTGTTGGAAATCAAGTTGATCTTTCCCAAGAAGCCTTCGCGGTGATTGCTAATCTTGATGCCGGAAGAATTAACATTGAATATAACAGGTAACTATACACAAAACCTGAATTTCTTATGTTAAACTTATACAATTCATGATTAGATAATTCTGAGTTCTGACTAATTAATTGTTGGTTTTTTTTCTGATTTTCAGGATATGATTTAATTACATATGTATGCAAGACCAATAATTAATTAACTCAGTTGAATGAGTTCTCTTCAAAATAATTGGGTATTAATGTGAACATATTTATGCATCATGGTGATGTATCAGTTTGTTGAATAGTTTGAATAAAAATATTGCATTTCGGTTTCCTCGTATATGTTTTCTTTTTCTTGCATTGATTATACCCAATCACGGTTTAGATTATGAGTATAGTTATCTATCATCTTTCTTTTACCTAAATACCACATTAGCACCACATTACTTTTCCTTTTATTCTTTATTACCCGAAATTCAAGTACAACATAATCCAAACAACCTAATATTTTTACTCTCCATACTCTCTATTACAAAGCAAAAAACAAAAGGTGTACGGGTGAGGTCGGGTTAGGAAAACCGACCCCCTAACCCGAAGGGAGGGAGGGGGGCGTACGTAGTGGTCAACTCAAAGGAACCCGAGAATCCCAAAGAGTAACCTGGGGTGTTCTAGCCACCCGGTACATATGTTCTTATAACAAATCATCTAAATAAAAGTTTGGATTTTTAATAAAGAATAAGTCATATTCGTAAACACCTCTTGAAATCTTTCAAGTCAGGTCGACTAGAATTTGAAATGTATTGGATACATACTACGATTAATGTAGAAATTTTTTGCAGAAGATTATAATTCATTATTCATAAGGAGCTACTATCATTCACCTTAAAAAAATATTTTAAAAAAATCATAATTTAGTTCATCACTAATTTCGACTATACTTGGTAAAACTCATACACGATTATCTAATTCTAATTATCTTTTTAAGTAAGTTTCTTATCCACAATTTTTTTTATAGTTTTAAACCTTAACTTTTTATTTTCACAGTTTTAGTTTTTGAACAACCTAACCTTTTATGAATTTATAAACTTGAATGACGAAAATGCTCTTGCCCTTTTAATTTCTTCATTTTCTCAACTTTTTTATTCGTTATTTTAATTCATTATTAAAAACAAAAAAAATAAAAAAAACACAAAAAAATTAAGATTCTCTCTTCTCTATATCTCTTTTATATCAAATAATATCTCTCCCTAGCTAATCTCTCTCTACCATACACCACCACCCCCGCCACATTCACCTCACCACCGTCACAATCCCTACCGCCACCACCATGAAACATAATTCTAAATATGAAGATGAAAACGCTAAATTCAGTTTATGATGATGAAAATACTAAGTAAACATGTCCTTCATATCTATAAATCATCTCCTTTCAACCATCGATTTAAACAAAAACACACAATACACACAAACACATATCCACATTCAAAATCTGAAAAAATATACTCAAGAACAATCAAAACCCTTACCCATACAAGAGCAGATCTGAATAATACCTTGAACACATAGTACCTAAATCGATGAAAAACCCTCGAACATATCTGAAACCTTAACGATTTGGGAAAACCAAAATTTGTAAATCGATTCTTGGTGGTGGTGGAGCCGGTACGTGGCGGTGTTCATGGTGGAAGAAGAGCCTACGACGGTTGTATACATAGAAAAGCGTACAATGGTTGAACATAAGAGAGAAGGGGGGCGGGGGGGTGTTGTGAAAAGAGCTCACATCAAACGTTTTCCACATAAAAACCCATTTTGATAACTATGTTGCTTAGAGTTTTACGATAAAAATGTTTGATTTTATTTGGTTATACATTTGACAATGTTTCATTTTATTTGGTTATACATTCACTTATTTATTTCTAAACAGTTTCTAGATTTTTTTTCATTACTTGGTTCATGAACATATACATCTTTATCTTGAATTTTAATAAGAATAATAATAACAATTATAAGAATAATATATAATCTGCTATAAAAAATAATCTAAAAATCCAAAATTTGGCTGCAACATGACGTTTAGGTTTTAGGATATATAAATTAGTAACTTAGAAATAAAACATAACAAGTTAAATACATTTACATTAAGAGCAAATTGTTTGAAAATACTTTGTAAAACATATTTGAAAACGTATGAATACCCAGACGCAATTATCTAATTCTAATTTACTTTATATGTATGTTTTTAAATGTTTATTATGTAGCAAATTTAATTACATATTGTGTTGTTATTTTTTTAATGAAATATGTTAAATTCCAAAATTATTGATTTTGATACGTTATTAGTTTTGATTAAATATTCGTGTATATTGTCTTGAAAAAAATGATAAATATATTTTAAGCATTAATAAATTGAACCTATAAAGTAAATTAAGTTTAATAAAAATATAATAATATTCTAATATTAATAAAATAATAACACGAGTAAAATCTATAAGAGACCATCCTAGTCATTATTTTAAATAAAAAATGTAATTATCAAATCTATCCATTTTGATAAAAACTAAAATCCAATTTTGATGAGAATTTCATATCACTTTTTAAACTTTAAATTATGGTATTGTTCTATGTTAATTTACAAATATCATATTTACCCTTTATAACATTTTAAAATATCATATTTAATTAAATTCTTAGTTTCATCATTTTAAAATATTTTATAATCAATTTAAATCCTTTTTAATTATAACTAATTAATACTTCAGCCCGGTTTTGAGAACGGGTTGAAAGGGGGAGGGGGGACTAAAGGTCGTTAACCCTGGTTGTTCTACAATATTGTCCATAATTGTAGTAAAATAATATTCGTTGTACAGGAAATAAAATCACATTTTTTCGTATTATGATACCACGTTCTTGTCGTCACGTCTGCTCTTTCTCTTTCGTCAACTCTTCCACCGCAGGTTTAAATGTTGACACCATCTTTCGCCATTTTAAAAGTATTATTTCTTTCGCATTTTATAATATTTTTTATTTTTTAAAATAACTCGTGTATCACATTAACATTTAATCTTGTTACAAATATTAAAAGACAATCGCATAAATTGACACTTTTGTTTAATTATTTTCTACATTAAAAGAAAAAAACCGCAACTGAAAAAAGCCCGGGACATTTCCCTCCCAAAATATTTAGATGTCGCCGCTATTGGCTATTGTCGCCACAATTGGCGTCGCCGCTATTGCTCGACGAAATAAAATCCCATTTGAAAGACTTTTCACTTTACCTTCTTCTTCAATTTGATCTCTCCCTCTGCTCCAGCGACCTCCGCCGCGCCACTTGCTCCGCCGCTCGTCGCCTCGACCCACGTACTGTCGCGCATTTCACAAGCTTGGTATGTACTCGATCTTGGTTCATTTTTTGTATGGGTGTGCGTGTATTTGGTGTGTGTGTGTGTGTCTGTATATTTGGTGCGTGTGTGAACGTGTTTAGTGTGTGTGTGTGTGTGTTTAATCTGTGTGTTTAGTGTGTGTGGGTGTGTGTTTTTTGTGTGTTTAGTGTGTGTGGGTGTGTGTTTAGTGTGTGTGGATGTGTGTTTTTTGTGTGTTTAGTGTGTGTGGGTGTGTGTTTTTTGTGTGTTTAGTGTGTGTGGGTGTGTGTTTTTTGTGTTTTTTGTGTTTTTTCTGTGTGTGTGTGTACGTGTTTAGTGTGTGTGTGTTTAGTGTGTGTGGGTGTGAATCCGTGTGTGTGTGTGTGTGTTTTAGTGTGTATTGTGTATATTATTGTTAAATATTTTTAATTATTGTGTATATTAGTGTTAGTTGTAGTTAATTAGTGTTAATTAGTATTAACTGTTGTTAATAATTGAAGTAGTGTTTAAAATTTAGCTAATTAGTGTAGATTTAGTTAAATAATGTTAATTTAGTTTAAAATAGTGTTAATTAGTATTAATTGGTGTTAATAATTGAAGTAGTGTTTAAAATTTAGCTAATTAGTGTTAATTAGTTGTAGTTAATTAGTGTAAATTGGTAGTTAATTAGTGTAAATTTAGATATTAATCCGATTATTTATAAATTGTGATGTTTATAACAATTGAAATAGTGTTTAAAATTAATGTTTATTTAGTTGTTAAATTAGTAATAAATCAAACATTTAAATGGTAACATTTAAGAGTATATATAAACATGTACACAATCAAACACATTCGATTAAATATATATATATATATATATATTAATGTAATATATATATATATATATATATATAAATGTGTGTATATATATAAGTAATATATATTACACCATATATATATGTATGTATACACACAAACACACACTAAATACATTCGTTATATCCTTACATTATATATGAACGCGTCTAAGTGTGTTTATATAATTTTATGTGTATAGACACACAAACACATTCTATTAATATATATACATATATATATATATATATATATATATTAATAGAATGTGTTTGTGTGTCTATACACATAAAATTATATAAACACACTTAAACGCGCTCATATATAAGGTAAGGATATAGTATATACATGAATCTTGAGCTTAGAATGTCCGCCCGAAATTGATTTAGATATTAGTTTCGGGTTGTCCCCATTTTGGGACTGCTTTTTTAATACCGTATCTCTTTTAGGATGTGATTGCGTATTACATGATTGTTTGTTTAATAAAGATTCCGCTGTCATTTTCTCTTTGCTTCTCGGGTATATATATTTCTATATATACTTGGGAGCTAAGGGGAGATGCTGTCGAGTTTTTTTAAACAAACTGTGTAATATGTATTCATATATGAGGTAAGGTATTCAAAAAGTGGGTTTAGAAGCCTACCCTTGAAAATGCACTACCCTTTTGGTAAACCCTAAACCCTAAAATATGTTTCAGTTGCATCATGCCTATTGATAAAACATGGACTACTATTGAATGTTGTAATGATGACAAATTCCAACAAGGACTTGCTGATTTTGTCGAGAGATCCAGGGCACACGTTGATAGAAGAGGTCTAATCAGATGCCCGTGTCAAAAATGTGTAAACAATGAATTTCAAACAATTTCAATAATGAAAGTTCATATACATAGATTTGGTTTCAGTCGAGGTTATAATACATGGGTTTATCACGGTGAAACTAGAACTCCTCCGGTTGTAGATGACGTAAATCCAAGAAACGAGATGGCTGGCGTTATCGACGACATTATGGGGGAGGTTTGTGGAAACGATACCAACCATGACGAAGGGAACTCAGATACAGATGAGGGCGTTGTCGATGATGGATTTCTTAAGCTACTAGAGGAAGTCAATGCAGAATTGTATCCTGGTTGTACTTGGTTTTCTTCGCTCAACTTTTTAGCAAAGTTGATGCATATTAAGGTGAACAACAAATGGACTGATAGTTCATTTGACCAACTTTTGGAGTTGTTGCAATCTGCTTTTCCAAAAGAAAATAGGATTCCCTCCTCACATTATATTGCCAAAAAGAAGCTAAGAAAGATTGGTTTGGGTTATGAGTCAACACACGTGTGCAAAAACGAATGCTTTCTCTTTTGGAAAGAAAACGAGTCGTTGCAGCATTGTCCTATTTGTAATGAGAGTCGTTGGATCGATAAAAACACACAGGGTAAGAAGGTAGCTCATAAGGTGTTACGATACTTTCCTTTGACCCCTAGACTACAACGTTTGTACTGTTCAAAGCATACAACAAAAAATATGATCTGGCATAGTACAGGGAGATCAGAATATGGTGTCATGCGTCATCCCGTTGATGGATCTTCATGGAAGGAATTTGATATAAAGTACCCTAACTTCTCGAGGCAACCCCGAAATGTTCGCCTAGGGCTTGCAGCCGACGGTTTTAATCCATTTGGCAACATGAGTTCTGCTCACAGCACATGGCATGTTGTAGTCACAACATACAATCTGCCACCATGGCTATGTATGAAAGAATCCTCGTTCATGTTTTCCTTGTTGATTCCCAGCCCTAAATCACCTGGGAAAGACATGGATGTTTTCCTTAGGCCGTTAGTGGAAGAGCTTAAACATTTGTGGAACTCAGGTGTACGTACTAAAGACGCGGCGACAAACACATTTTTCAAAATGAAAGTAGTGCTTTTATGGACAATAAACGACTTTCCAGCTCGTAGTAGTCTATCGGGTTGGAGCGGACAAGGGTACAAAGCATGTCCAACTTGCAATGAAGACACTCCTTCATGTCGTGTAACAAATAAAATCGCATATGTTGGTCATCGTCGATTCTTAGAACCAAACCGTCCATGGAGAATGAGTTTGGAGTTTAACAGTCAGCTAGAGACAAGAGCCCGCTCCGAGACAATTTAGTAATGTAGAAATAAAAGCTCAACTAGAGCGTCTACCGAATCTCATACCCAGAAAACATCCTAACTTTGCGGGTGTTAAGAGAAAGTTGGAGGAGTTTTTAGTTGAACTGGTCCAAACGGAGCATTTTTTTCGAACTCGAGTATTGGTCTTCTATGCAACTGAAACACAACTTAGATGTTATGCATATTGAGAAAAATATGTGCGACAGTTTGTTGGGTACTCTTTTAATGAATGATAAATCCAAAGACACATCAAATGCAGGAGTCGACTTGGAAAATCTAAAGATTCAGAAACAGTTATGGTTGCAAAAAAGGGGTAGCAAGTTCTTTAAACCCCATCCAAAATACTCATTCACAGAAGTTGATCGAAAATTTATTTGTCAATTTATAAAAAACGTTAAACTACGGGATGGGTTTGGATCTAACATCAGCAAGAAAGTGACAGATAACGATACAAACATTGATGGGCTGAAATCTCATGACTGTCACATTCTTATGCAACGTTTGATACCAATTGGAGTTCGAGGTTTTTTGTCAAAAGATAAATCATCACCAATAGTAGAGCTTTGTACGTTTTTTAAGCAACTTTGCTCGAGAACACTTTTGGTGGAGGATATGAGGAAAGCGAAGGCTGCCATTATTACAATCTTATGCAAATTAGAAATGATCTATCCTCCGGCATTATTTGACATTATGGTTCATTTACTTTTGCATTTACCTGATGAAGCGATTAGCAGAGGCCCCGTATATATGAGGTGGATGTATCCATTTGAAAGGTATATGAAAAAACTAAAATACTACGTTAGAAATAAGGCGAGACCTGAAGGTTCTATAGCCAAGGGTTATGTTGCTGAAGAAGCCTTGACATTTTGTTCAATGTACCTTCAAGATGTCCAGACGCAATTCAATCACCCCGAAAGAAACAAGGATGTCGTTGTAGAAAAAACAAAGATGTGGGTATTTGAGTCTAAATGTCGACCGACTAGCGCATCACAAATCAAACATCTTGATATAAGGGAGAAGAAAAACCTAGAATGGTTTGTGCTCGATAGCTGTGAAGAAGTCAGACAATATATAAAGTAATTGTTCCTATCTTTAACATTTTTACTGTCTATTTTTATCCATGTACTAATTCCATATCTTTTTGTCATCAATATAGTGAATTCAAATCAAAACACCCTCAAAGTGATATAAAAAATGAATTCACTACATGGTTCCTCCATAAGGTAGCACACATTAATTTATATTACATTTCTTTATCATATAAAGAATATCACACATTTAATTGATTAATATTTGTTAGGTTTATGAAATGCAAAAACAAAAGTCTCCCTTATTTCACAGAGAGTTGTCTGCTCTTTCAATAGGTGTGCGAGCACATGCCTCTACTTACACTGCTTGCATAGTTAACGGTGTTAGGTTTATGGTACTTAGCCATGACGAACAACGCACAACACAAAACTCCGGGGTTATTCAACTGTGCTTTTCCGTTGTAAGTGGTTCGATACTCCAAGGGGAGTTATATGTGAAAATAATATCACTAGTATCGACACACAACGTGAATGGTACAAAGAAGATCAACTCATAATTGCTACCCAGGGCAAACAAGTGTTCTATATCCAAGAACCTTCTCGAGGAGTCCAAAACACTAACCGTTGGTGGGTTGTTGAAAATGTTAATCTTCGTAAAATTTGGGATCTCCCAATAAACAATGAACGCCTTGAAGACGTTGACAATGGCTCTACAGAAAATGTCAACGTCGTTCATAGTAATAGTTCTTCTAATTGCAGGCTTGTAATCGACCTCACACGGTACTTTGAAAGTCCGGAATCGACAAGTGAAATTGAAGTTAGCCCGCCAACACGTACTGTCAATGTAATATCAGAGGGCGAGACTGATTATGAAGAAAGCGATGGTGATTATGAATCTGAAATGTCTAATGGCGACACCGAAGTTTCTAAGGGCGAGTTGTAATATAAAACTTATTGTATTAGAAAACTTTGGCCATGTAATCATATTTGTAGTCTTGTAATAGAAAGTTCCATAATTGTTCTGATGTATTTCATTAATTTTTTATTTCTGTATTCTATATATCTTTTAACTTTTCAGGCAATAATGTATCTGGGTATTATTTTGATTTACATGATGGCTGATGTTATGCCATGAGGCCATGACGGGGATGGCCGTGAGGATCCACCTCCTCCGGGTCGTCGACCCATTGGTAGTCATGAGACTGATGGTAAATAAGTCTTATTATGATTCATTTATATACTATATTTATCCATTTATTATAATTTATTTAGACTAATAGTTTCTAATTGTAATTGCAGCTATACCACCCCGCAGAAAGGGTAAGGGTAAAAATTTAAAATTAATATCTCGATGGGAGAAAAACGGAAAAAGGCCTTTGAAGTTGGAGTTTGACCAAACTACAACCACCACAGTTGGAGAAGTGCATGACATGTTTATTCGCGAGGCTACTCAATATATATGGCGTGACATGCCATTTGATAAAGAGTCATGGGAGAAAGTTACACCCGCCGAGAAGAATGCCATGATGGAGCATCTGCGAGTAAATTATTTATATAAGTGTATTAATTATGTTTATTATATATTGCCTTTTACTTGTCTTAACTTTTTTTTTATTTATAGGTTTATTTTGATCTTGATGGACTTATGCATGATCCCGAGATGGAAGAATTTAAGAAGGGGGTTGATTTTATGTTAAGTAAAAGTTACAGATGCCGTAAAGCTTATGCGAAAAGGCTTTTTAATGAAGCGGGAGGATATAACGATCTTGACAATGCAAGGGCTGCAGTCCCCGGTGGCATGTCCGAAGACAATTGGAATAAAGCCATTGACTTTTTCACTACAGAGAAACATCTCAAGCGTTCGGCTACAAACACCGCCGTTCGTGAGAAACAAGTTGTCAAAAATCGTGGAGGGACGAGCTCGTACAGTAGCGCTTGCTACAAACACGTAAAATATTATATATATATATATATATATATATTTATATTTATATATTATTTTTATTATTATTATATATTATATATACACATCAACAAGTGTTATTTAAAGTATAATTTTATCTTTAATGTTAAACAGAATTGGGATAGATTACAAGGTTTCCGTAGCGGCCATTCCAAAAAAAGTGGAGAATTCGATCACTCAATTACTGAGGAACAGTATGTAAGTGTTTATTGCTTTAAATTGAAGTATATATTTGTTTTTTTCTATTAGAATTATATTAATCTAATTAATCATCTTCTTAAAATGTAGAATGCTATGGTGCGTGAGCTTGCTGAGCAAACTCAACTCGCAGCCTCCGCGGGGAATCCAACAGCTGTAGACGAGATCAGTGTTTTTGAAAAAGTCTTGGGACCTCGAAGGGGACACATTAAAGGGATAGGGCATAAACCTCCTTCAAGGCCATCTGCTTCATGCTTTGAAGCACAATCATACATGTCACGGCCTTCACAGGTAAATATTCACTTCTAAAATGTTATAATTGCTATAAATTGGTTATATTCACTTCTAATAAGTCATAATTAGTATGAATGGGTCGTATTCACTTCTAACGGGTTAGAATTGCTATAAATGGGTTATATTTACTTTTAACGGGTCATAATTGCTATTTATGAGTTATATTAACTTCTAACGGGTTAGAATTGCTATAAATGGGTTATATTTACTTCTAACGGGTATATTGCTATAAATGGGTTATATTAATTTTTAACGGGTCATAATTGCTATAAATGGTTTATATTCACTTCTAACGGGTCATAATTGCTATAAATGGGTTATATTCACTTCTAACGGGTCATAAATGCTATTTATGAGTTATATTCACTTCTAACGGGTCATAATTGCTATAAATGGGTCATATTTACTTTTAACGGGTCATAATTGCTATTTATGAGGTATATTCACTTCTAACGGGTCTTAATTGCTATTTATAGGTTATATTCACTTCTAACGGGTCATAATTGCTATAAATGGGTTATATTCACTTCTAACGGGTCATAATTGCTATTTATGAGTTATATTCACTTCTAACGGGTCATAATTGCTATAAATGAGTTATATTTACTTCTAACGGGTCATAATTGCTATTTATGAGTTATATTAACTTCTAACGGATTAGAATTGCTATAAATGGGTTATATTTACTTCTAACGGGTCATATTGCTATAAATGGGTTATATTCATTCTAACGGGTCATAATTGCTATAAATGATTTATATTAATTGCTATGAATGGGTCATATTTACTTCTAACGGGTCATAATTGCTATTTATGAGTTATATTCACTTCTAACGGGTCTTAATTGTTATTTATGGGTTATATTCACTTCTAACGGGTCATAATTGCTATAATTGGGTTATATTCACTTCTAACGGGTCATAATTGCTATAAATGGATTATATTCACTTCTAACGGGTCATAATTGCTATTTATGAGTTATATTCACTTCTAACGGATCATAATTGCTATAAATGGGTCATATTTACTTTTAACGGGTCATAATTGCTATTTATGAGGTATATCACTTCTAACGGGTCTTAATTGCTATTTATGGGTTATATTCACTTTTAACGGGTCATAATTGTTATTTATGAGTTATATTCACTTCTAACGGGTCATAATTGCTATAAATGAGTTATATTTACTTTTAACGGGTCATAATTGATATTTATGAGTTATATTAACTTCTAACGGGTTAGAATTGCTATAAATGGGTTATATTTACTTCTAACGGGTCATATTGCTATAAATGGGTTATATTCATTTCTAACGGGTCATAATTGCTATAAATGATTTATATTAATTGCTATGAATGGGTCATATTTACTTCTAACGGGTCATAATTGCTATTTATGAGTTATATTCACTTCTAACGGGTCTTAATTATTATTTATGGGTTATATTCACTTCTAACGGGTCATAATTGCTATAATTGGGTTATATTCACTTCTAACAGGTCATAATTGCTATAAATGGGTCATATTCACTTCTAACGGGTTATAATTGCTATAAATGGTTTATATTCACTTCTAACGGGTTATAATTGCTATGAATGGGTCATATTTACTTCTAACGGGTCATAATTGCTATAAATGGTTTATATTCATTTCTAACGGGTTATATTACCTTTATTTTGTAGTCGGATGCTATTCAAGAAATTTTTAATAATCCGAAATTCAGAGAACAATTAATGGCGATGGTTCGATCCGCTACAACTCCAAATGCTACCGCACCAAACGACGAGAACGAAAATGATAACGGTGATGATGATGATGATGATGTTCAATAGTTTGTGTGTTTGTTAGTTAATTAGTAGGAGTATTTGTACGTTTTAAACTAAGAATGGATTGTAAATGTTTGTACAAACTTCGATTCAGTTTGTATGGCCGGTTTGCGAGTACGTAAATAGCTTGTGGCTGCATTAAAAGTGCGTATTTTATATTTGGTTGTAATATATATTAAATACACAGGTTAAATAAAAAAAATTAAAAACTAAATATTATTAGTGGCGACGCCTTTAGTGGCGACAGTACGTGATCTTTAGCGGCGACATATATTACGGAAAATAAATAAATAAAAATTAATTAAAAAATCAATAGTAGCGACACCTTTAGTGGCGACATTAAGTAATAGTGGCGACATTCAATAGTGGCGACGGCATTAGTGGCGACAGGTAGGCAATTGCGGCGAGGTATTAGTGGCGATCGTCGCTAAAGACAATTGTGGCGACATTTTTAGGCAATTGTAGCGACACCTGTCACCACTAATACTCTCTTTTCTTGTAGTGAAATTGAAAAGTCTCTTGAACTTGTCTTGTATCTTCTTTTTTTTTGGATTTTCTTAATTCTTCAGTAACAAATTTAAATGTTCTTTGTTAGTCAAGGTGACTATTTTGACAACATGCAAAGAAAGTTCAACAATTAATAATAAAATTTCAAATATTATAAAATATTAAATATAAATGGTTCCGCATCGAGTACGGAATCGATCAAATGGATGAGTATTGACAAAACCATGCATGCACTATTTGTACATATATAAACAACATAAAATATTTTCATTCATGAACATAACTAATTCAAGAAATTGACATTGAGTAATCAACAAAAATATAGGAGATGACTAATAAATTCGATTAAATAAAATGATTTTGACTAATAAATTCAATAAAATACACCTGGTCACTCTTTAAAGTAAAAAAAAAACCCTTTAGTTCATCCTAAGTTTATCAAACTTTACATGTATGATAGTGTATATATCCAATTTTAAAAATTATCATTTAATATACCGAATTCTTAAAAGTTACTATTTAAAGTATCCAAAAACTCTCTTTAAATACGTACCTTGCAGTCATCTTCACCATCTTCGGCTACCCGAGGCACCTTTGCAACGATGCTTATGAAGAAGACAAGTTTGTCGGTCATCTTCCCTAAGGACAATTGGTCTCTAGAATGAGAGAGAAGGCATAGGTCGATGAGCTCAATCTGAGTAGTCAGCTCTCTACATATATATTTATGCAAGTTCTAATTAACTTAGTGACTTTTTACGTTGAGTTTAGGTTTATAAATTGTAAGTACAGGTTAAAGAAGATATATGTTCAAGAACCCAGCTTGAAGATTTTCAAGGTGGGTACCTCAACTCCAGGCCGGAAAGAAATTAGCCGGAACAATTTAAATAAGTTTCAAAGTATTTTAAGGATTATAATTGTCAAGTCTACGGTGATATAACAAGATTTAACGTTCAAGATTAAAAGATTTAAGTTATCCAAGTTATCTGATCGATAAAATGAATAGATAAGTAAGACTTGAGTATTAGATTAGGATAAGTACTAGTTTAATCTTTATATGAAGCTAGGAACAAGTATTTAAACTAACCTAAAAATATGTTTGGAGGTTATACTGACAAACCTAAGTGGTCTATTGATCTTGTTAGTTAAGTTTCTATTTGGAGAGCTGTTACTAACTGCATTCATAAACTAAACAGTTAAAAGGTCAAAATCAATAAGTTTGAGAGATCTAAACAAGTTCTTTTAAATGCAATGACCAGAAGCTCCTCTAGTATTTCCGTTATTAACTTTAAAGATAAGTTCATTTGTTTAGCGGGTTTTAGGCATCAAAGAATGAACTTGAAGGAGTTAATGTATGAAAAGAAAGACTTTGTATAAAAAGATACATACCTTTGTGTATTCAAGTTATGTTTATACACATAACATGTGGTTGTATAAACTTTTGATAAACACCTAACTTAAACTTAAGGAGTAAAATAAAAAAGATTTTTATTTGTTGGGATGTTAGGAGAAGGGTTCGTTGTACACTTTGGTCGGAACATGCTAACCAGTTTGAGAGCTTGGTACCGTCTTTTGACACCAACAGACATGTCATTGTCATTGTCATTGTGCAACTAGAGAAGCTTTGTGCTTGGCTAGATAATGTACGTATTAGAAAGGTCTACAATAAAACGGTTGTCCTAATGCCAAATTATATCAATAAATCTTACTTTTAAATCTGTAGCACTCTCTATTATGTTATTCCTTAAATATTATAGTCGTATTAGTGTCCCTCTCTTAATATTATTTTGAAAAAAGTATTAAACTTTATATAGTTCAGCTAGTACGAGTTAATAACTTAATATATAGATGATTGAAATCCTAATCATAGCAAAATTGAGGTGTGAACATTAGACTCAAAGTGGGAAATTCAAATGCATTCCTTATCATCACTTAAAAAAGGTAACCCAAAATATATTTACAAAATGTTGAAACCAGATTATATAGAAAGATTAAATGACTTATGAAGATTAAATGTTTCAACTGCCACAGAAATATTGCAATTTATCACATTTTATCGGTTTCCTTTGTTGTTAAAAATTAAAATTTATAATCCTTTTTCTGTATAAAAAAAATTATAGATTACCTTATTAACAAATTTGATATTTAGGTTACCATTTTTGTTAATTTGTCCTAAAATTTACTTATCGGAAACCAAAATAAAACTATAAAACATTTTTTATTCTATGTTGTTCTAATGCAAGTGATTTTGTATAAAGTTTAGCATATTGTGATTTTATTTTTCACGATCTTAATGTTTCAATTATTTTTCATTGTTAGAAATATACAAAGTCAGAACTCGCTATCATATCACAGATGCCCTATTTGTTCCATGATTTTTTAGCTTCATGTATTTTGTTTAGTTCAAATTTGTAGGAAAGGACTAAACATGAAACATGGTTATAAGTTTAAAGTTACTCAGATGGAAGGTGATATCTCTAACCCATTTTTCCCATCTCCTTGTTCCATGTTAAAGAACTTGATTCTTCTTTCAATGCTAATTATGACACTCATTCTTTTAGGGAAGCCTTTTAATTGCGTTTTGGATTTGCTTTGCAATGTTTTAGTATTTATAAGTTCTTTAAACATGAAAAAAGGGATCAATAATTGAATTTCAATGAAAGTTGGCCTAATCTTTTACTAAAAGGAAAGCAATGGTCTGCCAGCTAATTAACAAGTTGGATATATACTCCCAAAACAACTAATTGAGATATTTAGGTAACTTACAGAGAGGGTTAGATACTCCCATTTGTTATCTTGGCATGTCAAGTGCCTATATATCCATTAATATTACCCAAGTGTTGATGTTACACTTGCAGATCTTTGTCCTAGATGTGCTGCAAATCAAATTGATCTTTCATGAGAGGTTTTCGTAGTGATTGCTAATCTTGAGGCGGGAAGAATTGATATCGAATAGTTGGAAGATTTTATATCATATGAAATTGGAGAATTAATATGTTAGACATATTTTATATCATACTACTAAATCTTTTTAACAAGAGACGAAAAAGAGAATTAATAAATTACACATGTTATTATTTAACGTTTAGAGTATTCGATACATGAAATAAAAAATTCTAACATAAATAAAAGACTAATGTACATCAAATTTATTAGATGATCATAATCCATAATTTAATAAAATATGTTTAATTGCTCAATATCGATCATATATTTATTCAAAAATTTAAATTTCAATGTTGACATTTCTGTTCAAAATAGAATTAAAATTATTAGAGGAAGTTCATATATGCCTTCTTAAACATTAAAATATCATATTTGTCCATCTTGATTTACAAATATCAAATTTACCCTTATAAAATATCATATTTAACCGAATTATTAATTCCGTCTCATTTTAAAATATTTTAATCAATAAATATATGACTTAATTGCCCTAATCGTACCAATAATGATCGATGACGTGTATAAGAAATACGAATCATGTCTCATGGCATAATGAATTGATGATACCACATTTCTGCTATCAAGTCTGTCTTCAACCTAACATTGACGTTTACACCGTTGGTCTGGGTGTTGACGCCGTTTGTCGTCATTTTTAATTCTCATTTCTCTTATCTTTATAAGTATTTAATATCTTTTGTTAATATTTAGTATTTAAATTTTTTTTAAACAATTGATATATCGGGCATCTAATATCATTTTCTAATATGTTACATGGTTACCTACCACAAATTTAATGAGTAGGGCGAAAAAGGCTTCAAATAAAGGGTTCCACACTTCCACAAGGACCACAAGAGAGTTAAGTTTAATGGACCTAAAACCTTAACGTTGAATGACCCTATAAACCTTAAGATTAAGATCCACTCATATTTAATTAAACACGATCTATGATGTTCTTTGACAAATAAGATAGTGGGCTCTATAAAAAGAATCATTCTTGAGTTAAAATAAATGATCCATTCTTATATTTGTGAAAGAACATGATAAGTCATGTTTGATCACAACATAAAAGGATCTTAACCCAAAATCTTAACCTATCACAAGCTCGGAAATAAAACTAATTAACAGTATTTATTTTTCCTAAAAGAAGTAAATTCGCATAAATATATAAATTTTTTCCTCTTAAATAATTAGATATCTAGATATAGCATGACGTGACTGCTATAAAGAGATTGAAAAATTTTCTACTAAAAACATAGTATTGTATTGAGATCGTAAAAAAAAACATTAATAATTAAAAATGTGTTGCATGAATTCTTAAGTTGGAAAATTAACTACTTAGTCGATCTAGAACTACGTACATATATAGACCAACAATATATGTTAACAATTTTCCTACTTCTAGCTAGCTTGACTTGGCTAATGATTTGTATTTTGTTGAAAATTCCCAGCCCTCGAATTAGTTTTTTCAGCTATAAAATGAGGGTCTATTGGTGTTTCTCTTCACCAAATTAACTACAATCTTCACAAATCATATTTACTATTTCTAAAAATGGGTTTCATGACTAGAGCTTTGATCTTGCTAGCCATGGTTTCATGTCTCATATCATCTTCTTATGCCATTGCTGGTCAAGCAACTTTCTACACTCCTCCCTATGTTCGTAAGTATATATACATATCTTCAAGTTTTATTGGGTGTTAATTTGAGATCGATTGTGTTTTAAAATTGATTATCTAATCACTATGGTTTTAAATCATAGTTAATTAATATGTTTATAGTGGTTTTAAGAATCTATTATGTTTATAGTGGTTTTAAGAATCTATTAAAAAACTGATTATATGATTATTGCAATAATTATGTTAATTCATTTGTCTTTCTATTAGCTTATTTCAAGTTGTTGATTGTGTTATCTAGCATCGGCATGTTTCGGGTTTGAAGATCGTGGTAATATGATTCTAGCGGCAAACAATGGTTTGTATAACAATGGAGCTGCATGTGGGACACGGTACCGTGTGACTTGCACGGGTAGAACCAATGATGGTGTGTTACAACCATGCACAGGCACAAGTGTTGATGTTACAGTTGTTGATCGTTGTCCTGGATGTGCTGAAAATCAAGTTGATCTTTCCCAAGAGGCATTTGCGGTGATTGCTAATCGCGATGCTGGAAGAATTAACATTGAATATAACAGGTAGCTATACACAAAACCTAAATTTCTTATGTTAAACTTATACAATTCATGATTAGATCATTCTGATTCCTGCTAATATATTGTTGGGTTTTTTTTTTCTAATTTTCAGGATATGATTGAACTACATATGTATGTATGCAAGACCAATAATTAATTAACTCTGTGAATGAGTTCTCTTCAGAATAATTGGGTATTAATGTGACCATATTTATGTATCATGGTGATGTATCAGTTTGTTGAATAAAAATATTGCATTTCAGTTTATCCGTTTGTTTATTTTACTTTTTGAAAGAATGTGCATGAAATATTTATTGTTTCTTTTTAAGTTTCCTCATATATGTTTTCTTTTTCTTGCATTGATTATACGCGATCATGGTTTATAATCAGTGGCGAATCCAGGATTGAAATATAGAGGGGTCCAACATAGTATATGTGATGGGATAAGTTAGTCAGGAGGATTAAATAACGGGTTAAATGGTTTTAGTTAATATTCAGAGCATTGGTAGTATGATATAAATAAAGAAAATTATAAATACCAACACAGTAAACAAATATTTAAACAAATAGCATAAAGTTTTTGCAATTTACCTTAACGGTATTCCATACCTGATCGTTGCTTCATATAGCTAGGAAGTGAACATAGGTCAACTTTCATATACTTTGAAAAAGTTTCTTGCTTATTGGCTAAAACAATTGTTTGTCAATATTTTTTGTCTCGGATATATCACTTCAACTAGATTGTAGATTCACTAATTCTTTCGATATATAATCTAATTTAACATAAACATTCAACATAGTTAATACAAAATTAACATAAAATACCAATACGCCTATATTGATACAAATATAACAAAAATTACCATTCATCATAATCTAATTGAAAATTATAACTATATAACCTAACCAAAATTTAGAACAAAAAAAGAATTAACTAATACACTTAACAATTTCTTTAAGCAAATTACTACACTTAAGTAGATAAAATGAATAAATAAAACTCAAATGAGAAAAACTATAGAGGATAAAATTTTAAATACAAATACAAAACATATAATAAAATATGACACTTACTTGACTAGTTGTCCTCTTTACTTGATGTATTAACATGACAATATAGGGTTTGACCTTTAGCTTTTAGGATTGATGACTTGAGATCATAAAGTTGCGTTTTTTTATTGGTTTTTTTTCATGTTTTTCTTTCTACCAATCTGGATTTGGGGCCATTTTAAAGTTTTAGGGTGGTCAAAAAATTATTTATATATACATGTATATTAAAAAATTTCTTTTAAGAGGGGTCCACACACCCTGTTAGAACATAGAGGGGGGTGAATAGGTTATATGCCCACTTTTTAAAGTTTTTAACAATATTTGCAAGTAATTAAAAAATTTAAGGAAGAAAGATATCACCAATGTAAGTAGCTAGGACACAATGATTTAAGTGGTTCAAGCAAGGGTTAACAACTTTGCTCTACATCCACTCCTTGGCCTCACCCACCAAAAGTTGCTCCACTAATCTTCTCTCTTTCAAGGTAGAGATAAACATTTTACAACTTCTCCTTTTAGCTTACAAGAATTACACTTCACTCTTGCAAACAAGGCTAAGATAAACCTCACTTCACTCTAATTGGAAAGGCTAGAGTTGATCCTCACTTCTCTCTAATTCTATAGGCTAGAGATTATCCTCACACTATTGCAAATTTATATGAATGTAATGAAGTATATGAACTTGAAGGCTTTCACTCTTGCTTGATTCTTGATCTTGAAAGATTGAATTATCAAGGAATATGAGCTCACAAGATTTTTATGTATTCTGTGTTTTTTCAGATTGCAAGAGGTGAGTAAAACACAAGACTTGAGTTGCTTTAAATAAGGAAAAGGTTTGATGCTCAAAAAGTTCACGGACGATCCACAGTTGACCGTAGAATCGACCGTCGCATTGCTGGAGATTTTTTACCTTGTGCATATAGACGTTGGGCTTTTACCAAAACCACACACAACCCATTTTTACCATAAAAATGCACTGAAAAGGAGTTTAAGAAAAGTTGGGTTAGTGCCATACTTCTTAAGTTTGAATTTTAAACATGAAAATGGATGTTTGGAACTAAATGCACAAAGTATGTTGGAAGTTTTCCACTTTGGGAGATTCCTTTTGCTAAATGTGATTTTAACTTGTTTCAATGTAAGATTGTGTTTAGTATATGCCAAAATGGGAATATTTGCTTTGACTTCTAAGCTTGTGATTTTTATAAAAATTGTCTCAATTTTTATAAAGGTTTTAATAAAAATTATTTTATAAAAACTGAAACTCATTTGATTATTTATTTTGTAAGCTCATAAACTTTGAATGTTTATTTGTAGGAGACTTCGACATCGACTTCTACTTGAACTCGGATCTTGACGATTGAAGCTTGGCCATTTGATGAAGCTTATTTTGTAGATTATGGATGAGAATATATTTGATTGAATATATATATATGTATATGTGCACATACGTTAATGTTAATACATACAATTATATAAACAAGTTGTATATTTTTGTGTCAACAAAAGAGGATTTATTTATAAGCCCATTTTTCCCAACAATCTCCCCCTTTTTGTTGAAGACAAAAATTTATAACTTGTATAAGAATTGTATATGTAACTTTAACATGTTAACATGTGCATATATACACATATATGTATATATTCTACTATCTTCTATATATTCTTCTATCTTCTCCTCCTTTTTTGTCTTAACAAAAAGGAGACTCCCCCTTGGCATAAGCTCCCCCTTGAATGTAGAACTCTATATCTTGATTTGGATGAGCTAGAGTACATACAAAATTCTACCAAAGACTTGCACGAGTGATGTGAGCATAGCCAATATTAATCACAATACATGTCATATGGAAAGCATGCATATCAAACCACAAAATGTACATCATAGCATAATATATTGTAGCACATGACCAACATAAATAGCATATTGTGTGAATACATAGAAATAAATTGTTTGAAAGACAAATGTGGTAATCATAAAACATCCCATCATGATTGAGACGGCTCACCTCCATCAGTTCCGGAATTACATTTAAGAGCATTCATAATTGATCTCAACATGCCCTTTACCCCTTTCACTTCTTTACGGAGAGAGCGAGTTTCATTCCGTAAAGCATTCACATTGCGATTTAGTGCCGCAATTCGTTCATCGGTAATGCCTTCAACCATGCCGTGATCCGGAGGAATTGAACTCTCCGCTTCACCTTCCTCCTCTTCACCAAAGGTGAATCTGTCAATCTCGGCTTCCGTATCTCCGGAAGAGGAAGAGTGTGCCCGTTTCGTCCTTTTATGGGAAGACATCTTGCGAAGTGTCGCAAGGTCGATGGGCATGGAGGATCCCGGAGTTGAGACAGTGCGAGAAATATCCGGTAGATTCGTAAAAAGAAGAGATAGAAGACGGCCATAGGGAAGATCCCTACGACTTGTCACGAGACCACTCATGCGTTTAGCAAGAATGTGCGTGAGGTTGATCTCGGTCCCCGTTTTAAGAGCATGAAGAAGAACAGCTTGAATAGCACTTATTTTAGAATGATTCCCAGATTTGGGAAAGATATTGGAATCAATGATTTTGTTCCAAACTGCACATTCGGGAAGAAGATCTCTCCCGAAAAGATTGGTTGTGGTGTGGGGAACATTTGGTTTGCAAATTGACCCAATGATTTCAGGAATGGTGAAGGCGGGTGGAAGGTTTGTGAGACTATGACCGGTATGATAGTATTTAAGGCCGGAGGATGGGATGTGTAGAATCCTACCTAGTTGGACAAGAGTGATGGTAAAGTCCTTACCTTCAATGTTGAAGGTGATTGTTGGGAAAAATAGGCTTACAAATATATCCTCTTTTGTTGACACAAAAATATATAACTTGTTTATATAATTGTATGTACTAACATTAACATATGTGCATATATACATATATATATATATTCAATCAAATATATTCTCTTCTATGATCTACAAAATAAGCTTCATCAAATGGTCAAGCTCCAATCGTCAAGATCCGAGTTCAAGTAGAAGCCGATGTCGAAGATTCCTACAAATAAACGTTCAAAGTTTATGAGCTTACAAAATAAATAATTAAATGAGTTTAAGTTTTTATAAAATAATTTTTATAAAAACTTTTATAAAAATTGAGAAACTTTTTATAAAATCACAAGCTTGGTAGTCAAAGCAAATGAATTCCTATTTTGGCAAATACTAAACATAATTCTCTATTGAAATAAGCCAAAACCATATTTAGCAAAAGGAATCTCTCAAAGAGGTAAACTTCCAACATGCTTTGTGCATTTGGTTTCTAAACTACCATTTTTATGATTAAATTCAAACTTAAGAAGTATGGCACTAACCCAACTTTTCTAAAGCTTCTTTTCAGTGCATTTTTATGGTAAAAATGGGTTGTGTGTGGTTTTGGTAAAAGCCCAACGTCTATGTGCACAAGGCTCAAAAATCTCCAGCAGGCCGACGGTCGATGCCACGGTCGACCGTGGATCGACCGTGGATCGTCTGGACACTTTTTGAGCATCAAACTTTTTCCTTATTTAAAGCAATTCAAGTCTTGTGTTTTACCAAGCTCTTGCAATCTGAAAAACACAGAACATATACAAAAACTTGTGAGCTCATATTCTTGATACAAATTCAACATCTCAAGATCAAGAATGAAGCAAGAGTGAAAGCCTTCAAAGTTAAAATACTACATTACCTTCTTTTATATTTGTAATTGTGTGAGGATCATCTCTAGCCTTAGAATTAGAGAGAAGTGAGGATCATCTCTAGCCTTAGAATTAGAGAGAAGTGAGGATCATCTCTAGCCTTAGAATTAGAGAGAAGTGAGGATCATCTCTAGCCTATAGAATTAGAGAGAAGTGAGGATCATCTCTAGCCTTAGAATTAGAGAGAAGTTGTAAAAGGTTTATCTCTACCTTCAAAGAGAGAAGTTAGTGGAGCAACTCTTGGTGGGTGAGGCCAAGGAGTGGATGTAGAGCAAGGTTGTTAACCCTTGCTTGAACCACTATAAATCATTATGTCCAAACTACTTCATTGGTGATATCTTTCTTCCTTAAACTCTTTAATTACTTGCAAATATTGTTAAATACATTAAAAAGTGGGCATATAACCTATTCACCCCCCCTCTAGGTTCTAACAATTGGTATCAGAGCAAGTTGCTCTAGATAATTTTTGAAAAGTTGTTTAAATCTTCTAAAAATATTTTTCAAAAATTTTTGAGTTGATAAAATGGGACAAAATTATATAGAGGGGAATTCTATAGTTAGACCTCCACTTCTTGAAGAAGAAGACTTTTGCTATTGGAAGGAAAGATTCATGACCTATGTAAAGGCCAAAGATATTGACCTTTGGGAGATTATTGAAGAAGGAGATCTTGTTCCAAAAACCTTTGATTCTAAACAAAATGCCTATGTTCCAACCCCTAAAGAAAAATGGAATCAAGAGGATAAGAAAATGATTTCAAAAAATTTTCAAGCACAACTTTTTCTATACAATGCTTTACCTAGAAAAGAGTTTGAAAGAGTTTTCATGTGTGAAAGTGCAAATGCCATTTGGAAATCTCTTGTCATCACACATCAAGGGAATGCCCAAGTTCTAGATAACAAAACCGAATTACTTGTTCAACAATATGAACAATTTCAAATATTTGATGATATGAAAATTGATGATGCTTTTGCAATGTTTAATACTATTGTTACTAGTCTCAAGGCACTTGGGACTATTTACTCTAACAAAAATATTGTAAGAAAGTTTCTTAGGGCTCTTTCACCAAAATGGAGAGCAAAGGTGACGGCTATTGAGGAATCAAAGGACTTGAACATACTACAAATGGATGAACTAATAGGAAATCTCAAGGTGTATGAAGTAATCATGCAAAAAGATGATGAGATTGCCAAGCTAAAGAAAGAAAAAAGCAAATCCATTGCACTTAAAGCTAAACATGTCAAAGAATCCTCAAGTGATGAAGATGAGGAAATAAAAGAAGAAAAATGTCTCATGGCTTTTGAGACAAGTGAGGTACATTCCGATTCTAGCTACTATAGTGATAATAATGACCATCAATTTGATCAATTATGTGACTTTAGCTCTAAAATACTTGCTAAAAATGAGGAGTTAAAAAATGATAATAAGAGCTTGAAAAAGGAAAATGTCAAGTTAAGAAATGAAAATGATAACTTGAACTTGAAAATAAAAGATCTAGAAAGTAAAATTGCTTCTCATATATCTGCAAGCTTGAAAGATTTGGAAAGTAAGCTAAAGACAAATTTTGACACAACCACCTTATCAAAATTTGAAAATAGTTCAACCAAGTTAGATGAGATGTTAAAGATTCAAAAATCATCAAAAGATAAAGGTGGTCTTGGGTTCTCAAGTAACTCAAACAACATGCCAACTAGTCACTTAACACCTATCAAATTTGTGAAAGAAAAAGAGGAAGAAAAAATCCAGGAGCCTCACGGTCGACCCACGGTATCGACCGTGAATCGACCGTTGTCTCACTGGAATTTTCCAAAAGTTCAAAATTGCAACATTGTCTCTAGTTCTTCCACTTGTATGCCAAAGGTTGCAAGTAATGAATTAATAAGAAAGTTTTATACTCCAACTACAAAGCATGGACTTGGATTCAAGAAACCTAAATCAAATACAATTCAAAAATCAAGACATTCTCATAAACCTATTAACTCTATGAATACATGGTATCATAAAGGGTTCAAGATTACACAAAGGTGGATTAGAGTAGGAGTTTTTGATACTAACCATCCTGGACCCATGAAACATTGGGTACCAAAAGCTTGAATGAAAATTACACGAGTGTAGGGATGCAACAAAAATGAGATTATGTCTCATTAATGGATTCTTGATAATAGTTGCTCAAAACACATGATCGGTAATAGAGAACTCTTCACTTCATACAAGGAGTATGATGGAGGATATGTTTGAAAGCAACCTAAGAAGAAAGGTAGTTGGTAAAGGTATCATTCTTCATATCAAATTATCAAATATTGAGCATGATAGTAGCTTATAAGATTTGAATGTTAGATTCTCTAAACATGAAAGTTTGATATGCAAAGGATGTTAGGAGAAATGGACATGATACATGTAGACTTGGTAATAATCCTAACACAAGTATGTCTTGCATCTATAATTGATAATTCAACATTGTGACATAAAAGACTAGGACATGCTAACATGAGATTGATACAAAAATGACTAGTAATGAGCTTGTTAAAGACTTCCCAAATGTAAAATTTGATAATCATCTTTGTGTGATGAGTTTTGAAATCTTATACATGATGAAATTGAAATGAGAATGATGGAGGAGTTGAATTACTTCTTGGTCTTCAAATATGAAAATGGTACATTCAAATTAGGCATCATTTCCTACGTGACAATATGCAAAAAGAAAATATAAATTTAGAAAAGGTTGCTTCATGTGAAAATTTTACCGACATATTCACTAAACCACTAAAAATTTAAATGTTTAATACATTACGACTTGGTTTAGGAATGATGGAACATCTACCCTAAAAACAAAGACCTAAACAGCATTAAAATGGTAAAAATATGGATTCCAGATGCACCACGGTCGACTCACGGTCGATACCGTGGATCGACCGTCGGGGTACTGCAGAAACACCAAAACAGACTTAAAAAAGGCGCGGTCGATATCACGGTCGACCGTGTATCGACCGTAGGGTACCTGACGATTTTTAACCCTATTTTACTCTCTCTTTCTTACACTTTCTCTTCCCCACACAAACCCTAGCCGCCATTAACAACTAAGAGCTTAAAAATTACCTCAAAAATCAAGGTTTTTACTACGGTTGAAGCGGTAATCGAAGGCACGGTTGGATTCACGGTTGATCCACGGTTGAAGACTCATCCTCTCTTGCCTTTTCCCTTCCTCACGAATTTCTTGTTCAAGGTATAAGTTTATCTTTTCTTCCTTTTTCTTAGGGCTCTCTCTTTGCACCAAAGAATCATGTGGATCTTAGGATTAGGTTGATTTTTGGAAAAGAAAATATGTTAGGTTTGTTGAGTAGTAAATGGTATATGAAAATGGTGGGTTCAGTTTTAAATATAGATGATGTCTAAGTTATTATTATAAGATTCAATTAGTATATGCATATCATGTCAAAAAGGGACAAAAATGAAAACTTGAAAACCGTCCACTGCCGGTCGAACCACGGTCGACCGTACTTCTACCGCAACATATCACCAAAAATCCAGACCAACGACGGTCAATCCACGGTCGATACCGTGCATCGACCGTAAGCCCACTGGAAATTTTTTGAACTTTTAAATTTTTATGTTTTGACTTTTAATGTCCAAACTCATTGTAGTTTTGCTTAATCTACATCAACTAACCTTAGTAACCACATGATTCATAAAATTTTCAAAATCTTCTCAAATTTAGGCACACACTAGTCATAATACTATATATTTATACTTAATCATATAATTATTGTCTCTATAGATAATCATGCCACGTGTTCGCACATCGGCTTCAAGAAAACCCGACAACCCTACCCCTCGTCAATCCGCCAATGCTCTAAAGAAACGGGCCATAAACGAGGGTCGTGTAGTTGCGGTCAATCAACTTGACCAATATAGGACCCAAGCCACCTTTGAGGCTATTGGGTGGACTATTTTCCTTTCTCTCTCAAATGTCATTTATAAAAATCGTCTCTATGAATTTTATGCCTCCTTCATCTATAATGTGCTATGCGGATTCGGATCTCGGTGGATGCTACTTGGATAGAAAAAGTACAAGTGGAGTATGTGCCTTTATTATAGATGAAGGAGGCATAAAATTCATAGAGACGATTTTTATAAATGACATTTGAGAGAGAAAGGAAAATAGTCCACCCAATAGCCTCAAAGGTGGCTTGGGTCCTATATTGGTCTAGTTGATTGACCGCAACTACACGACCCTCGTTTATGGCCCGTTTCTTTAGAGCATTGGCGGATTGACGAGGGGTAGGGTTGTCGGGTTTTCTTGAAGCCGATGTGCGAACACGTGGCATGATTATCTATAGAGACAATGATTATATGATTAAGTACAAATATATAGTATTAGGACTAGTGTGTGCTTAATGTGTACGACATGTTCAATTTATCTAGTCATGACACGAAAAAGAGTTTGGTTTTGGAAATTTATAACTAGATATATGATATTTCAATGTAGATGAGACATATTTGAAAGTGTGCTTAAAAAAATATAGCAAACTCTTTGAGAATATGTCCATACGATGTGGTTGTGTCCTAGGTGTGAGAAAATTTTGAAAATTTTGATGAATCATGCGATGTCAAGTGTTTGTTGGAATATATGAAGCATGAATAAAGTGAATTTGAGCATTAATAGTTGAAATACTAAAAGATGAAAAGTTCAAAAATTTCCAGATTGCTGACGGTCGATGCACGGTATCGACCGTGGTTGGACTGGATTTTCGTACAATAGCTACGGTCGAGTTACGGTCGACCGTGATATCGACCGCCAGACGATTTTCAAAATTTTTGGTTTTGTTTGTACTTTTTGAAAGCTCTGATTTTATTACTTTAAGATGCATCAACAAACCTATGTATAAGAAAACTACTACAAAAGTTAAACCAAACCCAAACAAAGCCTACTTTATCATCCTTAAGCCATTTATAACAAAAACTACTAAATAATCTTCCCAAAATCAAGCCCAATCATAAAAAAATAACAAAAATCTTGAGATACACATGATTCATTGGTGCAAAAAAAAAGTAGAATCCTAAGGAGATTAAGAAGAAAGAAAAAAAATTATACCTTTGAAAGAGAGAAAACCGTGGATCGACCGTGAAGAAAGGAGGAAATCGTGTTCAACCGTAGATCGACTGTGAGCAGAACCGTGCCTTCGACCGTAAGTGAAAATTTTTGCTTGTAATGATTTTTTAAGCTTTTTAGAGAGTAAAATGGTAAAATGGCGGCTAGGGTTTGATGAGGAAGATGAGGAGGATGAAAGTGGGAGGAAAGAGAGAGGAAAAAGGGAAGGTAGGGTTAAATTTCGTCAGGTGTATAACGGTCGATACACGGTCGACCGTGGTATCGACCGCGTGTTTCTCAAACTTTTGGCAGTGCCCCGATGGTCGAGACACGGTCGACCGTGGTATCGACCGCGTGTCTCTCAAACTTGTGGCAGTGCCCCTACGGTCGATACATGGTATCGACCGTGGTTCGACCGTGGAGTCACTGGATAGCATTTTTTTGCTGTTTTTCAGTTTTTAGGTGTTTATCTCTTAAGGTACATGTTCCATCATTCCCAATCCAAGTCTTAATGTGTCAAATACTTCCTTTTTTTAGTGGTTTAGTGAATATGTCAGCAATATTTTCACATGACGTAACTTTTTCTAAGCTTATATTGCCTTTTTGCACATTATCACATAGAAAGTGATGTCTAATTTCGATGTGTTTAGTTCTTGAATGCAATACAGGATTTTTACTTAAATCAATGGCACTTTTATTATCACACATAATAGGAATTTCGGATAGATGTACCTCATAGTCCAATAAAGATTGTTGCATCCATAAGACCTGAGCGCATGCTCTTCCGGCGGCTACATATTCGGCTTCGGTTGTTGACAAGGCAACGAATGTTTGCTTTTTCGAGAACCATGAGGTAAGTGCCAATCCAATAAAGGCACATACTCCACTTGTACTTTTTCTATCCAAGTAGCATCCACCGAGATCCGAATCCGCATAGCACATTATATCTAAGCCGCTCCACTTTGGATACCACAATCCCAAGTTGATTGTTCCTTTAATGTATCGGAATATTCGTTTGACGGCCTCATAGTGTGATTTCTTTGGATTTTCCTGAAAACGAGCACACACACATACACTATACATAATATCGGGACGACTTGCCGTTAGATAAAGCAAGCTCCCGATCATACCACGATATCTTGTACTATCAAATCTTTCACCCTCTTCATCTAGTGTCAAGTGTGTGTTTGTAGCCATAGGTGTACTCATTGGTTTCACATTTTCAAAATCGAATTTCTTAAGCATGTCTTTAATATACTTCTGTTGATTTATGAATGTACCATCTTCATATTGTTTTATTTGAAGTCCAAGAAAGTAATTCAATTCACCCATCATACTCATTTCAAATTCATTATGCATAAGTTTTGAAAATTCATCACACAAGTCTTGGCATGTTGATCCAAATATGATATCATCCACATAAATATGTACAAGCAAGATGTCATCTTTTCTTTTCTTTGTGAACAATGTATTATCAACTTTACCCATATTATATTCATTTTTCAACAAGAATGATTTTAATCTATCATACCAAGCTCTAGGAGCTTGTTTAAGGCCATACAATGCTTTTCTAAGTTTATATACATAAGATGGATGAATGGGGTCTTCAAAACCGGGAGGTTGACATACATAAACTTCTTCATTTATAAACCCGTTTAAAAAAGCACTTTTGACATCCATTTGATATAGTTTAAAATTTTGAGCACAAGCATAAGCAAGTAGAATCCTTATGGATTCTAATCTAGCAACCGGAGCAAAGGTTTCATCATAATCTATCCCTTCTTGTTGGTTATATCCTTGGGCTACTAGTCTAGCTTTGTTTCGAGTGATATTTCCATTTTCATCAACTTTGTTTCTAAAAACCCATTTAGTTCCAATTATTGTGTGACCACTAGGTAAAGGTACTAAGTCCCAAACTTGGCTTCTAGTGAATTGATTTAACTCTTCTTGCATTGTCATTACCCAATTTTCATCTTTAATTGCCTCTTTAATATTTTTGGGTTCTATGAGTGACACAAAGGCAAAGAAAGTATTAAGGTTTTGGGCTTGGGATCTAGTGAGTCTTTGATTCAAGTTTCCTATGACTTGAGTTATTGGATGGTTCCTATTTTCTTTAATTTCATTTTCATTACTTGTGGTTTTGTTATCTATTATTGGGATTTGAGCACTATGATGATTTATGTCTAATTTTGAGAGTTGTTGTTCTATGGCTTCTTCTTCTAATTTGTCATCATCTACTAAGGGTTGAGTCTTAGGAGGAAGTGGAGATTCATCAAATGTGACATTAAGGGATTCCTCCACAACCATAGTGGATTTGTTTAATACTCTATAGGCTTTACTATTCAAGGAGTATCCTAAGACGACACCCTCATATGCTTTAGGATCAAATTTTGTCAAGTAGTCTTTGGTATTAAGGATATAGCATTTACTACCAAATACCTTAAGATGTCCTAAGGATGGTTTTCTACCTTTGATGATTTCATAGGGTGTTTTATTTAGCATTGGTCTAATCAAGACTCTATTTAGGATGTATGTAGCCGTTGAGACCGCATCGCACCAAAACTTTTGTGGAATGGATTGTTCATTTAGCATTGTCCTACTCATTTCTTGTAAAGTCCTATTTTTCCTTTCAACAACCCCATTTGATTGGGGAGTGCGAGGAGCCGAAAAGTTATGAGACACTCCATGTTTTTCACAAAATGCTCCAAATTGCGCTTCATTGTCAAATTCTCTTCCATGGTCGGTACGAATTGAAATGATCGTACAACTAAATTGGTTTTGAATTTTCTTGCCAAGAGTTTTAAATTTGTCAAAAGCTTCATTTTTGTTTTTCAAAAATAGTGTCCATGTATATCTAGAAAAGTCATCTACAACAACTAGTGTGTAGAAGTTTCCCCCATAACTTTGAATTGATGAAGGGCCAAAAAGATCCATATGCAATAGTTCAAGACATCTTTTTGTAGTTATAGCATTTTTAGATTTATGAGATGAATGCACTTTTTTTCCTATTTTACATGCATCACAAAAATGATTATCGAATTTTATATTTGGTAAGTCTCTAACAAGCTCATTTCTAGTCAACGTTTGTAGTAGTCTCATGTTGGCATGACCTAGTCTTCTATGCCATAATGTTGAATTATCAATTATAGATGCAAGACATACTTGTGTGTTAGGATTATCACAAAGTCTACATGTATATAGTCCATTTCTCCTAACACCTTTTACTAAAACTTTATCATCTTTGCATATTAAGCTTTCATGTTTTGTGAATTTAACATTTAGATCTTTATCACATAGTTGACCAATACTTATTAAATTGTAAGCTAAACCACTAACATGCTCAACATTCAAGAATTTGATATTGTCATGAAGAATGTTACCTTTACCAATCACCTTTCCTCTTAGATTGCTTCCAAACACAACTTGTCCTCCATCATACTCCTTGTATGAGGTGAAGAGTTCTCTATTACCGGTCATGTGTTTTGAACAACCATTATCAAGAATTCATTCATGAGACATATTCTCACTTTTACTGCAGCCCTACACATATGAAGTTTTCATTCAAGCTTTTGGTACCCAATGTTTCATGGGTCCTGGATGGTTCGCATCAAAAACTCCTATTCTTAGGGTTTATGGATTGAGAGTATTTTGGTTTTTGAGTCACATTTGATTTGGGTTTCTTGAATCCAAGTCCATGCTTTGTTGTTGGAGTATAAAACTTTCTCATTAACTCATTACTTGCAACCTTGGGCATACAAGTGGAAGAGTTAGAGACAATGTTTACATTCTTGTTCTTTTGAAAATTCCAGTGACCCGACGGTCGATGCACGGTATCGACCGTGGGTCGACTGTGGAGGTCCTGGATTTTTTCTTTCCCTTTTTCTTTCACAAATTGGATGGTTTTCAAGTGACTTATTGGCATGTTGTTTGAGTGCCCAGAGAATCCAATGCCACCCTTATCTTTTGATGATTTTTGAATCTTTAACATTTCATCTAACTTTGTTGAACTATTCTCAAATTTTGACAGTGTAGTTGTATCCAAGTTTGTTTTTAGCTTACTCTCCAAATCTTTTATGCTTGTATGTGTATGAGATGCAATTTTGTTTTCTAGATCCTTTATCTTTATAACTAAGTCATCATTTTCATTTTTCAACTTGATATTTTCCTTTTTCAAACTTTTATTCTCATTTTTTAACTCCTCATTTTTAGTAAGTATTTTTGAGCTAAAATCACATAACTGATCATATTGATGGCCATTAGTGTCACTATAGTAGCTAGAATCGGAGTGTACCTCACTTGTCTCAAAGGCCATGAGACATTTTTCTTCTTTTGTTTCTTCTTGGTTTTCATCACCACTATCACTCCATGCACCTCCTAGGAAGGCTTTGTGATTTTCCTTTTTCTTTGAAGCTACCTTTGGACAATCACTTATGAGATGTGAAGAGTCCCCACATCCATAGCATTCTCTAGATGATTTCTTTTCTTTCTTGGCATCCATGGCTTGCTTGTACTTCTTAGGATCAAATGGAGCTTTCACATGCTTGCCTTTTCTTTTGAAGAACATTTTAAAATTCCTCACCATCATGGCATACTCTTCATCCTCATCACTATTTGTTTCATTTCCTTCATCACTAGAGGAATCTTTGACATGTTTGGCTTTAAGTGAAATGGACTTGCTCTTCTCTTTCTTTAGATTGGCAATCTCATCATCCTTTTGCATGATCACTTCATACACCTTGAGATTTCCTATTAGCTCATCCATTTGAAGTATGTTCAAATCTTTTGACTCCTCAATAGCCGTCATCTTTGCCCTCCATTTTGGTGAAAGAGCCCTAAGAAACTTTCTTACAATCTTTTTGTTAGAGTAAGTAGTCCCAAGTGACTTGAGACTAGTAACAATAGTATTAAACTTTGCAAAAGCCTCATCAATTTTCATATCATCTAGTATTTCCCAAAGATCAACATCTTTGGCTTTGACATAAGTCATGAATCTTTGTTTCCAATAACAAAACCCTTCTTCTTCAAGAAGTGGAGGTCTAACCATAGAATTCCCTTCTACATAATTTTGTCTCATTTTATCAACTCAAAAAAATTTTGAAAAAATATTTTTAGAAGATTTAAACAACTTTCCAAAAATTATCTAGAGCAACTTGCTCTGATACCAATTGTTAGAACCTAGAGGGGGGTGAATAGGTTATATGCCCACTTTTTGAAGTTTTTAACAATATTTGCAAGTAATTAAAGAATTTAAGGAAGAAAGATATCACCAATGTAAGTAGCTAGGACACAATGATTTAAGTGGTTCAAGCAAGGGTTAACAACTTTACTCTACATCCACTCCTTGGCCTCACCCACCAAGAGTTGCTCCACTAATCTTCTCTCTTTCAAGGTAGAGATAAACCTTTTACAACTTCTCCTTTTAGCTTACAAGAATTACACTTCACTCTTGCAAACAAGACTAAGATAAACCTCACTTCACTCTAATTGGAAAGGCTAGAGTTGATCCTCACTTCTCTCTAATTCTATAGGCTAGAGATTATCCTCACACTATTGCAATTGTATATGAATGTAATGAAGTATATGAACTTGAAGGCTTTCACTCTTACTTGATTCTTGATCTTGAAAGATTGAATTATCAAGGAATATGAGCTCACAAGATTTTTATGTATTCTGTATTTTTTCAGATTGCAAGAGGTGAGTAAAACACAAGACTTGAGTTGCTTTAAATAAGGAAAAAGTTTGATGCTCAAAAAGTTCACGGACGATCCACGGTCGACCGTAGAATCGACCGTTGCACTACTGAAGATTTTTGAGCCTTGTGCATATAGACGTTGGGCTTTTACCAAAACCACACACAACCCATTTTTACCATAAAAATGCACTGAAAAGGAGTTTAAGAAAAGTTGGGTTAGTGCCATACTTCTTAAGTTTGAATTTTAAACATGAAAATGGAAGTTTGGAACCAAATGAACAAAGTATGTTGGAAGTTTTCCACTTTGGGAGATTCCTTTTACTAAATGTGATTTTAACTTGTTTCAATGTAAGATTGTGTTTAGTATTTGCCAAAATGGGAATTTTTGCTTTGACTTCCAAGCTTGTGATTTTTATAAAAATTGTCTCAATTTTTATAAAAATTATTTTATAAAAACTTAAACTCATTTGTTTATTTATTTTGGAAGCTCATAGACTTTGAATGTTTATTTGTAGGAGACTTCGACATCGACTTCTACTTGAACTCGGATCTTGACGATTGAAGCTTGGCCATTTGATGAAGTTTATTTTGTAGATTATGGATGAGAATATATTTGATTGAATATATATATGTATATGTGCACATATGTTAATGTTAATACATACAATTATATAAACAAGTTGTATATTTTTGTGTCAACAAAAGAGGATTTTTTTATAAGCCTATTTTTCCCAACACACCCCATTTATTTGTACATGGATTCGCCTCTGTTTATAACAAATCATCTTAATAAAATTTTAGATCTCTAATAAAGAACTAGGTTAAATACCCGTGTAATACACGGGTTGGTTTAAAAAATAATAAATATCAAACATTAATAAAAAGATATTATGTAATTATAAAAAGTGAATGGAAGATTTTAATTTAAGCGATTAAAATTGTTTTAAATTAAAGTCAAAATTGAATCCAATTTTGATCGACAATGATTAATCCAAGTCAATATTTAAAGTATAGATTTATTTTTATTTCCTGCTACTTATAAAATCAATATAAGCGTCAAAATCAATAAAGAAAGTAAGAAAATAAAGTTAATTTATTCTACATATCATCTTATGATGTGTAAAAGGAAAATATAGAAAGATATATTATAAAAGATATATTATTTTTTTATAGAGATATTAATAAGCAGTGTTAAGTTATTGTTATATTTAAATTAGACACAAATTTCATAAGTATTACACATATGTTTTGTTGGGAAAAATAGTCTTATAAATAAATCCTCTTTTGTTGACACAAAAGTATACAACTTGTTTATATAATTGTATGTATTAACATTAACATATGTGCACATATACATATATATATATATATTCAATCAAATATATTTTAATCCATAATCTACAAAATAAGCTTCATCAAATGGCCAAGCTTCAATCCTCAAGATCCGAGTTCAAGTAGAAGTCGATGTTGAAGCCTCCTACAAATAAACATTCAAAGTCTATGAGCTTACAAAATAAATAATCAAATAAGTTTAAATTTTTATAAAATAACTTTTATAAAAACCTTTATAAAAATTAAGACAATTTTTATAAAAATCACAAGCTTGGAAGTCAAAACATAAATTCCCATTTTGGCAAATACTAAACACAATCTTATATTGAAATAAGCCAAAACCATATTTAGCAAAAGGAATCTCCCAAAGAGATAAACTTCCAACATGCTTTGTGCATTTGGTTTCCAAACTACCATTTTCATGATTAAATTCAAACTTAAGAAGTATGACACTTACCCAACTTTTCTAAAGCTTCTTTTTAGTGCATTTTTATAGTAAAAATGGGTTGTGTGTGGTTTTGGTAAAAGCCCAACGTCTATATGCACAAGGCTCAAAAATCTCCAGCAATGCGACGGTCGAATCCACGGTCGACCGTGGTTCGACCGTGGATCGTCTGGACACTTTTTGAGCATCAAACTTTTTCCTTATTTAAAGCAACTCAAGTCTTGTGTTTTACTCACCTCTTGCAATCTGAGAAAAACACAGAATACATAAAAATCTTGTGAGCTCATATTCCTTGATAATTCAATCTTTCAAGATCAAGAATCAAGCAAGAGTGAAAGCCTTCAGCTTCATATACTTCTTTACATTCATATACATTTTGTAATAGTGTGAGGATAATCTCTAGCCTATAGAATTAGAGATAAGTGAGGATCAACTCTAGCCTTTCCAATTAGAGTGAAGTGAGGTTTATCTTAACCTTGCTTGGAAGAGTGAAGTGTAATTCTTGTAAGCTAAAGAGAGAAGTTGTAAAAGGTTTATCTCTACCTTCAAAGAGAAGTTAGTGGAGCAACTCTTGGTGGGTGAGGCCAAGGAGTGGATGTAGAGCAAGGTTGTTAACCCATGCTTGAACCACTATAAATCATTGTGTCCAAACTACTTCATTGGTGATATCTTCCTTCCTTAAACTCTTTAATTATTTGCAATTATTGTTAAAAACTTTAAAAAGTGGGCATATAACCTATTCACCCCCCTCTAGGTTCTAACAATTGGTATCAGAGCAAGTTGCTCTAGATAATTTTTGAAAAGTCGTTTTAAATCTTCTAAAAATATTTTTCAAAAATTTTTGAGTTGACAAAATGGGACAAAATTATGTAGAGGGGAATTCTATGGTTAGACCTCCACTTCTTGAAGAAGAAGGGTTTTGTTATTGGAAACAAAGATTCATGACTTATGTCAAAGCCAAAGATGGTGAGGAATTTTAAAGAGTTCTTCAAAAGAAAAGGCAAGCATGTAAAAGCTCCATTTGATCCTAAGAAGTACAAGCAAGCCATGGATGCCAAGAAAGAAAAGAAATCATCTAGAGAATGCTATGGATGTGGGGACTCTTCACATCTCATAAGTGATTGTCCAAAGGTAGCTTCAAAGAAAAAGGAAAATCACAAAGCCTTCCTAGGAGGTGCATGGAGTGATAGTGGTGATGAAAACCAAGAAGAAACAAAAGAAGAAAAATGTCTCATGGCCTTTGAGACAAGTGAGGTACACTCCGATTCTAGCTACTATAGTGACACTAATGGCCATCAATATGATCAGTTATGTGATTTTAGCTCAAAAATACTTACTAAAAATGAGGAGTTAAAAAATGAGAATAAAAGTTTGAAAAAGGAAAATATCAAGTTGAAAAATGAAAATGATGACTTAGTTATAAAGATAAAGGATCTAGAAAACAAAATTGCATCTCATACACATACAAGCATAAAAGATTTGGAGAGTAAGCTAAAAACAAACTTGGATACAACCACACTGTCAAAATTTGAGAATAGTTCAACAAAGTTAGATGAAATGTTAAAGATTCAAAAATCATCAAAAGATAAGGGTGGCATTGGATTCTCTGGGCACTCAAACAACATGCCAATAAGTCACTTGAAAACCATCCAATTTGTGAAAGAAAAAGGGAAAGAAAAAATCCAGGACCTCCACAGTCGACCCACGGTCGATACCGTGCATCGACCGTCGGGTCACTGGAATTTTCAAAAGAACAAGAATGTAAACATTGTCTCTAGCTCTTCCACTTGTATGCCCAAGGTTGCAAGTAATGAGTTAATGAGAAAGTTTTATACTCCAAAAACAAAGCATGGACTTGGATTCAAGAAACCCAAATCAAATGTGACTCAAAAACCAAAATACTCTCAATCCATAAACCCTAAGAATAGGAGTTTTTGATGCTAACCATCCAGGACCCATGAAACATTGGGTACCAAAAGCTTGAATGAAAACTTCATATGTGTAGGGCTGCAGTAAAAGTGAGAATATGTCTCATGAATGAATTCTTGATAATGGTTGTTCAAAACACATGACCGGTAATAGAGAACTCTTCACCTCATACAAGGAGTATGATGGAGGACAAGTTGTGTTTGGAAGCAATCTAAGAGGAAAGGTGATTGGTAAAGGTAACATTCTTCATGACAATATCAAATTCTTGAATGTTGAGCATGTTAGTGGTTTAGCTTACAATTTAATAAGTATTGGTCAACTATGTGATAAAGATCTAAATGTTAAATTCACAAAACATGAAAGCTTAATATGCAAAGATGATAAAGTTTTAGTAAAAGGTGTTAGGAGAAATGGACTATATACATGTAGACTTTGTGATAATCCTAACACACAAGTATGTCTTGCATCTATAATTGATAATTCAACATTATGGCATAGAAGACTAGGTCATGCCAACATGAGACTACTACAAACGTTGACTAGAAATGAGCTTGTTAGAGACTTACCAAATATAAAATTCGATAATCATTTTTGTGATGCATGTAAAATAGGAAAACAAGTGCATTCATCTCATAAATCTAAAAATGCTATAACTACAAAAAGATGTCTTGAACTATTGCATATGGATCTTTTTGGCCCTTCATCAATTCAAAGTTATGGGGGAAACTTCTACACACTAGTTGTTGTAGATGACTTTTCTAGATATACATGGACACTATTTTTGAAAAACAAAAATGAAGCTTTTGACAAATTTAAAACTCTTGGCAAGAAAATTCAAAACCAATTTAGTTGTACGATCATTTCAATTCGTACCGACCATGGAAGAGAATTTGACAATGAAGCGCAATTTGGAGCATTTTGTGAAAAACATGGAGTGTCTCATAACTTTTCGGCTCCTCGCACTCCCCAATCAAATGGGGTTGTTGAAAGGAAAAATAGGACTTTACAAGAAATGAGTAGGACAATGCTAAATGAACAATCCATTCCACAAAAGTTTTGGTGCGATGCGGTCTCAACGGCTACATACATCCTAAATAGAGTCTTGATTAGACCAATGCTAAATAAAACACCCTATGAAATCATCAAAGGTAGAAAACCATCCTTAGGACATCTTAAGGTATTTGGTAGTAAATGCTATATCCTTAATACCAAAGACTACTTGACAAAATTTGATCCTAAAGCATATGAGGGTGTCGTCTTAGGATACTCCTTGAATAGTAAAGCCTATAGAGTATTAAACAAATCCACTATGGTTGTGGAGGAATCCCTTAATGTCACATTTGATGAATCTCCACTTCCTCCTAAGACTCAACCCTTAGTAGATGATGACAAATTAGAAGAAGAAGCCATAGAACAACAACTCTCAAAATTAGACATAAATCATCATAGTGCTCAAATCCCAATAATAGATAACAAAACCACAAGTAATGAAAATGAAATTAAAGAAAATAGGAACCATCCAATAACTCAAGTCATAGGAAACTTGAATCAAAGACTCACTAGATCCCAAGCCCAAAACCTTAATACTTTCTTTGCCTTTGTGTCACTCATAGAACCCAAAAATATTAAAGAGGCAATTAAAGATGAAAATTGGGTAATGACAATGCAAGAAGAGTTAAATCAATTCACTAGAAGCCAAGTTTGGGACTTAGTACCTTTACCTAGTGGTCACACAATAATTGGAACTAAATGGGTTTTTAGAAACAAAGTTGATGAAAATGGAAATATCACTCGAAACAAAGCTAGACTAGTAGCCCAAGGATATAACCAACAAGAAGGGATAGATTATGATGAAACCTTTGCTCCGGTTGCTAGATTAGAATCCATAAGGATTCTACTTGCTTATGCTTGTGCTCAAAATTTTAAACTATATCAAATGGATGTCAAAAGTGCTTTTTTAAACGGGTTTATAAATGAAGAAGTTTATGTATGTCAACCTCCCGGTTTTGAAGACCCCATTCATCCATCTTATGTATATAAACTTAGAAAAGCATTGTATGGCCTTAAACAAGCTCCTAGAGCTTGGTATGATAGATTAAAATCATTCTTGTTGAAAAATGAATATAATATGGGTAAAGTTGATAATACATTGTTCACAAAGAAAAGAAAAGATGACATCTTGCTTGTACATATTTATGTGGATGATATCATATTTGGATCAACATGCCAAGACTTGTGTGATGAATTTTCAAAACTTATGCATAATGAATTTGAAATGAGTATGATGGGTGAATTGAATTACTTTCTTGGACTTCAAATAAAACAATATGAAGATGGTACATTCATAAATCAACAGAAGTATATTAAAGACATGCTTAAGAAATTCGATTTTGAAAATGTGAAACCAATGAGTACACCTATGGCTACAAACACACACTTGACACTAGATGAAGAGGGTGAAAGATTTGATAGTACAAGATATCGTGGTATGATCGGGAGCTTGCTTTATCTAACGGCAAGTCGTCCCGATATTATGTATAGTGTATGTGTGTGTGCTCGTTTTCAGGAAAATCCAAAGAAATCACACTATGAGGCCGTCAAACGAATATTCCGATACATTAAAGGAACAATCAACTTGGGATTGTGGTATCCAAAGTGGAGCGGCTTAGATATAATGTGCTATGCGGATTCGGATCTCGGTGGATGCTACTTGGATAGAAAAAGTACAAGTGGAGTATGTGCCTTTATTGGATTGGCACTTACCTCATGGTTCTCGAAAAAGCAAACATTCGTTGCCTTGTCAACAACCGAAGCTGAATATGTAGCCGCCGGAAGAGCATGCGCTCAGGTCTTATGGATGCAACAATCTTTATTGGACTATGAGGTACATCTATCCGAAATTCCTATTATGTGTGATAATAAAAGTGCCATTGATTTAAGTAAAAATCCTGTATTGCATTCAAGAACTAAACACATCGAAATTAGACATCACTTTTTATGTGATAATGTGCAAAAAGGCAATATAAGCTTAGAAAAAGTTACGTCATGTGAAAATATTGCTGACATATTCACTAAACCACTAAAAAAAGGAAGTATTTGACACATTAAGACTTGGATTGGGAATGATGGAACATGTACCTTAAGAGATAAACACCTAAAAACTGAAAAACAGCAAAAAAATGCTATCCAGTGACTCCACGGTCGAACCACGGTCGATACCATGTATCGACCGTAGGGGCACTGCCACAAGTTTGAGAGACACGCGGTCGATACCACGGTCGACCGTGTCTCGACCATCGGGGCACTGCCAAAAGTTTGAGAAACACGCGGTCGATACCACGGTCGACCGTGTATCGACCGTTATACACCTGACGAAATTTAACCCTACCTTCCCTTTTTCCTCTCTCTTTCCTCCCACTTTCATCCTCCTCATCTTCCTCATCAAACCCTAGCCGCCATTTTACCATTTTACTCTCTAAAAAGCTTAAAAAAATCATTACAAGCAAAAATTTTCACTTACGGTCGAAGGCACGGTTCTGCTCACGGTCGATCTACGGTTGAACACGATTTCCTCCTTTCTTCACGGTCGATCCACGGTTTTCTCTCTCTCAAAGGTATAATTTTTTTTCTTTCTTCTTAATCTCCTTAGGATTCTACTTTTTTTTTGCACCAATAAATCATGTGTATCTCAAGATTTTTGTTATTTTTTTATGATTGGGCTTGATTTTGGGAAGATTATTTAGTAGTTTTTGTTATAAATGGCTTAAGGATGATAAAGTAGGCTTTGTTTGGGTTTGGTTTAACTTTTGTAGTAGTTTTCTTATACATAGGTTTGTTGATGCATCTTAAAGTAATAAAATCAGAGCTTTCAAAAAGGACAAACAAAACCAAAAATTTTGAAAATCGTCTGGCGGTCGATATCACGGTCGACCGTAACTCGACCGTAGCTATTGTACGAAAATCCAGTCCAACCACGGTCGATACCGTGCATCGACCGTCAGCAATCTGGAAATTTTTGAACTTTTCATCTTTTAGTATTTCAACTATTAATGCTCAAATTCACTTTATTCATGCTTCATATATTCCAACAAACACTTGACATCGCATGATTCATCAAAATTTTCAAAATTTTCTCACACCTAGGACACAACCACATCGTATGGACATATTCTCAAAGAGTTTGCTATATTTTTTTAAGCACACTTTCAAATATGTCTCATCTACATTGAAATATCATATATCTAGTTATAAATTTCCAAAACCAAACTCTTTTTCATGTCATGACTAGATAAATTGAACATGTCGTACACATTAAGCACACACTAGTCCTAATACTATATATTTGTACTTAATCATATAATCATTGTCTCTATAGATAATCATGCCACGTGTTCGCACATCGGCTTCAAGAAAACCCGACAACCCTACCCCTCGTCAATCCGCCAATGCTCTAAAGAAACGGGCCATAAACGAGGGTCGTGTAGTTGCGGTCAATCAACTAGACCAATATAGGACCCAAGCCACCTTTGAGGCTATTGGGTGGACTATTTTCCTTTCTCTCTCAAATGTCATTTATAAAAATCGTCTCTATGAATTTTATGCCTCCTTCATCTATAATGAGGATGATGAAGTCATCACCTTCAACATTGAAGGTAAGGACTTTACCTTCACTCTTGTCCAACTAGGTAGGATTCTACACATCCCATCCTCCGGCCTTAAATACTATCATACCGGTCATAGTCTCACAAACCTTCCACCCTCCTTCACCATTCCTGAAATCATTGGGTCAATTTGCAAACCAAATGTTCCCCACACCACAACCAACCTTTTCGGACGAGATCTTCTTCCCGAATGTGCCGTTTGGAACAAAATCATTGATTCCAATATCTTTCCCAAATCTGGGAATCATTCTGAAATAAGTGCTATTCAAGCTGTTCTTCTTCATGCTCTTAAAACGGGGACCGAGATCAACCTCACGCACATTCTTGCTAAACGCATGAGTGGTCTCGTGACAAGTCGTAGGGATCTTCCCTATGGCCGTCTTCTATCTCTTCTTTTTACAAATCTACCGGATGTTTCTCGCATTGTCTCAACTCCGGGATCCTCCATGCCCATCGACCTTGCGACACTTCGCAAGATGTCTTCCCATAAGGGGACGAAACGGGCACACTCTTCCTCTTCCGGAGATACGGAAGCCGAGATTGACAAATTTACCTTTGGTGAAGAGGAGGAAGGTGAAGCGAGAGTTCAATTCCTCCAGATTTCGGCATGGTTGAAGGCACTACCGATGAACGAATTGCGGTACTAAATCGCAATGTGAATGCTTTACGGAATGAAACTCACTCTCTCCGTAAAGAAATGAAAGGGGTAAAGGGCATGTTGAGATCAATTATGAATGCTCTTAAATGTAATTCCGGAACCGATGGAGGTGAGTCGTCTCAATCATGAGTCGATGTTTTATGATTACAACATTTGTCATTGAAACAATTTATTTCTATGTAATCACACAATATGATATCTATGTTGGTCATGTGCTACAATATTTTATGCTATGATGTACGTTTTGTGGTTTGATATGCATGCTTTCCATCTAACATATATTGTGATTAATATTGGCTATGCTCACATCACTCGTGCAAGTCCTCGGTAGAATTTTGTATGTACTCTAGCTCATCCAAATCAAGATATGGAGATCTACATTCAAGGGGGAGCTTATGCCAAAGGGGAGTCTCCTTTTTGTTAAGACAAAAAAGGGGGAGAAGATAGTAGAATATATACATATGTGTGTATATATGCACATGTTAACATGTTAAAGTTACATATACAATTCTTATACAAGTTATAAATTTTTGTCTTCAACAAAAAGGGGGAGATTGTTGGAAAAAATAGGCTTATAAATAAATCCTCTTTTGTTGACACAAAAGTATACAACTTGTTTATATAATTGTATGTATTAACATTAACATATGTGCACATATACAAATATATATTCAATCAAATATATTCTAATCCATAATCTACAAAATAAGCTTCATCAAATGGCCAAGCTTCAATCGTCAAGATCCGAGTTCAAGTAGAAGTCGTTGTTGAAGCCTCCTACAAATAAACATTCAAAGTCTATGAGCTTACAAAATAAATAATCAAATAAGTTTAAATTTTTATAAAATAACTTTTATAAAAACCTTTATAAAAATTAAGACAATTTTTATAAAAATCACAAGCTTGGAAGTCAAAACATAAATTCCCATTTTGGCAAATACTAAACACAATCTTATATTGAAATAAGCCAAAACCATATTTAGCAAAAGGAATCTCCCAAAGAGGTAAACTTCCAACATGCTTTGTGCATTTGGTTTCCAAACTACCATTTTCATGATTAAATTCAAACTTAAGAAGTATGACACTTACCCAACTTTTCTAAAGCTTCTTTTTAGTGCATTTTTATAGTAAAAATGGGTTGTGTGTGGTTTTGGTAAAATCCCAACGTCTATATGCACAAGGCTCAAAAATCTCCAGCAGTGCGACGGTCGAATCCACGGTCGACCGTGGATCGTCTGGACACTTTTTGAGCATAAAACTTTTTCCTTATTTAAAGCAACTCAAGTCTTGTGTTTTACTCACCTCTTGCAATCTGAAAAAAACACAGAATACATGAAAATCTTGTGAGCTCATATTCCTTGATAATTCAATCTTTCAAGATCAAGAATCAAGCAAGAGTGAAAGCCTTCAAGTTCATATACGTCTTTACATTCATATACATTTTGTAATAGTGTGAGGATAATCTCTAGCCTATAGAATTAGAGAGAAGTGAGGATCAACTCTAGCTTTTCCAATTAGAGTGAAGTGAGGTTTATCTTAACCTTGCTTGCAAGAGTGAAGTGTAATTCTTGTAAGCTAAAGAGAGAAGTTGTAAAAGGTTTATCTCTACTTTCAAAGAGAGAAGTTAGTGGAGCAACTCTTGGTGGGTGAGGCCAAGGAGTGGATGTAGAGCAAGGTTGTTAACCCTTGCTTGAACCACTATAAATCATTGTGTCCAAACTACTTCATTGGTGATATCTTCCTTCTTTAAACTCTTTAATTATTTACAAATATTGTTAAAAACTTTAAAAAATGGGCATATAACCTATTCACCCCCTCAAGGTCCTAACATGTTTAATTTGACAATCATGGAACATGTTCTCTTTTTTAATTTGACAACCCAATGCAAATTTTTTAAATCAAAAGTTCATAAATTTGTGTATGTATTACTTTGACTTCGTAAATTCAAAATTAATTTTTTGATTTTAAACAAATAAATGGTCAAGATTAAATTTTTTATTAAATAAAAGGTTTAGATCAGTTAATAATTTTTTTTAATTAGTCTTTTATTTATATTAAATTAAAAGATAAAAGATGAGTCATATTTATAATCACCTCTTAAACTCCCACAATTCTGGTCGACTAGATTTTGAAATGTATTTGATACTTAATACGATTAATATAGAAAATTTTTGCTGAGTATTATAATTCATTATTCATAAGGACCTGCTATCATTCTGCTTAAAGAATATATGAAAATCATAATTTAGTTCATCATTAATTTTGACTGTAATGGGTAAAACTCATACATCGTTAACCTTTTAAGAGTTTACTAGCTAAGCGATTTGTGTGTTAATACGGGGATGATATAAGTCAAATTTCAACTTATATAGCTTTAAAGAGTATTAACACATATAGTAAAAAAAATTATAAATAAATTAAAGCAATTCCGATTAACAAACAAATATGGTCGGCAGATTCGAGAAACAATGTTGATCATGACAGTAAGTTCAAGTTAATTAGTTTATTGTAATTAATATCTTTAATTTTAGTTAAAAATTTCATTAACCTTAATATATACCTATTGAAAATCATCCAAAGATTAAAACGATTAGTGATTATAAAATGACGATGGAATCATTTACTCAATCATATATGTAAATATTTACACACGTATATATATATATACTCTCATCATAAAACATATCAAATGAATAAAAATCTACTGGACTTTATGTAAATTTTGAACTAATTTATAATTTGAAATTAAACGCACCGTTAGATTTATCATTTAAAGTAATCTGTGAACTTGTTTTATCATTTTCAATCGTTATTGAACTGTTATGAACAAAGTTGTTATGTATAGAATGAATCACCGGCCCTTGATTTCTTCCTTTCTTTTGAATGCTCTTCAAATGAAGGTCGGTTTGGAGTAAATGAAAGAGGTTGTTTATTCTCCATAATTAATCACTATACTAAAAGGAACAACATATTACATTAGCATATATGAAATATTTTCATGACATATAAACAAAACCTTTTTATATGAAAAATAATAAAGAAATGGTGCAATCTTTTCAAAGAGTTGCAAATAATTTTGTATTTGAAAAATTGAGTATATATACTATATAAGTCATCCGAAGATACATATAATTCCATCCAAAATCCCAAATCAGATTTATATGTATAAATTCAAAAGTTTGAAAGTTGTAACCGATTAGTTTATATATATATATATATCCACTTATGGTTTAAATTCGAAAGTTCTAATTATTTGACGGTAAATAAATTTTTTCAAACATACTATACTACAATTGAACCATTTCCGATTTCAAATTAATGTTTCATGTATAATACTGTAATCGGGTACTTTAAATAATAGTTTTATTTAATTTGAATAGATTAGTTGTAACTCATTTAAAATTCTTTATACATCCACTTATTTAGTAAAATTCGAAAGTTGTAACTCATCTAAAATAATAGTATTATTTAATTTGAAAAGATTAGTTGCAACTCATCTAAATTTCCTCATATTTAGTTAATTTGAATAGATTAGTTGTAACTCATTTAAAATTTCTCATATTTAGTTAATTTGAATAGATTAGTTGTAACTAATCTAAAATTCAAAATTTGGTTTTTTTTTGTACAATTGAGGCTTCCGAATTGCAATTAAAGTTTTAACTAATTAATTAATTAAATATCATCCTAAAATTTGGTTAATTAGTTAAAGAAATTAAAAATTATTTTAATTTGGTCATAAATTTTAATACGTTCAATAACTTTGATCATTTGGTCATAAATTGAATTATTAATTTGAATAGATTAGTTGTAACTAATCTAAAATTCAAAATTTGGTTTTTTTTTGTACAATTGAGGCTTCCGAATTGCAATTAAAGTTTTAACTAATTAATTAATTAAATATCATCCTAAAATTTGGTTAATTAGTTAAAGAAATTAAAAATTATTTTAATTTGGTCATAAATTTTAATACGTTCAATAACTTTGATCATTTGGTCATAAATTGAATTATTAATTTGAATAGATTAGTTGTAACTAATCTAAAATTCAAAAAATGTTTTATTTTTGTGATGACGTCACTGTATTCTTAAACATAATTTTTTAATTTTTTTTAAATGGGATGTTGTGATTGGTGGAAATTTAGTTTTGAAAAGGATGATGATGTCATCATCCTTTTTTTAATAAGGTTATAAGAAGATAAGATGTTTTAAAATAAAGGGTACACGAAAATGTATTCAACTTGTCACATTTTTCTATTGTATGTACTGAACTTTTAAATTTACCATTTAATGTATCATACCCTTTAAAGTTGCAATTTTATGTATTGTGTTACCTATTCAATAGGTTGCCTGTAACTTTTTCAATATTCTATTTTTATTCTAATGCCACATCACTAATTCACTGCCACATCACCATCAAGTTTAAAAAATTATAAAAATCTATGAAAAATAGAAAAACCATATGAACATCTTCAAATCTGAACCAAAATCTGGACAACACAAAACGTTAAGATCTGGACAACATTCAATTTCATGAACAACACAAAGCCTTAAGCTCATTCAATTTCATGAATAACAGAAAAACCTTAAGCTCATCGAACATCTGGGTTCAAACAAATGAAACCCTAACTAAGATCTGAACCAAGAACAAGAAATCAAATGAGAAGGTGATCTTGAAGACGAACCAAATCGAACAAAAAACTCATATCTTAACCAAGAACAACTCAAATCTGAAACAAAAACAAGAACACGAACTCAGATCTGAATCAAGAACTTACCTTGAATCTGAACCAAGAAGAAGAACTCAAATCTGAAGCCTAACTTAGATCCGAACCAAAAACAAGAATAAGAACTCACCTTGAATCGCAAGCCCTAAACCGAATCTTCATCATTCCGTAGACAGAACCCTAAATCACATACCTGGAATTGCAAACCCAGATTGATGAAATGCGTAAGAGCAAATAGATGAAGTCGCAAACCCAGATCGATGAAACCCTACAAGTTGCCGATAAATCAAAACCCTAAATTTCTTAGACCGGGAAACTCATGATCTTAATCGATTGAGAACCAAGGACTCTAAACCATCGATTGATTTGGTGGATCATGATCTGTAATCGATTTAAGATTCAAAACTCCGATTGCATCTGAGAATTAAATAGATGGAGCCCTATATGGAGATTGGCTCACAAATGAAGATCAACCTTTAGACTCTAAATGGAACACATCTGTGGGATGAACTCGAATCCTCGAACCTTGATTCGTGGAACAAAATATGGGCCTGAATAAACTCTAATGGATGGATCCAAATTTGTGAAATTTGTTATCCCAAATGAATCGGACCATGGATCTAAGACCTTTTCATCTTGTTATTCTTATTTTATTATTATTAATATTATTATTATTATTATTTAAAGTAATTTTTATTTTTATTTTTATTTTTTAATTTAAAATGCCATGTCACATGCCACATCATTCGCAACGTCAGCAAAACCGGTGCCACATCACCATGTAACCTGCTATAGCAGGTTGGGTATATTAAATGATAAGTTTTGGTAATCTAATACATTAAATGGTAAGTTATAAAGTTTGATACACACAATAGCAAAAGGTGACAACTTGAATACATTTTCAGAAACTAAACCCTAAAATAAATAACTAAACACTTTGAATAGCATATTCAAGTTGATCACTCAGCTCATCACCATAATCCCAAAAAACCAGCAGCTAAATAAAAAGTTACCTACCCACTACTATTAATAGATAACAAAAAATTAAGAATATACTAATTTTAAAAAAGTGTCATATTACAATAAAATTTACACCAAAACGTAGATAAAAATGAGACGGTCGTAAATATATAATTATTTTTTCTCTAAACAAAATATATCACAAGTTAATAAACATAATTTATAAACAGCCTATAATTAATTATATTAATATACAATTTTTATAAAACTCCCTTATATTTTCTTAAAAGCCCCTCACATGTTTTATAAAACCTCTTCACAATTTTTATCCAGCCCTCTCCCAATTGATAATGATGTCGTCATCATTTTCTTTTAATAAGATTATAAGATAAGATTCTTTGACCAAACTTGAATGACCAAAATGTCCTTGCCCTTTTAATTTCTACTTTTTCTCAACTTTTTAATTCATTATTGAAAATATAAAAAATAAAAAACACAAAAAATGAGATTTTCTCTTCTCTAGATCTCCTTTGTATCAATAATATCTCTCCTTAATCCCACCCTCTCAGCTATATACCACAAATGCCGCTATATTTACCTCACCACCGTCACCATAACTATCGCCAACACCATGAAACAAAATCCTAAATATGAAGATGAAAACCCTAAATTCGGTTTAGGAAAACCCTAAGTAAGCATGTCCTTCATATTTAGAAATCATTTCCTTTCAACCACACATAAACAGACATTTAGATTCTACTCTGGAAAACAAATACTCAAGAACAATAAAAACCCTTACCCTATTATTGCCATCATGATCGTTATTCAACTAGATCTAAATGGTTCAAATAAATACAAGGATGGATCTAAAAATACCTTAAACATATAATACCTAAATCTATGAAAAACCCTCAAACAAATCTAAAACCATAACGATTTGGGACAACCAAAATTTGTAAAGTGATTCTTGGTGGTGGTTGAGCCAGTGGCGGTGGTCATGGTGGAGGAGGAGCCTACGGCGGTTGTATACAAAGAGAAGCCTACGATGGTTGAATGTAAGAGAGAGGGGGGGGGGGGTGAAAAGAGCTAAGTCAAAAGTTTTACGGGCTAAAAGGGGACGATATTAGAGTTTTACGAGAAAAAAGCTTGATTTTCTTTGGTTATACATTTGACAATATATGTTTGATTTTATTTGGTTATACATTCACTTATTTCTGAACGTTCAAGATTTTTTTTCAATACTTCGTTCATGAATATATACATCTTTATCTTGCAGTATAGGTTTTAGGATACATAAATTGATAACTTGAAAAAGTCTAGCACATTCAATGATAAATTTGAAAGTTCCGAATACACAAGAATAAAACATAATAAATTAGATACATTTACATTAACTTTGATAATACTTTGTAAAACATATTTGGAATCATATGAATCACCAGACGCAATTATCTAATTCTAATTTCCTTTTTATGTATGTTTTTAAATGTTTATTATGTAGCAAATTTGATTACATATTGTGTTTGTAATTTTTTTTATGAAATATGTTAAATTAAAAAATAATTTATTTTGATACATTATTAGTTTAGATTAAATATCCGTGTAATAAACAAGGTGGATTAAAAAACGATAAATATATTTTAAACATTAATAAATTGAACGTACAAAGTAAATTAAGTTTAATAAAAGTATAATAATATTCTAATATTAATAAAATAGTAACATGAGTAAAATCTATTAAACCGTCCTAGCCATTAATTTACGTAAAAAAATGTAATTATCAAATGTATCCATTCTGCTAAAAATTGAAATCCAATCTTGATCAGAATTTCATATAACACTTTTTAAATTTTAAATTATCGTATTTTTCTACGTTAATTTACAAATATCATATTTACCATTTATAAAAATTTTAAATATCATATTTAATTAAATTTCTAGTTTCATTATTTCAAAATATTTTATAATCAATTTAAATTATTTTTAATTATAATCAATTAGTACTTGAGCCCGGTATTGAGAACGGGCTAAAAGGGGACGGTAAACCCTAGTTTTTCTACAATATCGTCCTTAATTGTAATAGAATAATATTCATTAGTTTGTATAGGAAATAAAATCACATTTTTTTCGCATTATAATACCATTTTTTTACCGTCACGTCTGCTCTTCCTCTTGCATCAACTCAACTCTTCCACCACTAGTTTAAGTGCTGACACCATCTTAATTTCGCCATTTTTAAATTATCATTCCTTTCACGTTTTATAACTATTTCATATTTTTTATTTCTATTTAATATTTATTATATTTTAAAATAAATTGTATATCAGATTGACATTTAATCTGCAGGTTACAAATACTAAACGTCAATTGCATATATTGACACTTTTATATAATTTTTCCTTCGTTAAAACATGAAATTGAAAAGTCTCGTGATTATTATATTTTCCTAATCTCCTTTGTCTTCTATCTTTTTTTTGGATTTTCTTAATTCTTCCGTAACAAATTTAAATGTTCTAACAATAATTAATTAAACTTGAAATATTATAAAATATTAAATATAAATGATTCCGCATCGAGTACGGAATCGAGTAAATGCATGAGTACGACAAAAGCGTGCATGAACTATTGTACATATACACACATATATAAACAATATAAAATATTTTTATTTATCCACATAAGTTTTGTTTAATAAAGTACATTTAAAAAACATAGTTATGAAATTTTAATATTCAATCAAAGGTAATTCAGTATACAATTACAGTAATTTATAAAAGCATCGAGTACGGAATCGAGTAAATGCATGAGTACGACAAAAGCGTGCATGAACTATTGTACATATACACACATATATAAACAATATAAAATATTTTTATTTATCCACATGAGTTTTGTTTAATAAAGTGCATTTAAAAACATAATTATGAAATTTAATATTCAATCAAAGGTATCGTCTTTTGACAGCAACGTAAATGTCATTGTCATTTTGCGACTGAGGTAGCTCCGTGCTTGGCTAGATATGTATCAGAAAGTTGTACAATAAAACGGTTGTCCTAATGCTAAATTATATCAGTAAACCTTGCTTTTAAATCCGTACCACTATCCGTTATGTTATTCATGAAATATGATAGTTGTATTAGTGTCGCCTCTGTTAATATTATTTTGTAAAAAATGTTAAACTTTGTATAGTTCAATTTGTATGTCTTAATATGTAGATGATTTAATCACAACAAAATTAAGCTATGAACATTTCACTCAACGTGGGAAAGTCAAATGCATTCCTTATCATCAATGTACAAAAGCAACCCAAAACATATCTTATCTTATAACCTTTTTAAAAGAAAAGGATGGTGATATTATCATACTTTTTAAAAAATTATGTTTGTAAAAATGATAGCATCATCCTACTTAACCTAATACCTTAACTTATCACAAACTCCGAAATAAATCCTAATTAATAGTATTTATCTTTCGTACCAAAAGTAAATTTGCGTAAATATATAAATTTCTTCGTCTTAAATAATTATATATCTATATATAGCATGACGACATTTCTTTAAACAGATTGAAAAAAATTCTACTAATAAACATTAATTGTATTGTTTTGAGATCGCAAAAAAATAAGGAGGATGATAATCAATTAATCATAGCAATTAGGGCTGTGAATAAAAATAAAAAAAAAGTAATTTCAATTTTTAAAAACGGTAATCATAACTTATTTTTTTATAATTAACTTTTAATTAATTTTCAACTTTTCATACATGAAACAAGGTTGTCAGTTTTAAAAACTAAAAATAATATTTCTTTTATTCTTATCCATAGGCCTTTGGGCTGTAGTTATAATTTAAAAAAAATAATAATTAAAAATGTGTTGCATATATTCTTAAGTTGGAAAATTAACTACTTAGTCGATCTAGAACTACATATATAGACCAACAATGTTAACAATTTTCCTACTTCTAGTTTGACTTGGAAAATGATTTGTATTTTGTTGAAAATTAAACATACAAGAAAATTCCCAGCCCTCAAAATAGTTTTTTCAGCTATAAAATGAAAGGGCCTATTGTTGTTTCTCTACACCAAATTAACTACAATCTTCACAAATCATAGTTACTATTTCTAAAAATGGGTTTCATGACTAGAGCTTTGATTTTGCTAGCCATGGTTTCATGTCTCATATCATCTTCTTATGCCATTGCTGGCCAAGCAACTTTCTACACTCCTCCCTATGTTCGTAAGTATACTGAAATAAAGGTTTTTGGGTGTTTGAGATTTCCTTTTAAAACTGATTTTTTTATTAGGATGATTTAAAATCATAGTTAGTTTATAGTGTTTGATGTTGTGTTTTTAAAAGTCTTAAAAAAACTGATTATATGATTATTACAATGATTATGTTAATATAGTTGTCTTTCTGTTAGCTTATTTCAAGTTGTTTATTGTGTTATCTAGCATCGTCTTGTTTCGGTTTCGAAGATCGTGGTAATATGATTCTAGCTGCAAACAGCGGTTTGTTTAACAACCGAGCTTCTTGCGGGCATAGGTACCGTGTGACTTGCACCGGTAGAACCAACGATGGTGTGTTGCAACCATGTACAGGCAGAAGTGTTGATGTTACAGTTGTTGATCTTTGTCCTGGATGTGCTGGAAATCAAGTTGATCTTTCCCAAGAGGCATTCGCGGTGATTGCAAATCGTGATGCTGGAAGAATCAACATTGAATATAATAGGTAACTTTACACAAAAACTAAATTACTTAGGTTAAACTTATATAGTTCATTTGATAATTTGAGTTTTGACTAACTTTTGATTTTTTTTATTATTTTCTTTTATGATTTTCAGGATATGAAGTACTAATATTATGTATGCAAGAAGCGAATAATGAACTAGTTCTCTTCAAAATAAATTAGAATCAAGAGTATTGAGAACATGTTTACATATATATGTATCTACTTCGTTGAATAAATATATTGCATTTTAGTTTATCGATATGCTTATTTTACTTTTTGTAAGAAAGTGAAATATTGTTTAATTTCCTCACATTTTCGTTTTTATTTCTTTTTTAATACTTTTCAATTAATACATGCAATTCCAGACAATTTGGAGTGAATAAATGGAAAATAATAGCTCCACGTTAATAATAAGTTAAAACTAGTTATTTGGGTATATATGCAATGGATCTCCGAACTTATATATATATATATATATATATATATATATATATATATATATATATATGTATATATATATATATGTATATATGTATATATATATATATGTATATATGTATATACAGGAAGAAATATGTATATACATGAAGAAGTCCAATCGAAAACTGTTTTTTGTATGAGAACTATTTATAACACAATTAATGATTCATTAAAGGGGTATTTTAATCTTTTATATATTTACTCAACCGTAAATTGCGTCTGGTGAGCTGTCATTTATTTCCGAGACTTGATTTTTCAAAAAAATCGCTCATTAATGTGTCATTAATCTATACTACTGTATAAACTATTTAACATTCTTTCTTCTCTTTAGTTTTAAGAGTTTTTAAAATTTAATTAAAATAAAATCTTGAATTTTCATTCTATCTAAATTAATCCCATCTACTCAATTTTTAACCATTTCACATTCTAACACACGCTCACACAAACAGAATTATCCATCACATTAACATAGTTTTTAAAATTTTGTTAATTTCTCTCTCCTTATTTTATAAATATAAATCTTTTTTTCTTATTTTAATGTCTTTAAGAATTTATTTTTAAAATTAACAAAATAATTGAGTCAAATAAATTAAATTTGAAAAAAACAATCATGTTGATGTAGAAAATTTTTTCGTGGTATTGAATTGCGCGAATAACATATCATTACATTCCTTAAAATTAACATATCATTGCGTGGGTACGATGCTATGGAATCACTAATGAGTCACCAAAATTTCTTAGCTATTGGTTCTCGCAATTCTCGTATGAAAAATAGTTCTCATTTGAACCTTCCCCTATGTATATACTAGTGGGGTACCCGCGCAATGCAGCAACGAAAAACAAAGAAGAAGGAAAATGTGGGGGCAAACCACTAACAGTTAGCGAGTTTAAGAATTCCACACGGTAAAAGTTGTTTTTTATCATTTTCAGCTTGGATTGTAAACTCAACGGAAGGCTGGGATTTAAGATGACATAGTTTTAAGAAATCTTAAATTTAAAAGGAGAGATGAAGGTGTATGGTTTTGTAATGTAGTTGTTACTCGCGTAATACGGTGGCGACGATAAAAGAGGAACGGTGACAAATACTTGTGGTGGTGAGTTTTTGTTGCGGCTAGCGGTAGATGATGAAAAAATTGGAAGATTTCAACTAAATACTTGTACAATATAAATCAAACAATGAATAAAAAAGAAAAGCAGCAAAAGAAATGTAGACGATATATACGAAAAGGATCCATATACAAAAAAATATAAATAATAATAGATCTAACAGTGTATAATGAATACAATCCGATACCTAATACAAGATGATCTAGTTATAATTACAGTTCAAATAACAGAGTTTTCGATTGTATCTATATATTGTAAGGATGAAGTTACATGATTCTAAGACATACATGATTCTAAGCCATACATTGTGGGATGCTATGATTTCTTTTAAACTTTGCCCTCAAGTATAATTGGGAGTATAACGTTAGCTTTTTTGGCAAACGTCGGAGAATATATAATGGATGTAAGTTGAGCGTCAAGTTATATCTCTTAAACAGTCAATTATAAGATATAACATATATAGCATGAACCAAACTTATACAATTTGATAGATATATAAAAAAAATTAGAATAACGTGATCTTACTTAAAAATAAATACCACTTCAATATCATTTTAAGCTTCCGTGTTGATAACTGAAGTAGATGATAATTCAGATGGCCACATTTTCACATAATTATCTATTTATAAGTAGGAAAAATAAAGATCGACACTGCCAAATTTATCCGTGAGGTCAATCATTGGCTCGAAATCCACATCAAATAGCAAGCTTTCTAGACGGGTAAAGTCAAAAGGGGCACAATAATGCAAATCTTCAAATTTATGGAACCTCCGATGCATAAACTTGAAAAACTCCGAATATTCCAGTCAGTAATGTCGAGCCGTAAGTGTATATATCTCGCTACCTATGTAACAAGAGAATGGGTAATTTGCAACATTACCACTTTGATAGCAATTCATGGTAATAACTTGACGAGCCTAGGCAATGAGAATGGTTAATTTTTAAATAAATGCATTAGTTTATAACAATCGATAATATTATCTTCTATAATAAAACAATTCATCAAATAAAATTGTAATGATTAAGATAATAATTCGTTTGTAACAACTAAAGGGGGTATAAATTTTGTTTTATTATTGAATCTATTGACAATTGATCATATTATGTGTTCTATGTTTGTTCATAATGATTTTATCAGTTTTGTAAATAAAGATTTTAATAAACTTTAATAATAATCACAAATTTCAAACAAAGATCACGTTAGCTTTATTATATTATAAAGCCCACTGTTGATCAAACGGAAGTCAATGAAGGATCTAAATTTTTGAACTTTAAGCAACTGAAATTAGACAGTTTGGGAAATTATATATTAATTTAAAATCAACAGAAGTCAATAAAGGATCTAAATTTTTTTAAGGCAATAAAAAATATATTAAATAAGAGTAGAAACATTATTTTCATTTATAAACGAAATAATATAAAGTATTGAAAACGTTAATTAAGAAATCATATTTCCGTATGGTATTTACAGATAAACATTAATCAGATGATTTTACCATATCTGCGCATGGTTACATGGGAGGGATGAAACAAAAATAAAACAGACAAATATCTTTACCGGATAGAAAAGAAAAAAACTTAAATTGCTCAACTAATTAAATCAAGAAGATCCCGTAGGATATAAAAATAACAACCATGCACCTTTGAAATATTAGTTTAAAAAATGTTAGTTGTCACAAATATAAATAAATTCAGTTAATATATGTACATCTTTGTGAAAGAATTTATGTGTAAATGACTTAATTTGACATTTTCCCAATATATAATGTCAAGTAGGGATGGATTAAAATATCTTCATTTATATATGCATGCATATATGTATGATCTATTTGTGTGTTTAGTACTGTATTAATTTTACTAATCGAATTTAAAAATAAATGTCTAGTTAATACAAGCAACCATCATATGAATATTTTGTCAAATATAAGCCCAAGAATATAATCAAATATGTTTCTTCAAGTGTGAACCTTAACTTTTATAACATAAAATTAATCAAAACTACATAATGTGAAACAAACATAAGATTATTTTTCTTTTATGATCCCCTTCAAATACCATTGTAATGATCTCACAAGCCATAAAATGTTCCGATTATAAAAATAAGAATTATTATCTAACAACAAAACTACATGTGACTAACGATCATGTTGAAGATGGGTTTAGTTACAAGAAAGTACATATAGTTCAAGATTCATAAAAGTCATATTGTGGTCCTAACTTAAAACGGAGTTTACTGTTCATATAGGACGCTTGATTTTGATTGGAGTATAAGAATAGTCAAATAACATACAACTATACAAGTTTACTTTAAAAACTATGCATACACATATGTTTTCATAACACTCAAACTACATGACAGCTGAATTCTCCAAAAAGTCAAAATGCTAGCTTTGAAATTTGGATTATGTGTTCTACAAGACTTTAAACTAAAGACATTATAAATAACTTTTTGAGGTTTACCTTGAAAATACATATAGCTTTGTAAGATTAACTTTAAAACACATAGGTTTGTAATACATAGACAGGTTTGGCAAATACACAGCTAACTCAGGTAGGTTTGCAATGATATATGATTTATATAGATAAATTTTTGTAAAATCAAACTTAATTGAATCTGAAAATCGAAGTCCAAATCGATTTTTGAGAGGGAAGCCCCAAAACAGAAGAAGTGGCAGCAGTTAAGATAAAATTGAATTGCAATAGTTCTTGACCATGTCATTTGTTCGTTTTTTGGTTACTTAAAGTTACTAAAGTTTCCCAGCACGTAATGCACAAAAATGCCTAAACACTCTAAACATCTTTAAGTAGTTATACAATTGTCTACATATCAAAAGCACTGCACAAAACACCTCATATGCCTTGATCAGTAGTTAAAAGAATACGATGAACTTGATGAATTTGCTAGTGTCAGGTAGAAACCAAACCTTGATCCCTCCAACATCACACTATCACAAAAAGTGCATACATATCTATCTACCACAACAAAAGCTAGTTGAATGGCAGGTTGATCACTATTAAGCTTAATTAATGACCATCCAAAAATAACAACTTTATATTGATACTTCATATATATCTATCATCCAACTATGTAGCTTAATCAATACAGTTATAGTGGTTATTCCTCCTCAAACACCCTAATAAAAGAATAATTGCTTAATCAAATTCAAACAAAAAAGAGAGACCGTACATCCAAACAAAGTACTATTGTAACACCCAAGGTTCGGAAATTTCCTACATTAGTAACTTTACCAAGTGATGTGTATTGATATTTCCTAATTAAGATTAGGAGGTATTTAGAAACTTGAGGGGTTAAAGTTGTTATTTGGAACTAGAAAAGTAGAGGGACCATTTGTGCCATTTCTCAAATTGTTTATATATATATAGCCAGCTTTGACCATTTAAGAGTCAAAGTTTTCATTTTCCTCAAATAAGTTCACATAAGTGTTAGAGTAGCAAGTTTTCTCTGAAGTTTTGGATCAAGAACAGTAAGAACAAGTGGTTACAACTAATTCTAGCACTCCTTAATAGCTGAGGTAAGATTTCTTAATCATGTTCTTGAAGTTTTAGTGGGTTTTGAGTTGATTCATGGTGAATCAAAGATTTAGTGATGTTATGTTTGTTATTTATTGTTTAGAAGATGTTTGGGGTGTAGGAAAACACCCCCGGTAGCGTTTTTATGAATTAAGATCAAGTGTTTTATGGATTTGGTCGGAGTTACAGCAAGACAGTCGGCGAACTGGTGCTGAAAGTAGAAAGGCACGAGCGTGCCTTTGAGGGGTACGGGCGTGCCTAGTGGCCGTGACCGCCTCTGTTCTAGAGGTCCGGGCGTACCTAGGTAGGGTACGGGCGTGTTCGGCCCAGTACGCCCATGCTTGTTGGGCTCTGTTTCTGGGCCTGGACTGTGAGGCACGGGCGAGCCTCTAGGGGGTACGGGCGTGCCTTTCCCCTGTTCAGTTTGTTAAGTGATGAGTTTGATTATGTGATTAATACCATGATTATATATCTGTAGGAATTAGTGTTTGACGTGTTCTAAACTCTGATTCATATATGTGATATGTGTGTTGCATTGCAATGTATATTAGTGATCAGAGGATCACGGAGAGGGTAGCACACTGCTTCGTGTAGTAGTAGTTACCATAGCATTTTAGCCTTCTTGGCGGATGCTAAGATGGTGCATTACTGTATCCATAAGAACTATGACAGCATTCGTATATGTGTATACGCATGCTTATATGATTTATAGTGTAGCTTTCTCACTAAGCTCTTGTATCTTAGCAGATACTGATTGTTGTTGTTTTACAGGTTGTGTTAGCACCAAAACAAGGCCCCGGTTTGACTGTGGCTGTTTAAAACGTGATTTGTAACAATAACGCTCCTATTTGTGCAACGGAAATTACTTTTGATTTAAATGCGCGCGTATTTCTTTTACACTAACCTGAGGGTATAAATGAAATGTTTTATTTGCTTCCTCTGACAGTAAGCTTATTGGAAACTGTTTTTGTAACACCCGCAAACCCGGGCTAGTTGGCTAGCGGGTAATTGTTAATCGATTTCGTGTTTATTTGCATTTTGTTGGCTAAGTGGTTATTGGAGTTAGTTAAATTAATTCATGAATTAAATATGTATATATATATATATATGTTTGTGTTACTGGAATTAAAATGAAAAGAAAATGAAAAGTTATGTATGAACGTATGTAAGTATGTCATGTATGTATGTATGGGAAAATTTAGCCACCTCCTGCTTTGTGAAATGAAATAAGTGTGTGTACGTGTAGGTTTGTAGTAGATTTCAGATCATAATTCTGAAAGTGTGAAAGTGTGTGTGTGTGTTTTGAGAGAAAGAACTAAGAAACAAGGGAACTTGGAACTTGGAAGAAAGGATTGAGTGTTTATTAATTCAAAATAAAGGTATGATTATGTTTCTAGTATGACTCTGATCATCTTGATATGATTTGCTGGTAAGCTTAGGCTTGTATCTTGATATTACCATTGTTGGAGCTTAAAGCTCAAAACTTGACATGTGGGTTTTGATGGATAATGAGTTTTAATAAGATTTGATGAGTTTTATATGTTTTTTGTTGTGTTATATGAAGTTTCATATATATATTAGAAGTGTTTTGAATTGAGAAATTAATGTTGAAATATGAAATATATATGTATGGTCGACTAGAAATCCGACAGAAAGAGGAGGAAGATGACCTGAAACCGCGCATCGCGGCGCGACCCCGAGAATCCGACATATACAAAATCCGAAACCCAAGAATCCGCAACCCAAATCCGATACTTAAAATCCGGAACCCAAATCCGGTAGTGTCGCGGCGCGACACAAGGGTTGGTCGCGGCGCGACATGCCCATTTCAGGAAACTTATTTGTTTTGCTTTGTACTTGTGTGGGATGTGATGGCTTATTATTTGTATGATTATTCTACGTTGTTTACAAGTTATAGAGATATAAATATACTATGGATATATATATTTATGAATCAGAGATTGATTTCCGTTTGTTGTATTCTCAGGTATTGCAAAGACTCAGTGATATTAGACAACTGAGCAGTCGGGATCGAGGACTGAGGTGAGTGGAAGTGTACTCACGAGTGCTGTTGGTGGTAACGCTTATGGTTATATGATTTGAGATATTCTTATGATTTAGATTTGCCATGATAGACTGGTTAGTCTGAGATGCCATGATAGACTGTTTAGTCTGAGATACCATGTTAGACTGTTTAGTCTGATTTGCCAGGATTAAATGTGCTACTTGATATGTATTGATAGACTGTGTTGATTGTTATTCGTTGATAGTCGATTGTTGCTTGTTGATTGAGATCGTTTGGGTTGTTGTGTGGCCAGTGTACATGGTTAATGATATGTGCACGTGGCGAGACCTGTATGTATGGTTAACGATATGCGTACATGGTTAGGGGTCAGCTATCGTATGTGTTGGGCTGGGCTATCTACTATTGGTTGCACAGTTCTAGATCTTCTGTGCATTTGTTGCAACAGAAGGGGTTTAACTGTACCAAGTAGCAAATAGCTATCGGTAAACCTTTGCTTTGGCCCGCATCGGTTGCAGGTTCTACAGAACCGCCGTTCCTCTAGAGGTTGTATTGGTTTGTGATGAGAATTTGATATGTTTGAGATCTGTATGTTTGATCGGATGGTGATTGTTTGTGCTTGTTGATTGTGGATGCTTGTTTGTAGCTACCATTCACTTAGCTTTGTGCTAATTCCCCTCGGTTGATTGCTTTTTGCAGGTTTGGCAGTTTAGCCTTGTTTCTGGGGAAGGGAAATTTGACCAACGCTCTGATATTATGTTTTGAGAAGAGACGAGCCTTGTTTATAAGTATTTTGTAACACAACTTGACGTGATGTTTGTAAACAGTACTTTGTACTTTGTGTTTGTTTTAATGAAATCAGCAAACGCTTCTGCAGCGATTTAAAAAAATGACTTGAGAATTTTCGGTGTTACAAGTTGGTATCAGAGCCTAGGTTTGGCGATGCATGCACGGCTAGAGTGTTGCTTTCCCAAATCTTGGCTCGTGTTGGGTCAAACTTTCCTTAGGGGAATTAGAGTGAATTGGTGAAGCTGTTTGTTAGTTAGTATGTTATGTACTAACGGTTTATCTAATGAGATTGTGAGATCATGTGATTGTACAGATATGGCTGACAGAGATACCCCTTCTGATCCTCCTGTGACCCAAACGGTGGTTGAGACTTCAGTGATTGATATTGTGGATATGACTGTTAGTCCCAGATTGAGTACGCAACAACAAATGTTTGTAGAAGGGGGGGGGGGTTGAATACAAACTGTAGCTTTTAAAAAATTAAAGACACACTGATATACTTTTATATAATTCTTATTGATATTGAATCAAGAATTACATGTACTAGAAGCGGAAATTCTAAGTACAATAAAAGGTGGAAATCAATTTGTCTAACATATAGACAAGCTAACTCTAAAACAACTAATGTATATAGAGTGTTCAACACATGAACAAGTTTGATTCTACACAATGCTTATACTCTACGAATTTCTCAACTGATGAGATTTTCTTTCTATGGAGTAGAGACTTTACTGTGTTGTGTGTTATATCTTTGCATGTCCACCATGCATGAGTATATAAAGAAGTCTTGGTGGATCCGGTTGCATGAAGGTAAGAGACAAAGAGGATTTGGAAATATAATATTTTAATTGTAAAGGTAAAGGGTGAAAAGTAAAGTTACTTTAATCAAATGTTTTGATAAAAGTAATTGTACTTTTCTGCAAAAGTGCAACCCATTACAATATAAAATATTAAAGTCCACATCTACTGTCGTGTAGAAGTATCTTTCCCTTTCCATGATTGTACTTTAATCAACACCATGCTTCTGATTGATTTGACTTTACTAAGTATGGGATTGCCAGCCATACTTAGTTGTTTGAACAAATCTTCAAGATCTTCGTCTGTTTGAGGTATCATTATCCTTTTCCAGAGGATAAGGTCAAACCTTTTTGTCTCATACTTGATCCAAAAAGTGCATTTTTACTTTTACAAACAAAGATCTAAGGCATAATAGAACAAAACATGTTCTGCCTTTTACATATGACTTACAATCTGAAAAATGATAGAGTAGATTTGACATTTTTCACGACTCAGCTAACAAATTGTACTAGGAACTCTGATATTCACTACTCAGTTGGCAAAATATATCAGTTGATCACTTTTTGCTAGGACTCAGTTGACACATATTGCTCAGCTCATCATATAGATGCTCAGCTGATCAATAGTAAGCTTAGGAGGACATAAGCTCATGTATTTGGATGATCAGTTGATCAAGAGTGCTCAGTTGATTAATCAAATACATCAGTTTATGAGGAGAGATGACTTGTGTAAAGGAAGACTTACTTAGTTGATGCTTTGGGCCTCAGCTGATCCATTTGTTCACTCAGCTAATAGAGTAGTCACTCAGCTGATCAATTTCTTCACTCAGCTGATCAATTTGTTCACTCAGCTGATCAATTTGTTCACTCAGTTGATCAACAATTTTGCTCAGCTGATAGACTGTTTTCCTCAGCTGATGGTCTTCTTTACTTGTTTTCTTCATCTAATGCTCCATGGCTGATATCCTTTGGCTGATACTTTGAGTAGGATCTGATGCTCAGCTGATGGCTTATTTTCCTCAGCTGATGGTTCCATACTTAGCATATTTTTACATAAACTGATTCAAACAACACATGTTTGAATTCTTTCTAAGTCATACTGAATGTAGGGTTTGGTTATCATCAAATTCTATGTTTTAGGATAGGCAGAGTTAATTATTAGGGTGAAGTGATTATCTCCCCAACTGGAGTGAAGGCCCTTTGTGACACAGCTAGAGCTATCCAATTCTGAATTTTCTGAATGAATTGAACTTTGAGCTTTGACTTGGATTTGAAGTGAAGGTACAGATCTCAACTAACTCTGTGAACCCATATATGTGACACCTCTCATAGGATACAACTTCACAGCTATTGAAGTTGTTCTGTCTTATAGCTTTGAGGTAGGGTTCACCATCACCTTTATGGACAGTGGCTCTTGTTATTGGAGTTGGTTCTGTTCTATTTCTCAGAATATTAATCCTTTCTCTGAAGCTTTGAAGTCTTTGTTGACTTAGATTGATGGGAGCAGATAAATCAAGGTTGAAGAGGGTTTTGATGGCATCAACATGGGATCTAGCTTTGAGTAGTTCAGCCTGAGATTTTTCCCTTGCCAATTTATGTTGAGCAGCAACTTGATTTTGACTTTGTTCTTGCTCTTGCTGATATGCTAGCTCTTTGGCTTGGTAGATTTCTTCAACTGAAACACCCAATGCTTGAGCTATTTGAGAATTTTCCCTTTCTTCCTGTTCTTTAAGAGCAAGCTCCCTTTTCATTTGAGCATCTGCTTCAACTTGCTCATCTGTCATCTTTTGTTTGCCTTTATCCTTAGGAGCAAAGGTTGAAGCCTTTTGGACTGATGGGGTTGATTGGACTGGTGGAGCAGATGGCTTAGGGCCCTGTCTTCTTCTTCTGAGGATGTCAGAAAGTGGAGTATCATCCTCATCATCAGAATCAGACTCTATGTTGATTTGTGGAGAGCAACCCTCAGCAACTTTTCTTTTAGGCTTTGGCCTGTTTGCCATCCTTTTCAGCCTTTTGGGAAACCTTTGCTCCCCCTCAAAAGGTGCTTTTCTTTTAATAGGTGATGGAGCTGTTGCTTTGGGTGCTTCCTGCTGCATGATTTTTGAGGCAGTTTCAGCATAGGCAGCATCAATATCCTCTGAGTTAGGATCATCCTCCCTTGAAGAACTTGAGAATTTCTCCCCCTTTTTGGCATCATCAAAAGGAGGAGGGGAGTCACCTGCTGCAGGCTTATGGGATGGGGTAGGGACAGGGGTAGGGGTATGGGTTGAGGTAGGGGTAGAGGTAATTTTAGAGAGCTGAAGGGAGAGGTCATCCTTGAGATCTTTAATGGGTTTCCACAATGAGAGATGACTCATTTTGGATGTTCTATTAAGGTTTCTATGTCATCAAGGATGCCTTTGAGAAAGGAAGGCATTAGAAGAAGTTGTTCAGGAATGGGTACAGAAATGTTTGGGTTGATTGGGCGTAGGGTTTGGAGTTGGGATAGGAGGTTGGATATGGTTTGGTTTAGGGTAGATATAGTAGATTGAGGAAGGATAGGAATTGGTGGTTGAGAGGAAAGAAGGGTAGAAAGATGGTCTATTTTAGTAAGGATTGGGGTAAGATTAATGGGTGTAGGGGAGGGTGTGGGTGGGGTTTTTAGAGACTCAATGTCTTTGGTAAGTTGAGACAATTGAGCAGAGGTTTGGGTTTGGAAGGTTTGGGTTAGTTGATCAAGGTTTTGGTTAATTGTCTGGATAAGGGTAAGGTTTGGGGTTTGAGTAGATATGGATGGGGTAGAGGTGGAAGGAGTAGATAGAGGTTCAAAGAACTTGGGTAAGGTTTGTGTCCCCTCATTTGAGCCTTGGTGTATAAGCTCAAATTTATTGGGGAAGAGTGTTGAGCCCTATGCCAGTGGTTGGTTTGTACCACTAGCATTGGCAGGCTGTGCTTGTGTAAGAATAGAATCAATGATGGGTGCAAGATAAGTGGACTGAGTGTGGGATGCACTCAATAACAGGGAATCCCTTATTGGATCCACATTCTGTTGGGAGAATGTGGATGTTATAGGCTGACTCAATTGTGGGATAGACACAGTGTGACCTTGGGTTGAGATCTGTCTTTCAATGAGATCAACCTTTTGGGAGGTTGTCTCAGCTAACAGTTTAAGTCCCATTTTTACAGATGTATCCTGTTGTAAGGATTCATCCACTGGTTCAAAGGTTGCAACATCCAATTGCTCCCCTTCAACATGAGGAAGGGTAATTGGAGTTGAGGTCAGAGGTGTGGATTGCACTCCCTCAAAGTGCTCATAATGAGTCACTTCTGGTGACCTTGTATATATGGGGCTACGGATAGGAGTAGAACTAGTGACCACAGGAGGTTTACTAGAGCTTGGTTGTTGGAGTGGTGTATGGACTGGAGAGGAGGATGGGCTATCAAAGGTTGGGACTACCATTTGAATATCCTCAAAGGTGGAATCAGTACTGTCCTTACCTTGGGCCATGATGTGCCTACTTCTGTCAATGAGCTCCAGAAGTTGCTCAGAGATCTCTTGTTCTTGGGCATCACCATCATCACCAAGAGGACTTAACTTCATTGGACTGATAGGAGCAAAATCACCAGCATCACCATCACCAGCATCATCATCCTTAGAGCGAGTGTGGCTTTCATCAGCATCATCATCACCATCATTATCATCACCATTTTCATCACCATCATCAGCATTTGTATTGTCGTTTGCAGCATCTATCAGATCTTGCATTTGGGCAGTGATTGGAGGACCTTTGTTTGCCTTTAAGAAATGGAATATCTTTTCACCCATGGCAGGGACAGTAATATGCTCAAGATGTTCGATTAAGCCCACATAATCATCCTCTCCAATCTCCCTCATAGCTATCAGGCTCAATAGTCTAATGTAGGGCACCTGCGACCTCGATGATTTCTTTTTGGTGCTCTGGGTGATTTTATCAATAAGGTCCAAAAATATCACTTGAGCAAAGTCGATATTTACCCTGAAAACTAGGGCATAAAGCACAAGGAGCTCGGTTTTGTTGAGGAGATGATGGCTTCCAGATTTAGGACCGAAGCAACGTATGACCACGTTGGCCAAATACTTCCATGGATGAGCGAGAGCAGAGACTTTGACTTGACCATGCACTACAAGTTCATTGTAGCCGATGGTGTCTAAAACGGTTTGAACTTCTGCTCTGGAGGGAAAAGCGGTGTACGGTGGGAAGTTAGGAATAGCAGAGGCTTCACGAAGGGTTTCGGTGGTGATCTGGAGATGGTAGTTTCCTTGGGCTAGGGTGCAGTGGATGGTGTTGGTGTTTAGGTTATAGGTTACGGAGTACCATAGTTCACCGATAATGGTAGGGTAAATGTAGTGTGGATCAGCGGTGAGACTTTCACACAGGGGATGGGCTTGAAGGAACTGAACCATTGGTTCATAACCTTGGTTTTCTCGCGAAGCAAGGATGGTGGAGTAGAATGTTGTTGAGAGTTATATTCATCGGTTGATTGGGTGCAACATTCTCACCAGGGTTAACAGGCGGGTCTGGAATATAGGTGGCCATTTAGTAGGGATGATGAACAGTGAGTATCGAGAGATTAGGTAGGGTAGTTCTTTGTAGAGAGAGAGAGGGAATTTGGAAAGTTTGAACAGGTAAAGGTGAATGAGAAAGAAATTGGGATATTTATGAAGTTTAGTTAACAGAGATCGTTAGATACTGACAAAAGATCTAACGGAAATCAAATTAATTAGCTATAAAATGAAAACTGACAAACGGAGTAAATAACTAGGGTTAAAAAGCATTAAATGAGAGTAAAAAGTGAAAATTTACTAAGTGTAGAATCATCAGCTGATCATAGGAGTGTATCAGCTGATGAAAAACTATTAGTTGAGGGGTATCAGCTGATGGAAAACTATCAGCTGATAGTGAGAATTTGGGTATCAGCTGAGTAAAGTACTTAGCTGAGCATGTCTTCCTTATCTTAAAGTGATCAGCTGAGTAAATTTGATTAGCTGATAAGTATCAGCTGAGCATAGTTACTCAGTTTACACAAATTAAGTAAGACTTAGATATGCTTAAATAAGTAACTTATAATTTTCAACACTTATAAATTAGCACAAACTAAATTACCACTATTCTAAACTAAAAATTAAGCATACCTAGTTTGGATATTAGGAAATTGAACCTTGCTTCATCTAATGGCTTTGTGAATAAGTCTGCAAGTTGTAAATCAGTATTAATGTAGTGTAAAGTGACCTTCTTCTTTTGCACATTATCTCTGAGAAAATGATGTCTGATTTCAATATGCTTTGTTTTTTAATGCATGACTGGATTATTTGAGATGGAGATTGCACTTGTATTTTCACATAGAATTGGGGTGTCTTCAAACTTCATATCATAATCAAGTAGTTGATTTTGTAACCACAAAATTTGAGCACAACAGCTTCCTGCAACAATGTATTCTACCTCTGCAGTAGATGTTGACACTGAATCCTGTTTCTTACTAGACCAACTAATCAATCTTCCTCCTAGAAGTTGACAACCACCTGAAGTACTTTTTCTGTCTAATGTGCATCCTGCAAAATCAGAATCAGAATATCCAACTAACTCAAAATCTGAGTCTTTGGGGTACCAAAGACCAAGATTAGGAGTTCCTTTGAGATATCTGAATATTCTCTTAACAGCAGCAAGATGTGATTCTTTAGGATCAGCTTGATATCTTGCACAGAGACATGTTGAAAACATTATATCTGGTCTACTTGCAGTGAGGTATAAGAGTGACCCAATCATTCCTCTATAAGTAGTAATGTTCACTGATTTGCCATCAGTGTCCTTTCCTAACTTGATAGAAGTAGACATAGGTGTTTTCATTGAAGAACAGTTTTCAAAATCAAATATTTTGAGTAAATCTTTGACATACTTTGTTTGATGAATGAAAATACCATCAACCTCTTGTTTAATTTGCAAACCAAGAAAATAGTTTAACTCACCCATCATGCTCATCTGATAATTATCAGACATGAGTTTAGAAAACTTTTTGCATAGTTCCAAATTAGTAGACCCAAATATTATATCATCTACATATATCTGCACAAGTATCACATCACCTTTGTACTTCCTAATAAATAAAGTGTTATCTATGCATCCTCTTGTAAAACCTTTGTTAATGAGAAAAGAAGAGAGGGTATCATACCAGGCTCTTGGAGCTTGCTTAAGACCATATAAAGCTTTGTTTAGAAAGTAAACATGATTAGGTAAGTTTGACTCCTCAAAACCAGGAGGTTGTTTGACATACACCTCTTCTTTTAAATCTCCATTCAGAAATGCACTCTTCACATCCATTTGAAAAACTTTGAAGCTTTTGAAGGCAGCATAGGCTAGGAATAGTCTGGTAGCTTCCAATCTTGCAATAGGGGCAAAGGTTTCATCAAAATCAATACCTTCTTCTTGACAGTACCCCTGTGCCACTAGCCTTGCTTTGTTTCTGATGATTTGCCCATTTTCATCTAGATTATTTCTGAACACCCACTTTGTTCCAATGATGGATTTATCCTTTGGTTTGGGTACCAAAGTCCATACATTATTTCTTTTGAATTCTGCCAGTTCCTCTTGCATGGCAGACACCTAGTGGGGATCATTGAGAGCTTCATCAACCTTCTTTGGTTCAATCATTGAGACAAATCCAGAATACAAGCAGATATTGCAAGCTTTTGATCTTGTTCTAACTGGATCATCTATGTGGCCTATCACCAAATTATGAGGATGGTGCTTGAGGTCTTTGAAGGGTTTTTGGATTTCTTGGGAATTGGGATTCATTTGGATTTGGGGAGAAGAAGTTATATGTTGGCTATCAGCAGTAGAAATGAGTTCATTTTGAGTGGCTAATATAACTTCATTATTGCAATCTGTGGGTATCTCTACTGAAGAGGGAATGAGTGATATGGAATTGGAATCTAATGATGTTGAGTCATTTTCCACATGATTCAGTAGAGGTATAGGATTGGATGAGGATGGTTGTACATGGTTAAAAACTTGGATAGGAACAGGTTCATCTATATCACGAGCAGCTGGTGGAGAGGGATCTACTTGTTCTGGAGGAACTTCTCCAGTTTGCATAAGAACATTAAATTCTTCACCTGAAACATGATTAGAAGAACAGGAAGCAACAAAGTCATTTTCATTAAAACTTACATTGATGGATTCTTCTATGACTTTGGTTCTGAGGTTGTATACTCTGTATGCTTTAGAAATCACTAAGTAACCTACAAATACTCCTTCATCAGCTTTAGGAGCAAAGTTCTGCAATTGATCTTTTTGATTGAGTATGAAACATTGACAACCAAAGATATGCAGAAAGCTGATGCTTGGCTTCCTTCCCTTGAGCACTTCATATGGAGTTTTGTTGTGCCTCTTGATAATAAGGGACCTGTTCTGTGTGAAACATGCACAACTTACAGCCTCAGCCCAGAAATTAAAGGGTAACCCACTTTCACACAACATGGTTCTGGCAGCTTCAATCAATGTTCTATTTCTTCTTTCAGCTACACCATTTTGTTGTGGGGTTCTTGGAGCAGAAAAGTTTTGAGATATCCCTTTCTCATCACAGAAAGATTCCAGAGTTTGATTTCTGAATTCAGTTCCATGATCACTTCTAAGACTCCTCACCAGATTGCCATTCAACACTTCCATCTTCTTGATAAAACAGATAATCTCTTCAGCAGCCTCACTCTTTTCTTTAAGAAATAAAACCCAAGTATATCTTGAGAATTCATCAACCAATACAAGAGCATACTTACTTCCACCAATACTAGCAGTTGCAACAGGACCAAAGAGATCCATGTGCAACATGTAGAAAGGTTCTGTAATTGAGAAGGACTCCTTGGATGGAAATGATGTCTTGTGCTGCTTTCCCTTCTTAGAAGCAGTGCAAGGTTTAGGCTTAAGATAAGTCAGTGAAGGTAGTCCTGACACTAGTTCACCCTTGCTCAACTTGTTGATGTTTTTGTAATTAAGGTGGGAAAGCCTCTTGTGCCACAGCCAGTTTGTATCCTCATTATTCTTGGAGTACAAACATGTTTCCTTTGAAGGGTCACCAGAGGACATGTCAAGTGTATACACATCCTTGGTTCTCTTGGCACTGAACACTATATTACCTTCTTTATTTATGATGGAGCCTCCTGTCTTTGTGAAGTGGACTTCATTATCTCCATCACACAATTGACTTATGCTTATGAGATTATATTTCAGCCCTTTGACATATGAAACTTTTGACAGCTTGAGGTTCCCATTATGAAGCTCAGCATAGCCTTTAGTTTGCCCATGGTTGTTGTCACCAAAGGTCACCCTTGGACCTTTGTCTTTCTTGTAGTTACTGAGCAAAGCCTTGTTACCTATCATGGTTCTTGAACATCCATTGTCAAGAAACCAAGAACCAACACCCTGCACAGATTTGAATGAAAGAAGAGTTAGTGACACAAGTAGGAATCCACTACTCAGTGGATCCCTGTGGAATGCACCTAGCTTTCCACTTCATCTCAGGTTTCTTATGTATGAGAGGAGTGACTATGTTATCATCACAAGTCCGATGTCTTGAATTCCCTTCTAAAGAACATTCAAATGCCTTATGCGCTTCCACATTTATAACATTTTTGAGATTTTGTGGCCTTGGAGTATTGAACAACATGGTTTGAATGCCTATGAGATTTCTTATCAGTCATCATTTGACTAACTTGACCATTCAGCTTATGAAGCTTATCCTGTGAATTTCTTAGGTCTTTATTTACAGGCACCTTAGATTGATCTTTGTTTTTGGAAAGTTTTTGACCGATCTTTGGAGTGGCAGAAATGGGAACAATGTGAACATCATTCTTTTTACTCATAGTTTCTTTTATTGAAAGAGAGTCGATTACTTCTAGATCAACTGATTGTTTAGAAGATGAGCTATGATCAGCTGACAGGTTATCAGCTGAGCATTTATCATCTACTATCCTATCAGTTGATGGAGTAGTATTAGCTAATGATTCTTCAGTTTGTGAAATGCTAAGAATTAAGTCATCTGTTTTCAAGGTTTGACAACATAATGTCTCTGAGGTCTCAACTAATGATTCCTTTCCTTTAATCACATCCTTTGACTTTGTGTTATTAGTATTTTTACATTCTGAAATCTTACTAAAGGATGATTCAATAGAAGGAATAATTGATTCTTTTGAGTGGGAACTCTTGCTTCTAACAAACTTATTTGTGAACACACTTTTGCCTTTAACAGTCTTGTGAAAGGTCTGTGGCAAGATGTCAGCTTTGTCTAAGATATTAAGGTTCTTACTAGAATCAACATAGTTAGCAGCCTTAGAGTAATTTCCACCAATAATAGGTTGAACTTGTTTGGGTATCTGCTCCTTGACACACTGAGTGGTCTTTTCTGCAGATACACACCAAGACTTTGCTACTTTTTGGAGGTCATTAAACTTTTTGGTTTCTTCACTAGTTTCTTTTACTAAGATCTCATTAAGTATCTTTTGATTAGCTAGTTCATCATTTAAGATTGTTATCTGCTTAAGTTCCTCATCCTTAAGAATTAACTTTTCCTTTAGTGATTCTACTTCTAGTTTTAGCTTCTTCTCTCTTTGAATAGCAGACTGGAAATCAATACACAAGTAATCAAACATAGCATTCTTCTCATTATCATCATAGTTAATAAATTTTCCAACTTGATACATAGAAGAAGGATCCCAGTTGGTAGTTGAACAAGCTTTAGCAGCCGTTTTCATGTCTTCATGAAAGGAACTACCATCATTGTTGTTGGCCATCATGCAAAACTGAGCAGAGATCACTTCATCTTCATCTGAGGAGAGATCTTCTTCTGCCCAATCTTCTTCTTCAGCAACAAGAACTTGGCCCTGGGCTTTCTTCGTCTTCTTCTTGTCAAGGACAGCAGCAAGGAGTTTCTTATACTTGGCTTCATAATCAATCTTGCCCTCTTGCTTTTGCACAGATGAAGAACCAGTGTTATATTTGGACTTACAGTCACTGGCTATGTGGCCAATCTTGCCACACCTATAACACTCTGCTGTGGAGGCATCAAAAGTGGATTTGGGCTTGACAAACTTTGATGACCTCTTGCTGAACCTCTTGACACCCTTTCCCTTCTTGAAAGGTCTGAACTTCTTAACCAGCAAAGCTATACCTTCAACCAACTCCTCGAGATTACTTTCCTCACAATCCTTCTCCTCATCACTTTCTCCAGCACTCTCCTCTCCATCTCCTTCTTCATCAGAAACAGAATCAATAGCTGCAAAGCTTCTCATCTTTGTATCTCTTGATACAAGGGCAGTTGGTGCAACTTTCATAACCTCCTTCATCTCCTTGGATGACAACTTCCTTTGTTTGACTAATTGCTCATGGTTGAGTAAGTTACCATAGAGAGCAACCAGAGACATTCCCTTTATCTTCTCACTATGTCTTAGAACAGTGACAAAGTGATCCCATGTTTCAGGAAGGGAGTCTAGAAACTTGTTCACCAAGACAAAGTTGCTCTTGGTTATGTCTGCCCTTTTCAAGTCATTAACTAGGCAATTGAACCTGGTGTATGTCTGTGTAAGACTCTCACCTCTCTAAGCAAAGAAGATTTCATACTCTCTGTTGAGGAGGAGCTTCTTGTTCTCCTTCACCTCTTCAGTCCCTTCATATGCAACTGTGAGTGTATCTAACATTTCTTTTGTAGAAGAACAGTTAAGCACTTGATGATAGATTTCATTGGGTAGTGCAGAGACAAGAGCTGATCTAGCCTTAACATCTAGGCTAACCAACCTCTTATCCTCATCTGTCCACAGATGCATGGGTTTGGTTATGATTCTTTCAGTTGTAGAGGTTTGACCTTCAGATTCTGATGGAATAGATAACACTGATGTTAGAACATAAGGACCATCAGTGACTATTTCAAGCATTTGGATATCAAGGGTGGATAGGAAAAGATGTGCTCTACTTTTCCACATGGAGAAATTTTCAGCATCAAACATGGGACATCTTGTTAAGGACCCAGTGTTTGAGATATTCATATTGTTTGCGGATGAGGCCATATTGAGAGGGGTAGAAGCAGTTGTAGAGTAAGCAAAACAGATCTAGATATTGATTATCTAACCTGCTCTGATACCAGTTGTTAGTCCCAGATTGAGTACGCAACAACAAATGTTTGTAGAAAGGGGGGGGTTAAATACAAACTTTAGCTTTTAAAAAATTAAAGACACACTGATATACTTTTATATAATTCTTATTGATATTGAATCAAGAATTACATGTACTAGAAGCAGAAATTCTAAGTACAATAAAAGGTGGCAATCAATTTGTCTAACACATAGACAAGCTAACTCTAAAACAACTAATGTATATAGAGTGTTCAACACATGAACTAGTTTGATTCTCCACAATGCTTATACTCTACGAATTTCTCAACTAATGAGATTTTCTTTGTGTGGAGTAGAGACTTTACTGTGTTGTGATGTGTATTATATCTTTGCATGTCCACCATGCATGAGTATATATAGAAGTCTTGGTGGATCCGGTTACATGAAGGTAAGAGAAAGAGGATGTGGAAATATAATATTTTAATTGTAAAGGTAGTGGGTTAAAAGTAAAGTTACTTTAATCAAATGTTTTGATAAAAGTAATTGTACTTTTCTGCAAAAGTGCAACCCATTACAATATAAAATATTAAAGTCCACATCTACTGTCATGTAGAAGTATCTTTCCCTTTCCATGATTGTACTTTAATCAACACCATGCCTCTGATTGATTTGACTTTACCAAGTATGGATTACCAGCCATACTTAGTTGTTTGAACAAATCTTCAAGATCTTCGTCTGTTTGAGGTATCATTATCCTTTTCCAGAGGATAAGGTCAAACCTTTTTATCTCATACTTGATCCAAAAAGTGCATTTTTACTTTTACAAACAAAGATCTAAGGCATAATAGAACAACACATGTTCTGCCTTTTACATATGACTTACAATCTGAAAAGATAGAGTAGATTTGACATTTTTCACGACTCAGCTAACAGATTGTACTAGGAACTCTGATATTCACTACTCAGTTGACAAAATATATCAGTTGATCACTTTTTGCTAGGACTCAGTTGACACATATTGCTCAGCTGATCATATAGATGCTTAGCTGATCAATAGTAAGCTTAGGAGGACATAAGCTCATGTATTTGGATGATCAGTTGATCAAGAGTGCTTAGTTGATCAATCAAATACATCATTTTATGAGGAGAGATGACTTGTGTAAAGGAAGACTTACTTAGCTGATGCTCTAGGCCTCAGCTGATCCATTTGTTCACTCAGCTGATAGAGTAGGCACTCAGCTGATCAATTTCTTCACCCAGCTGATCAATTTCTTCACCCAGTTGATCAATTTGTTCACTCAGCTGATCAATTTGTTCACTCAGTTGATCAACAATTTTGCTCAGCTGATAGACTGTTTTCCTCAGCTGATGGTCTTCTTTACTTGTTTTCTTCATCTAATGCTCCATGGCTGATATCCTTTGGCTGATACTTTGAGTAGGATCTGATGCTCAGTTGATGGCTTATTTTCCTCAGCTGATGGCTTATTTTCCTCGGCTGATGGTTCCATACTTAGCATATTTTTACATAAACTAATTCAAATAACACATGTTTGAATTCTTTCTAAGTCATACTGAATGTAGGGTTTGGTTATCATCAAATTCTATGTTTTAGGATAGGCAGCGTTGATAATTAGGGTGAAGTGATTATCTCCCCAACTGATGGCTTATAGTTTGTGGTATCGGAAAAGAGAGGATTAATCAGAATATGGCATCACAGATATCGACAGTTGCTGCTACTTAATCTACTACTTTGCCGGTTACTGCTCCGTTTCCTCCGGTAACGCAAGTAACGCAACCGTTATTTTTCAATCCTTGCACTTTACAGAGAGACTATCCTTTTGGATATCCGGGATTTAAACAACGTTGTTCGTACAAACAATTTTTGGATTGTAAGCCATCGAGATATCACGGGAGTATAGATCCGAACGTGACTTTGAATTGGTTGCGAGAAATGGTAAAAGCTCTTGATGCGTGTAATGCGAGGATAAATCCCGAGTTAAATTTGCAACTCGAATGCTTAAAGGTGATGCGATGGTATGGTGGGATTTATTAACCGGGCATTTTACTGATGAACAACAGGATAGTATTACTTGGAACCAATTTCAGGAGAAGCTGTGCGAGCAATTTTGTAGTTCATTTTAGATTGTGAAAATCAGAAAAGAGTTCATGGATTTGAAGATGACGAGAGACATGACGGTAGACGATTTAATTAAACAATTCAATGAGAGGCTGCGATTTGTGAAACAGTGGGTGCCAGATGAGGCATCAAAGATGCAACATTTTGTGGGAGCTTTGCTTCTAGAATATCGAAGTATTACCAGATGGGCAAATACCTTATCACAAGAGTTTACCCTAGCCAAGTCGGCTGAGGATGATGGAAAGGCAAGGGATAGAATGAATAGAGGATGTAATTTTCAACAGAAATCAATGATTAAACATGTTAGTGAACCACAAAGACAGAGTGGGCAGAATGGCCAGAAACAGAAGAATCGAAATAAGAAACTTAAGACATGTGGATCTAAACAAAGTTCGCTTTGGTGCCGACGGTGTAGATTTGTTCATACGGGGCCTTGCACACCCCAGACTTTGCATTGCATTCGATGTGGATTGTTTGGGCATGAGATCAAGGAATGTGGTTTCCTTCGGAGTGTGTGTTGGAATTGTCAGAAAGAGGGTCCTTGTACGAATGAATGTTATGAAGAACGAAGGATGGGGTCGGAGTCAGGAGTGGATTCAGGTGGGGGATCCTCGTCAGCAGATGGACGAAAGAGAAAGAACCCTTCTGTGCTAGAAGGTAGAACTTATGGTATGATGACTGACGAAGAGGTTAAAGATGATATGACGGGTACGTTTTGATAACTTTTATAATTGTGCGTATGTTTATTAACTTCAGAGTTAATTATTGATGCTTGATGCCTATGTGTGATAAGTGTGTATGCTTACTTCTGAAAGAGGATGATTCTTTAGAAGTAGAGATAATTGATATTGTGTTATCTAAATCGTAAAATTATCTGATGCTTATGTCAGAAAATGATATGATGGTATGTATGTGATATTTGAAATAATGTGAATTGAGCATGAGATGTTGAAGAAAGGATGTTTTTAGATTAGTAAAATTGCATGCTATGCAACGTGTTACAAGACTGTTTTGCAAACTGTGTTTGTATATGTGTGTGTATATATATACATATATATATATATATATATATATGTTTATGTGTTGGGAAAAGATGAGGGGAAGAGAATAAATTGTTGAGGCTTGGAAGAAATTGGTGTTAACCAAGAGATGTTTTGATAAAGATATGACTGAGATTACGAATTATTGATATTAAACCTACTGGGTAAAGATAATCTATGATGATGAATGATGAAACTGAAGAGATTATGGTATGATGAGATGTTATATTTGTTGGATTAATATATAATGATGTTATGTTATGGAATTGAAGAAGTGGTTTATGTCTTATAGTAAAGATTTTTGAGAAAATGACTTAACCTATGACTTAGAGACTGCACCAGATACGTTTGTATTGACTATGTGGGAATGTTAATTGTAAGGAGAAGTATGCATGATTGACCTGATTATTAAAAGAAGAAGCGAATGCTTATATATGGATGAGTTGAACATGTGGTAGGAACAGTGTCTAATATGAATACAAGAATGCAAAATGAGAGATTTGAATATAATTTTGAAGGAATAATTGATGTTAGACATGTGAAAATACAAGGGAGTTCTGATGATAACACTGGAGTTATGCGAATTGAAGTATATGCGACTTGATGGATGGAATTGAAATTGCTTTTATTGGAAATTGATGACTTAATGAATGAAATATGAGAAAGAGATTGATTGCTACAGATTAAGTAAATCTGAAATGTGCAGAATTGTTTGGGTAAAAGATGAAATTGATGTTTAGTTACAAGTAGTTATGTATGTGAAAGAATTGACTAAATGACAGTGGTTATCTGTGAACTGAAGACATATTTGATTTGAAGAATGTAATGGCCTGAGCACAAGGAATGAAGACTTGTGGATCTTATATATGAATTGCCTTTGCTAGGAAAGTGCCTTTGCTTGGAATTGGAAAATTAATTTGAACAAGACTTATGAAACTAGATTGCCAGTGCACTTGGAAGGGCTAAATGATATAATGCCATACAGAGTATCTAATTAAAGGAGTGAACATGATATATTTTGTAGAAATGACATGATTGTGTATGAGTTAAGGCAAAGTATCAGAGAATTATGAACTATTAAGATACCTGAGATACTAGAACGGTGATGATGAAACGGGTAATTGTGGTAGTTCAGTAGAACGACATTTGTTTAGCAGAATTGTGTACTGATGAGAAAATTTGGGATATCAGAATGATGGTGATAACAAGTTACGATGGAATTGATGCTTGATTTACTATATGAGAAGGAATTTGGATATATCACGAGTGATTATTAATTGATTAGTAAGAGGTGCTTGTATTTTATCACCAATGGGATAGCTTCGGTTGAGCAAATGATATTTTGACAAGATGATTTATAGATATGATGTTTTATATGTTGAGACTGCTGATAGAAGATTGAGATGCAGTGAATAAATCTCCAAATGATTTTATTACAAGAATTAAGACGTGAAATGAACAGTACGACTAAATCCTTATTGAATAGTACAGTAGAAAGAGTTGTGCAGATATATATGAGAATGAACTTGTGTATGTGTTGGATTTTGATGTTTCGTGGAATTCACAAACAAATTGATTAAATTGACGTGATACGATTTCTATCAAGTAGATGTTAACATATCAGTTGTGAGTTGTTGTATGTAAATATCCAGACAATGTTCTGACAGTATTTTGACATGTTAGTGGGAAGTAAAAGAAGGTGATATGTGAGTATTTTACATGACAGACAATGAATGAAAAGTACGTGAAACTTGTTAATTGAGATAAATCGGGTACTATGAATGAGTATTCGAGAAAAGCGTTGACATTGTCTATATGCTTGAATGTGAAAGAGGATGAGTTGAAAGACAGACTAATGGAATCTATGAGTTACATGTTGAGTTGAATTCTAAAATGAAGAAGAGGTTTGAAGGATAAGTTGATAAAGAACCGATGATTGCAAATTGAGAAAGACAGGTAGAAAGAGATTTAGGTGGCTGGTAGTAAGATGAAGTTATGTATGAGTTACAATTGAATTGACAATCAGTAATAAACGAATGTGAAGAATGAAGAATCCGTTTGATGTGTGCTATAGGATTCCGAGGACGGAATCCCCTAAAGGAGGGAAGATTTGTAACACCCGCATACCCGGGCTAGTTGGCTAGCGGGGTTAACCGATTTCGTGTTTATTTGCATTTTGTTGGCTAAGTGGTTATTGGAGTTAGTTAAATTAATTCATGAATTAAATATGTATATATATATATATATATATATGTTTGTGTTACTGGAATTAAAATGAAAAGAAAATGAAAAGTTATGTATGAATGTATGTAAGTATGTCATGTATGTATGTATGGGAAATTTAGCCACCTCCTGCTTTGTGAAATGAAATAAGTGTGTGTACGTGTAGGTTTGTAGTAGATTTCAGATCATAATTCTGAAAGTGTGAAAGTGTGAAAGTGTGTGTGTGTGTGTGTGTTTTGAGAGAAAGAACTAAGAAGCAAGGGAACTTGGAAGTTGGAAGAAAGGATTGAGTGTTTATTAATTCAAAATAAAGGTATGATTATGTTTCTAGTATGACTCTGATCATCTTGATATGATTTGTTGGTAAGCTTAGGCTTGTATCTTGATATTACCATTGTTGGAGCTTAAAGCTTAAAACTTGACATGTGGGTTTTGATGGATAATGAGTTTTAATAAGATTTGATGAGTTCTATATGTTTGTTGTGTTATATGAAGTTTCATATATATTAGAAGTGTTTTGAATTGAGAAATTGATGTTGAAATATGAAATATATATGTATGGTCGACTGGAAATCCGGGCCCTTTGAGAATCCGACAAATGCAAAATCCGAAACCCAAGAATCCGCAACCTAAATCCGATACTCAAAATCCGGAACCCAAATCCGGTAGTGTCGCGGCGCGACACAAGGGTTGGTCGCGGCGCGACAGGCCCATTTCAGGAAACTTATTTGTTTTGCTTTGTACTTGTGTGGGATGTGATGGGTTATTATTTGTACGATTATTCTACGTTTTTTACAAGTTATAGATATATAAATATACTATGGATATATATATATATATATTTATGAATCAGAGATTGATTTCCGTTTGTTGTATTCTAAGGAATTGCAAAGACTCAGTGATATTAGACAACTGAGCAGTCGGGATCGAGGACTGAGGTGAGTGGAAGTGTACTCACGAGTGGTGTTGGTGGTAATGCTTATGGTTATATGATTTGAGATATTCTTACGATTTAGATTTTCCATGATAGACTGTTTAGTCTGAGATGTCATGATAGACTGTTTAGTCTGAGATACCATGTTAGACTGTTTAGTTTGATTTGCCAGGATTAAATGTGCTACTTGATATATATTGATAGACTGTGTTGATTGTTATTCGTTGATAGTTGATTGTTACTTGTTGATTGATATCGTTTGGGTTGTTGCGTGGCCAGTGTACATGGTTAATGATATGTGCACGTGGAGAGACCTGTACGTATGGTTAACGATATGCGTACATGGTTAGGGGTCAGCTATCGTATGTGTTGGGCTAGGCTATCTGCTATTGGTTGCACAGTTCTAGATCTTCTATGCATTTGTTGCAACAGAAGGGGTTTAACTGTACCAAGTAGCAAATAGCTATCGGTAAAACTTTGCTTTGGCCCGCATCGGTTGCAGGTTCTGCAGAACCGCCGTTCCTCTAGAGGTTGCATTGGTTTGTGATGAGAATTTGATCTATTTGAGATCTGTATGTTTGATCGGATGGTGAATGTTTGTGCTTTTTGATTGTGGATGCTTGTTTGTAGCTTCCATTCACTTAGCTTTGTGCTAATTCCCCTCGGTTGATTGCTTTTTGCAGGTTTGACTGTTTAGCCTTGTTTCTAGGGAAGGGAAATTTGACCAACGCTATGATATTATTGTAACACCGCCTTTGAAACCTTAAAAATCAGTTAAAATTCGAGTTTTCAAACTGCATGGGTCCGTTTGTAAATTGAATGTTTACCTGTTAGTTATCCTAACAGAATTTCAAAAGCAAAGCAGCGGAATTTTCAAAAATAATAAACAAATCCAAGCCTATCAAACTATTACAGTTTAAACACGTGTTTCGCGTATATACAAATATACAAAACAAAACTTTCCAAACACGACAACCGATGTTACTTTAAACCAAACCGACCATTGTATATTTATTATATACCAAAAGTAGTGTTCCACAAAAGCCCATACAAATGCATAAGGGTTGACGTCTCACCAGGCCTGCCTATACTTTGTCTGAAAAAGGGAAACAACAACAGAATTAGCTATTTAAAATAGCTAGTGAATACAGACAGGTATGAGTGCAATAATAGCAAGTCATGAATCAAATATGAGCATACAATGCTATCCTAACATTTAGCGGTAATGCTGACATGTCCAGCAGTGCTATATCTTGACAGATAGCTAGCCCGGCTCAATAACAACCACCGGGGGAATCAAACACTGCCAACCATGCTGGTTTCATCACCTAAGTGACTTCACCTGCTCGTTACGGAGCCAAAGGCTCATTAGGCTCAGCCACTTAAGGCAATCACCCCAAGAGTTTAAAGGAATGGCACTCGAGTACCATTAGTCCCGAACAATTGCCCGAAGGCCCCTGAGACCCAGCCGAAGCTGACCTTTCATACACATATGTCTGGACTCTTCACATATCTCATCATTATCTCATAATAGAGATCTTAGCATGCATGCTTTCACATATGAAATCATATATATCCAGATATCACAATAAATATGCATGTATTTAAATACATGTCAAATATATCATTAATCATGTCAATAACTTGTTTCTAAGCTTATATATATAAATATACAAGTCTATTTGCATATAAATAGCATACCGTGTTCATTTAAACAAATAGCATTCAAAAACCTCCTTTATTGGATTCATACAAATCGGTACTCACCTTGGTGCTAAAATATATCTGAAATATGTATTTGTCCTTCCTTGGTGCTTAATTACCTATTGTTTACATATAATTCCATTTAGATCACCACATATATACACATATACTAAAACTAGTGTTATATTCCTACTTATGTGTTTATTTGAGTAAAAATGTTTAAACCATATTAAATACCTCTAAAATGGTCAAAAAATGATACAAGAACATTACATACACTTAATCCATTGAAAGACAACTAATTATTTGCTGCAGCACAGGTCGCGCCGCGACATTCATCCAGGGGCACGAAAATGTGCTCAGCACAACCATGGTTTCCATCCAAAACTCAAGTTTGACATTTCTTTAATTAAGTCCAGCTTTTGTACTAGTTTTAGGACATCAAAGGGAGTCTATAAACATCAAAATAACGAACTCTAACATCTTATTCAATATTAATCCAAGAATTCTCCATATTTGACCCATTTGGCCAATTTCAAGAATTACAATCAAGTTTGCAACTTTAATACCCAAATTCAGTTCTAAACTACTTGTAAGTGACTTTAGAACATATTACAATAAAAAATTCCAGACTTTATTGGCTAATTTCGTTTTGACCAAATTTGACCTAAGTTGCAAAAATGAAGAACAAGGGAAGATGAGCTTACAAAGGATAAAGATGATGATGAACAGAAGATATGGACAGATTAGAGACAAGATTCAAGCTTTAATCCAGCTCCAATTGATCCTTGTTTGAGTTGCCTTCTTCAAGAACAAGAGCAAAGTATCATGAGGTGTGTGTGTGTTTTTCATGGTGTGTATGTGTGTGTCTGAGAAGTGATAACTTAAGAACCGACTAATGGTTTTTGAGTTATCCACAAGGGGTATTTGTTCCCCTTTTCAACATACAACATGATACCCGAATAACCGTTTCAACTAACGAGGATATTTTTGGAAACCTCGTTTGAAACTAGTTATTATTTTATAATTCTTTTCTATTTTTATTACTATTTTTAATTCCACGTTTAACTAACCAATTACTAATTTCTATTAATTCTTACAAATATATTCTTATTCAATTCATTTAAATAAATTTAACATACCAAATGGAGCACACGAATAGGCCCGATTTGAGGATGTTACAACTCTACCCCCTTTAAGAAGATTCCGTCCTCGGAATCTGTTCAACTGGGAATAAGTGAGGGTATCGTGCCTTCATGTCATCCTCGGTTTCCCATGTCAGGTTGGGACCTAGGCTGTGCTTCCACTTGACAAGAACCAGTCTGATCATCTTCTTACGCAGCTTCTTTGTCTTTGCGTTAAGAATTTCAACTGGCTCCTCTACAAGGCATTTAGCTGAATCAACCTTTAACTCTTGCAGAGGTAGAACTTGGTTTTCCTCGACTTTACACTTTCTCAAATAGCATACATTGAAAGTGTTGTGAATACCAGATAACTCAGGAGGTAATTCAAGAGATACAGTCTGCTCGTTGACCTTTCGGATAATCCTGAATGGACCAATATCTCGTGGACTCAGCTTGCCTTTGCGTCCAAACCGAATTACCCCCTTCCAAGGAGATACCTTCAAGAATACCCTATCGTTTTCACAGAATTCAACAGGTTGGCGCTTTGGGTCTGCATATATCTTTTTACGATCACGAGCCGCTTTTAGTTTCTCCAGAGCTATCTTGACTTTATCAGAAGTGATCTGCACAATTTCCGGTCCGGCACAATGCTTCTCACCCGGTTCAAGCCAACAAGTGGGAGTGCGACAACGCCTCCTGTATAACATCTCATATGGTGGCATCCCAATGCTAGAATGATAAGAGTTTTTATAAGCAAACTCTATCAAAGGGAGATGAGAATCCCAAGAAACACCATATTCAAGCACACATGCCCTAAGCATGTCTTCAAGAGTCTGAATTGTTCTTTCAGACTGACCATCCGTTTGTGGATGATAAGCAGTACTCAGATGAACCTGTGTGCCAAGCTCACGTTGCAAGCTTTTCCAGAAGTTAGACACGAAACGAGAGTCACGGTCAGAGACAATAGAACAAGGTAAACCGTGACGAGTGACTATCTCGTTGATATAGAGTTGAGCTAGGCGTGTCAATGATGCAGATTCGTTTGTAGCAAGAAAATGGGCACTTTTGGTCAAACGGTCAACAATGACCCAAATCATATTATGCCCTTTCAGTGTCTTAGGTAGCTTGGTGACAAAATCCATTGTAATATGATCCCACTTCCATTTTGGAATGTCAAGCTATTGCAGATTGCCATAAGGCTTTTGATGCTCGGTTTTGAATTGTGCACATATTTGACTCTTCTCCACAAATGAAACAATGTCTCTTTTAAGAGTAGGCCACCAATACAGCTTCTTGAGATCATAATACATCTTTGTAATACCTGGATGAATAGACAACCTGGAATTATAAGCTTCCTGTAATATTAGATCATGGTTGTCTCCAATTAATGGTACCCAGATTCGGGATTGAAAAGTCTTCAAACCCCGACTATCTTCAGCTATCTGATCCTTTATCTTCCTCATAATCTCAGCTTTTAGATTCTCCTCCCGTAGAGCCAATTTCTGTGATTCTTTCAATTTTGAAATGATATCAGGAACCACAATTAGCTTCATGAATTTGGCTTCAGTTGAAACCCCTTTTCTGCTCAAGGCATCAGCCACTACATTAGCTTTGCCCGGATGATAACGGATCTCACAATCATAGTCTTTGATTAACTCAATCCAACGTCGTTGCCTCATATTGAGTTCTTTTTGAGAAAAGACATATTGTAAGCTTTTGTGATCCTTGCATATAACACATTTTGTGCCATATAAATAATGTCTCCACAGCTTCAATGCAAATACTACTACTGCGAGTTCAAGATCATGTGTTGGGTAGTTCTTTTCATGTGGTTTTAATTGCCTGGAAGCATAGGCAATTTCTTTGTCGCGCTGCATTAGAACACAACCCAATCCAGAATAAGATGCATCACAATAGACGATAAATTCCTCCGACCCGTTTGGCAAGGTAAGAATCGGAGCTTCACATAATAACCGTTTCAAAGTTTGAAAGGATTTCTCCTGTGCATCAGACCACACATAAGCACCATCCTTCCGTGTCAATTTAGTAAGAGGACCAGCGAGTTTAGAAAAGTCACGAATAAACCGCCGGTAATAGCCAGCTAGACCAAGAAAACTCTTGATCTCCGTAGGACTTCTGGGAACTCCCCAATTCATCACAGCTTAAACTTTAGTAGGGTCTACTTTAACACCTTCACTGCAGATAACGTGACCAAGAAAATGCACCTCCCGAAGCCAAAACTCAATTTAGAAAGCTTGGCATAAAGTTGTTCTCGCTTAAGAGTTTCGAGAACAAGACGAAGATGTGATTCATGTTCAGCTTCGGTTTTTGAATAGATCAAGATATCATCAATAAATACTATCACAAACTTGTCCAGAAATGGACGACAGATTCGGTTCATGAGATCCATGAAAATAGCAGGTGTATTGGTGGAGCCGAATGGCATCACCAAGAATTCATAATGGCCATAGCGGGTACGAAAGGCCGTCTTCGGAATGTCTTCAGCTTGTACCCTTACTTGATGGTACCCTGGTCGGAGATCAATTTTAGAGAAGCAAGTTGCCCCCTGCAATTGATCAAACAAGTCATCTATACGCGGGAGTGGGTATTTATTCTTTACAGTCCGCTTATTAAGCTCCCTGTAATCTATGCACATTCGCATAGTCCCATCTTTCTTCTTGACAAATAGAACTGGAGCTCCCCAAGGAGAAGAGCTCGGGCGTATGAAGCCTTTGTCAAGTAATTCTTGAATTTGATTCATCATCTCGCGGACTTTAGAAGAAGCGAGACGATACGGAGCTTTAGCCACTGGAGTAGCTCCGGGAACAAGATCAATCTTATAATCCACATCCCTGACTGGAGGCAGTCCGGGTAATTCATCTGGGAAGACTTCAGGATATTCTGACACTACCCTGATATTTTCTACTAGTTGCTTCTCCATATTAGTATTAATAACATAAGCGAAATAGGAGACACAACCTTTTGTAACAGATTTCTGAGCTTGAATCACCGAAATGATAGGAATATCAGACTCCCGTCCTTCTCCCCTCACAATAGCATAAGACCTGTCGGCTAGAGGAAATCTAATTATCTTCTTAGAACATATAATTTCAGCATCTCCACTGCTGAGCCAATCCATCGCGATCACAGCATCAAAGCCCGCAATAGGCATCATAAGGAATGAAATTGAAAAGCTATGCCCATCGATATAAACAAGTGCTACCGGAACTTTTTCGGTAACTGGAACTACTTTACCGTCAGCCACTTCTACTCTAATTGGATCAGTTAATGGGGAAACAGGTAGTTGTAGCTTTTGCAATAAGATACGGAAATAAAAGAGTAAGTAGCTCCAGAATCAAACAATATACATGCTGGGGTAGTTTCAATAAGAAAAGTACCCGTGATCACATCACCCGCAGTCTTGGCCTCCTCGGCCGTCGTCTGGAATGCACGCCCTTTGGCACGAGGGGCGCCATCCTTCTTTGGCCCAGATGATCATCCTCCAGCTCGTGTGTTAGAACCCTATGGGCATTTGGCGATTCTGTGCCCAGGCTGGCGACATCTGAAGCAGACATCCTCCTTAAACTTGCAATCCTCCACTGGGTGGCCTTTGATACCACATCTAGCACATCTTCTGGTAGCTCTAGAACACTCACCAGAATGGGTGGAACGGCATTGATTGCACCACGAGCCTTCAGTTTTAGGCTTCTTGTAATCTCCAGATTTTGTACCTGCAGAAGATTGTCCTTTTAAAGGACTTGGGTTAGAAGAAGACTAGAACTTCCTCTTGTTGCTTCCTCCTGTAGATTCACCCCTGCACTGGATACGATCACCCTCCATTTGTCGAGCTATTTCAAAGGCTCGATCCAGATCACTTGCCGCTCTGACATGTGCTCTAAACTCCAAAGGTAATGTGGCAACAAACTTTCGTATCTTCATATTCTCATCAGTTAATAAATGAGGTACAAACCTCATTTTATCAGAAAAAGCACTGATGTGTTGCTCCATAGTCTTATCTCCTTTTTGGAGATTGTTGAACTCACGTTCCACGTCGTACTCAGTGCAGTACTTCTTCTGCACTTTCTCTGCAAATTGTTCCCAAGATAAAGCTTCAAGTACCTCCTTTCTGATAGAGGCTTTGACCGTGTCCCACCAGTATATGGCACGGCCCTTCAACATCCGAACTGCATACCTAACGCGGTACTCGGATTCACACTCGCAGGACTCAAAAGCCTGCTCCATCTCTCTAATCCACCTCATGGTAACTACGGGGTCATCACTCCCCTCAAAGGTAGGTGGGTGGCACGATAGGAATTTCTTGTAAGAACATGGCTTACGGGTTGGTCTACCCAAAGCCGAGTTGAGTAGAAGCTCCTTTGCAGTACAGAGCTCCTCCTCGAGGCGTCTGATATACGCCTGTTGCACATTATCAGCAGGTGCACCTTCAGAATGGTGTTGAGACTGCTCATCTGCAGCCTGCTGAGGTATATGGGAGGCTTCGTCCTCCATTTCCTTTAGTGCCTGTTCAGTAGCACCCGATTGTGCAGACATATTCAACTTTTGCTATATGAAAGAAGGATTATTCATTATAGCACTTATACTTACACATAAACATATAGACTAGCTATTAACAAGTACTTATCATATAACTCTCATAATCAAACCCCTTTACCCAATTAGGAACACTTCATAATGGTCGGGCCCGAGTTTGAGATTGAATACTCTTTCAAGTACCCAATTCCCTCAAACTTAGGCTCAGATACCTTTATTGTAACACCTCCTTTGAAACCTTAAAAATCAGTTAACATTCGAGTTTTCAAACTGCATGGGTCCGTTTGTAAATTGAATGTTTACCTGTTAGTTATCCTAACCGAATTTCAAAAGCAAAGCAGCGAAATTTTCAAAAACAATAAACAAACCCAAGCCTATCAAACTATTATAGTTTAAACACGTGTTTGGCCTATATACAAATATACAAAACAAAACTTGCCAAACACGACAACCGGTGTTACTTTAAACCAAACCGACCATTGTATATATATTATATACCAAAAGCAGTGTTCCACAAAAGCCCGTACAAATGCATAAGGGTTCCCGTCATACCAGGCCTGCCTATACTTTGTCTGAAAAAGGGAAACAACAACAGGATTAGCTATTTAAAATAGCTAGTGAATATAGACAGGTATGAGTGCAATAATAGCAAGTCATGAATGAAATATGAGCATACAATGTTATCCTAACATTTAGCGGTAAAGCTGACATGTCCAGCAGTGCTATATCTGGCAAGATAGCTAGTCTGACTCAATAACAACCACCGGGGAAAATCAAACACTGCCAACCGTGCTGGTTTCATCACCTAAGTGACTCCACCTGCTTGTTATGGAGCCAAAGGCTCATTAGGCTCAGCCAGTTAAGGCAATCACCCCAAGAGTTTAAAGGAATGGCACTCGAGTACCATTAGTCCCGAACAATTGCCCGAAGGCCCCTGAGACCCAACCGAAGCTGACCTTTCATACACACATGTCAGGACTCTTCACATAGCTCATCATTATCTCATAATAGAGATCTTAGCATGCATGCTTTCACATATGAAATCATATATATCCAGATATCACAATAAATATGCATGTATTTAAATACATGTCAAATATATCATTCATCATGTCAATAACTTCTTTCAAAGCTTATATATATATATATATATATATATACAATTCTATTTGCATATAAATAGCATACCGTGTTCATTTAAACAAATAGCATTCAAAAACCTCCTTTATTGGATTCATACAAGTCGGTACTCACCTTGGTGCTCAAATATATATTTGTCCTTCCTTGGTACTTAATTACCTATTGTTTACATATAATTCCATTTAGATCACCACATATATACACATATACTAAAACTAGTGTTATATTCCTACTTATGTGTTTATTTGAGTAAAAATGTTTAAACCATACTAAATACCTCTAAAATGGTCAAAAAATGATACAAGAACATTACATACACTTAATCCATTAAAAAAACTAATTGTTTGCTGCAGCACAGGTCGCGCCGCGACATTCATTTAGGGGCACGAAAATGTGCTCTGCACAGCCATGGTTTCCATCCAAAACTCAAGTTTGACATTTCTTTAATTAAGTCCAGCTTTTGTATAAGTTTTAGGACATCAAAGGGAGTCTATAAACATCAAAATAACTAACTCTAACATCTTATTCAAGATTAATCCAAGAATTCTCCATATTTGACCCATTTGGCCAATTTCAAGAATTACAATCAAGTTTGCAACTTTAATACCCAAATTCAGTTCTAAACTACTTGTAAGTGACTTTAGAACATATTACAATCAAAAATTCCAGACTTTATTGGCTAATTTCGTTTTGACCAAATTTGACCTAAGTTGCAAAAATGAAGAACAAGGGAAAATGAGCTTACAAAGGATGAAGATGATGATGAACATAAGATTATGGATAGATTAGAGACAAGATTCAAGCTTTAATCTAGCTCCAATTGATCCTTGTTTGAGTTGCCTTCTTCAAGAACAAGAGCAAAGTATCGTGAGGTGTGTGTGTGTTTTTCGTGGTGTGTATGTATGTGTCTGAGAAGTGATAACTTAAGAACCGACTAATGGTTTTTGAGTTATCCACAAGGGGTATTTTGTTCCCCTTTTCAACATACAACACGACACCCGAATAACCGTTTCAACTAACGAGGATATTTTTGGAAACCTTGTTTGAAACCAGTTATTATTTTATAATTCTTTTCTATTTTATTACTATTTTTAATTCCACGTTTAGCTGACCAATTACTAATTTCTATTAATTCTTACAAATATATTCTTATTCAATTCATTTAAATAAATTTCACATACCAAATGGAGCACGCGAATAGGCCCGATTTGAGGATGTTACAATTATGTTTTGAGAAGAGACGAGCCTTGTTTATAAGTATTTTGTAACACAACTTGACGTGATGTTTGTAAACAGTACTTTGTACTTTGTGTTTGTTTTAATGAAATCAGCAAACGCTTCCGCAGCGATTTTAAAAAAAATGGCTTGAGAATTTACGTTGTTACAGTTTTTGTCATAAGTTATGGTTGTATTACTTTTTGTACGAACCAGAGGGTTCAAATATACTTTGTTTGTTTTTATTAGCTTATCAAATTCTGTTTATAGTCGAATAGCTTTTGTTTAAAGCTTTCACTTGAAATTAGAAAATTAGGGCGTTACAACTATACAAACAGAAATGTCTTAACCAGTTTTCATACCATTATTACAAGTTTTAATATGAGTTCGCAATCTTTTTTTCCAAACAAGATGTACCAAACTTTCAACATACCAGTATACATCTATTATTTGTTTAGCTAAAGTTAAACGAATAATTTATTCGGTTCATTTACAACCCTATTTGTATTTTAATAATAAGCTTCAAAAGAAATTACTATATGCTAGATGTAGAAGATTTAAACATACAAAATCAGAAGGTAAAAACCATAATCATTCAGCTAGAGTAGAATTTCATACAAAAGAAATCATACTTAGTCTAGAAATCTATAGCCAAAAGCACCTAAAATTAAAGATGTAACATACGTAGAGATCAAAATGTGACTAACCATCAATTTCTAGACCACAACCTTCGAACAATATTTGAAGAATAGATGATTAACCTTTGTATTTCTTGAACACGAGACTTTGATTTCTTGAACAAGACATTCAAACAGAAAACTTCGATTTCTTGAACAGCACCTTCGATTCTTGAAAAATGGTGGAGATAGAAGAAACCTAGAACTCAGCGGTGGCGGCAGTTACCGGATGAAGAATCAAACCATCAAACACCATGAACCCTAAAGTGTCAGATCTAATCTCAATGATGGTGGTAGGCTATGACGCAAGAAACCCACTAAGTTTCATATCAGAACTTGGTGACGCAAATGATGGTTCTTAGGCAACAATTGTGGTGGTGGTTCTAAAGGCTACGCAGCGGGAAGTGGCTACTCCAACATGCTAAGAAGTAAGTTCAAGCCCTATGGCAACATTCTTTATCATGAGGGTGGTGGCAGTACAGATGGAGAGAAATAGTAGACATGAGAACACATATCCACTCATGCACACACTTACAAAAGATTTGTTTGTCTTAGTAAAATCTATAGAAGCATACACAAAAATGAGCATAAATGCATAATAGATATGATTCTGATAAATCAGATAAATAAGTGAGGAGAATGTGCAATGCAACTCAAGAGGCTCATTTCCTTCCTATATTTTATATTAATATATTTTTACATAAAAGTTATAAAAAAACAAAAATTAAGCACAAAAACAAGGGTAATTATGTTATTTTACATTACTGAAATCAAAACAGAATACGGAATCAGATTCCAATTGTATTTTCTGCCAACCAAACAGGTTTCGGATTCAAATTCCAATTCATTTACAAATTCCAATCCTTTCAAAAACAAAATATGAACCAACGCCATGTGAGGTTAAAAGGAAGAAATTTAGAAGCAAGGATCTGGAGAGGAGTTTAGGTTTATGCTCAAATAGACCATTTCAAAAATGAGATGATTTGGAAAGAATTCTTTTATCTATTTTTCTTCACTTCCATTCATAAGTTTGTTAAAGAGGGAAAGAAAGAAAATGATTGAGAATAATTAACTTGTGTTATTGAGTTTGAAAGAAATTAAAAGAAATAGAGGAAAACTTGTTTCCTTCCAAGTTATTCCATATTTGACAAGATAACTTTTAAACAAAATAACTCATCTCTTTCCTTTCTTTTCTCTTCTTAACATTCTGTTCCAAGTTTTAGATACTAAGAAAAAGAATAGTAAAGAAAATTAAAGAGAAAAAAATAATAGAAGAAAAATGATAATAGTTTTAGTTTTTCTTGTTCTCAATTTAAAAAAATGAATTTTTTTTATTTTGTGTTTACGAGTTGAAGAGAAAGGGAAAAAACAAGTTATATTACAATATTATCCTTATTTTCTAAAATTATTAGATGTCATTGGGGTAATTTAGTTAAAAATGAAAAATCTTAAAAAAAATTCTTTTCTTTCAATCCAAATCTTTCAACTTTGGGAAGGAAAGTTTAGGACAGAGTTAATTAAATTTTTTGTCCGAATTCATTCTCTCCTCTTCCTAAAACAACTCAGGAACACAATCTTTATTAATTCGTTCTCACTACCTTCCAAATCTTTTCTTATCTGTCCAAAATAAAACTTTGGAATGCAATGTAAAAAAAAAACTTAAAAACACACAACTAAATGGTTTTCTCCCTTCACCCCTCTTTTCTTATAAAAAAATAACTTGAGAACATAACGTAAGGTATGATTTATTTTCATATTTTTTATTCACCGCCACATATCGCGGATACCCTACTAGTGGTTACAAATTGATACGTCCTGTGGATTGGAATTAGTTTATTTAATAAGATTACTAGAATAACAACATAACAACCATACTTATCTATACTATATTATAAAGCATTTAGGTCTTTTTACTTAAACTCTTAAATTTTAAGTGTTACCAAACAAAATTAGATATATTTGATAAGATTCTTATATTTTACTTTAATAACTAAACTTTACATATTTAAGAAAATCAAAGTCAATACAATTTTTTTAAAAGTCAAAGCTAATACAAATTAACTTAATTATTAAAAAATATTTTCATAATCTTCTTTTTCAATTATAGAGAACTAGAAAAAGTAAAAGAAATTGAAAAAAGATAAAGAAAATAGACATGTCACTGAATAAAAAATATTTACTATCACTGTATTACATAAATACCATACTTCCTACTTTTGAAAACGGACATGTTAACAAATAGAAATTATTCGTTACCGTCGCATTGCGCGGGTATCATTATAGTAAATACACACACACTACTATATTAAACAAACAAAAATCTTTCTCCTCTTTTAAAATTAAGAGTTCTTAATTTTCAACCACAATTAAATCTCAACCCGTCATTTTCTTTGTACTAATCTCAACCATCAGATATCAACTCTTTCATATCGTATAGGGTTTCACATTTTTGTTGTTTCTACAGCCGCTTCATTTCCTCTGCCCTTCTCTCCGCCCGCCTCCTTCCTCTCGCCGCCCACTTCCTCCCCATCGCTACCCCTTTCGCCTTAGGGGTTTCTTATTGTGTAATTAAGTATGGTGGATCTTGGGATTCGCACATGCCATTGATAGAATTTGTGTATAATAATTTTTACCACTCCAGTATTGGAATGTCTCTGTATGAGATGTTATACGGCCGCCGTTGCTGTACTTCAGTATGTTGATTAGAGATTGGTAAGGAACAGTTTGCAGAGTCTGAGATTGTTCAGTTTACTACTGACAGGGTTGCTATAGCCAGAGAAAAGTTGAAAACGGCCAGAGATAGACAGAAAATGTATGCGGATCCGCGTCGTCGTGTAGTAACGTTTGATGTGGGGGAGTTAGTGTATTTGAAGGTCCATCTGTGGAAGGGAGTGATTCGAGTTGGCAAACGCGGGAAGTTGGCTCCCCGCTACATTGATCCTTTTAGAATTTCGTCAGATTGTGAACGACCAGACGGTTACATTAGATCTTCCAGCAGAACTTGCAGGAATACATGATACTTTTAACGTCTGCTATCTAAGAAAGAGCAAAGTAGAAGATGAAAACCAGATTCTCCCAGTACAAGAATTGAAAGTTGATTCAAAGAAGAGATTGATAGAAGAACCTGTGGAACTGTTGGATCGTAAAGTGACCAAGCTCCGAAAGAAACAGATACCAATGGTGTTGGTCGAGTGGAAGCACAGTCTTGGTTTTGATTTAACATGGGAGACTGAATCAGAGATGAAGGAAAGATATCCCCGTTTGTTTGAGCAGGAAAGGATTCCGAGGACGGAATCCTCTTAAGGGGAGAGATTTTTAACACCCGCAGACCTGGGCTAGGAGATTAGCAGGGTTTGTGGTACGTGCTTAATTGTTTTATTATGATTAAATGGCTAGTTGTCTAGTTAACTATTTAATCTATATATATATATATATATATATATATATATATATGCATGTATGTATGTATTTTGTTGTACACATGTTTGGGTTTAAGTAATTAGAGATAGGTTTTTGCCACCTCTTCCTATTATGCATGTATACGTGTAGCTTTTGTGGGTAAACCATTCATTATCTCAAATTCAAAGAAAGTGTAGTGTGTGTTTGGTGTGTGTTCTCTGCCAAAGAAGAAGAAGAAGAAGAAAAGTAAACTTGAATCTTTGAAGATTTGATTGAGTGTTTGTTACTGTAAAACAAAGGTTGGTATATGTTTATTGTTGATTGTTATTAAGATTCTTGAAGTTTTGATATGAATTTGATAAGTTTAGCATGTATAACTAGAAACACCATTAATGGTGAAAGTTGATAAACTTGAGAAATGGGTTTTGTCATATAATGATGTTTAATTAATTTTGATGTGTTCTTGTTGATTTTTGACATGTTATATGAGGTTTGTATGTGTTTAAAAGTGTTTTTATGATGATTGAAGATGTTTAAAGTTGTATGTATGTATAAGTTTGTTGTTTGGAAGTTTTAGTTGAAGAAGATGATGATTTTCAGGGCTCATCCGACTTTCGGATGAGTCATGCGACTTTTATTATGTTTCATCCGACTTTCAGCTTTATTCGACTTTTTATTTTTTGAAAGTCGCATGGCAACGCGATGCGTCCGCTTATTTAACGCGACGCGTCCGAGAATTTTTGTGTGTGATGCGACTTTCTTTTCCTTTAATCTGTATGTCGCATGAGAAACCCTTTGATCCGTATGTCGCAAGAGAAACCCTTTGATCCGTATGTCGCATGAGAAATTCCTTGGTCCGACAGTCGCATGGGACCTTTGGTCCGACTGTCGCATGAGAAGATCAACGAGACGCGTTGAGATACTGGACGCGACGCGTTCAGTGTATTTTCAGATGAAAGCTTTTGTTTGACGAATCTTTTGGTTTGCCTTTTGTATGTGTATTTATATGTAAATCTAGCTTGTGGAAAATGAGTATGCTTGATATACTATATGAGAAGATATATTTATGAATCGGGGACTGATTTCTGGATTGTTGTATTCTCAGGAACTGCGAAGACTCAGTAATATTAGACCACTGAGCAACGTGATTGAAATCAGAGGTGAGTGGACGTTAAACACGGATGGTAAAGATTGCAGTTACTTTTATTGATGTGAAGCATGATTGTGGATTGAGATTGAACTGATTGAACTGCTGATTGTGATATTGAATGTTGATAACTGCTACATGACTATTTGGTCGATACGCACTCTTAGGATGATTTTGAGTTGCGTTTGAGAAGTCAGCTATACGTAGACTTGGGCTGGGCTTGTCTAACTGGTTAGTTGAACAGTAGTAGCCTTTCTGTTGCATTTATTGCTCAGAGGGGAGTTTACTATGCCAATCTAGTGGAAAGCTATCGGTAAACCTTTGCTTTGGCCGGCATTGGTTGTAGGTTCTGCGCCAAACCGCCGGTCTTCTCTGGATATGTGATTACATGATTGATGATTGATTGTGAATGTTTGCATTTGATGCTTTAGCCTCTACTCACTTAGCTTGGTGCTAATTCCCCTCAGTTGATGTTTTGCAGGTTGGTGTTTGTAGTTAAAGAAGGAAGAGTTGACCACACTCTGATACTTATTTTGAAAAAGAGACGAGCCAGTATTTTGTAACACCAAACAAATTGATGATGTTGATAACTTTTGAAACAAATGAATGTATATTTGTGAATATTGATCTTATGTAATCAAGTTAAGTTCTAATTAGCTTCCGCAGCGCGTTTAAAAAAAACGGCTTGTGATTTTCTGGTGTTACAATATCACATAGCATCAAACAAAGCAAAACAACAATCCAAAACTGTCGGATTTCACATGAAATCCGACACTACTATCGGATTTGCACCAAATCCGCATCCACCATCGGAATCCGCTTCTATGTATCGGATTTGAAGGAATCCGATACTTCTTCGGATTTCCACACTTGTATCTCAACTTGGCATCCACAATCGGATTTCATGTTTAGGATTCCATCATCGGATTCAAGCCATCGGATTTCAACACTAGGATTTCACAGTCGGATTTCAAAAGTTTCGGATTTCACATATCCGGATTCAACACCCGGTTTCCACTAGAATCGGATTCTACCTTCGGTTTTCATTATCACCACCAAAATCCGCAAACTTCAACCTTCATCATACCAAGAATCCGACAACTTCATAACTTGCATAAATCAACTTTCCAGTTTATATAATTCATATGCAAGTTCATAGAAACACATATAATCATGTTTAAACATTCAAGCATGCATCAAGAACACTTTTAACACCCAAGAATATCAAATCCGATACACTCATGGTGCATGTTCATTTCAACCTACTCAAAACCGTAGCATGTTAATACCAATCAATATCATGTTAACAAGAATTAAGAAATATTCATCAACCTTTGACTCTTGAATCACAAAATCCAGAAATCACAAAATCCGATTGCCTTCTTTTCTTGTTCTCTCCTTAGCTCTCGGTTTACACCCTCAAACACACATACATGCAAACTTCAAAGTGAAGTCATCTCTCCTTAATCCCACGTATATACACTAGATAGCATGAGGTGTCATGTTTTAATTATCTAAAAACATGCGCGCACACACACACACGTCCGTATACATACATATATATATATATATATATATATATATATATATGTGTGTGTGTGTGTGTGTAACCAACAATATATTTAATTAACAATAATCAATTACTCAATTAGTAATTAGTAAACACATTTAAATAATAATCCAAGTGTAACATACCCCAAAGCCTACATTTCCACTAGGCCCACTCTCAGGATGTTACAATATTAGTTCTTAGTGCATTTAAAAAGACAAAACTACCCTTACTATTTGTTTAATTCATTTTTAAATTCTAAAAATCATTTTCTTTTATTAATAAATAATCGAAATTTACAAATAAAATACTCTTATGTTTTTTTATTAATTTTCCTTTAAATAATAATTAATAAAAAAACACAAAATAAATACCCAAACTCCATTGATTCTATCAGTATTCTCCTTTCTTCTCTCTTTCCCTTCTCTCCGGCGATTATCTTCCTTGCCGGCGACCCCCTCGAACGAACACCCTCCCCACCATGAACCAAGTTCAAGAACTATTTTTCCTCTCTTATTCCCTGTGAAGATCAACTCTTGATCTGTTCCAAATTGATAAACATACATGAACGCGATTCAAAGAATGGAAGCCCTGGGTTGAATTGTAAACCCAAATGAACAAATCAGAAATCATAGATGATGGAAACACTCGATCTACTTGTCTATTCCTCGATTGTTTTTTGAGGTGGTGTTTATGGTGGTGGTGGTGGAGATGTTTAAGGTTTTTAGATTGAAGATGGTTTAGGTGGTGTGTTAGGGCGTTGGTTTAGGTTTTTGGGTGGTGGCCGATGGTGATAAAAAGAACGATGGTAGGCGGCAATTATGGTGGCTGTGTTGTGGACTGTGGAGAAAGAGAAAGGATGAGGGTTTGTGGGGAATCAAGGTGAGTGGGATGGGGGTGGTCTAAGGTGGTGGTAGATGTGAAGATTCGGAGAGATAATGGTGGATATGAAGGTGGTTGTAAATGGTGATGGGGGTGGCCGGTGATGGGTTTAGGGGAAAGGGTTGGGTATTTAGGTCTAAGGGAATAGGCGGAGATGGTGTGTATAAACAGGGGTTCGGGAATTTGGGTTTAGTTGTCACTTTTTCCGGCGAAGAGAAGGTGGTGGGTGGCGGTTGTTACATACCCAGGTGAATGGGTGGTGATGATTCAGGGTGGCGGTGGTTTCAGTGGAGGGAGGCGGTGAAGGTGGCGATGGTTTTAGTGGAGGGATGTGGTGAGGGTATTTAGACTGGTAAAGTTAGTTCCTAGTGGTAGCAGACAGTGGTTGGTGGTCTGTGGTGAGGATAGATGGTGGTTGTGGTGGTGGTAGGCGGCCTGTGGTGGTGATGGTAGACGAATTGTAATGTTGGATAGTCGTAGTGGGACGTATTGGAGAGAGAGAGAGAGAGAAGAGCTCGGGATCGAAAGAGAGAGAGACAAAGGAGGGTTTATTATTAGTTTTCTAATTTTTTAAATAATAATTATGTATTATTTAATTATTTATCAATTATATTTAAAGAAATAAAAGAATAAATTAAGAACAAAAGGGCATTACAGTCTTTTCAAGTAAAGATGGACTAACATTGAAACGAAATTCAAATCATAAGGATCAATGTCGTAATTTTTGAAGCACAAGGACTAAATCTGAAATTTCATGTAAACCACAAGGACCAAAAATGTAATTAACTCTAAGATTTAAAAATCTTTAGATCATTGGATAATAGAACACAAATGACATCTATTAAAAAATTAATATTACAACGTGTAAGGATAAAATTACATTTTTAAACTATAATAAGCAGTAACTAATCGAATACAACATCTTTTAACTCTAGACTTCTTAATATCTTCATAATTCATGAGGTTGAATTCATTATTAGAAGAATTAAAATCATGTAGGTTAAAATTAGGAGAGTATGCTGCAACTTGAAGTTTGAAATTATATAGAAACCATCTTATCTAAACTCAAACTCAAATGTAGTAAGCAACGTTTTTCTAATGGTTGCAGTCAAGGTTGTAAAAATCGCTCAGCAGTATGACAACGATTAATCGATTTCTTGGCGGGGACCCTAATTTTTAAAAGGGATTTATTTAAAAAACTAAATATTAACAATATCTTAGCAAAATAAGTCAATCATAAAAAACTAAAAAGTTTAACAAGCTTAAAAATTAAAAGCTATAAGTCCATAATTCGTTTAATAAACTTACATAAAACCATAAGTCCAATAATCCATATCGTCTTCTACTATTCATCTCCGCAATCTTCCATGATTTAAACTCCATCCGACTCGTATTCACCTTCTTCATATACTTTCTCCTCACTCTCGGGCTCAAAATCTTCCTCAAAAAGTTCTCTTGTATTTGTTCTAGAACTTTGTTGGGGTGTTAGATGTTCATCCACTCCTATAGCTTCACAAACCAATTCCCAATGTGATTCGGGTTGAACTTCATCTCCATCACGTTTCTTGCAATCAACAATCCATTCTCGAACCAAGTGACTATCATTGATAATAACACTTCAATATTCCTATTTTCTCCTTTTTTCCCATCAAATTAGCATTGAATTGAACATAAACAAGATTGTTCAATTTACTCGCCTTGAGTTTATTTCTTTTCTTTGTATGTATCTACAAAGTTAAAAGCAACAAAGTGATGTACAATTATACAATAAAGTAATATATAATTATAATTTAAATAAATTGGTCGACATATAAAGTCTACTAGCCCCTTCAAACGTGCTCCAATTCCTTCCACACCCCGATAAACTACTAGTTAAAGAAAGAATCTCTATTGCAATCTTTTTCAAATGAGGAGTTGCACCATCAAAATTTCCCCATCATAGTCGGAATCATTCACTTTACATGTCGTAATTGCAAGCTCCTTACCAAATCTATCCATTTTTTCTTGTATTTTGGCAACTCAACAATTAGCACTTGCTTTTTTCATCCCTAAATCTCCATAAAATATTGTTTCCAAAAGCTCAAGAACCACATCGGATACATTGGGATCATGTTGGATTTCCGAATCCTTATAGAGACAATAAGGATTTAAAAGATAAATCGTCAAATGCAGAATTGAATATAGTCTACCATTCATTTTCGTCTCTATGATATTCATGTAAGATTCATAAGCCTTTTCATTTACCACCCAAAACATAAATGATTTCTTCTTTTGCTTTTTTCAACTCTTTAACCAAAACACGTTGAGGGCTTCCAATCCACATCAACCATTCGAAGGACTTTGACCAAAGGGGAAAACACCTTTAAACATAGTGATACACCGGACCAAAATGTGGTACTTAGCACCATTCCATATGTGGTTTTCCTTTTAACAATATTGTAAAATCTACACTGCTCCCATTTGGTGCTAGAGAACATGTCTTAATTGCTCGTTTTTTTCAGACAAACTTTGTAACGTTAGAAAGGCAGAAGCAAATCACGTGACACCTGGTTGGACAATATCCCTTTTCTTGGTGAAATTTCTCATCATAGCCAACGCTTTGTAGTGAGAATAAATGAAGATAGTTAGTTTCTTTGCTTGATTTAGGACTTCCTTATACCTTGGAATTGCACTAATATCTTGAAGAACATAAAAGTATAAAATTAACACGATAAATAAAAGTATAAAACATGTTAAAAAATATAAATACATTCAAGCATAGGGTTAATGATATGCATTGCACATGACGTCCAAAAAAATCTTTGGCCTTGTCACTTTAAGCAACTTTGCCGCTCCCATATTATTTGAGGTATTATCGGTTACAATTTAAACAACATGTCCGGAACAACTTCTTGAATGCAAGCTTCCACATACTCATATATGTGCTCGCTTGTTTATGCATCAGTTGAATATTCTTTGAAAGATAAAATATGATACCCATCTTTGAATTTACACATAAATTCATAATGCTCATTTTCTTTCGATCGAACCAAGCATCCTTCATAATCGAGCATCCATCCTCTTTCCATTAATCTTCGTTTCTTTTCAAGAACTCTTTTGTTCCTTCAACCTCTTACTTTAGAAATGTGATGCTCTACTCATATCTAGTAGGAGGTGAAAGCCCGGTTCCAAATTGGCCAACCACTTCCAATAATATTTTGAAGCTATCCCTTCAAAGGCATGAAATGGAATCACAAACTCATATGTCCACCTATTAATGTATTTCTTCGCTACCCATATTCTATCTTTTCGAATAGCATTGTGAAGGTCAACATTTTTACCATTTTCCTTATTTAAAGCCTCCTCGGGGTTTACGTTATTAGCAAATTTATTCATGGGGATAAAAAGTGTGGTCCCTTCATGCTCCTTAAAGAATCATATAGTTCATCCACATCAATAACATTTTCATTAGTATCAACTCTTCATTGAAGCATCGCGACATTTTAACCGATCATCTTAGGTAGACTTTGGACATGAAGCTACTTGTCATGTAACATGTGCAATATCATTTTAGAAACCCCCTACTAACCACTTTTCCACACAAGTTGCATTTGATTTTATCCAAGTTGTTGGGATCTAGGAAAACACCATAGTCCTTTCCCCAATATCCTTTGATTTTATTTTAGAACCAGCAACTGTTGATGAAGTGGATGGTGAACTAGCAAATATAAATGCAATTCTCAGCGGTCAATTACTCAATTTATTGAAATCAAAAGGATACACCATATAAGCATATCTTTATGTAAGAATGAAAACCGAATTGTAAAAACTGATCCAAGCAAATTGTAATTTGGATGTTTTATTTGGATCTTAAAATTGTTTGGATGGATTGGATTCAACTTTTCAAAATCGAAATCCAATTGGATTTACTCAATCGGATCGATTAAACCTATCCATCCAAACGTCCACCCCTAGCGCCGATATCCGCCTAGGCGGTGATTAATCAACCACTTAGACCGATTTTTACAATACTTGTGAAGTAATCTTGTAACCCTGTTGGAGATACATATATGATATGTAAATAAAGTAATACAAATTATAAAAAAGTTAATGAGACTATACAAATGATATATTTAATATTTTACAATAATATAAAATTTGTTTTACCGTATACTATCCGTATAAATCGCATATTTTAGTTACATACAGATTTCATTAGAATAATTTGAAATTTAACTTATCTTCTAATATAAATAAAAGACTAACCTTTATCAATTTAATTAGAAGAGCTTGACCTTTATTTAATCAAAATTAAATCCTATCCATTCATTTTATTAAAATTAAAAGTCTAATTTTGACTTTTAGTAGTCAAAGTTAAAAACTCAATTTTTAAATTTAATTTTAATGGGAGATAAGATAGTTACTAAAAAATATTATTTAAATTTTAAAATAAACGTTAAAATATTTGTGTACACAATATATTTACGTTATTATAAATCAAAGTATTTGTGAATCATATAATAAGATTAGAAAAACATATATACTGATTTAATATAATAATATTATATTATTATCTAATTCAAACTTTTAATCCACTACATTAATTTAGGAATAAATATTCAAGTTCTTTATCATCATATATGATTATTAGATGATACAAATCTTACCGTAATTAATTTTTACATTATTTTTAAAGTTATCATCAATTACTTTTATATGTCAACCAACTTTAATACAAAACTATTTTAGTTTTCGAGAAAGTCTCATATTAAGTTTTTCTTTCGTCGCTACAAAATAATTATATATTTAGTTAAACAAATATAAAATAACAATTTTATAATTACCCGTATATTTACACAAACATTTAAACTAGTTTAAATAATATATGTTATATAAATAACCATATGATAAAATAGGGTTTAGTTCACCAAAATCTATCTTATTTATCACGTTTTGCTATTGTGTGTATCAGACTTTAAAATTTTCTATTGTGTGTATCAAACATTTAATTTGTCGCTATTATGTGTATTTAACTTTATATTGTATATACTAAACTTATATATTTTTTCCTTCTTTATGTATCCAAAATACATACAATAGCAACAGATTAAAAGTTTAATACACACAATAGAAAATTTTAAAATTTGATACATACAATAACAAAACGTGACAAGTTGAATACATTTTGATGAATTAAACCTGATAAAATATATCTACCGTGTATGAGTAAATTATGAAATTTACAGCTTTTTTTAATATGAATTAAAAATGTGAAAAATACTTGCCCCTTTTTAATCTGGAAACATTACGGGCCGTGTCATCTTTTAGATTGGGCCTTTGGCATAAAGCCCTAATCATGATGAAAGCTTAAAATCTGTACTTGAAGAAACCCTAGGACTGGTGGTTCGTAATCGTATCTCTCTATCATCCGGCAGTTGAGTTCATCGGCGATCCTCAGCCATGGTAGAACCTCTAAATCTCTCGTATTTCTCAATTCTTAATCGTATTCTCTATCAAATGTATCTTAGGGTTTGTATTCTGTATTTGATCAGTAGTTTTTAGTATATTGAGCTGGAATAAAAGCTTGACCTAATTAAACAGGCACTGTTATATATACGAGCGTGAGTATTATATGACTATTTTTTCTTGTGCTGGAGTGAATTTCTCGATCTGTGATATGGATTTTTACGGCGTTATCTCATTTTAATATTAGTTGGGGAGATCATCTGCGCTTCTTAGAGCAGTTGCAGTGTTTAAGGATTTAAGTGATCTGAGACCCTGCACCGATGATTTCATCTTTGTTTATTTGTTATAATGTGATTCTAGAATTAAATCACCATTCTTATTGCTCTTTTTTGTCATAACAACAGCAGTACCCTCTAGCCATAGGTAGAGACTATTAGATTTTGATTAATAGGCATGCTTTTCTGTTAATTACTTTCTGAGTGTACTATATATCTTCGATTCTTCCCTTGGGATTACAAAAGGAAGGTGTTTTCGGAAAAGGGATTATGGAGGATTATAGAGGGCTTGGGAGTCTAGTTTTCATAATCTCAGCCCTCTAATCTCGTTCATAACATAATCCCTCGTAAGCCCCCAAAATAAAAGCCTTTTCAAGTAGCTTATGGCTTGGGTGGGCTTAGGATTATCAATTGATCAGCCCAGCCCCAGCCTTAGCTCCAGCTAGTTTCACAAAACACGCCCGAAGTGTTATTGGCCTGTCTTCTTGTTCAAGTGTCGGCGCAATATAACATGTGTTTTTGTTATTGTTCTAGCTGATAGATTTTGAAATGAACGGGATTTTAGTCAAGGTTGTAAAACTCGCTAGGCGGTACTCGAGCGGCCGACTAGGGTGTAGGGAGTAATCGGCCTAGGCAGGGAGTACTCGGGGAGTATTCGGATTGAAACTTTAATATATAAATTTCAAAACTATATTCATGGGACTATAAAATTACAAAATAACTACTCAAACAAGCTGTTAACTCATGACACGAGGAAACTGGTTATGTATTAATGGCTTTAATTAATGAAACCAGGGAGACTAAGTATTTATTAAAAAAAATTAGGATCTAGTTATCCTAAGTTTGACCGAATTGGGGTCGAGTTTTGCATTACTCGGATTCACCTCAACTCGGCAAGATCACCAACCTTGTCGGGGAGTACTCGGCCTTTGAAAAGGAGTTTTACAACCCTGATTTTAGTAGTTGTTAGTAACATTGTTAATGATGTTTCTAATATCGTCTTACTACTTACTATGATTAATTCATCATATCTGCAACATAATCTCAAGTTTTTAGATATTTGTTGTATTAATTTGAGGGAAATGCTTCTTACTAGAAAGTTGATGTTTTTTTTTCAATTTCTTTCTTGATTTGTAGGTTAACGTTCCAAAAACTAAGAAGACTTACTGCAAGAACAAGGACTGCCGAAAGCACACTTTGCATAAAGTGACGCAGTACAAAAAGGGAAAAGATAGCTTGGCTGCTCAAGGGAAACGTCGTTATGACAGGAAACAGTCAGGTTATGGTGGACAAACCAAGCCCGTCTTTCACAAAAAGGTAACTATTTTGTTTCAAGTTTTATCATATATTTTTCTTTGTTTTATGATAGCTCCAATTCGCTCTTAGAGTACATGAAAATTTGTCATCTGATTTGCCATATAGCATTTTGTGATTTTATTCTGCGGTAGAGCTGTATAACAAGGCCGGTGTTGTTTTGGAGATTAGTAAAACGGATAAAAGTGGACGATTTCTAGTTGTAGACACTTGCTTTTTCTACCTCTTTTTGGAAGCTTATGAATACTTGATGCATAAAATATGATTACAAAACTACACTGTTACGACAAGAATCTAATTTGATAAAGTAATTTTGGAGGTCATAGGCCATGTATCATCAACACTACAAGTTACTCTGCTTTAATGTAGAATAGACATCTTTTTTTAATATGATCGAAAACAAAAAATTCCTCCCCAAAATTACTACAAAAGTACAAAACCGGTTTAACTATATATTGCTTTAACTTTATGAATATTGTATAATTGAAATAATTCCTTATTTAATTTAGAGTATATAGAGTTCGCATTAGAGTTGGGAATGTTTTGCTGTAAAATTCACAATCTAGAACAAGTTTTTTGTACTACATTACTGTAAGATTTAGCGCTAGCATAAGAATGCAATCATTTGACTTTTTCACCTATTCCATTCTTTTGACTACTTTGATCTTGTTTAAGTTTTTAGAATTTTCTCGTCTGATTCATATTCTCATGTAAACGATATTCACGGACCGAGTGATTTCCGTCTTTAGTTTTTGTACATGTACTCTCACAGTTCGTTTCATTTGATCAACTTCCTTTCTGTCTGTCTACCAGGCAAAAACCACAAAGAAGATTGTGCTGAGGTTGCAATGCCAAGGTTGCAAGCATGTGTCCCAGCACCCGATTAAGGTTAACTTTTTTGTGAATTGTATATTACACACGGGCGTGTGTGCGGTTGCTGATGATCTTTTTGTATGCTTTTTTGTGCAGAGATGCAAGCATTTTGAGATTGGTGGAGACAAGAAGGGCAAGGGAACCTCACTGTTTTAATCTGCTATAATTATGATTACTATTATGTGGTATTTTGATATATTTAGACTTATAGATGTTATATTTCCTTAAAGTTTTTATGCAAGAATGTGTTTGCTTATGGTATTTTGCATTCTGTTTTGTATGCAGCGAACTGTGTTACTGTTTTTATGGAGTTCTGTTTTGGTAGCTTTTGAAATGTGTATTGTTTAAAAAATGTCTCACAAAATGTGTGAAAATTGAAGAATTACGATAAAGAATGCGTTATTGAGGGGTCTTCCGCACGCGGTTTTTTTTGTTTGGGAAGGTAGATTGATGCTCAAAATCAAAACAAGGTAGAGCTGTAAACGAACACAAATGAGGCTTAATTGTGTTCATTTGTTTAATTTTAGCCGAACGAATAAATAAATAAACACGAATGGATTTTGTATTCGTGTTTGTTTCTTTAACTTTAGCTGAACAAATAAACGAACATGAAAGATTAACGAATAAGCTTTAGCTCATCTCTCTTCTCTCTTCTGTCAACTGGATGGGAAGGGATCAAGACCTTTCTCGCTGGGCCTGCGTACGCATAAAGTCTAAGGATTCTCCCGTGTGTTTGATTGTTTAAAAGATTGGTTAGTTCGTGTAAGTTTTTTTTGTTCGTGTTCATTTGAAAATCCTGTTCATGAACGTTTGATTCGTTTACGACCCTACATCAAAATGCACCAAAAAGCCACCAACAAACAGATCTAAACAAAAAGAAGAAAAACATCACGAGGCAGCCCAAACAAAAGGACCGAGTAATGCCGAGTAGGGCCGAGTAATACCGAGTAGGACCGAGTAATGCCGAGTAGGACCGAGTTTTGACCTTATCCGAGTTATATGGCCGAGTACCCCCGACTCGCCTTTGTAGGTGACCGATTTCCGAGTACTCGGCCGCCTAGGCCGAGTTTTACAACACTGAAATATATAAATAATTTATTAATTACTATCGCACAAATCATCATTTAACTAGCGCATCATCTTTTTTTATACACAAAAAATTAAACCTCACTCACCAGTGTGATAAGTCTCACAATTCCCAATAATTTGGTTTCACCCCAGGTTTACGATGTACAAAGAGCTTTACGAGATTTATGATATCTAAGCATGCGTTCTTCCTCATAGGGTGATTATATCTAGATTCCCCCTATAATCTAAATAGCTCCCTTTGATGTGACATTTGTGAGTGTAAAACATACATCGGAAGAAAAAATTATGTCTGTCATACAACACACTAAAGTGGCGTTCTCCTCATCACCCCAAATAACCATGATGACGGAGTGTGGGAACAACTCAAACAATGGGGTGGTGGAGGCTACTATGGTCAACTCACCCACATTATGTACTTTTAGAGCATAAGGAGTGATTACAAAACTAAACTTTAACATACAACCATGTTAGCGTCAGCTCTCACCACATAACAAATGGTGTGATCACTCTCCACCATATTAAATTTTGAAACCCAGTATCATACAACTCACAAATTATACTATAAATAACAAAAGAAAAACATCACGCCTCTCGATTCGTGAGGTCAACACCACGTGACACCATCACCTGATGTGATAACCCCTCTCCATCACACCACCACATTTTATATGCTCTTTGTTTGGTTTTGGTACTCATCAAATTTAAAATCCCTTTGCCTGTCTTAGGTTTTTATCACGTTGAATGAATGTGAACCACACTTAAAGTGAATAGATCGTGGAGTGGTGGTGGAAGGGAGGACAGGTGAACAAGGAAGCTACCCACACCACCACGACATGGTGGAGATGTGGTGTGATGGAAACCAAGCGCCAGGTATGTCGTGGTGATAGTTTTATTACTTATATTTGATCGACGGGTTGAGTGCTAAGCCGGTCGTAGCATTTAGTGTGGTGGGAAGCAATCACATTATGGCTAAGTGGCGAGTTGCTTTGGTCCTCACCGTACCATGTTCACTTTCCAGTTCCATTACCCAACTCGTTACTTAGCTATTGTGTTGTCAATCCCAACCAAACTAAATAACAATACCTAGTAAATAAAAATATAAATATAAATGAAGATCTATTAGTACAATGGTTTAGACTTTAGAAAGTTACTTAATTTCAACTAATAATGCATCAATTGTTTATTGTCAACACTAAAAGGAACTACTTTTTAACATGTGTCCCCCCTTCTTTTGTAGGCACATCTGCATCTACATGAGACATTAGTAGAAAGCAAAATAGTTTCTAGCCCAAAATTCCAACTTTAAACAAATTTGGGCTAATGAGATTATGAGGTGCCTTATGAGCTATGTGGTTTTATCACAAATATATTTTGTTAGACTTCACTTTATGCAGATTAATGTTATTTGGAACTATCTTCACAAACATCCTAATGGTTTTAAATCTTGGAATCATTGAGGTTAATCACTTTTCAATTATGAGGGACTTCAAGAATCAATATATGCTTGCAACACTTAATCTTAATGGTCTTCTTCCTCCTGATATTTGAGTTAGAGAAACCAACCCTGCGATTCCCGAATTCCATGCTCGATTTTCGGTCACAAGAACAATGTAAGAGTACCAGATCTATAATGATACTGTCATGGACTCATTCCATTGTTTATATGCATTAGTTTTTTACTATATACATAGAAGTCATACATACATCCTCATGCATCTTTAAGAGGTGCATTACTTTTAGTGTATGTAGTGTTTTGTTGATTGGCTACATCACTGTCAAATATATGCATAACTCTGTTTTCAAATCTATACACATAGATACTTGTGACTGTATTCATTCAAACTTGATGCATGATTGATCAAAGGAAGCTGCTTAATATTTTGATTTATTCCTGTAATTTTTTATAATTAAAAAGTCAGTGATTTCTTAAATATGATTAATAAAAAATCCTGTAATTTTAAAAGACTGTTTTCAGAGATGATTGAAACATACAAACAGTCAGGAGGGAAAAAATTCCAATTTTCCCATTTGTCCCTATCGTACAACGTTCTCTCCCATGAAACGTTCTCCGCCCATCCCTACCCTATATGAAGGTAGGGGTGAACATGGGTACCGAAAATACTGAACCGTACCAGAACTAGTACCGGTACCGAGTTAGAGTTTTCGGTCCGGTACTCGGTACTTGAAATAATGCTAAATCGGTTTTCGAATTCAGCATTCGGGACAAGTACAAAAAAACTAGGTAAAATAGGTACCTATACCGTATATGAATACTCGGTACGGTATTCGATACCGTCTTTAAACCAAATTCGGTATTCAGTAAAATCGGTACCAGTTCCGGTACCATGCTCACCCCTATATGAAGGTTCCATTAAGAACTAGTTTAATTACAAGAACCGTGAGTATCTATGTAGTTTTTAAAAAAAGCAAGTACCAGTTTAATTTCATCATGATATAAAAAGGTAGACATTAATTTTTGTACCATGAACAATAATTTGAAGCATTCGAGATGATCCATACAAAAATGGCGTCTTTATTAGCCAAATAATCTTACCAAACGTAAAACACATTTAAAAAATTTTAAAGCAAACAATCGACGGAGATATGCCTGCGCACACTTGAAATAATATTGAGATCACAGAGGACCTGGGAAAACCCCGTTTTCCCTCTGCTCGTTCCACTTGTCAACCTGCAACGCCGTCATCAAAATAACCAAATAATGAACACGAGTAGTTTCCAAAAGGAAAGGTTCTATATCCTCCTACTCACTAGATTAAAAATAATCGTCAAAATCAAGAAATATGATCACGAAAGAAAATTAATAGATTTCAATTGTTACGAGGATGAAATAAAAATATTTGTATTTTCCTTCCGAAAGGGATATTGCCAATTAGTTTAACTAATAAACTTTAATTGAAGATTTGGCTACTCAAGTTTATAGGGATTAATCCCAAAATGTATATTTTTAACACAACAACCTACCGAATCGTTTTATTCCAATTAATATATATATTGTTGACAGAGCAGAGAAAAAGTGATCTGTCAACAAAAATGCCACGTGGAAATGATGACATGGACAATCAAACGGTACATTTCAAATTAATTGATAGGGGGTTAGATGAAAATTTTGAGGGTGTTTTATAAAATATTTGAGGGGTTTGTATGTAAATATGAGGGGGTTTTATAAAAAATTTATATAAATGTAATTAATTATAAGTTGTTTATAAATAATGTTTAATAACTTGTGATATTTTTTGTTTAGAGAAAAAATAATTATATATTTGAGACCGTCTCATTTTTATCTACGTTTTGATATAAATTTTATTGTAATATGACGTTTTTTGAAAAATTAGTATATATTAATTGTTTTATGCATCGAGAGCAACGGGTACGTAATTATTGTTTTTTTAATTAATATATTCTTAATTTTTCAGTGGGTATGTAATTATTATTTTTCTATTCAAGTAAATGCTCACAGAAAATTATAACATGGACAAATGATTGGTTTTGATTGGTAGAATGTGATAGACATGGACACATCATGTGTTTTGATTGGTAAAATGTGATACAAAAGGGGAGAAAAGGTTAAATGAATAAAAAAATGTGAACGAGTTTTATAAAAATCGTATATTAATGTAATTAATTATATGTTGTTTATAAATTATGTTAAATAACTTGTGATACATTTGCTTAGAGAAAAAATAATTATATATTTACGACCGTCTTATTTTTATCTACGTTTTGGTAAAATTTTTACTATAATATGATATTTTCATTAAATTAGTATATTCTTAGTTTTTTGTTAATTGTTATCCATCAATAACAGTGAGTATATAATTCTCAGAACAATTTATATGGTTTTTATATTCAATCCCTTTACGTATCATAGTTGATATAATAACCAATTTCTTGGTTTTTCGATAAAAGAGTTAAAAATATATTAAAAATTTTGTTTTATTATGATAAAATTTATATAAAATAGATAAGATTTATAGTGAACTAATGTATATGTTAAATATTCGATGCACTCAAAATGTTATTAAGAATATATTATATTGACATAACATGTTTAGTAACATGATGTTGTAAAATATTAAAAGTTTATATTTAAGCGTAAGAGATAATTAAAGCCCGGTAACATTATGACAAGAAGTATAAGATAAAACCTACTTATTATAAACAATACTTTAATATACGTAAAATCCATTAATAATGAATTATAAAGCTATGATAATGAGTTGTAATAATATTACAATATACATTGAAAAAACAATCGTATATTTTGCAAATGGAATGAATTTATAGGAAAATGGACGGTGGTCTCTCAGCAGAAGTGTTCTCAGAGCTCAGAGTACCGTATGTACGGTGGAACTTCGGAAAGGTTTTCATGAAATTCGTTTGGAAGAATGAAAAAAAATATGATTTATTTATTTTTACTCGATAAGAAGGTAAATTATTTAAATATCTAGGTTTCTATGTTATCATACTTATTACCATTTCTAATGTATTAGAGAAACAAAATGGCAGCACTCGTCCACCGTGACTTGATTCCTTCATACGAAAGCCGAGATATGGTTGGAAAAGTTTTTCTTTTGCGCCATTTTCAAGTGCAACCAATTTTTGACCAGCATCTGAGATATAAAGGTTATAAGGTTGTCCGCAATGAGTGGGAGATAGTGATTAGTAACAAAACAAATCTCGAGGCAGAGCCAGATAACAACTTTCCTATTTACCCATTGATTTCTCCAAGGTGCGTGACAAAACTATACGCAAAATGATGATTGGTATGTATACGTTCGGTGATTATACTAATAGTCTTATATAAATAACATAATAGTTTTATATTGCATGTCTTATTATGAATAATATTTTTATAGATGTTGGCAAAATTACCGGAGGAGGCCGACTACCTTATGGTGGTAGTTGTGAGTTATTTCTGAAAGATGAGAAGTAAGTTAATACTCGTGTTATATGTTTTGTAATGTTTATAAATTACGAATTTTGTTGTTCTATGGTTGGTAGTTATATTCTATTATAATATTCTCTAACGTATCAGTTATACTTTACTTATTAAAATGGGTGGTTTGATTAAGTTGATTGTGTATGATACTCTTAATATGTGTCCAGTTAGGTTTGCCGTTGCAATTAGAGATAAATCAATAATATTTGCATCTCGGGTTAAACTTATTCATCAGAATTCAAGTTAGAACTTGATTTTTTTATGTTGTATACATTTGCAATGCCATAAGATAATTCATTACAACTGTATTTATCATTTTTTTCAGTGAACATTTTGATTGCAACGGAATTAACCGAAATCGTATTTGAGCCAAGGATGTTGGAGGAGCCAAAGTAAAATATAGGATGTTATGTTAGTTTACTTTTATGTATTTGGATAAATAAATTCTTGGTTTTATATTCTTTATGTATCGTTCTGTGATATGTAAACTTAAAATTTTTCATGCTTGACAACTTATTTTAAGCTTAATGACCTTTTTACTCATTTTTTAAATCTAAAAAATATGTACGACAAATTTATACAAGTACATGCTATTTATTAACAAAACTAGCACATGTATACACGCATGTATATATATTAGCAAAACTGACCCGGCCAACGGCCGGGTATAGCACTAGTTACCTATGTTGTTGTAACAAGTTGAGTTTCTTGTAAGCATATCTAACACACATTTTAATTATAAATAACTGTTTTGGGCCAACCCGGCTCGATCTGTTTCAACCCATACCAAAAGGTCACCTCTGTGTGTGTGTGTGTTAAAAATTAGGGAATATAGCATATTGCTCACCCATTCACCCGGGCAAAGAGAACGATAGAATTTAGCAAACTTCTCGCATTCGGAAGCATCATCACCCTTTGCTGCCACACATCTGTAGTTGATCATCAATGAGCAAATTGTTCAAAGAAAATAAATATTGCTTTCAAAGAAGAAGGAATAACCGTTGCAGGTAAATTATCGAGTGAACAACGTGGGCTTCTTGTTAACAAGTCTTTTGTTTGTCACAGTCGATATAAACTCAGATGAGAGCTTGTTAAGAGCGAAATGAGTCAATAAATAAAAAAAATTAAAAAGATACATGTCTAGTGCTTATGGCTTTGTTATTTTTCTACTTATAGTTCTGCTCAGTCGTAGCTTTCTGCAGGTTTCTGAACATTATGATGAAATTATTAATTAGCTGATCTAAAGAAACATATCACCTCATGCAAGACATAGCATGGAATATATATTTTTTTGTTACAAGTCCCAGTCTTGATCTTCCATGCTCTTACATCACGGTTACAATTTTTATTGATTTGAAGGTTCAGCAGGAATATCTAAAATGCAATTATTCATTCTCTGCATAAATCATTCTTCTGATTCATGTAAATAATGTTTTAGGTAATAATGTTATCAAAAAAGAAGGTAAATATATGATTTAAGGATATGTATAACTCTTGAGTCACAACTCACAACAAAGACTCCATATACAATGCAAAGAAAAAGACCACATATAAAGCTATGTTCTAAGGATTGTGAACAGTATATGGGTACTGGAATACAAAGATCTGAAGGATTGTGAATGCAAAGTGTATGAACTCCAAATGCAGACGTGTATTTACAGACATGATAGACTAAAAGAAAACTGGAAGAAATATATTCTCTCATGCTAATAGATGCATAAGAGCTTAATAAGCACGGATATTATAGCTTGCATCATGACAAGTCAGTAAGTCACTTACAACGACATATAAAAATAGTGCTGATCAACAACAGTGATAGCATACCTGTGAAACTCTACATAGCGAGTGAAACAGTGTCTGCTTTGGTTTGTTGTAGGGAAACGGTAGTCAGCTGGTGCAGTCTTTAGTTCGATCTAAAGCAAGAAAATCATAAAACATTGCAGTAAGAATGACTACAAGAAAATAAAAGGTCCACAGTAATTACTTGAATAGAGATCAGAAATGTTACTTTGAGATGGTTTTATAGTATGCCATTCAGATGCTAATAACTGAATCAATAAAATATGACTATCTTCCAGAGATTTGTTGTTCTATTATAAGAATACTAATGCAAAAGAAAAAAGGTTATGTGGCCACAACAAGGTTCAAGTTCTATAAAAGTTTTAAGGTTATATGTTGTATACAATTTCAATACTAATTGCTAGATATATAATCTTATGTTATTAGATACTTATAAGTTCATTTATAGCTACAATCAAGCAGTTCACAAATCTTTGAACCAGTAGATACAATTGTGAAGATCAAACTTATATTACCAAAAAGCATGTCTTTGGTAGTAGTAGAATAAGTTATTTATGGTATTAAAACTAATATAATCTCATAGAGCAACGCAAATTAGTAATTACTCTTAATAAATGCAAAACATTAAACCACACAAATATTCATGGTTTGTGATCTTAGAAGACATGGTATATGAAATATAAATTAGAAAAAAACAAAAAGTTTAAAAAAACACTTATTTTTATAGGAAAATCGGTTATCAGTAATCAGTTCAAGTGAACAACCTAAGAAAATGATCGTAACAGAACAAATGAAATACATATGCCTGACATTAAGAAGGTCTGAAGTTTATGTTGTACCTAATACAAGTAAATATAATAATGTAGGTCATTCACAATGATACCACACAGAGAAGATGGTTGTGACCATTAATGATGATTGGTTTTTGGTTACTGAAGAAAAAAGGAAAAGTGGTTGATATTTTTAAATTTTGTAAGGATTGAAAGAGGCCAACTTAGGTTATTAGTATGTGGTAAACCAATTTAGGACTCATGACATGGATTAAATTAGGCTAATTGGAGGAGGCCAAGAACCCTCTAGCCCCTACTAGCTCTGCCTCTACCGTCACAGTCCTAAAATTAGCTTTGTTCGATGTGGGCATAACTCCTCAATATAATTAAAAGAAAATGTTAGTCACATTGGATCAGAAATTGGTGTCTTTTAGATAGAAAAAAAAGTTAAATACATGAATAACCTCAATGTCATGCATCTCAAAGTAAAGATTAAACAAACGCATTTGTTCTCTTTTTCTTGATTTTGACCATCAAACTCAAAGTAAAATCTTCAAGCAAACTAAATTATAACTTCTATCATTTCTGTTTTCTGTCGAATAAAGGTAAGCAGGTACTAACTATGGTTTCATTGTAGTTTAAAATAAACTTTATTTTCTTCAACAAAAGGCATCACACGTCATAACAATCTGTTAGCCAAAATCATCACTTGTATGGCATTGGCATTGGCATGGGCACCAAGTACTTAAGAGCAAGGGGAGACACTCCCCACCACACCTGGCTCTTCCCAACAACGCCACACCGCGATGGTGTGAGCATCATTCACCAAGCCATGGTGCATCCACTGTGCCTCCTAGCCCCTCCCACTCCATATGCTTTTAGTTATCTCCTCCCATTATATTCTGAATACGTTACAACTTACAACACCATATTCAAACAAAATCCTTCCTAATCTCCATTGTTATAAACTTATCATTTGCAACTCTAAATAAACGTCCGATTATTCGCCCTAATTCCAGTAAAAGAAATGAAAATCTCAAGATTAAACAGCCATAATATAAATAAAAGCAAAAAGCGAAAACCTAATCATACACGAAAATCATCGGAACATAGTCAAATCGAGAATCTATAGATCCCTAAACACAAATAGCAATGCAGAAATCAATCGAAGGAGTCAATCATACACTACACAGATCAAATCAAATAAAAAATAAGACAGAAATGTAAAAGAATATATAAATATGCAAGAAATTACAACAAAAAATCGCTATTCGATACCTCAGCCATGGATGATTGATTACAAAGGAAATGAAGAAGATGGAAACTTCGATTTAAGCGCACAGAATATGGAGAAAGTTTATGCGTTTGACGAGAGACCCAAACGGAGCAAAATAAAGACAAATGCTACATCTCACCCCCTTCTACTTTGAATATGTTTACACCTACCACCAAAACTAATATAAAAATAATAATAATTTCACTTATGATATAACATTGCTTCAATGTTATTGTATCCTTACTGGATGAATCAATTTTATAAGTGAAAATATCATCTCTCAATAAGTTAATATAAAAATGTGAAAAACTAGATGTACACGGAATAAACCGAAAGACCAAACCAAAAGAAACGTAACGAAAGCACTTGTATTCGGTTAGTGTGTTATGGAACTATAATCGCTAGTTGTAAATCAAATATGATATAACGATTTGCATCAATCTATTATTTTATTTTATTTTTTGGTTCTCATATGATCCAGGGTCATTACTTTCGATTGAATAATACCTTAAATTCAAACTTTTTTTATTTTTTTATGTGTATATCATTCTAATATAATATACAATTTTATATACACTTATTATAGAAGTGTATGTTATTATTTTTAAGGGTTTAGTTTAACAAAATGTATTTAACTTTTCATGTTTTGCTATTGTGTATATCGAATTTTATAAACTTTTATTGTGTGTATCAAACTTTTACTTTGTTGCTATTGTATGTATTTTGGATACAAAAAAAGGAAAAAATGTATAAAAACTATATTACGAGGTAATTCTGAGTTAAACTCCTCGTGTTAGCATGGAAGTCGGCCCACTGATGCCATTCTGGTACTAGAGTTCCAAACCTTCCCCTTAGCTCTATAAAGACCTTTCCAACTCAAGAGATGCTAAAGCTATTGTTAATTGGTCTTTCTAAGTCGGAAAGAGGGCTTTGGGCAAAGAGCAACTCGAAAGTACTTGACTTCAGTCCTGGGACTGAAAGACGTGACTTCAGGAGTGGATTTCGGAATGACAAACTTCGTTTACTTCCTGCAAATTGCTTATGTAAGAACTAGTAGAAAGAAAGGAATTTTGAACTAAATAAGGCAGCATTGATAGACCGTTGAATGAGAATGCTTGAGTGGGAATCGTCTTAGCAACTGGCTATAGACATGACTAAAAGCCGCCGGGAGAGGAGAGACAATCTTTCATGAGAGAGGGACGAGCGAGTGAGAGATTGGGAAAAAAAGAGGTTTAATACATATAATAGAAAGTTTAATATATATAATAACGACAAATTAAATTTTCGATATATATATAATAGAAACTTTTAAACTCCAATACATACGATAACAAAACGTGACAAGTTAGATACATTTACTAAACCATATATTTAATTATCATCCGGTCAAAACAATATGTTAATACTATCTATATTTTTTTCATATTTATTACTATAATTCTAAAATAAAGCAAGAGATAGTTTTTTTTTTGTCTTTTGTAATAGATAACTAGTAATCTATTAGCCCGTGCGTTGCATCGGGAACAACTGTGGATTATTACTATGTTTAAATTGTATTAAAACACAATGAACTTTGTCTTAGTTACACCATTATATACAAAAATTTTATTTTCTTAAAAATAATATAACCAACTTTTATAATCTTCACATTGTATACAACTTGTTATATAAAAGTAATGACAAAGTTCATTGTATATAACGGTAACTAAACAACAGACACATACAAAAGTTGTTTGTACATAATGAGAGGATTATAAAAGTTAATTTATTATTTTTAAAATTTTAATGTTGGTTGTATACAATGGTAACAAAACAACAGACACATAAAAAAGTTGTTTATACACATGAGATAATTATAAAAGTTAATTGTATTATTTTTAAAATTTTAATATTGGTTATATACAATGGTAATTAAGAGGTCACTGCATTTTCATGTAATTTGCTCTATTATAATGATGTCCAGCGCAATTGGTAAAGCATTTTTGGTCATCAATGGTCTCACATTTGAATCCTGTCGGCACTAATATTTTTTTTCTTCCTTTAAATTTTTTTTCTTTTCGGTTTTCTATTTTATTTTGTTTTTCTTTCTTCTTTAATTATATTTTTCTTTCAAAGTTTTTTTTTCACACTTAATTTTCTTCTTCTCTTTTATTTATTATTATTTATAATTTAAATTGTTATTATAAAAATCAACTTATCTTTTAGTTATCTCTTTTTTTAATCTGTTTGTTGTGCTGATTTCAAACTTTATACTTTTTATTAGTGTTTTTTATTTTAGTTAAAGGTTACTGTTCTATGTACATAGAAAAATTTATTTATTTATTTTATTATTATTCATATAACTTACAAATGTTATAATTTGTAAATAATAACAATATATATATATATATTCTCTTGAATTAAATTACATAAACATTAATATCTCAACGACTTTAAATAGTATATAAGAACTTATAAAAAATTGGTAAAAAATAGAATCAAATTCAATTTAATAAAAATATTGAAGTCGTAGCGCGTATTAGATCCAAGTTACGATTTTGAAAAATACATTTTTATTATCAATATCATATTTCAATAAATTTTATATCAAAATGTAGATAAAAATGAATTAGTCATAAATATATACATATGTAAACCAAACATTATATGTTAAAAGCTATGTTTATCCAACTAAATATAATCTTTTAGAATGATTTGGGAATACATTTTTAACAAAATCGGATCAGAATAAAATTTATATTGAAATATAGATAATTTGAAATGGTTACAAATATATATATATATATATACATACATATATGTATCGAATATTATATATTAAAAGTAATAAAAATAAGATAAAATATAATATTGTTTCCATAAATACATCTATATTAAAAATCATTATCTTTAAGTTTACAATATAGATTTCATAGTCTAAAGAATTACAAATAATCTAGAAAAGTGTTGTAAAAACAATTATTACAAAATAATTTGTAATCTTGTTATAAAAAATAAAAAACAAATAAAATAAAATGGTGCGAACCGAAGTATAAAGAGCGTAACAAAATACTAAACAATAGTATTATAAAAATGATACTAAGTAAATAATCTAGGTGACAATATAAAGTTAAGGCGATATGTAATAAAAACTAATATTTATAGAACATAAACTAAAAAAACAAATTAGAAAGTTGTAAAGTTTAAAAAAAAGTGCAGTGCCCAAGATTCGAAACCGGGGCTTAAAAATCATCTACAAATTCCCTTACCAGCTCCTCTACCCTACAATTTGATTCTTATATGGACCCTTTATTATATAATGGTTTTGCTTTAATACAGAAAAAGACAAAAATTTTCCCCCCTAATTGTATGGTATTATAATTAGTATGTTATGTAATTAAAAAGATAGATATAACCATATTCATATAAACATCTCAAAAATAAATTATAAATTTATCTTTAACTCTCAAACTTTACACTGCTTAACGATTTCACTTCTAATTTCTTTTCTCTCTTCTTTGAAGGTTTTAACCTCAAATTTTGGTTTAATGATTCTTAATTCTTAAACATCACAAATCATTTTTTATGAGTTAGTTTATTAAAATGTATCAAACTTGTCACGTTTTATTATTATGTTTATCGAACTTTAAAAGTTTTCATTGTGTGTATCAAATTTTTAATTTGTTACTATTGTATGCATTTTGTTTACATAAAAGGAAAAAAATATAGGGTTTACTTCTCCAAAATGTATTAAACTATACCCCAATTGTTAATGTATGTATCTACATTTCAAAAATATTATTGTATGTATCAAACTTTCAAAAGGTGTGTTATTGTGTGTATTAAACTTCTTATTATATATACTAAACTTATAATTTTTTTGCTATTTTATATAATCAAAATACGTATAATAACAACGAATTAAAAGTTCAATACACACAATAACATTTTTGGAAGGTATCCTTACACACATTAACAATTGGGGTAAGTTTAAAACATTTTGGAGAAGTAAACCCCAAAATATATAAGTTTAGTACATAAAATCAAAAATTTAATTCACACAATAGTGACAAATTAAATGTTTAATACACACAATAAGAATTTTAAAAGTTTGATATACACAATAGTAAAACGTGACTAGCTTGATACATTTTGGTGCACTAAACCTTTTTTATCTAGTTATTTTTTTTAAAGTCGTTTCTATACTTGAATACAGTTATGAAGGTAAATCTTCGACCAACATTTACAACTATCTCCACTACTATCTCCAAGTCCACTAACACAACCACACATTCACTAGTCACACATTTGTTGTATACAAGCATACTGATGGTTCCATTACCGGTTATAATGGAGGCTGGTAGCTACTTCCTGATTCTTTTGTAGCTGGAAAGACATGCTCATCCGCTATTTGTTTTGTCAATGTTTTGAATTTTCAAAGTTTTAGATATGGTAAGTTGTCTTCTTCTTCCTTGGAGTCTTCAATAATCATTGCTGCGAAACTCCAGTTCTCCGTCACCTCGCCACATTCATCGCACACTCTTGCTATCGGAGAAGAGGGTCGAACAAGCACGGGCTGCCAAAGAAGATAAAATATTGGTGAATAAGAAGCCAAGAAGGCTTTCAAGTTTTCATGAAGTTTGAGGTTGTGCCCAAGGGGGGTTGCATTCAATCAACCGGTTTCTTCAAGTTTAACGTTAAAAAATAATTAAAAGAAGTTTAGGGTTTAAATTGTTAAATAGTGTAAGATATAGGGTTAAAACATATTTGAAAAATACTAGTTGATAAACAAACAAACAAGATTTGTTTTTTCTATAAACTAGCCACTAACAACGAATAATTATTCTAATTGATTTCAATATTTATTTTATTTTGATTATACGAGTTACTTAAAAAAAGGTTCCTCAAGTTCATGTGTTCTACTTATATGGTTTACTTCACTTAATATGATCGGTGATTTCCATTTAATTTATATGATAGATTAAATAGTAACTTTAAATTTAAAAGATTCAAACATCGAACAAAATAACTTTACGTTGGCAATAAATCAACTATTGATGAAATTGATGATAGATTAGTGCTTTTAGCTACACACGGCTTTTTTCCAAATACAAAACACAATAATTTGCCTATTTAACTAAACATTGAATAAAAACCAAAACTAATATAAAAACCTGAAAAACTTAATTTATCAATAAACCGAAAAACCAAACCAATGGAGACATAATGAATGCAGTTTATTCAGCCAGGTCCAAAGTTCTAGTATTATTTTTCTAAGACCACCTGTAGTGGTGCTCGTCATCCCCTCATGACAAGCACGCGTCCTATTGTCAGCCACTACGCATTCGTCGTCGAGCGCTCGTTATCCACAAGCTCGTCACTCAAACAACGAGCAGTCACGGCTATTATAATGAAATGTGTGATGATGTAAAGGTTAAATTATGACAGTCATAATTAGGGTTATTTAGTTATGAAATAGTTATAGGCTGAAAAAACTGATGTGTCATGACTACATGTGATCTAAGAAAAATTGGTTTTTGGCGAGTTCAATTGAAAATATAATTTAAGTAGTTGTAAATCATAACATGACACCAGCGCGGGCACATAAATACAAGTGAGAGACTTGATTTGCCCAAAATACCCCTCACTAAAGCGTGATTAATGAGCCAACCATTAGTCATTAATGAGTCAATCATTATCCGTCAAAATTATTAGCTATTGATTTATTTTAATCAAGGGCCAAGATTGGTTCTCGCAATTATATTTTATTTTTTTGTTCTGGTACGATTCAAGGTCATTCTAGTTTTAATCCTTAGAGCAAAGGGTGTACTCCCTTTAAAGCATCCTATGCTTCGCACCATATCATCATAACTCACTCCATGGTTCGGTCATATTTAAACTCCCGTACTACCCATGTTTCTTCTCTCTTTCTCTCTTCTCTCAATTTGGTACCGCATGGACACATAAGCATGCCGACGCCATGCTTCTTGTACACCCTTTGCTCTTAGAAGGTAAAAGACGGTCAAATGTTAAACACAACTATTTGCCCGTATAACTGAACATTGATTAAGTAACAAGATTCATATTCACAAATTAACAGTCAAAAAGAAAGAATAACACGCCAAAAATGAAACTAACTCCGAAATTTTGTAAGATTTAAACCTTCTATAACATTTGAGTAACTTGCTGGGGGTAGGGATCACATCATCAACGTATTCGAATTTCATGAATGAACGGGGTGAGATCTGCATATGGTACAATATGGGAACCAGAATTTTTTTCTTATACCTAAGTTGCAGTTCTAGCTTTTGCTCACGTTTTAATATGGTGGCCGTCCTCCCCATCCAGGGTGGCCTACACTATAGGGGACCAAAGATGGTGGTCCCCATTGAGGATGAGCGGCTCCAGGATGACTTCCACCATAGGGAATTATTCCCTCCAGTGCACCAACTCCCATCTGCCCAAGATGATGATAGCCGCCTCCACTAGCTTGCATATGAGGTGGCGGGTATACTTCTTGGCTCATGTAGGAGGCAGCGTACACGTTTGGTGCTGCATACAACATGAAGATTGTTATTTCAGGTAGGAAAACAGCTCATCTACTTGCTTATTCAAATCTATATACTATCTGTTGATCGGGAAACATTAATCTCTAATGGGTTAAACAGATAAACTCCAAAAGAAAAGGTCGAACAAGTCCAATTTCACTTTAAGCGTAAATCACTTTGTTCAAAATAAAAACATATTATTATTGAAATAACAGTTATTTAAGCATACTTGACACACTTTGTATTTAAAAAAAACCAAAAATTTAGGACAAATATGGTTTCGAATCATCCGAAAACCGACACTACCCATTAAGCAACCTGCCTCACATGCCCATTTTGCAAAGTACTTGTTTATACCCTTCACCCAAGTCTACCGTATTGTGGGTCTCATTTCAACTCTCATTGAATGAAGTAAAAGGGACATGTAATCACATTTTTAATTTTCTTTTCATCATATAAAAACAGTATGAAAAAAGTTGTATGGACTATGGAATAAACATATAGCAGTTTAATTAAAATAAATGCTATATCAACAAGAGATTGAAGCACAAGAATAGAAGGAAGAAAGAGATACCATTTGCCCTCTTCTCGGCATTTGCAACCTCAGCTCGTAACCTCTCCACTTCTCTTCCCATCCCCACAAGATCTTTCTCCAAAACTTCCATTTGTGCCACTTTCTCCATGTTTAAGCCTTTTTCATACTCAAAAGTCGACCTGCAAAAATACAAAGAAAGAAGATAATTTCAGACCCACTATTGACCTCATCAGCACTTCAGCATATAACTTAAGACCCACTATAGACCTCATCACAACTACCTTGAATAACATAGTTTCTCACAAGCATGAAATAAATTAGAGGTGGCAAAATGGGCAAGTTGGTGGGTTGGCACAAGGATCAAAACCTAGTAACTTTCTGTTGCTCATCAGGATGACCCAATTCACTCTTTGTCCATAAATATTAGTTTCTTTTACTAAATAAATTAGCATGCCAAGAATGATTACAAAGACTCTTTTATTACAACAAGAATCTCACTTTTGAATAAAATGAATTACAAGGTCTTATGCATTAACAAATATACATAGGGCGACTTTCAACCCGTTTCCTTTTGATCTAACTTTTTAAAAATATATATAACACGTTTGACCCGTTAGAGATAAAAAAAAACGTTATTGAGAATGACTCGTTCATAAGTAAACAAGTTGAAATTTTCACCTATAAATATACAACTAAAAAAAGTTCATACAAAAGGTTAGACCCAAATGTACTTCACTAACCGTAACTTCTGGTGTTCCTGCCTCAAGCGATCAAGTTCAACACGCATTTCCGGCAATTTTTCCACTTGGGCACGAACCTTTTCCAATTCTTGGTTACCCTTTTCAACTTGACCAATCAGTTCCTGTCTAGTTGCCACCAAAGCTCTAGCCTCGGTGTGGGCCCTCTGAAGATCTTTCTTGACGTTCTCACCAGCCTGTATATTAACCTCCATTTTTGCAATTTTATCCAACAATATACGAATCTGAATGTCGCTTTCTGTCTGGATGCTTCCTATGTGGGCCCTGAGTTTTTGAATATCCTGTTGGGTGGCAACCAAGTCTTGGCGTAAGGCCACATGAGTAGATGCTAGTCTCTGGTTGTCACTAGCAAGTCTTTCTAATTCAGTTGACTGGATCACCCGTTTGCTATCTCCACGATCAGGGTGCGGTGGTGGATCTATGGAGTGGCTCATAGGGTATGAACCATGGCGCATCATACCAGGAGCTTGGGTTGACCGGCTTCCGTAGGATGGTGCTCCTTGTCCTCTTGCAGACATTTAATTGTTTGGTGAACTCTTTTGACTTTTGAGGATTGAGAAAAAAGGTAACCTTTTTTCTGCAAAATAAGGGGCATGATGGAATGATGCTTAGAAGATAGCGGTTCATATCTTACAACTTAACAATTTACAAAGTCAGGCAAAGTCAAAATGGGTTCTTTTTTAAGTAATGGTTGAAATGGGTGGGTTTGACCTGCAAACGCTTTTTTCATTTTTTGTAACTAAATTGCTACATTTTATTTGTATACAAACGAAATAATTGCAATAGTAATTTAAATCTTTGGATATAATTTTAACAGGTTTTTTATGTATTAGAAACTAGAACTTGCACCACTTTCAACCCCTCATTCCTTATTAGCTATATGAAACACTTTTTCCCCATTTGTGATAAAACACAACCAGAATCACCCATTTATTAGTAAATGGATTGAAATTGACAAATATAGCTCATACCAGCAATACAAAGAGTACTACAACGTGGCCTTCAACAAACTTTAGAATAAGTTCCAAGAAGAAGTATTTCTTTCAGAACACACTTCATTTCCATGAATGCAGAATTATTTTCACTAATCATTTTCTGTTAAATTAAAACATTTATTTCTAGAATTAGAATCAAAGAAATGCATGCAACTATTCCAGCAGAAAAAGAAAACACCCATAAATAAATAAATAAATAAAAGGCCGTAGCAAGCAACATTTGTTTGGTGAAAGCAAGTGAGTTTAATGGAACTTCAAGCTAGATACACTATATAGTCTTCAGAACAAAAAAGAAAAAAAAACAGATGTTGCTCATTGGTTAAGTATCAAGACTGGATTTCCCTCCAAATTTGGAAAATTTACCATTTATAATACATTTAATTCATTTGTAGAGTGAAAGATTTTATATCTCTTAAGTATACAACAAATATACAATACCTCCCTCGAATCTATAAACATAACACCTGAAAGTTGACTCAGTTTTATGGTTGATCTTAGATTTCTAGCTTTCAGTTAGATGCAAACCCACCTTCATGCTCCATCAAGGAGTGAAATTGCACAGATCAATAAGCTCAAAAACTTAAACCTGACGATTAAACTATCTGCTTAGCTGCAATTTTCTATCTCCTTTATTGCTTAAGTGAGCTTAATGTGCCTCTCAAAGATACTATAAGACTTAGCTTTTACGATTTAAATATGAAGGAATGTTTAAGACGTATGGAGCAATGAATCGTGTTGCTTTTATAACTGAGATAATGATCACCTCATCATGATTTAGAGCAAGTATGGTACATAAAATCTATATCTTTTGGTTATATGTTAGTTACTAAATTGATCCTAGAAGTCTTAAGGCCTGCAATAATAAATAAAATTTATATTTATCTATATACAATTATATATAGTTACAAGTGCTAGAAATTTTAAAATATATTCAAATTCATAATTTGGAAGTCAACCGTCTGCGAAAGTTATGTGAACACAGTTATTATAATTTAAATTAAGCTAAGAACTTACAAAGTTTTTGGAAAACTTAAAGACGAAACCTTTTTCCCTAAAAGTGTTATATCCATAAATCGTAATACCATTTTTTGTTGTATCCATATCAGTGTTTTGAAAGTTGCTGAAACTATCTCAATATCATATATGGTAAGCACCCAGTTAAAAGATGAAAATATCGAAGGTAAAATGAGTAGCTTTGGTGAAATAAATCCACATTATTTGAAAGTAAAAAAATAAAGATTACATACAAATCTAGACATACATAAACAATAGACATTGTTGTAAAACTCCTTTTCCAAGGCCGAGTACTCGTGACAAGGTTGGTGACCTTGCCAAGTTGAGGTAAATCCGAGTAATGCAAAACTCGACCACAATTCCGTCAAACTTGGGATAATTAGGTCTAAATTTTTTTATAAATATACTTAGTCTCCTTAGTTTCCTTAATTAAAGCCATTAATACATAACCAGTTTCCTCGTGTCATGAGTTAACAGCTTGTTTGAGTATTTATTTTTTAATTTTATAGTCCCATGAATGTGTCATACCCTCTAATTTTGAAATTTATATATAAAAGTTTCAAACCGAATACTCCCCGAGTATTCCCTGCCTAGGCCGATTACTCCCTGCACCCCAGTAGGCCGCTCGAGTACCGCCTAGCGAGTTTTACAACCTTGACAATAGAAGAACTAATAAAGCATTTATACAATCTTTCAGAACAGAATTGCTAAATTCAAAAGTGCGTCAAAGCAATTTACCACAACACTCAAACTTTGCAAATGATAACTGATGAACAGATAAGCATATTAAGATAAACAGGCCGAAGAAACCCAAAGTTCAATGGAAATGCATCACATCTCAAAACTGGTGCAATTTCATGAACTATTGAACCACAAAGGCATATATAACAGAATACACCATGAATCTGTTTCAAGAACAAACTTCATCCACAAGAACAGAGTAATACTAGTAACAAGTCATAACAATGTGTACATAATGCAATATGAGACTAACATTTAGAAAAAAAATCAACATTTGGGATAAATGAACATTAAAGATTATATATTACCAAAAACCAATACGTTTTTACTGCTTTTTATCGCATAAATCCGAATTTAATTGTACGTCAGAGTTAAACAAAGCAATCCCTAATTACACGAATGAGCAAAATTGAGCTAGGTAAGGGAAATTATGAACAACCCAATTTAGGTTGCAAGTAACTAGGGTTTCAATTTTCGAATTTAGGGTTCGATATAAACTAAGGAGTCAAAAAGTGGCAAAACGATCAAATAAACGCAATAATTATAACTTTACAGAATCAGATTAAGAAAAATTATATATTTTACGTAGATGAAAAGGATATGAAAGAAAAGTGTTACCTCTCACCGCAGAAAAATCGACCGGTTGACAGGCGGCCAAAGGAAAACGGAGGACTCCGGGAGAAGGGCTGGCTACGCAATCGGTTGTTGCTGGTCGGTTGGAGCAACCAAACAAGGGAAGAACGTCGCTCGCAGCCGCTAGCCCGCTAGTATACGATGAGAGAGAGAAATTTGGGTGAGCGTTCTGTAAGCGATTAGTTTGTTTTTTTTTTTAATGGAAAGAACTTTTATTTAGGTAAAAAACTGTTAGCAATTATAAGAGATTAAAAACAAATTATTGGGGAACAACACCAATCTATCCGAGAAGGAGAGAACTAAGATAGTGTTGTTTAGGGTGTAGTCGAGCTGACACAGTGCTAAACTCGAGCTCGACTCGGTTTCAAAGTTCAAGGCTCGAAACTCGACTCGAGCTCGGTCGAGCTTTAATTTTCAAACTCGAGCTCGACTCAAGTAAGTAATCGACACTCTCGAGCTCGACTCGGCTAAAATTAATTTAATAAAATTTTGTAGCAAAAAATGTTAAAATACATTCCGGAATTCAAATTTCACATTTTCGAACAATAATTAACAACTAGCTACTAATAGTATAAAAGCTAATGGTGTGTATGTAAAAGGGTAAAATGGTAATTTAGTACAAGCTCGATTAGGCTCGCGAGCCTGGCGAGCTGAGTATTTCAGAGCTCGAACTCGGCTCGACACCCTACTCGAGCTCGAGCTCGACTCAGTTCAGCTCGAGTCGATTTTGGTTATTTTTCGAGTCGGTCTTGAGTAGTTCGCGAGATGTCCCGGCTCGATTACACCCCTAGACTGTTGTTGGTTCAATCTTTTGATTGGTTCAAAAACAAGAAAGGAAAATGATTTCTAAATGAAATAAACTTTTCATCAAATATGAGTTCTACTATCGGTCTATAATGGTTTGTAATTTCAATTTTTTTGTAATTGTTCAAACTTGTTAGGGACCGAGACACCTTTCAAGCGTTAAAAGAGAATGCGAATAACAATACAAGACAAGAACACAAGATATAACGTGGTTCGGTCCTTGGTGTCACAACCTACGTCCACGGGCAGGAACCAGAAACTTCTTTATTAACTGAGAATGTTAGACGATGTATACATATGATTGAACCTAGGCTCGATATTTATAACCAAACAAGATACACCAAGAAACCCTAAATCTTAATTATAATAAATACAATTAACCAAAAATAGAGGATTAGCCGCCGCTCAGCACCAAAAAGGACTTGGGGTTGAAGAACCCTGCTCCACGCCGTGGAGCAGGTGCCTACACCGAGGAACATCGCAGCCCCCACACCAGGCACCCCAAGCACACGCCGAGCACACTTGTTTTCAAGTCTTCAATATCTTCCAAGCCACTTCAAGTCATATCTCAACAATCTCCCCCTTGACTTGAACTTTCTTCGACCAATTAAATGGGGATTACCAAAGAACCATCTCTTTCTTGTCAACCTCCCCGAAGGGACTACCTCCTTACATGAACCACGAAGTATGACACCGCGTCACGCGATTTCACCAAAGACCCTCTCCACCCGTGTCATCTCGACTTTTTCAGGTCAATTTTTTGCTCCAAGGACGGTACCGCCAACGTTCCAAACACAGAACTGCCTTCCAGAACGTAAATACCACGTAGCAGCCTGCCTGCATTATCACTCGAGCATCCTTAGAAACCTTCAGTCCATTCCCTTTACCAGAATATTCATATCTATTCTTCGCCAAAGTACCAAAGGAAATCAGGTTCTTCCGAAGATCCAGGACATACCAGCAATGGATCCATCTAACCACTCCATCATGCATCTTAATCTTCACCTTACCACTACCCTTGACATTCCAAATCCCATCATCCCCCAGCTTCACTTTACCATTCCATTCCTTGAAAGAAACAAACAGGTCTCATGAATATGCCATGTGATGAGATGCACCTGTGTCTAAGATCTAGGTATCAGCAGGACTATCGGTGCATATGGTGTAACATCCTGATTTTGGGCCTAGTAGTGGCATAGGTCTTGGTAAGTTAAACTTTGATAATTGTTTGGTTAGTGTTAAAATTAATCTATGAATAAACTTTTGATTAAAGTTTAGTAATATTTATATATATGTATGTACGTATGCATGCATGTGATAGGAGATATACATTAAATTGCTCGAGCTTTGATATCCACGATATTTGCATACGTGGGTTATGTGATAAACTTTGAATTCTTTGTTATCACCTCCTCATTTGAAGTTACCGTGGTGTGTGTTGTGTGTGTTTTCGAGAGAAAGAAAGCTAAGAATAAGGAATCGGGAGTTGGTGTCTTGAAGTTGTTAGATTCAAGTAAAGGTTTGTATCTTTCCTTTATATGTTTGAATTGTGATTCATGTTTTAACATGTTAACTGATGTTAATAACTTGCTGGAGTTATAGAATCACCATTGATGAGCTTGTAAGTAAACATGACAAATGGGTTTAGTGGGTTTGGTCATGTTCTTGAATTCTATGGTGTTCTTATTAACGATAAGCATGTTATAAATAGTTTAAACATGACTGGATGTGATTTTAGTAAGTTTATGATTGCTGGATATTTAATCCATGGATGTTTAAAATTTGGCGGATTGTGTGTTCAGGAAGAAGATGATAAATCCGATGCTTATGAAATCCGAATGTGGAGGATTCCGACAATGATGAAATCCGGGATTGCTAGAATCCGATGGTGGATTCCGATATGTTGAATTCCGAGAGAATGATGAACATGAATCAATCACTTGAACCACCCAAGAGACTGTTCTCTTGCATAGAAAAACGTAGTACACTTAACACACCACTTAATACCATTAAAAAGTGTGTTTAAGAATGTTAATTCTGATGTTACAGTGATCGTACACGGCACGTGTTGGTCAACACGGCCGTGTAGGCCCAAAGCCCACGGTCTCAATTGGGCCAAGATAGCCCGTGTCTAATAGGCTCAACACGGCCCGTGTTCACCTACACGGCCGTGTTGGCCCAAAGCACACAGCCCTGATTTGGGCCTAAATGCCCCGTGCAAGTTAGGCTGGACACGGCCCGTGTACCATCCTGCCAAAACCCACTTTGGCCTCTTTCTCTCTTTTGCTTGATCGTGTTGCCAGAATCAATACTTGGTGTGTGACCCAATAGGCCTATACTTCATCAGCAGTGCTATTATCTCATTCGTGTCAGCGGGCATATTCCAACAGTATTGGAGAGTAACACCAGATACTGACACAAGTTTGTTGCAAAATATTTCCGCTGCTTAATGTTAATTAATTGTGATTAAGTTCACGTTCGTTTAAAAACGCAATTTTTTGCTAAAATCTGGTATATGCAAAGCCGGTGTTACAAGTAGGTATCAAAGCCTAAGTTTGAGGGAATTGGGTACTTGCAAAAGTATTCGATCTCAAATAAGGGCCCGACCATAAAAGTGTTCCTTAGGGGGGGGGGAATTGAGTATGAGAGTTGCATAATTATTACTTACTGTGATATAGCTTGTCAGATATGACGAGCAAGTATGATAAAGTACTAATCCCTCTTTTGTGTTATATAGAAGAGTTAAGTTAAAGAAAATGTCTGCTGATAGAGCAAATACTGAGTAAGCGCTCAAGGAAATGGAAGATGAGGCTTCCCACATGCCTCACAAAGCAGAAGACCAACGCTCTCAGCATAATGCTGGTGGCGCAAGACCTGATCCAGACCAACTCGCGTATATAAAGCGTCTGGAGGAAGAGCTCCGTCTTGCTAAAGAGCTCTTGTTACAATCTACTCTCGGCAAACCACGCAAGACATGTTCGTACAAAAAGTTCTTGTCGTGCAACCCACCGACTTTTGAGGGGAGTGATAACCCCACTGTCACTATTCAATGGCTCCGAGAAATGGAGCAAACTTTTGAATCCTGCGAGTGCGAGCCAGAGTACCGTGTGAACTACGCGGTACATATGTTAAAGGGTCGTGCTATCTTCTGGTGGGATACTGTGAAGGCCTCTGTCAGCAAAGAGGTATTAAGTGCTCTCTCTTGGGAGCAATTCTCTGAAAAGGTGCTACAGAAGTATTGCACTGAATACGATATGGAAAGGATGGAAAGGGAGTTCATAGATCTCCAGAAGGGAGATAAACCGATTGAAGAACACATCACCTCATTCACTGATAAGATGAGGTTTGTTCCACACCTGATTGTAGATGAAGTTACCAAGATAAGAAGGTTTGTGGCGACTCTGCCACTGGAATTTCGTGCGCATGTGTGGGTAGCTCCAACACTGGATCGGGCGTTTCAAGTGGCCCAGAAAATAGAAGGTGATCGTATACAGTGTCGGGGTGAATTTTCCAGTGAGAGTAGTAAAAGAAAGTTTCAGCCATCTCCGAAATCGGGCTCTTCCAAAGGACAATCTTCTGGAGGTGGGAAAACTGAAGTTTCTAAGAAACCAAGACCTAACAATCCTTGGTGTTCTTCATGCCGTACCTATCATTCTGGAGAATGCTCTACAGCAACCAGGAGGTGCGGCAGGTGTGGGCAAAGAGGGCATTCGGTGAATGAATTCCAATACAAAGAAGATGTTTGTTACCGGTGTCGCAAACCCGGTCACAAAATGGTGGAGTGCCCTGACCGACAAAGCTCCGGAGCATCTGGGTCTTCTGGAGGGCAGAAGAAGGACAATGCCCCTCGTGCCAATGGGTGGGCATTTCAGATGACTGCAGACGAGGCAAAGGCTGCAGGTGATGTCGTCACTGGTACATTTCTTATCAATTATATTCCTGCCAGTGTACTATTTGATTCAGGAGCAACATATTCTTTTGTTTCTGTTTCTTGCCGTAAAAGACTCCAGTTACCTGTTGTGCCTTTAGACGAGCCTCTTAATGTAGAAGTTGGTGACGGCAAAGTAGTCTCGGTTACCGAGAAAGTCCCTATTGCCATTATTTATATTGATGGGAGTAGTATCCCTATCTCGTTCTTTATTATGCCTATTGCGGGCTTCAATGTTGTGATTGGAATGGATTGGCTTAGCAAGCGTGATGCTGAGATTCTCTGTTCCAAGAAAATGATTAAGATCCCTCTTGCTGATGGATCTTATGCAGTTGCCCGAGGAGAACGACGGGAGTCTAGTATTCCTGTTATCTCCGTCATTAAAGCTCAGAAATCTATTTCAAAGGGTTGTGATTCTTTCCTGGCACATGTTATTGATGCTACGATGGAAAAATGACCAGTTCGAGATATCAGGGTAGTTTCTGAATTCCCTGAGTTCTTTCCTGATGAATTACCGGGTTTACCTCCGGTAAGAGATGTCGAATACAAGATCGAGCTTATTCCTCGAGCTACACCTGTAGCTAGATCTCCCTATCGTCTCGCTCCTTCTGAAATCCACAAGATGATGACTTAAATCCAGGAGTTACTAGAGAAAGGTTTCATTTGTCCAAGTTCCTCACCTTGGGGAGCTCCTGTACTATTCGTTAAAAAGAAGGATGGAACCATGAGGATGTGTATTGATTACAGGGAGCTGAATAAGCGAATTGTAAAGAATAAATATCCTCTTCCACGTATCGATGATCTCTTTGACCAGTTGCAGGGAGCTACGTATTTCTCAAAAATTGATCTTCGTTCGGGGTATCATCAAGTACGAGTCCACAAAGAAGACATTCCGAAGACATCCTTTCGGACTCGTTACGGTCATTATGAGTTCTTGGTTATGCCATTCGGCTTAACCAAGCTCCTGCCATATTCATGGATTTGATGAATCGCGTCTGTCGTCCCTTTCTTGATAAATCTGTGATTGTTTTCATTGATGGCATTCTTGTCTACTCGAAGACTGAGGCTGATCACGAGCTTCATCTTTGTCAGGTTCTCGAGACTCTTAAACGAGAACAGTTGTACGCCAAGTTTTCTAAATGTGAATTCTGGCTTAGGGAAGTACATTTCTTAGGCCATGTTATCTGTCAAGAAGGCGTTAAAGCAGATCCGGCTAAGGTGGAAGCGGTGATGAATTGGGAGGTTCCTTGAACTCCCTCTGAAATAAAGAGTTTCCGTTGACCAAGCTGACCCGTAAGGATGTTGCATTTGTTTGGTCGGAAGCTCAAGAAGAAGCGTTCCAGACCTTAAAGCGGTTATTGTGCGAAGCTCCGATTCTCGCCTTACCGGAGGGTTCGGAGGACTTCGTCGTCTATTGTGATGCCTCTTATGCGGGGTAACTGAAATCTCAGGAAAGGAACTACCCAACTCACGATCTTGAACTTGCTGCTGTTGTCTTCGCACTGAAATTGTGGAGGCATTACCTTTATGGCACTAAGTGTGTGATATGTACTGATCACAAAAGCTTACAGAATGTCTTTACTCAGAAAGAACTTAACATGCAGCAGCGCCGTTGGTTGGAGTTAATCAAAGACTACGACTGTGAGATCCGCTACCACCCGGGTAAAGCCAACATTGTAGCGGATGCTTTGAGCCGTAAGGGGTCAGCAGCAGAGGCAAAGTTCATGAAACTTACTGTTGTATCAGATTTGATTGCAAAGTTAAAAGACGCCCAACAGTTAGCTTTAAAGGATGACAATCTGAAATCTGAAACGATGAAGAAACTGAAAGACCAGCTGGGTGAAGATAATCGTGGATTGAAGACTTTTCAATCTAGGTTTTGGGTGCCTCTTCTTAGAGGTAATCGGGAGCTGATTTTGCAAGAAGCTCACAAGTCTAAATTATATATCCATCCGGGTATCACCAAAATGTACTATGACCTGAAAAGGTTGTATTGGTAGCCCACTCTAAAGAAAGACATTGCTTCATTCGTGGAGAAATGTCAGATTTGTGCTCAAGTCAAGATAGAGCATCAAAGGCCTTATGGCAATTTGCAACAACTTGACATTCCGGAATGGAAATGGGATCACATCATGATGGATTTCGTGACAAAGCTGCCAAAGACGTTCAGAGGGCATGATATGTTTGGGTCATTGTTGACCGACTGACTAAAAGTGCCCATTTCTTGGCAACCAACGAGTCGGCTTCGTTTACTCGTCTGGCACAGCTTTACATTGATGAGATAGTATCACGTCACGGTCTTCCTTGCTCAAATGTTTCTGATCGTGACTCTAGATTTGTATCTAGCTTCTGGCAAAGTTTGCAACGTGAGTTAGGCACCCGTGTGCATCTAAGCACTGCCTATCACCCGCAGACAGATGGCCAATCAGAATGAATGATTCAGACTCTTGAAGACATGCTTCGTGCGTGTGTACTTGAATACGGTGGATCATGGGATTCTCATCTCTCATTGATTGAATTTGCTTATAATAATTCGTATCATTCCAGTATTGGAATGCCACCGTACGAAATGCTCTATGGGAGACGATGTCGCACTCCGACCTGCTGGTTGGAGCCTAGAGAGAAATAGTTTGCTGGACCAGAAATTGTCCAGATAACTTCTGAGAAGGTAAATGTGGGTCTAGAAAAGCTTAAAGCAGCCCGAGATCGACAGAAGATGTATGCGGATCCTAAGCGTCGTCCCGCTACATTCGATGTTGGTGATCGTGTATTCTTGAAGGTTTCCCCTTGGAAAGGCGTTATTCGTTTCGAGCGTAAGGGGAAGCTAAGTCCACGTTTCATAGGCCCATTCAAGATTGTGCGAAAAGTTAGTGATCAGACGGTAACTCTTGAGCTGCCGTCTGAGCTATCTGGAATCCACGATACCTTCAACGTATGCTACTTGCGTAAGTGCAACTTTGAAGAGGAGCAGATAGTTCCGTTACAAGAACTAAAGGTTGACACTTCTAAGCGACTCGTAGAAGAACCTATTGAAATTCTTGACACGAAGGTCAAGAAGCTACGAAAAAAGATGATCAAGCTGGTTCTTGTTAAATGGAAACACAGTTTAGGTCCGAACCTGACATGGGAAGTCGAGGACGAGATGAAGACAAGGTACCCTCACCTGTTTATCTCTGAGTAGATTCCGAGGACGGAATCTTCTTAACAGGGTAGATTTGTAACATCCTCGATTTGGGCCTAGCTGTTAATCATATATAAGTGTATTTAAGTTACTAAACTTGTAAGTTAATCATATTAATGAGAAGAGTTAATTGTATATATATATATATACATTTTATGTGTTATGTGCTTATATGTATTTAAATGAAATATTAAAGAAGAAAAGAATAAGAAGAAATCCAGAGGCGGTGCCTTTGGATTGTAAAAGTAAAAATATGTAAATACTTCGACTTATGGTCAAAGTTGTCAAGAAAACACACACACTTAAACTCTCGGAATTCTCTCTTTCTCGCTGCACTCTCTCGGATTTTCTTGAAGCAAAGGATTTGGTGTTTTTGATTCCAAACAATGGTAAATACTTGTTTGTTGTTAAGATTTAACATATATGAAACTGCTTTTATGTTTAAAACATGATTGAATACTCAAATCCTTGCAAAACACCACTTAGAACATTCAAAGCTTACTTTGTAAGTGGGTTTTGGTTGTTTGGTGTTATTGTTTGGGTTTGATGTGCTTTTGGAATCATACTAATGAAAATAAGTGTTTTCAGAATGTATATATGTCAAAACAAACGAGAACGGAATCTGGAAATAAGCCGAGATGAAGTTGGCGGATTTCCAGCTATGATAGTATCGGATTCCGAGACATGAATGTGTCGGAATCCGCAAGTTGCCCAAATCCGATAGTGTCAGATTCCGAGACTTAATGGTTTCGGAATCCGCATGTGGTTTAAATCCACGTAGTTGTAAATCCGATGGAGTATCGGATTTCGTAAGGTTCGTGTATAATTCACAAGTCAAATCCGATAAGTGTCGGATTTCTCCTATATGTCGGATTCTGATTAAAGTATCGGATTCCATTGTGTTAAGTGTTGAAATCCTATGAGTGTCAGATTTCACATAGTATCGGATTTCCTCGAGAATGTCGGATTACATGTAATCCGACAGATAGTGTCGGATTTCCCACAATCCGACAGTTTGTCGGATTTATGTGGAATCCGGATTTTTGGGATTTCCTTTGTTGATATTAAGTTGTTCTAAGTATTTTAAGATAATTAATGCAAGTCCTAATGTTCTAGGTGAACTTGACACCCTAGACAAGGCAGAGGTAAAATAACTATCTGTTTTAAGTCACCCAGGTGAGTACCGACTTCCATAAGCCTCAGCAGAGGAAGAATTATGTGTTAAGTGTTATAAGTACATGAATAAGAATTGACATGTTACTTAATGTATGATGCCATTCTAAATACTCGTCATATGTAAGTTAAGTGTATGCTAGCGGAATCCAAAACTGGAACCGCCTAGTTAAATGAATGCTATGCATGATACTGATTCTGAATGAATCAGTTGAGTAAAAGTGTACTGATATGTATGCTAGGGATCCAGATTGGATCCATAATGAAGTAAGTAAATGTAAATGCATGCTAAAAGAAGTAAATGAATCTGCATGCTAAATGAATGACAAAGATTGAATCAGTATGTGTATGTGTTCGGGAACATCTTCAAGCATGGTTAAGGTCAACCGGATAGCTAGATCCCAGGGACCCTTGATCAGGAGATTCGGGATTTAACGGTGATTCAAGGTAACATTCCGGATCATAGGTTCTACAGAACCGTCGTGCCTTATATCATGAGGGGTAATTAGCCGGTTGTAGCTGAGTTGCCTAAGGAGCCTCTGGTTCCGTTAACAATGCTTGATGGAGTGCTTCATGCTCCCCCACCAGCGCGGATGGTCGTGTCTGATTCCCCGGTGTATTGGTGTTGAGTAGGATTAGCTATCCTGCAAGAATCAACTTATACCGATCTTGTCAGCACACCACAATGTGATAGGATATCATTGTATGCTTATTCTTGATATGCATGACTTACTCTAATGATGCTTATGCTAAGTTTGTGCTCACTAGCTAAGTGTAGCTAATGGTGCCATGTTAACTGCTTTTGCAGATTAAAGTTAAATTGTCTGGTGAGCCGGGTCCCCTACCTTTGGATATTTTTGGTGGAACACTTGTGATGTAATTATATACATTATGGTCGGTTGTATTGTCGAGTAACACCGGATACTGACACAAGTTTGTTGTAAATATTTCCACTGCTTAATGTTAATTAATCGTGATTAAGTTCACGTTCGTTTAAAAACGTAATTTTTTTCTAAAATCTGGTATATGCAAAGCCGGTGTTACAATAACTCCAAAAGGACGAGGGTAGAGTACTTCGGCTCATCATAGACCGAACCATATCTAGTAGAGTTCGGTTCGTCCTTTCAGATACACCATTATGCTGTAGTGTTCTAGGAGGGGTAAGTTGTGAGATAATCCCACAATTACTAAGATGATCCATAAATTCTTGGCTTAAGTATTCGCCACCTCGATTGGAACGAAGGGCCTTGATTGTTTTGTTGAGTTGATTTTGTACTTCGTTTTGAAACAATTTGAACATTTCAAATGTTTCATGTTTATGTTTCATTAAATAAACATAAACAAATCTACTATAATCATTGGTGAATATAACGAAGTATCTATCACCATCCCTAGACATTGATCTAAAAGGACCGCATACATCCGTATGTATGATTCCTAATAGATCTTTGGCTCTTTCACTTGACCGGAGAAAGGAGCCTTAGTCATCTTCTCATATAAACATGATTCACAAACTTCAAATGAGCTAGAATCATTTGATTTTAAAATTCCATCCTATTGAAGTTTTTCTATGTGTTTTTTGTTTATATGACCAAGTCGACAATGCCATAGGTATGTTTGACTTAAGTCATGCTTAGGGCGTTTGGTGGTAGTGGTATATATAGAATTATCATCAAGAGATCTTTTAAGATTAACTTCATATATTCTATTAAGAGGGCGAGCCTCAAAATACAAAATGTCGTTTTTGAAGGCATGAATGCCGTCATCAACAAAATTATAAGTGAATACTAATTCTCTCAATCGAGCTACTGAAATAATATTCCTAGTTAAACTAGGTACATAACAGCAATTGTTTAATATTAAGTACATGCCATTTGGTAATTCAAAAGTTCCAAGGGCTTCAACAACAACATTTGCTCCATTGCTCACGTGGAGGTCCAAATCGCCTGGCTTGAGCAGCTTACTTTTTCTCAACCCCTGCACATTGTTACAAATGTGAGTTCCACAACCGGTATCAAATACCCAGGAATTAATAGAAAAAGTATACATTTCAATCATATATACCTGAAGTGCTGGCCTCGCCAACCTTCTTCTTTTTCAACTCCGCGAGGTAGGTTGGACAATTGTGCCTCCAATGTCCTACCACCCCGCATTCAAAGCACGGGTCATTCTTGGGAACCTTTCCCACCCTCTTGGGTGTAGGAGCTTTGGCAACTTGCTTGCCTTTGTCCTTTCCCTTTGCCTTTCCTTTTCGAGTTGTTCTTTTTCTTTTTCTTGATTTTCCTTCTTGAATCATCAAGACCTAAGGTGTTTTGCTTGAATCTCACTCTCAGCAGTTTTAAGCATCCCATGCAACTCTGAGACAGATTTCTCCCAATTGTTCATGTTGTAATTCATGGCGAATTGATCATAAGCTTTGGTCAACAAATTAAGGATCATATCCTGTGCAAACTCGTTGGTTATAGGAGATCCAAGCCTAATAAGCTGGTCAATGTATCCTTTCATCCTTAGCACATAGTCGCTAATGGATTGACCTTCCTCCATCTTGCATGCATGGAAGGCTCGAGTAACCTCGAAGCGTTCTTGCTTCGCTTGCTTTTGGAAGATTTCCTTAAGCTGGTGAAGCATCTCATATGCTCCATACTCTTCAAGGTTCTTTTGAAGATCCAGAGACATGGTAGAAAGCATGAGGCATGCAACTTCGACCGAGTCGTCATAATGCTTCACCTAAGCATCCCTAACGGCTTTGGCCGCAGTCAATGGAGGTTCCTCAGGGACGGGATCCTAAAGTACGTACAATTTCTTTTCGTGCTTAAGAACGATTCTCAAGTTACGATACCAGTCTAAGAAATTTGTACCATTGAGTTTTTCTTTCTCTAAGATTGAACGAAGAGATAAGTTGTTAACGGACGTAGTTGAGTTAGGAGCCATCTACAAAATTAACAAAGTTCAATTTAGTATTTTCGATATTTAATCCTTTAATAATTAATACCCTTTTAGAATTATATAAAATTCTTTAATTGTTAAAGGCTAGGATCCAAGTTGAACTTAACCTTGAATGTTTGGCTAATGCTCTCTCCATCAATTTGAAACAACAAGGTAGGTAACGTTTATCAATTACATCTCGTATGTAACTCCTAGATATTTATGGGATCCTAGACACGATTGTCAATTTTGGCATGTTTGATCCCATCTATGCCTTGGGATTCCTTACGTTTGGCTAATGCTCTCTCCGTAATAAGATTCCGATTAAGTCGTCCTATTTCAAGACGGTGAATTTCCGGCCCAAGACGTTCATGGAATTCGCGGAAAAACACCTCGGTTGTTACGAAAACAATCCACGCGTTTGGCTAGTGCTCTCTCCACGTGAGTGTCGTTGCAACAAACGAGTGTCTTAAAATGGGATGACATAGACTTACGTTTTGAAAAAGAGCTTTAACCGTTTTGTATATTTATTAAATAAAACAAAACGAATCGTGTGACAAATATTGCATGCATATAATAATAAGTCCACGTTTTGATAAAATCATAATTTATATATATATTGGTCTTGAGTATTCTTAAAATCCATATTTTACGAACTCTCGACGCGATCAATTTTAAACTAGTATTAATATCCTATATTAACATGTGTAGTTTCGAGGACGCGAATACGCCCGATTTTAGCTTGTAATAAAACCATTTTATTATTAAGCTTGAATGGAGTTTGGTTGAGTTTTTTTAAATCTCTATTTTATAAAACTCATATATATATATATATATATATACACACATATATATGTACATATATATATATTGACATAATTAATTTTAATCTTTATAAAACCCTTTTTATATAAAATTCATTTTACATCTTATGTTATGTCAACTTAAAATACCAAACTTCCATTGTGTGATTTATATTATGGTAAAAATATTATCTAGCATGCAAAAATTCTATTTTCAACCATGCATAATAATATAAACATAAACACACACAAATAACATGTATAAGTGCATAACCAAGCCATTTATCCTAAGTGGTATTTTTGTGAGCCATACAAAAATACCAAGTCATAACTAAGGACCATAAAATTTCTCTTGTGATGAACTTGAAGCTCCCACTTTCCAAAACAACTCCTTGTAGTGCAAATGACTCCAAGCCTTCATGGTTGACTCCACCACACTTGAAAACTCCAACTTGGTCATTTCTCCATCTTGTTACATTTTTATAAAAGTAAACTAGTCTAAACTATTCTACTACGTACAAAATACAACAAGATGAAACAAAACTAAAATTATTATTACATACCAAATGAAAGAATAATATTACAACCAAATCGAATTTCCAACACATCACAAAAGGTCTATGGATTGTTATGTACAACATACACTCAAACAAACATATATATCAACACTTGATATTTAGGCAACTTTTATAACCAAACATGCATGTGGTTTGGTTGTATCAAATATATATATATATATATATATATATATATATATATATATATATATATATATAAACATATACAAGTTGTCAACAAGAAAATCCACAACTTTTCTAACTAAAGAAAAGTTGTCCATTTTCTTACACAATACATACTCAAAATCAAGTTTCTTAAAACTATGCATAAGTGGCTCTGATACCACTGTTGGGGTATGTTCGGTTTTCAAAATATATTTTAGCAATGGAAGCATGAACAACAATTTTAAAACTTTTAAAACTCCCCACCAATGATCCATATGCAAGCCTTAAGAAACAAAACCAACCAAATGGTGTTTAGAACTACAACCTTTGTATCGTGAGTAAACTGTTGATGTAGTGATTGATCAATGAGAAGCCAAGAGAAGACTTCCTCCAAGGTATCCACAAGCCAATGATTCCAACACTTTGAAATGCTAGTTTCTCCAACCCTTAAAATTCAAGAATGCAAGCAACAACCTTTGTTCTTCTTCTTGAACTAGATGTATGTATTTTGAGTATGTGTTTATGTATCACCCTTGCCAATTTCAATTTGAAAAACACCAATACTAAAGAGTAAGGATGCTTTCAAATGTTCAAGAACACTTAGAATTATTCTCTAAAGAATAAGCAAAAGGTGGTAGCATGTGTAGTAGCAAAAAGAGCCATGCATTACACTTATAAGAATCAATAAACAAATACAAGAGGGGAGGCCCCTCCTTGGCCTATTTTGGCCATGAATAGGAGGTGGGGAGGGTCCCCTTCCTTGCTTTGCTTCTTCTTTTGATTTCCTTGTCCATGCCTTGGTCATCTCTTTTTACAAGCAACCTTAACATGGCCCCCATTTGACTTAATATGGGATTTTATAGTTTCTTTCATAAATATATATAAAAGATATACTAGATGTGTCATACATAGTATAAAATACATCTATGCATTTTATATACATACTTGATTGTTACTAGTAACTCTTTACTTGTAACAAAGATATATATACATTTATATAATTGTTACTAGTAACAATTACTTGTAACAAATATATATTTATACATACATATATATATATAATCGTATGTTTATATTTATGTATTTGATATGCATTATCTTATATCCATATATAACAGTATTATTATTATTTCACATAAATAATAATATACAATAATGCATATAGACTTATATATATATATATATAATGAGTTGGAAACATATTTAAATCATATTCAAATATGTAATTGGTGTCCATTGACTGTAAATGTGTGACCCTATGGGTTTATTTATTGTCAGTAATATCGTATTAATTTGTGTCTTGTGCACATAGAACCAACATCAGCACCAAAAAAGACTTGGGGTTGAAGAACCCTGCTCAATGCCGTGGAGCAAGTGCCCACGCCGAGGAGCATCGCAGCCACCATGCCGTGCACCCCAAGCACACGTCGAGCACACCTTTTTTCCAGTCTTCAATATATTCCAAGTCATTTCAAGTCGTGTCCCAAGAGTTTCTTATTTGGTTAGAGTTAGACCTCTTTTGTATTCATCGTGATGAATGAACCCTAGTTTTTAGTTTGTAATCTTTAATTTTAATTTATGATTAGGTTTTGTTTATGTTTAACCAAAGATCTTTGAGTTTTTGATCTTAACCATTATGGAGTTATTTGTTAAATATAGTTTGTACATGTTTTGAGATTATGACCTCCATATGTATTTTCTTCTATTTGATTGCTTGCTTGTTCTGAGATTATGACGTTTGCATGCAATAGGATAGACAATTATTATGATATTATGATGATTAAAATTACATGGTAAAACCATCGATAAGCGTGAATTGAAAAGGTTAGATCATAAACAGATTAGTATAACCGATGTAGTTGGTGTGAAAGCCCTTAGAAACTCTATCATTAAACTAAGCTTATAACAAACCAGACCTAGGGGGAGTGATTTATTTATGAATAGTTCTTTGTAATCTGATCCAAACTTCACTATTATTTTTATAATTGTGTAACACCCAAGTTTCGGAATTTCTGTAATTAGTAACATTTCGACTTAATGCGTTTTGGTATTGCCTAATTGAGATTATGAGGTGTTTATAAACTTGGGGGACTTGTGTTGTAATTTCTGGAACTAGAAAAGTCTAGGGGCTATTTATGCCAATTTCCAAAGTTGTGTGTATATATATATATATGTGTATTTGACTTTGAGGAGTCAAATAACTCATTTTCTTCTTCTGCATCAAACGAGAGAGAGAGAACAGTGTTTCTTTGAAGATTTTAAGCAAGATAAACAGAGAACAAGTGATCTCCATCTGGTTCTAGTAGGCAGAAGTTGAGGTAAGGCTTCTTGTTGGTTGTTCTTGAGGTTTATGTTGAGTTTTAAGGTGATTCAATGGTGAATCAAGATTTAAGCTTGTTATGGTTGTTTTTATTGGTTTATATGTTGTTTGGGGTGTTTTCCAACACCCCAGTAGTGTTTTTACGAATTGTTAGTAAGTGTTTTTGAGGTTTTAATCGAGTATACAGCAGACAGTCGGTGAACTGGAGCTGTAAGTAGAAAGGCACGGGCGTGCCTTTGAGGGGTACGGCTGTACCTCATGGCCGTGACCGCCTCTGTTCTTGAGGTCCGGGCGTACCTGAGTAGGGTACGGGCGTGCCTGGGTCCGGTTCAGGGTGTGCTTGACCCGGTACGCCCATGCTTGTTAGGGCCTGCTTTTGGGCCTTGGGCCTGGGGGCACGGGCGTACCCTACGGGGGTACGGGCGTGCCCTGCCCCTGGTCAGTGTGTTTAAGTGTTGATTCGAGAGTATCTTGATACTATAATTGTATATGATTGTAGGGATTATTATCTGAAGTATTCTGAGTTTGCGTGATATATCTCTGTGTGATATTTATTGCTGAGGTGAGTTTTCTAAACTCTGATTCATATTTGTGATTGTGTGTGGTACATTGCAATGTGATATATTATTGATCAGAGGATCACCAGAGAGAGAGCTGTAGCACGCTGCTTTGGGCAGTAGTTGCTACGGCCAGCATTTTAGCCTTCTTGGCGGATGCTAAGATGGTGCAGTACTGTATCCATAAGACCTGTTGTGGCATTCGTATATGTGTATGCGCATGCTTATATGATTTACAGTTTAGTTTTCTCACTAAGCCTTGTGGCTTATCAGATACTGCTTACTGTTGTTTTGCAGGGCGTGATTCCTCCAAGGGCAAGGCCCCAGTTTGACAGAGGTTGTGATTCGGGAGTAAATTTGTATTTTGAAAACTAACGCTTGGTTGTATTTTGTGAAAACAAATCTTTGTTGTAAATATTTAGTACTACTTTTGTAACTGAACTAGAGGGTTCAGTGATAGCTTTAGCTTCCGCTTTGTGTAAACTCCTTTTATTTCTAAAATAATTTCTATTATCAGAGTTTTACTTTATTTAAGATTTTGGGGCGTTACAAATTGTTTTTCCAAACTAATCAATTTATACCTTTGCGGCGATTAGCTACTATAACTAAAACACCCCCTTTTATTTACAAGGTTTTCCTTAGTTTAACTAGTTTCTTTCTTTAGAGTATATTCGAACATCTGTACCCTATGGAGACGATCCTAGACTTGCATGTTTAGTGCTATACGCTCGGGTGCGCTTACTTGTGAGTGTCTTAGTCAAATTACTAGGATGACCCACATAATATGCTTCCATTTTTACAACAAAGCCTGTTGTAGGAAGTGTTCACTAGCTTCACATGGATGTTTAAGTCAATCCCTATGACCTCCCCCTCAGTGTAAAAGGTGGGTTAAGAGATTATAGCTTGTTGAGGTGTGGATGTCACATCCTCTTTGATCGGTGATAAAGACACTGTCCTTTGTAGCTTTGAGTTTCTATCAAAGGTCTTCAAGGGCTTTGAACTAGGCCGTTGGGAGTGAACTAGGGCTTGGTAATTAGGAACCTACTAGGACTAGTGATAAGGCCATCACTTGTGTTAGGTCTATAACAAATATATCCTCTTTGAACTAGAGCTTAGTAGTTAGCAACCTGTTTTGGCTCTACCATAAATGTTGTGTAGCTTCATGTTTAGTTTAAGAGAAAGGACTACATGCTCCTTAAATGCCTGCATCATCATCATCATCATCACCACCACTCATAGCTATGCCATGAGGAGTAGCAAAAAGCTCAGCAACATCATTAGTTTTTTTGTGACCCCAATTTTCGGAATGATCACTATCAGTGGTAGCACCATCCCTAATGATACCATCATTAGAATAATCAAAATCAAATTCTTCATCATCTCCATCACCATTAATGTCATTATTATCATACCAACATCAAATTCTTCCCCAAAATCAATTTTACTTTCACATGCATCTTGTAACAGCCGGAAACCCGGGCTAGTCGTTAGCGGGTTAGCTATGAGCATTTGTATGTTTGGATATTGTTAGTGTGATTAAAATATCTTAGTTATTGATACTTTATGTTAATTAATTAATTATTTAAATTAATTAATAGTGTATATGTAAAATGGAAATTAAATGGAGTATGTATGTATGTATGAAAGGAATTGTAACATAAACACATCACGCTTAAAAAGTGATTGTGTGTATGTGTACGAGTACTGAGAATTATATGGATTTACTTGACTTGAGTTTAGTCACCTCCTCACTTTCTCACTATCTAGTGTGTGTATTACCTTGTGGTGAAGGAAGCTTGAGAACTTGCAAACTTGAACTTGAAGATTAGTGATTGTTAATTCAAACTAAGGTTGGTACATGTTTATGTATTGATTCATATTAGTTTTGCTATGCTTTACTGGGTTTTCATGCTCAAAACTCAAGAACACCATGAAAGAGGTTATGAAGGATTATGAAGAAACTGGCTAAGTGGGTTTTGTTGTTTTTGATGTTTTAAATGATTTAGATGTGTTTATGATGATTGATATCATGATATATGAAGTTTGTATATGTTTTGGTAGTGATTTTAATAGAATTCAGATTCTGGATATGAATTTTTTGGTGTTTAAGTCGGCTCGAAGATGAACAAGAAGAAGATGAAAACTGGAAAATAAGAGATCACGGCACGACGGGCTTAAGGGTCGCGGTGAGACCCCGACTTGGTCCGACTTTGGGCCATCCGACTTTTGTTTGTCGTGTGAATTTGGGTGATCTGACCTTGGGTCCGAATTTTGTCCTAGGTCCGACCTTTGGTGGTCCCACTTTGCATTAGTCCGACATTGGATTTGGTCCAACATTTGGGTGGTCCGACTTTTGATTGGTGTGACATTCCTTCGGTCTGACTTACGCGTCGCGACACGGCAAATGTATGGGTCGCGGCGCGACTAGTGGTATTTCAACAGGAGCTTTGATTTGTTTTGTGTTTGTGTTAGATATGTTGTATTATCACATACATGAATGTAACATGTTGTTTATGAACATTTAGAGAAATAAATATATGTGTATAGATATATATATGAATCAGGAACTGATTTCGGTGTTGTTATGTTTTCAGGAAACACAAAGACTCAATGATATTAGATATCTGAGTGTTGCGATCGAGAAATAGAGGTGAGTGGATGTAAACTCACGGATGGTAAAGATTATGATTGATATAATTGATGTGATGCATGTGGTTGTGATTGATAGACTGTTTATTTTGATGATGGTTGATTGTATATCTGTTTGTGTGATTATTTGGCCGATACGTGCTCGTGGGATGATAACGAGTATCGTGATAGAAGTCAGCTATGCATTAAATTGGCTGGGTCTGATCGCTATTGGTTGAGCAGTTGTAGACCCTCTGATGCATGCGTTGTATCGGAGGGGATCTAACTGTGCCAATTGTCGGTGAGCTATCGGGTAAACCTTTACTTTGGCCCGCATTGGTTGTAGGTTGTGCGCCGAACCGCCGGTCTTCTAGATTATGTGATTGTATGCTTTTGTATTGATTGTTGCTGTTTGTTGTTGTGGTTTAGTTTTCATTCACTTAGCTTTGTGCTAATTCCCCATAGTTGAACCGTTTTTGCAGGTTTGGTGTTTGCAGCTGTTTAGTTGAGTTTTTGTTAGAGGAAAGATTGACCAAGCACTCTGATATTTATTTTGTTAAAAGACGAGCCATGTTTGATATTTATAATACAATAGTTGTTGGATGTTTTGTAATTTTGTGGATGTCTATAAATGTTTGTATTTTATATTATCCTTGAAATTTGCTTCCCCGGCGAATCTTAAAAAAACGGCTTTGGATTTTCGGTGTTACACATCTTCCTCCATAAAGTCATCAACACCAAAAGGATTTCTTATGATTTCCATCATCTCAGTAAGATCATGACCTTTATGTTCATTTAGATTGTAGATGATCTTCTCACCCATGAGAAGAATTGGAAAGGTATCCAAGGCGGTGTGATAGTTATCATACTGATCTTCACCTAATCCATGTCTAAATACAAGACTTAAAAATCTAATGTAAGGAACATGGTACCTTGATGACTTTTTGGTAATGAGCTAAGTGAGTTTTGTGGCTATAGCAGTGAAAAACATTTGTGAAACGTCAATATTGGAGCACAAGACCAAGGAATACAAAATCTATTAGAGTCTGCCCACTAACACATGCATGTCAGTGTCGCTATTGTTGAAACATGAGCCTATTGGATCACACACCGAGGATTGATCCCGCTGGCACTAAGTACGGAGAGATAAGATTATTATAGGCTTGGTCTAGAACATCACGACATCATTCGGGCTATTTCGGGGTTGTGAAGTCATCAAGGCCCAGATACTGATGTATCGTGGTTGTGACACCGAAACGGCATGTATTAGCATCGTGACGGAGGCTGTGACAGGCGTTTGAAAACATTTATTGCTTGTTTTGAACCTATGCTTCTATCTAGGCATACCTATGGACTATGAGCGACTATAGGTCAATAATGAACATCTAATGCAGTACAAGTTGTTGTGTTTCACGTCCCATTATATATAGATGCATAATATTGTTGGATATATGCCCGCTGGCATTGGTGAATCGGTAACACGGCCGGTGACGCAAGGGCCTTCCGGTCACACGGCAAGAATATCAGCGATCACCTCGCAGGAAAAAAAGGAAAAGAACCAAATAGCGGGGCACGACAGTGCCTGATATGGCACGGGGCGTGCCTCTCGGGGGTGTGCCACTATTGGCATCGGCATACCTCTAGTGGGAGGCATGGGCGTGCCTTATGGGTCACGACCGTGTCTGCCTAACCGGTGACTCTCTTGATGGGCTAGTTTGAGTCTAGGCCCAAAGGGCCGGCACGGGCGTGCCTTTTTAGAGGCACGGGCGTGCCCGGTGCTGGTCATGAGATTTACCCTAATTTGGTTTCCTAATTGGACAAGGATTTCTTATCCTATAAATAGGAGTCATTAGGCTCCGGTTTTAAAACCCTAAAACTGATTTTATTTCAAGTAAACACATCGGTGGTTTATATTAAGGAGAGAAAGTTCTGCCCGAGTTCCCGGAGGCTTACGGCTAGCACCCAGTCGCACCAAGGTTCTTGCGGTGTCATAGGAAGGAGCTTCTCCAAGCCTTGATCTCCAAAGGTATAACCTTTCTTTTCTTATTTCATTTGTTGCTAATTTGATTGTGCAAATCGTACCCTGGTTCTACATTGTGGTGATAAAAAAAATTATTTTTCCGCTGACTAAACTCTTTTGTCAAGATCACCATAATGTTCCAACAGTGGTATCAGTTGCACAATAATTGAGCACATTGATCTGTAAAAATCGAATTTTTACATCTTCGGTCACTGTCACGGCCTCGGGCACGCCCGTGCTCAAGGCCGTACCAGCGTCCATTATTCCAGACATGGACATGGGCTTTGGACTTGCGAGCCCACTGCAATGGGCCAGGGCACGGGCGTACCTTTTGGGGCACGACCGTGACTTATTTAAATACACGGACGTATCTCTTGAGGTACGACCGTGTTTATTTAAAAATTTAATTTTTTAATTCTGGAATATCGACACACCCCGTACCGAGGTCGTGTTCGTGGGCATGGGCTGTGCCTCCTAAGGTACGGCCGTGGCTTACTGTTCACAGTTCAGGAAACTCGATTTTTTGACTCGTTTCTGTTTTTCGCGTATTACTCTGTTTTGCCCAGATATTCCATTATACACGTGAGATGTATCTGGATGATTTTGGCATGAAAATCATACGGATACATACACGGTGTACGTTTATATGAAATACCGTTTATTATTTTGTTTGGTATTTTAATAGAATATTTGTTGTGCACGTTTGGTTGGTAACCTCTATGCCTTGACATATAGACCTTTGTTGTGGTGTGTTTGCTTTATTATGGATTTGGTTTTGTGCAGCCTACGTGCCGTTTCTTTTGGATATTTGTAATTGTAACCGCGACTTGCATGTCGTTTCCTAATTCTATGTAATTATGTATTAGTATAGGATAGGATAGGTATTTTATTTACAATTATTCAAATGTAATTAACCGAAGACCGGAGCAATGGAGTCATTGGAGGATGTCCCGGTGAGGCGTGAAGTCAAGGACCTATGATGGTGCCGTGATTCAGTGAGAGCCGACCACCGCCACGATGGTTTAATTTTGTCCCTAGAATTGACCATGTCTTCTCGTTGGCTCGCGAGAAGACGCATAGGTTTATATGGCATGGTTACCAATCTATATTTTGTTTGCGTGGTTGTGTTTATTTTATATTGATCTCGTATGATTCTTAAATATAAAAACGTTTTATTAAGAACACTTCACAAGTAGATATAACCAAGAAAGTGGTGTCTAGAATAGTCGCATTCGGCTTGGTTGTTGGATTTTCCGAAAGGTCTTTTGACTGAAAGGATCCTGCCCCCCGATCGACCTGCCTGGGCACTTGTCTTTGGTAGTCAAACGTGTATGTGTTATAAAATCGGTATAACACGCGTAAACAAAGCAATTTCTAAAACTATATGGTTTGACATGATTTTGCTTAAAAGTTTCTTTCACACACACCTCTGTTAACTGTTCAGCATAATAAGTTTCTCTAATGAAAACAAGTTATATATCCTTGATATTTCCCCACTTGTCTGACTATATCTCATTTCACCTCCAGCTATCAATAATTCACTCTTAGGTATTCATACCCTTAGTAACTTCTAGCTACACCACCACTATAAACTTATGAATTTCATATAGATGTGTCTTGTACGCATCCACATAACCTGTTACTCATATACGATCATATCCAATTAATATATCATGACTGTTTTTAAACTGATTAACTACTTGTCCCCTTTTATCCCTTCGTTATAATACTTTTCACCTTTGATCACTTTTCACTGAACTGTTCTTATCACCTCTGAATAAGAGTATCGTCACTGTCATTTAGATAATTAATTCACACAAGTACTGTTTCTGATTTCCTGTTCAAACTGTCAGCTATACCATTAGCCTTACCCTGAATAACATAATATACTACTCACAATCCTCCACTGATTCTAACCAATGTTTCTGTCGCCTTTAAAGGTCTTTCTCATTCAACAGTTATTCCCAACTTTATAATTTAATGTAAACAACACTTCACATATAAACACATAATCTCATCATATCATACTGAATGCTACTGTAGCGTACTAACGGTAGTCTTGCATCTCCTCATCTCTAAATGCTATCGCAGCGCACTGACGATAGTCTTACATCACCTATGAATGCTATTGCGGCGCACCGATAATACTCTTACATCCACATATCCACCCATTATCGAGGTATAACCATCACATATCATATAAATAACATGCCACGGGTACTACTATCAGGTGCAAGTCTATGTATTCATTCTCATACTATTTTAACTGTCTAAAAGTGTAAGCAATAATTCTGCCCCTCTGCATTAAAACACAATCCATGCCACTGTACAAAGCAATCTCAAACTACTATCATTTCTTCGATCGTTTCAGGTAGCGCAAGAACTGTCATTTCACAAAATTTCTGTTAACAATCCCATAACAATACTGACCACAATCTGTCTGTCTGGTGGTAACCTTGGTATTTCTTCGGTTTACACGTCAAATATTCATATACTACTTTCGCATCTTTTAAACTCATTTGTTTCTTCTCTAACTAATACTCGTAACACAAATGAAAGAAATAGCATATCCACACTGAGGATACTTCCTATTTCTATAACTAACCACACATATAACTTTTTTTGTTTTTTGTTTTTGGTACTAACACATATATTTAGTTCTTCCCCACTTGGGATATGAACTCATATCACTTTCTGTTCACATAACATTGTAACCTAGTTACTATCAAACCAGTTTATTCCAATTACTGTTTGGAATTCTCTCATAGTCATGGCTATAGTTTCAACAAGGAATCTAATTGTATCTAATTCTAAAACATTTGATTGAAATCTTTGCAGAATAGATAAATACGAATAATTTACTTGTAGCAGAATCAAATAGCATATGAGCAGACAAGCTGTTGACAAGATATATACCTGGAACTACACCTGGCTTTGTTTTATACTCATTCTCCCTCTTCATCTCAGAATACGCGTGGACGGTAAAGTTGAAGTAGAATTGAAATCGGTAAGTGCTGTTATTGCAGTTAGATAGGGACATTCAGACCTCTGATGACCTGGTTGATAACAATTATTGCACACCTTGATCGGATTCTTGCAATCTCTGCTCCATTGATCAGGTTTCCCACATTTATAACATGCTAGAGAACCAATCCTGCATTCTCCCAAATGACGCTTCTTGCATGACAAACAAACTGGATATGTCTTCTGCATCACTGTCTTTTTTGGAGTTTCAACTCTCGGTTTTTTATACACTGACGTCGCCTTCTCCATTGGCTTTCTTTCTGTTTCATGTCTGACCAATTCTAACTCTCTAGCCCTTGCAACATCCATCATGGATTTCACTGTTTGATGCTTACTAGCATCAATAAACTCTCGAATGCTAGGCTTGAGCACCATCATGTACCTATACATCTTCATCTTTTCATTTGCCACATAGTCTGGGCAAAAACGAGCTTTCTCCATAAACTTCGCATTAATCTCTGGTACAGTCTCCTTTGTCTGTTTCAATTTGTGAAATTCATCCACAATCTTATCAATTTCTACCTGTGGTACAAATTGTTCGAAAACAATTTCTTTGAATTCTTCCCATGTCATAACTTCTATCTGAACATAACCTCTTTGTTTTAGCTCCATATCCCACCAATCCTTAGTTGCACTTCTCAGTTGATTGGTTGCATATCTTACCTTATTCTCAGGTGCACACGAACATGTGTGAAACGCACCTTCAATTTCAGAGATCCATCTGCGACTGACGACTGGATCAGTTGCCCCATGAAACAACGGTGGCTGACAAGCTGCAAAGTCTCTGAACGTACAGCTTTTCGGGGCTTCACGTATAATAACTTGAGGTTCAGGATTAGCCCCAACACCCGCAGCAGTTAACCTAGCTACGATTTCCTGCCCAATCACTTCCTTATTCTGATCATTTACCTGATCTACAACTTGTTTTATAATATAAGGAATACTTCGTTCCAATGCTTTACTAATTTCCCTCGCTACAATTTCTCCAATTGCAGCTTCTGGCATTTCCTGATTCATCTCTGGGGCTCCTTCCTCCCCATCATGTTGTGTTCCTAAAAAAACATGCTTATTTGTCACACTGGTCTCTACCGCCTTCGGGTCTACGACTTGGACCACTCTTAACATTATTAACTGCTCTTGAACCTCTTGTATTAAACATCCTGGTAGTATAGATAAAGCATTAAGGATCCTCTATAACAAACAGTTACTAGTACATCTAACATATAAGTACACCTATCATATGATCCAAAATATTTCTGTATATACTAAGGCATCCTATACATCTATAATCCCAAGTGTACTACTTCTACAAGTACCCCTCACCCGATTCACAAGATTCCTCATGATTCCATTAAGTCCCAACATGTATCATATGTTTGTAATAATATGAGCTCTTATATTATTATAAACACATTACACACGTTCGATCTTAACTTTACCACAAAAAGTCCCGATTCACAGGCTTAGGCTATGTATTACCAATGAAATATATCACATATTCATGTCATAATTTATTTCATACTAACTGCACATGTAAAACCAACTCTTAACAGTTGTAAGCACACATATCATATCTGTCCTGAACACATCATGCACTGACACATAATGCTCACATAACACATATCAATATAATTACTAGTATAATCACCAAGCTGCAAGCCTCCAGTTTGACCAAATCCGCAGAACCATGGTTTAAGTCCAGACGATGCATAACACACCTCCCGATCCCTCAAACCTTGGCTCTGTTACCAAGTTGAAACGCCCCAATTTTCAAAACATAAATAAAACCATATTTCAAGTTCTGTTAGAATAAAAGAGTTATTTTACAAATGAGCGGAAGCAACAAAAACAGTTTTGAACCCTCAGGTTCATACAAAAGCCTGATAGTTACATATTTACATCAAAAGACGTTTTCTTACAATACAACCGGGCGCTAAGTTTCAAAACGGTGTTTTCCTTATATACATAACAACTGTCAAACTGAAGCTTTCCCCTTGTCTTTGATAAAACCTGCAAAATATTTTAGAAAATAATATCTGATAAGCTGCGAAAGCTTAGTGAGTAAACTAGACTACCAATCATATAAACACATGAATATAATCATATTATAAACACTGTCTACAACTGATAATAATCTCTGAGTAACTAACTGAGCCACTACTGCACAAGGCAATATGCTTTCTCATACACATGATTAATTAACTGAGCCACAGTACTGTGCTATTTCTGAGCCATTATTGCACAAAGCAGCATGCTTAATAATACTGAGCCTTACTGTACATAGCAGTAAGCTTAACACACATAAATATATACTGTAACATTACTGTATAACTACCGAACCTTACTGAGCATAGCACTCACATCTGAGTGACCTAGTATATTAACAACCTGATATAATAACATACATGCTGTAAATATGAATAATAGTCTAGAAGACTCACCTTATAGTTTGTAATGTTTTAACAGTCCACAATCAATAATAATCTAGCGAACGCGCCACTGATAAGTCTACACATGAAATAATACTGAATATACATCAACACATGCATCTGCTGAACTGAACAACTGAACAAAATACTAGGCACGCCCGTGCCTTTCACAAGGTGCTCCCGTGCCCTACACCCAGACAACCCCGTGGTCTCTAGGCACCCTCTGGGCCTTTCTAGAACAGGGCACGCCCGTACCCTAAAGGTCACGCCCGTGCCTCCTTTGGTACGGCCAAGGGCACGGTTGGATCTTGAAGGTCACGCCCGTTCCCTTCAACTGGTAGTAGCAGTTTGGCCGACTTACTTGTTGTCTCCGGCCAAAACACCCCAAAAACCCAACTTTAATTCATAAAAACGCTACTGGGATGTTTTCCTACATCCCAAACAACTTCTAATCCACAAACAACAACAATAACATATTGAAATCTTTGATTCACCATAGAATCAACTAAAAACCCATTAAACTTCAAAAACATAGTTCAAGATCCTTACCTCCAACTTGTATGATCACTAGCTCCAGTTATTTCACCGTGCTTCCACTGATCATGAGCAAAATCTCCAGAGAATATTGGTGTTTTATAGCATACGTGAGTTTGGTTTCTTACAAAAGTGAAGACTTTGACCACTCAAAGTCAAAGATGGTTATTTATATAAATATCTATGGACTAATTACATAATTAGTCCCTCAACCTTTTCAAGTTCTGTTTTGACGGTTTTAGCCCCTCTAGTTTATAACCACATACTATTACATATATCCATTTGTATCTCATATACCACTTTGTACATTTTCTCGCATTAACTTAATAATAAAATTCAGGGTGTTACAAAAACAATACATCAAGTTGTGTTACAAAATATTTATAAAACACGGCTCGTCTCTTCTCAAAACATAATATCAGAGCGTTGGTCAAATTTCCCTTTCCCACAAACACAGCTAAACAGCCAAACCTGCAAAAAGCAATCAACCGTGGGGAATTAGCACAAAGCTAAGTGAATACAAGCTACAAACAAGCAACCAACAACAACAAGCATAAGCAATCCTCAACTGATCAAGCGTACACATCTCAACAGATCAAACAATAAGATCTACACACAGATCTCACAAACCAAACCAACCTCTAGAGGAACGACGGTTCTACAGAACCTGCAACCGATGCCGGCCAAAGCAAAGCTTTACCAATAGCTATTTGCTACTTGGTACAGTTAAACCCCTTCTGTTGCAACGAATGCATAGAAGATCAAGAACTGTGCAATCAATAGTAGATAGCCCAGCCTAGTAACACACGATAGCTGACCTCCAACCATGTACGCATACCATTAACCATACGTACAGGTCTCACCACATGCACAAACCATTAACCATGTACACGGGTCACATAATAAAACAAAAGATCTCAATCAACAAACGTCAATCAATTAACAAGGAATATCAGACAAGGCAGTCTATCAAGGTATATCAGACTAAACAGTCTATCATGGCAAATCAGACTAAACTGACTATCATGGCAAATCAGACTAAACAGTCTATCAAAGCATATCAATATCTCAAAAGCACACAATCCATAATTGTTACCACCAACACCACTCATGACTAAACCTCCACTCACCTCAGTCCTCGGTCTCGTTTGATCAGTTGTCTAATATCACTTAGTCTTTGTGTTTCCTGAAAACACAGTAACAACGAAATCAGTCTCGGATTTATAAATATATCTGTCAACATATATTTAAATTTCTTTTGCTTGTAAACAACTTCACATAATCATATAAATGATACCCCAACATATTCAACACAAACACATAACAAAAATAGGACACTCTCTCAAATAGTCCCGGTCGCGCCGCGACCACCCTCTGCGTCGCGCCGCGACACCATCGGATTCAGGGTGTCGGATTTCGAGTGTCGGATTTCAAGGAATCGGATTTCAGGGTTGGATTTGGGATCCCGGATTTCATATGTCGGATTCAAGGTATCCGGTTTCTTGGATTGTCGGATTTATGTGATCGCGCCGCGACCTTTAAGAGTGTCGCGCCACGACATGAGTTTCTGCAGTTCATCTTCTTCCTTTCTCAAGTTCCAGGCGACTAAGAAACTTATAAAATTCAATTTTTAAGTCTGAACTCAATTCAACTTGCTTCCAAAACATATACAAACTTCATAGAACACATATTCATATATCATGGACATCTTAAACCTTATCAAAACATCAAAACACATAAAAACCCACTTATCAAGTTTTGAGCTTCAAGCTCCCACAATGGTGGTTCATCATTTATACATGGATTCTAACTAAAAAACATATCAAGATGCATAATAACATGCCATAATCACACACTAACCTTCACTTTGAATTATGAACCATAAATCTTCTACTTTGAATCTTCAAGTTTGCTTGTTTTCTAGTTTTCTTCAATGAAAGGTATTCTAACACACACTTACACCTTTATATTTTGAAAATATCAACAGAGACTTCTTCTAGCCACCCCACGTATTCGTTTATTTCATATAACCAAAGCAGGAGGTGTTGATTTCAAATTCTATCCATACTACATGCATACATACATGCTTACATACACATATACATAACATACATAACTTTTCCATTCTTTTCTTCTATCCAGTAACACAAATATATATACATATATATATTTATTTATTCAATTCATGAATTAATTTAATTAACTCTAAATAACCACTTAGCCAATTAAATTCAAATAACACACGAAATCACGTACTGCTTACCTGCTAATCAACTAGTCCAGGTTTGCGGGTGTTACAAATATTCCCTCCTTTAGAGGATTCCGTCCTCGGAATCTCATAGCACACATCAAACAAAAATATTCACTCTTCATATTCATTTCTGATTGTCAAGTCAATTGTAATGCATATACATTTCCCTATTACCATTAAACCAAAAATCCATTTTCTACACATCTTTGTCGCTTTACAAACATCAGAGTTTAACAACTTCTCTTTCAAATCTCTTCTTCAACTCAGCATATAACTTATAGACTTGATAAATTTGTCTTTCAACTCATTTTCTATCACATTACGCATTTAGACAATATCAACACATCTGTTGAATACTTGTTCACATTAACTTGTTTATCTCAATTAACGAATTCCACATATTGCTTCACTCTTACCTTCAACTAACTTGTCAAAACATTGTCAAAACATTACCCTGATATTCACATAACAACTCACAACTGACACTTTAACATTCACTTGATAGAAATCGCATCACACCAATCTAATCAACTTGATTATGAATTCCACGAGTCATCAAAATCCAACACAAAACACAAGTTCATTCTCATTTATCTGCACAACTATTTCTACTCAACTATCCAATAAGGATTCAGTCGCACTGCTGATCTCACATCTCAATTCTTGTAGTAAACTCATCTAAAGTTTGATCAAATCTTTCAATTTCCGTCAGAAGTTTCTAAATATATAACATCACACATTCGATTCATCTCATCAATATACAATTCCGCTCCCAATTGTCATCCTATAGTGGTAGAATACAAATACTTTTTACTATACAATCATAATCCCTCGGAATATACCCGAATTTCCTTCATATATAGTAAATTACATATAAACTTCATCGTAGCTTGTCATCATCACCACTTTGGTATCTCAATAATTTACAAATCTCTGATACTCTATCTTGATTCATTCACAATCACATCATATTTCCACGAAATATATCTGTGTACTCCTCTTAGTAGGTTATCAATATAATACTTTTCTGGCATTATAGAATTTAGCCCTTCCAAGTGTACTGGCAATTTAGTTTCGTAAGTCTTGTCAAATTAAATCTCCAATTCCAAGCAAAGGCACATATATCCAAGGGTCTATAAGTCTTCATTCCACATGTTTTGGCAATTAATTCCTCTTTTCTGTTCCTTATACTTGATAATTTCAATCATTTAAGTCATCAACTTCCAGTAAAGGCAATTTCAATTCTATCTATCAAGTCTTGTATACTTCAACTCGCATAATTCCAAGGTTATCATCATAAACTCCCTCGTATTTCCACATGTCTAACATCAATTTATCCCTCCGAGGTTATTTCAAATCTCTCATTCACAATCTTCAATTCATACTAAACATTGTCTCTGCCATATGTTCAACTCATCTGTATATAAGCATTCACTACTTCTTCTAATAATCAGGTCAATCACACATACTTTTCCTTACAATCAATATATTCCACATAGTCAACATAAACGCATCTATTACAACCTCCAAGTCATGGTTTAAATCATTCCTCTCAGGAATCTTTATCTATCACAGGGCATAAATCATTCCTCCAATTCAATAGCATAACATCATATATTGATCCAACAAATACAATATCTCAACATACCATAATCTCTTTAGGTTCATCAATCATCATCATAGATTATCTTTACTCATTAAGTTTATTAACAACTCATAATCTCAGTCATATTTCTATCAAAACATCTCTTGGTTGACACCAATTCCTTCCAAGCCTCAGTAATTTATCCACTTCCCTTCTTCTTTACACAAACATAACATATAAATACACATATACAAACACAGTTTGTAAAACAATCTTACAACATGTTGCATAGCATGCAATTTAACTAATCTAGAAACATTCTTTTCTTTAGCATCTCATATCCAATTCACATCATTTCAAATATCACATATGTATCATCTTATCATTTTCTGACAATAGTATCAGATAATTTCATGATTTAGATAACATAATATGAACTAACTCTACTTCTAAAGAATCATTCTCTTCGGGAGTAAGCATATACACTTAGCACACATAGGCATCAAACATTAATAATTAACTCTTAAGTTAATAAACGCACATATAAACATAAAGGTTATCAAAATGTACCTGTTACATCATCTTCGATATTAGGATTGTCGTCAGTCATCATATTGAAAGTTCTACCCTCTTGCGCGGAAGGGTTCTTTTTCTTTTGTCCACCTGCTGACGAAGATCCCCCACCTGCATCCTCTCCTGACCCCGACCCCGTTTTCCTTTCCTTAGTACATTCGCCCGTACGATGACCCTCTTTCTGAAAATTCCAACTCACACTCCGAGGAAAACCATATTCCTTAATCTCATGTCCGAACAATCCACATCGAACGCAACGCAAAGTCTAGGGTGTGCAAGGCCCCGTATGAACGGATCTACACCGACGGCACCATTGTGAACTTTGATTAGACCCACCTGTCGTAGCTCTTTTATTTCAATTCTTCTGTTTCTGGCCACTCCGCCCGCTCTATCTTTGCTGAGTATTAAAATGTTCAAATTTAGACTTCTGCTGTGAAATATGTTCTTGACTCATTTTATCTCTTGCCTTTCCATCACCCTCAGCCGACTTGGCTAAAGTAAATGCTTGTGATAATGTATTCGCCCATCTGGTAATACCTCGATATTCTGGAAGCAAAGCTCCCACAAAATATTGTATCTGAGATGCCTCATCAGGCACCCACTGTTTTACAAATCGCAGTCTCTCATTAAATTGCTTAATCAAATCGTCTACCGACATGTCTCTTGTCATCTTCAAATCCATAAATTCTTTCTTAATTTTTGCAATATCGAATGAGCTGCAATATTGCTCGCACAACTTCTCCTGAAATTGATTCCCAGTGATACTCTCCTGCTGTTCCTCGGTAAAATGTCCAGTTATTGAATCCCACCATACCATCGCATCTCCTTTAAGCATACAAGTCGCAAATTTAACTCTGGATTCATCCTCGCAATTGCACGCATCAAGAGCTTTTACTATTTCTCGCAACCAATTCAAAGTTACATTCGGATCAGTACTCCCATGATATTTCGATGGTTTACAATCCAAAAATTGTTTGTACGTACAAGGCTGTTTAAATCCCGGATATCCAAAAGGATAATCTCCCTGTAAGGTGAGAGGATTGAAAAACAACGGTAGAGTCACTTGCGTTACCGGAGGAAGCGGAACGGTAACCGGCAAAGTAGTAGGTTGGGTAGTAACAGTTATTGGTATCTGTGATGACACACTCTAATTAATCATCTCTTTTCCGATACCACGAACTATATCTCTGAGTTCCTGAAGTTCATTCTCTAACTTGTAAATATATTCCTCTCGATTATTTTCCTGTTCATAACTCGAAGTACCGACACGATTCGTCGTATCCACAGTATCAATCACTGAAGTTTCAACCACAGTTTGGGTCACAGGAGGATCAGCAGGGGTAGCTCTGTCAGCCATATCTATACTCAAATCATCTCACAATCTCATTAGATAAATTGTTAGTACATAACATACTAACTAACACACAACTTCACCAATTCACTCTAATTCCCCCAAGGAAAGTTTGACCCAACACGAGCCAAGATTTGGGAATGCAACACTCTAGCCGTGCCTGCATCGCCAAACCAAGGCTCTGATACCAAACTTGTAACATCGTAAATTCTCAAGCCATTTTTTTTAAATCGCTGCGGAAGCTTTTACTGATTTCATTAAAACAAACATTCACAAAGTACAAAGTACTATTCATAAAACACTACATCAAGTTGTCTTACAAAATATTTATAAAACACGGCTCGTCTCTTCTCAAAACATAATATCAGAGCGTTGATCAAATTCCCCTTTCCCACAAACACAGCTAAACCTGCAAAAAGCAATCAACCGTGGGGAATTAGCACAAAGCTAAGTGAATGGAAACTACAAACAAGCAACCAACAACAACAAGCATAAGAAATCCTTAACAGATCAAGCGTACACATCTCAACAGATCAAACAATAAGATCTACACACAGATCTCACAAACCAAACCAACCTCTAGAGGAACAGCAGTTCTTCAGAACCTGCAACCGATGCAGGCCAAAGCAAAGGTTTACCAATAGCTATTTGCTACTTGGTACAATTAAACCCCTTCTATTGCAACGAATGCATAGAAGATCAAGAACTGTGCAACAAGTAGCAGATAGCCCAGCCCAGTAACACACGATAGCCGACCTCCAACCATGTACGCATACCATTAACCATACGTACAGGTCTCACCACATGAACATACCATTAACCATGTACACGGGTCACATAATAAACCAAGAGATCTCAATCAACAAACATCAATCAATTAACAAGGAATATCAGACAAGGCAGTCTATCAAGGCATATCAGACTAAACAGTCTATCATGGCAAATCAGACTAAACAGTCTATCATGGCAAATCAGACTAAACAGTCTATCAAAGCATATCAATATCTCAAAATCACACAATCCATAATCGTTACCACCAAAACCACTCGTGAGTAAACCTCCACTCACCTCAGTCCTCGATCTCGTTTGCTCAGTGGTCTAATATCACCGAGTCTTTGTGTTTTTGAAATCAGTCTCGGATTTATAAATATATCTGTCAACATATATTTAAATTTCTTTTGCTTGTAAACAACTTCACATAATCATATAAATGATACCCCAACATGTTCAACACAAACACACAACAAAAATAGGAAACTCTCTCAAATAGTCCCGGTCGCGCCGCGACCACCCTCTGCGTCGCACCGCGACACCATCGGATTCAGGGTGTCGGATTTCAAGGAATCGGATTTCAGGGTCGGATTTGGGATCCCGGATTTCATATGTCGGATTCAAGGTATCCGGTTTCTTGGATTGTCGGATTTATGTGATCGCGCCGCGACCTTTAAGAGCGTCGCGCCACGACATGAGTTTCTGCAGTTCATCTTCTTCCTTTCTCAAGTTCCAGGCGACTAAGAAACTTATAAAATTCCATTTTTAAGTCTGAAGTCAATTCAACTTGCTTCCAAAACATATACAAACTTCATAGAACACATATTCACATATCATGGACATCTTAAACCTTATCAAAACATCAAAACACATAAAAACCCACTTATCAAGTTTTGAGCTTCAAGCTCCAACAATGGTGGTTCATCATTTATACATGGATTCTAACTAAAAAACATATCAAGATGCATAATAACATGCCATAATCACATACTAACCTTCACTTTGAATTATGAACCATAAATCTTCTACTTTGAATCTTCAAGTTTGCTTGTTTTCTAGTTTTCTTCAATGAAAGGTATTCTAACACACACTTACACCTTTCTATTTTGAAAATATAAGCAGAGACTTCTTCTAGCCACCCCACGTATTCGTTTATTTCATATAACCAAAGCAGGAGGTGTTGATTTCAAATTCTATCCATACTACATGCTTACATACACATATACATAACATACATAACTTTTCCATTCTTTTCTTCTATCCAGTAACACAAATATATATACATATATATATATATATTTATTTATTCAATTCATGAATTAATTTAATTAACTCTAAATAACCACTTAGCCAATCAAATTCAAATAACACACGAAATCACGTACTGCTTACCCGCTAATCAACTAGTCCAGGTTTGCGGGTGTTACAAGATCTAAGAAGTGTCTATTCGTTGGATACCTGGCATCCTCTTACGGATACATATTTTATAAGCCTTCCGAGAACAAAGTGTTTGTGTCTCGAGGGGCTGTCTTTTTACAAAGGAACATGTTATCCAAAGGGGATAGAGAGAACCGAGTTGACCTTGAAGAAATTCAAGAGACAACTAACATGGAACCTGAAGTTGACACTAGCGAGCCTCAGCCATTGGAAGCTAAGGAATCTGACATTGTACCATCTGCTCCACGCAGGACTGGTAGGATTCGTCAAGAACTAGAGAGATATGGGTTATTCGTCTTTGGGAATGATGAATTAGTAGATTCTGATGAACCTACAAGCTACTAGGAAGCAGTGGCGGGCCTAGAGTCCGCTAAATGGAAGGAGGCAATGGACAGTGAGATGCAATCCATGTGGGATAACTAAGTCTGGACTTAGTTGATCCTACACCAGGTTGTAAAACCATTGGGTGTAAATGGATCTTCAAGAACAAGACCGATATGCATGGAAATATGCACACCTTTAAGGCACGACCGGTGGCTAAAGGTTTCACTCAAACTCATGGTGTTGACTATGAGATCTGGCAGATGGATGTTAAAACAACATTCCTCAATGGAAAGCTTTATGAGGATGTGTATATGGCACAACCTGAAGGTTTTAAGCATCCACACCGTCCTGATAAAGTGTGCAAGCTGCAAAAGTCTATTTATGGACTAAAGCAAGCATCTCGTAGCTGGAATCTTTGCTTTGATGAGAAGGTTAAAACCTTTGGTTTTAACAAAAGCGAAGATGAACCATGCGTATATGTCAAGGCTAGTGGGAGCAACACTACATTCCTAGTCTTATATGTCGATGACATACTACTCATAGGAAATGATGTTCCAACACTTAAGAATGTTAAGGCTTGGTTAGGAACATGTTTCTCTATGAAATACATGGGAGAGGTGTCATATATATTGTGCATAAAGATCTATCGAGCTAGATCCAAGCGCCTAATAGGGCTCGGCCAGAGCACGTACATAGACAAAGTCCTGAAAAGATTCAGGATGGAAGAATCCAAGAAAGGATTCGTTCCAATGCAACATGGCATGACACTGAGCAGGGCTCAATGTCCTAGTTCTCCTGAGGATCTAGAAGAAATGAATAGGATCCCATATGCCTCGGCTGTAGGATCAATTATGTATGTCATGCTATGTACGAGACCTGATGTATCGTTTGCTTTGAGCATGTCGAATAGATATCAGTCTAACCCTGGTAAAGCTCACTGGATAGCAGTGAAGAACATTGGGAAGTATCTGAGAAGAACTAAAGAAATATTCTTGGTATTTGAGGGAGAGAAAGAGCTTCGGGTGACTGGTTATACCGATGCTAGCTTCCAAACCGATAAGGATGACTCACGTTCTCAATCGGGATTTGTATTCCTGCTGAACGAGGGAGCGGTAAGCTAGAAAAGCTCCAAGCAAGAGACCGTAGTTGACTCTACAACAGAATCTGAGTATATTGCGGCAAGCGATGCTGTGAAAGAGGCGGTCTGGATGAAGAAATTCATCAAAGATCTAGGTGTTATTCCAAGTATTGAAACACCTACCGATATCTTTTGTGATAATTAAGGGTCCGTTTGTCTTGCGAAAGAGCCCGGTCACATAGACGTACGAGACACATACTCAGAAAGTATCACTACATCAAAGACTCCATTGCTAGTGGTGAAGTGATAATAAGCAAAGTTCACATGGACGCAAATTTGGCGGATCCTTTCACCAAGCCACTATCTCAGGACAAGCATGAGACCCATTCTAGGTCTTACGGTCTTAGATTAGACTTGCCATTGGCTTGATACTTTTAATGTTTTCCTGAGTACTTTGATTTTGATTATTGTCGAACTTAATGTAATTAATTTATGTATGAATGCTTAGAGCAAATTACATTAATTAACAATAGATTGAAAATCTTTTTTTGCATGTTTAAACCACTTCCATGAGTTGTATTGTTAAACTCTAAACTCTACACAATCAATCATTCTTTGCTTGGGAAGGAAGAATTAAAGTTAAGATTGTTGTGATGGTGTTAGTTGATTAAGTTGCAACTAAACTCACGAATACTTAAGCTAGTACTAAGTATTGGAGGTGACCACACTTGGATATCGTTTCATGGATATGTTAAAGACAAATCCAAGTATTTGTCCTCTGACCTGAGATACATGCATACTTACTATGATTCTATTACTCTTTGATATCTCCCAAACGTTGTCCGTAAATGGTTGCTATAAAGGGAATGTTGGGAGTGATATGATGAAATAGATAAGTGTGACGTAGTCAATGGAATTTGTTTCTCTTATCATTGATAAGAGTGATGTCTGTAGGCCACTCGATGATTCCGTGCTAACACTAAATGCATGGCCATGCTCGGACTAGATTTGATCGTAGTCAGTTATAGTTGGTTACCACGAATCTTGATCGAGAAAACAATTGAACGATATGTAGTTGACTTTGCCATGACTCGTGTTCAAATGGACATCGGTAACAATAGGACAATAATAGGACGGTTACACAATAATGTGGTTTCGGCTATCGTCTGCATAAGAGATACCCTATGCTAAACTGGGGGCAATGATGCATTGCTAGATGCCGCTCATTGTCAGTGTCACTGGATTGCACCATGCCATGTGCAAGTGGGAGTTTGTTGGATATATGTCCGCTGGCATTGGTGAATCGGTAACACGGCCGGTGACGCAAGGGCCTTCCGGTCACATGGCAAGGATATCAGCGATCACCTTGCAGGAACAAAAGGGAAAGAACCAAATAGCGGGGCACGGCCGTGCCTGATATGGCACGGGGCGTGCCTCTCGGGGGTGTGCTACTATTGGCATGGGCGTACCTCTGGTGGGAGGCACGAGCGTGCCTTATGGGTCACGACCGTGTCTGCCTAACCGGTGACTCTCTTGATGGGCTAGTTTGAGTCTAGGACCAAAGGGCCGGCACGGGCGTGTCTTTTTAGAGGCAAGGGCATGTCCAGCGCCTGGTCATGAGATTTACCCTAATTTGGTTTCCTAATTGGACAAGGATTTCTTCTCCTATAAATAGGAGTCATTAGGCTCCGGTTTTAAAACCCTAAGACTGATTTTATTTCAAGTAAACACGTCGGTGGTTTATATTAAGGAGAGAAAGTCCTGCCCGAGTTCCAGGAGGCTTACGGCTAGCACCCGGTCGCACCAAGGTTCTTGTGGTGTCATAGGAAGGACCTTCTACAAGCCTTGATCTCCAAAGGTATAACCTTTCTTTTCTTCTTTCGTTTGTTGCTAATTTGATTGTGCAAATCATACCCTAGTTCTACATTGTGGTGATAAAAAAAATTATTTTTCTGCTGCCTAAACTCTTTTGTCAAGATCACCATAATGTTCCAACAAATATCTCTCGATAGAGAAGGTTGACATATATACATACACTTTAAGATAGCTTTAATTCTTGTTCTTTAGTGTTGAAGTGTTGGAGACTATTTGGTGTTGTTACAAAAGTGAGTTCAAGGTCTTGAAGCTCACTTAAAGACTTGCTAGCACTTGGGGATCAAGCATACCCGGAGGTGGACTAATTAATAGAGGGGAACTCCTTTGTGACATTTGTCATCCTCAACAAGTTTTTTTATCACTACCTTGTTGTACTCTAGAGAAGGTATAACATTTCCACTCCTTTTCTTGTTGCATTACTTTGTTTTAGAAATGATCCATTGGGGCAGGTTTTGATTGTATTAAGTTTTGTACTTAAAAGGCCTTTTGTTTTTTGCTTTTGTTGCGTGTTTGGCTTACCATCAATTCCTAACAAAATCAACATCTCAATGGCATTGAGTTGGTCAAAACTACCAACCTTGGTCCTTAAACACCTACGACAACATCAAGAAGATACAGGGATTGTCTATGTTGGAAAGATTATTTACCTCGTTTAGTGTAACCTATGGTAGGTAAAATCTCTTTTGAGGTTTCATAGTCAACAAAAGGAGAGTAAGGTGCAAGGTGTGGAATGTTAAGAGTTTTTCTCAAGGATGAAACAGTGATAGTTACTGTATACTTACGTGTCCCCATTGGCATTATAACGGGCAGTATACCTTCACCAAGGAAAGAAATGTACATGTGAACCGGGTGAAAAGACTGGAAGGTTCTTGAGGGATGTGCTTTCAGAAGTTGCATCATGGCTTCAAAACCTTTATCCCGCTTAGAGGAAGAGTTCATAATGTAGTTCTAGGTTGGATATGTATGATGGTGCCCTATTTAATATTTTCACAGGCAACAATGGTAGTAGAGGATTGGATAAACTTGGTGTAAGCCATTGTGGAGTTCAATAGGGTAGGAACTCAGGGTTCAAAACTAGAATTTCAGAAGAGGGAAATATTAGTTGTTATGAAACGTAATGAGACATGAAGAAGAAAGGGTTTAAATATGTAACATGAGTAGTGGTAATGGCCACCGTTAAAGAAGGATGAAAAGTTGGAAAGATAAGGTTCAAAAAGTAACTGTCTATGACGGATAACTTAATATAACAAATTAGATGAAGTTAAAAAAGGAGTTTAAATAAGAGACCTAGTAAAACAAATAATAAAACGATCACGAGGAGAGAAAATAAATTAACACGATTATCTTGAAAAAGGAGAAATTTGTTGTGGTTTTAAATGAATAGACAACTTAATAGAACAACAAATGCTCAATGGTGGATACACAACTTAATTAGATAAGTGTGGTAAGTTTAGTGTTTAGTTGTGAAGTCTTCATTTAGCTTATTATGATATTCTAAAGACAATTATCATAATTCATAAGTAAAGATCTTAACAAACTTTCCAAACAACGTACAAGAAAACATAAACAAAAGAAATGATGGAAAACAGAAGGAAATTAGAGTAACAACATCCTCAATTCACCCAAAAGGAAATTGACTCTTTATTCATATAAAGATTTGTGAAAAGATCAAGTTTGTTTTAATGTATTGTAAAGAAATATTTTCTTTTTAAATATTGTCTCTCAAGAAATGATATCTTATTTCTATGTGTTTCTTCTTCAAGTGCATGACTTAATCAAGTAATAATCAAGTAATTGATTTTGTAACTACAAAATTTATGCACAACTTCCTACAGCTATGTATTCAGCTTCAGCCATATATGTTAATACAAAATTCTACTTCTTAATTGACCAACTTACTAATCTACCACCTAACAGTTGACATCCACTTATTGTACTTTTTTTTGTCTAATGTACAAACTACAAAATAAGAATTAGTTTATCAAACAAACTCCAAATTAGAATATTTAGGATACCAAAGACTGAGATTAGAAGTTCATTTGAGATATCTGAAAATTATTTTAACAACCATATGTGACCTTTTGGGATCAATTTGATATCTTGCACATAAACATACTGAAAACATAATATCCGGTCTACTTTCGATGAGATATAAAAGAGACTCAATCATTCATTTATAAGTGGTCATGATTACTTATTTGTCATCGGTGTCCTTACCTATTTTGATAGAAGTAGACATGTGTTTTGAGTGAGGAACAATTTTCAAACTCAAATGTTTTCACTAAATCCTTTATACCCTTTGATTGATTTATGGAAATACCACTTTCGCATTTTTTAATTTGAAGACCAAGAGAATTAGATAAAACAGTTGTGATATTCAATGACAAAGAGATATTGCTTTTAAAGGAACATGGAATTAAAGGATTGCCCCAAAAATACTTTCAACTCCGAGCTCCCCAACATTAAAAGTATAAAACTTTATTATCAAAGTTAGTTGGTTGATAAAGAACCAAAATACCTATTCTACCTCCATCCTACAATTGTCTTAGGGCCCCGTGTGGTTCATAGACCCTTTTTCCATGATATTGGTGTTTTGCATTTTGTCAAATAATTTACATTCATTGGATTTGTATTTGGTAGTATTGATAGAATCTGACAGGATTTGTATTTATGAAATATGATTCATTTTTGTAAATCTAGGCAAAAGATTTAGATTGTTTCTCTAATAAATGGCATAATTACCCTTCGGTTAATTCTTTTAAATTAAATTTACTTGACATAATGCTCTTTTCGGCATCATCCAAATCCAAAACAATTTTACCTTTTCCACATCATCTCGAATCTTTTTTACAAGATTTGAAATTTCTCCATCCTAGTTAATGATTGTGTCTTTGAAAATTCTGACGTGATTATTGAATGCTTCTTGTCAAACTCCTCATCCCTTTCGACTACCATACTAATTCTACTTGACATTATTTAATCTCGCTCTCTAGGAAATGTAACCGTATCTTGAACTGCCCAAGCATAGGGTCAACTCCGCCACTTTTACTAGTTGACATTACTTCTAGCAGCACACTTGAACAACTTCGTAATACTTGACTAGACGTGTACTATATCATCGGGATCATCATCTAGTTGTTGAGTTTGTTCTTCTTTGTGAGACTCCTTTTCCATCTCAAATAATTGCGAGCTTCATTTCCTCGAGCCCTGTCTTTTCCAAATACAATACATAAGTCTTGATAATGAGGAAATGACTTGTTTTTTCATTTGTAGCTCCTTTATGCACCTATTCATATCATACGATTAAACAAGAAATAATGACTTCTAATTATAATTATTAAGCTATTTACCTTGAGATACGGCTCCCAAAACAATAGGCTCAACAACCACATAATGTGTAATGGGATCATAAACAAACCCACTAGTATTTGACCCATTAACCATGTCATGTGCAATTTGCCAATCTTTTTTCATGACTTTTTATTTTTTAGTCAATATGAGGTTTTTCGGGTAAACCCGAAGTTGGTAGTGATTCCTTGAGAACTTGTTCCAAATGCTGTAAATATCCCGGTTTAAAGCCATTTTTACCTTTAAATCATTAAAGGCACTACTATTCACCACCATATAGACCAATTCCTGTTATCACACAAGATTACATTCAAAACAAATTCAAGTATCATATTATTACAACACATAATTATATATGGAATTATGACAATAACATGATAAGCGTTAGATATATATACACTTTAACTCCAATTTTATCAAACATATGACGCAACTGAGTGATAAGTAAGTTGAAGTTTAACCTCATGGATGAGGGTTCGATATCCCTATCATTTTAATATGTTTAATTATATATTATTATTACTACCATTTTACTCGCGTAATACGGTGGCATTAACAATAGTTTGTGCTCTCCAATATGTTTGATTTAAAAAATGTAAGGTATGATATGTATAGAATGTTAAATGGAATTTGTTCGACAATATATCCATATTATTTCTTCTTTTTCTGTTTTCTTTGTTTCTTTTTTCCAATCAACCCTTTAATCTTTTATTAGTTGATAAAATAAAATAGTTTCTCAACAAACAATAAAAAAAGTTATTATTAAATAATTAGAGAAAAATAAAATCTAGCCTTAAAATTGTATTAAGAGTGGAGGGAGTGGTTACTCCCCACCACACCCACGACATCGGCACATCAGTTCTTTTCTTCTATCACTTAGCCCACTACTCAGTTTCGTAGTGATCACTCACACCAAATCAAATTTACCTAATAACCAATACCAATAAAAAACAAACAAAAAAAAGAAAAAAAATCACCGCGCAGGTGGAGATCTCCACGCCAAAAATGGATGACGGCGCGTTGGAGTGGAAATAAAAGTCACCGCGCCGTAGATGGTCACCACGTGAGGAAAAAGCCCCCCACTCCGCTTGCTCTAATGTTAGTATTTTAACCACAATCAGATAAACGAAATAGTGGTTGTGATATTTAATGATTTATTAAACCAACACTTGCCTTAAATTAGTTGAGATAACTAAGGGAATGATTGGTTAGGCTATTGTTTTAAATGTTTGTATCTTAAGCATAAAAATATGTACTACTTAAAATTAAGTAGTCTTAAAAATTTTAAGAGAGAGAAAGTTAAATGCGTTATAATATAGTATAGATATAGATTATTATATTCAAACATTTAATTTCATATGTTATATGTCATTTTTTATAATTTTTATAAATATAATGCTTAGTGTAAATATAAATATGTATTTGTGAAGATCACATTTGTATCTACATACCAATGTAAACTTTATCATTGAAATGATAACGATCTAAAACACGTACTATTTTGCTAATTGTTATGTTCGTCGTAGTACAAAAAAGTTTACTAACCTAAATATATTTTGAATTTAAACCAAATGGCAGAGCACATTACGTATTCTTTGAGTTCTATCTATTTTATTTCAAAATTTATGTTTGTACTTGAGTTTTTATATTATTCATCATTTGTAAAATGTTATTAAAAATACCATATAAAATATGGATCAAGATTGCTATAAATAAAGGAGTTGGCTTTTTTGTAGTTTTCTCATATATTAGTTTGTCATCTCCGGAAGACCGGAACTATGTGAATGACAAATCATTAGAGATAAATGTTATTATGATAAGATATTTATTTTAAAATGTATTTTTAAAATTCGTTATGCTAAAGAAATACAATTCCTTGAACTTTTTAATTTAAAAGTCCCTTTTTTATGTTTTAGATAAAAATATTAGAACAAAATTATTATAGTTTTCTACTTTTAATCATAAGTGAAAAGATTTGGTTTAGTTATAAAGATTTGTAATGTTAAATGTTATATTATATATAATATTAAACATACAAAACCTAAAAGGGTTCAATCTAAACTAGATGGCGGAATACAAAAATGTATTGAAACAAAGATTCACTATTTTTTAAATGAGTTTAGTATATGAAAATGTATCTAACTTGTCATCTTTTGCTATTGTGTGTATTAAACTTGCAAACTTACTATTTAATATATTGGAAATTTGAAAGTTACCTGTTAGTGTATTTAACCTGATACAAGAGGTCACATGGTGATGTGGCATCGGTTTACATGACGTGGCAAGTGACATGGCAAGTGACATGGATTTTCTTGATTAAAAATTACTATAAATAATAATAAATAAAATAATAACAATTTTTATACATGATTCACGGGTACACACTTGAATCTCTGTTCATCTTCATCGAGTTCATGGAGGGGATATACACCTGGTACATCATCGATCTTTACCTCTTACACCATCGATCTTCACCTAATATATACATTAATCATCCAGATTTCGGTTCTTCATACGATTCAAGATTTTGGTGCCTTCATACGATTCAAGATTTCGTTGCCTTCAAACGATTCAATATTTTTATTCATCTTCCATCTCCACTGATTGTAGGGTTTCTATTTCTTGAAGGATGAGACTTGTTCTTGAAGAGCAGATATGTTAGCGATTTATGGTTTCGATTTCTCAAAGAGATTTAGTCTCCAGCAATTCCTGGTATGTAAGCGATTTAGGGTTTCATTTTCATCAATTTAAGTGCTCGTCCGATTGGGATCTATAGGTTCTAGTTCATAGCAATTGATTCTGGTATCTCGATTTGATAAGGTAGGATATTTTGGTTTAGATCTGTTGTTGGTTTAGATCCTAGTTATCTTTCTTGGTTCACATCTTCTTCTTTGTTTAAGGTAATCGATTATTGAAAAATATTGAAGATGAATTCAAAGGTGAGTATCGATCTTCTTCTTCTTTCGTTTTCATTGATTTCGGATCTTCTTCTTCTTCTTTGGTTTCAGGTGTAGATTTGGGGTTTCAAGATCTTTCAAGTCTATCTCAGGCCAAATCATCTGCGATTATTGTTCAATCGACTTGTAAGTTCATCTATTGTACGTGTCCATACCCAGATTAGGGTTTAATCAACTTGTAAATTTTGATTTCATCTTGTTCTTGAATGGAGATTCCTGGCTCATAAACAATTTAGGGTTTTTATTGTGTTAATCGCTTTGATTATGATTTTAGAGATTTCTGGTCCAATTTTGGTGCTTTGTTATTGATTGTGTTCATTGATTTGATTCTGATTTTGGGTTTCTACTAAGATAAAAGAGATCTTAGTTGAAGAACACAGATTGTTCTTCAAGAATAAGTGAGATGGAAATTACAAATGATGTGGTAATAAAATTAGAATTAAAAATAAATGAAAAATAAAAACAATTACTGGTCACGTGATGTGACAAGTTGGATACATTTTCACGAACTAAACCCTTTTTAAATTCCAATTGTTTGTATTCTTTTACTTTCTTCCAAAATCTGTAACTAAAGTAAACAACATAAATTACGAGCGATTAAATTAATACGAAACATGGAAAACCTAAAATGGTTTGGATCTTAATTAGATGGTAGAATGCACAAATGTATTGAAACAAACTTTCACCATATTTTCAATCCCAATTGTTTGATTTTTTGTTGCTTTATTTGAAAAAATCGTTACTAAAGTAAGCAATATAAATTACGAGTGAGTGATTTTTTTTACTTTATCCCACTACGAAGCGTCGGTACTAAAAACCTCGCTTAAACAAAGTTCAAGTATCTGCAACACATAATTCAAAACAAATTCAGGTAATATTACCACAACACATAATTCAAAACAAGAACAATTCAAATATTATTATGAAGCCCACCAAGAATCAAACATAAACTCGGCTAGATTATCTCTATATGTAGTCCTCTCGTTTGAAATACCAATAGAATTTATATTATCCACGTGTTCAACCCCATCATCTCCGGTTCATTGTTTATTATCAAATGGATCAATTAGCATCTTCGGTTCCTTTAACTGTGTAAGATAATACGAGTTCTCTTAAAATCCTCCATATTACGTTCAACATTCCAAACCATCATTTTATAACATTTCATTTGGAATAATGTTTCATATTGAAAAACTCCTTGGCAATCGCAGCTTGGTATCCCTGATGCCAATCATTTAAATGATATATTTGACTCCTATAATTAAGAGGTAAGGAAACCCTCCTTATTTGTATATTTAGCGTCAACCAAGTAATAAGTTATATTAATACATAATTAGTAGACCATCATAACCTATGATCACCTCAAATTTGTAAATTATAGTTAATATAAATGGTAACATTAGAAATTTCAAAAAGAATATTCTATTCATAAAATAAAAAGGTTAGCAAGATTTAAGTTATAATGGTTCATCTCAAACTATAGTATTGGCAAAAGAATATGTTTGAACTAGAAAGTGACTATTAATAGCAAAACGTTAATGGAATAGGGATTATTTGTACTCACATAAACTCTCTTACAATAGAAATCAAATTTCACCTAATTACACTCACCTAGTGTGGGCTGGTCTAAAGTGTGTGTGTTAGAGAGAGAAAGTAATTAACACATAGTTAAGGCAAGATTAAGCTTGATTAAGCATACTTAAAGCTATTTCAAGCCAACGATCAAAGATTAGAGCTCATTATTATCATCTTAAAGTCTGTACACATATACTTACTGATATCGCCGTATTTAGATATATATTTTAAACGATATCTATTTTATTTTAACTAAATATTATTCGTAAATAAGTCAAAAGATACTTATTATCTTAAGTTGTTGAATTTCATGTCAAAAAGGCATATGAATAGAAGTTTGAGCAAAAACCGAAGAAATTGATGAAAATGAGAAAAGTTGTCAGCTCCGACACGCCTCCACTGTTTTGATCGTATCTCGCTCATACGAACTCAGATTTAGGTGATTCAAGTGGCCACAGAAACTAGACTCAGAGGGATACAAAATCAAATTTAAAGTCAATGTCTGAAAACGCAATATTGCGGCGCAACGGTCCATTTTTTGCGACGCGACGGGTATCCAGATCCAAAAAGCGTCGTGAATTATCCCATGGTCACGATGTGACAGTAACCAGGTCGCGAGCCGACACGTCAGAAACATGAAATCTACAAATTCAAACCTATATTCGACCCAGGAAACATATATGCGGTTCTAGGGCTTCAATATGACGATAGAGAGCCTCCATAAGTGATTTTCGAAGCCTGAGAGAGGATTGGGAGCTCAAGAATAGAGAATCAGAACTAACGAATCATCGAGTTTTATTCAGTTTGCTTTATTGTCTATGTTTAGCATTCATTTATGACTTCTAGATGTTCTTTTCTTGTGATTATAACTTAAATATCATGATTTTTACTTAGATGATATTACCTTTGTTTTATGGTTTGATTTTAATGAATTGCATGTTTTAGTAGTTATATATTTATTATGTCTTGCTTGATCTAAGACCTATATGTGTTAAAATTTCAAACTTAGTTATTTACTGACGGAGTTTACATAGGTTTGAGGATCAATCTATCTATGTATGCTTTTATCATGATTATCTAAGACCATTAGGTGATTGTGACTAGTGATTGACCAAATCCTAAGGTTAAGTGACAAAGTAGTTAACTTTAATGTGTATGAACAATTGCATGTGATGATCGTTAGGTGTGATTGATTGATTAAATGAATAATAACAATCAATATTGATTCAGTCTTGGATGATTCATAATTAATTGATTAATTATGATAGTACTCGATCCCATGACCATAGGATTAGTATTTTTCATGATTATAGGGTTAGAGTTTCCGACCAAGATATCTGACCAATCTAGGAATCGGTATATGATGAATAATATCCGTTGCACTATCTTAAAATCAATCATAAATAAGGGGTAATCGAATATAAGTAAGAACACTTCATCTTTTGATCCTTCCCATTCCAAGCTCTCAGCTTTATCTTACTTTTGGATTGTTATCTCTTTTGTCTAATTAGTATTTCTTTTATCGCATTCTTAGATTTATTCCTAAATTCCCCATTCAATTGCTTTCTCTAGACCAATTAATAATTAAATCTTTTAAATCTGAAATCATACTCGTTCCCCAAGTGTTCAACACTCGGTCTTACCATAACTATACTACGATACGATTAGCTATACTTGCGTGTTTGTGTTGCAGTTAGTATTTTGGTAATTCCAATTTATAAATATAAACTTGATCTAATTAACACACACCACTCACTGTGTTCTTGGTGTGAGAGAGGGTTCTAGAGAGAGAAAGTGTGTTTAACACAAGATTAAGCAAGGTTAAGGCATAATCAAGCTAACATCAAGTTAATAATCAAGATTTGGAGGTTATTCTTCATCATCATCGGTTTGGAACACATATGTTTAGTTTGTGTTCTCGGTGAGAGAGTAAGATAGAGAAAGGAAGTCTAGGAATTGAAGAATTGGAGGAGTTTCTTGCCATGCATGTTGTTAATGTTAATTTAGTGGCTGATTTCAAGTGTTAATTCAAGCAAATCAAATGTTAATCTTCTGGATTAAAGGTTAGATCTTGATATCTTATTCTTGTGTTTATATTCTAGAGAGAGAAAGCGTAGAAAAGCTTGTTAAGACAAGAATTGATGCTTGTTTATGTTAAATTAGTGATATATGTTGACTATAAGTTCCTTATAGTTCCCTAAACTTGTTTCATGTCAATAGCGTTGAGTAAAAGTGAGAATCAAAGTTGTTGTCATGTGTTTCCTCATTATTGTATCTGTGAAGTACATTCTATGGCTGTAGAAGGGAAATTTATGGTTGTAGAAGGGGACTAATCTGTGCAGTGAGCTTCATTCCAATGTCTAAGTTGTTTTAGGATGCTTAGTGTTATTTTGGTAAGTGTATAAATGATAATTATTAAATTGTTGGATGTCTTAAGTGTCTTTGGAGACCGGCCATGAATCAAATGATAAGATTGTACATTTTGGTTATGATAGGTATTTAGGTGTTGTTAGGTAGGGGAAAAAGAAAGGAGAGAAAGGGAAATGCCCTCTTTTCTCTTGTTTGGGAGCTTAGGGGGCGGATAAATGGTTTCCCACTTCATTTCCCTTTCCCGGTTTTCTTTGTTACCTCAGTTCTCTCCATTTTGTGGAGAAATCGTGAGAAATGGCATCGATCTTCTTCATGGGCGATGTGTGTTGCTGGCGAGGCGGCCAACGCCGCATCCGCAGCCGTCGTCGTTGTCGGTTGCGATAGAACCCTAATCGCCGTCGTCTCGTCTGTTGCGATAGAACCCTAGATCGTCGACGTCGGCGAGGTGGCTAACGCCGTAGCCGACGTCTGTTGCGATTGAAGCCTCGATCGTTTGTGGTTGCGATGTGTTTTCCGGCGATGTCTGTTGCGATGTCGTCGATGGAACCCTAATCGTTGTCCACCGTTGCGATGTCGTCGATGGAACCCTAATCGTTGTCCACCGTTGCGATGTCGTCGATGGAACCCTAATCGTTGTCCACCGTTGCGATGTCGTCGATGGAACCCTAATCGTTGTCCACCCTTGTGATGTCGTCGATGGAACCCTAATCGTTGTCCACCCTTGCGATGTGTTATGGCGATGATGAGTGTCCGGCATCGGCATGGCGGCGTCACCGCCGCCGCCGCCGAGCTTCCGGCGACCTGAGCCTAGCTTTTCTCGTTTTCATTTCTTAATGGTACCAAACAAGGATATTTTTTACTCATTTCCTTTTCTCACTATTTCCATTTCTCCCCCATTTCCATTTCCAATTCTCTCCTTTTCTTTTCTCTGTACCAAACACCCCCTTAATTGAATCATAAGGAAATAATGAATTGCGGGATCTCAGGCGAGTACCTCAAAACTAGTATTTGTTGGTATAAGTTAGTTGGTTTACATGTCAAAATAGTTTGTATTGATTAAAGTATTATGTGTTGTTATTTGAGTAAATCTATTCAAGTATCTGGTCATAAGGATTAATGTACTCCTTGTGGATAGATATAAGTATGTATATATAGTCAGGAAATTACTATTGCTTAATAGATCAAATAAACTAATTGAATGATATAGTAAGATTTAGATGAAAGATATATGGGTTTAGAATCAAAAGGTGAAAGTAAGTTATATAATTAAAACTTATATTATGATATACGTTACATGTATAATGAGGGAGTAATGTTATGGATGGAAGTAACATATATTTTATCATATATATGGGGAGGGTTCATGCGAAAAGTAGTTTATTTGCGAAAAGTGCGAGAAGCTCATTTATATTTGATCTAGTGGTGTAGATTAATTATGTTTTTTTATTTTTTTAATATAAAAGGGTATAATAGTAAACAAAATTTTTCTCTCTCCAATCTATTTCTCTTTCCTATTTTTCTCTCTCCTAAATTTTAAATAAATAAGAAAATAATTTACTAGAAAATTATTAATTTTTACGATTTTCACCGTTGAATATACCCAAAAAATTTACGAGTTTTTCACGGATGCTTTATTTAACAAACAAAATTCAATATTGAACAACACAATAGATATGTGAGTTTTTCTATTAAATAATACTTGTTCACCAATGATCGAATAATTAACTATTCATAGAAAGAACCTCAAATGTCGAATAATTAACTATTCATAGTCGTGTTACACCATTTACGAGTTTTTCACCAATGCTTTATTCAACAATAAATACATCAAAGATTTAATAAGCGGTTGTTTATTATTGAACAATATGGTTACTAAAAAAACCTTTATTTCTGTGTTCATTACTAAACAACCAATCATTCTTTAACTTTATTTTTGTATATTTATTAGTTAACAACCTATAACAAATAATAATTTATTATCTTCAAAGTTTTGTGTTCATTAGTTAACAACCCATAACAAATAATAATTCTTTATTAGTACTTTTCTGTTCATTAGTTTACAAATTAAAGAACCAAAAAGAAAACCATAAACATTTTTTATCACCATTAATCATTATTGAATAATAATAAACTAAAAATGATAAACTTTCTTCTCCTTACAAATTAAAACCAAAAGCTTAACCAAAAATAACATGTTCCATTATTCCTTATTGATAAACTATAAAAAAAAGACTTATAGATAGATAAGTTAATAATAAAAAAAAATCACATAAGGAACAGCTAACAGCTTGTGTAGATCTTCTCGATGGGTTGTCGATGTTGTAGATCTTCTCGATGGGTTGTCAATGGTGTAGATCTTCTTGCCGGCCGGTTGTCGGAGATGTTGCTTTGGCCAAATAGAACACTTTCGATCTCCTTATGGGGCTGCAATCAACTATGGTGGTGGTGGGTTTATCGTCCTCGACGGGACTGCGACGAGGGGTTCTTGAAACAGCGGCGAGGGTGGAAGAGAGAGACGAGATGATAGGTGGTGGTGGCGGTAGAGATCTCGCACCGGTCGACCACAAAGATAGATGTTGTCGACGATGGTGGTGGTGTGGTTGCTCCGACGAGGGCGCTCGTGGTGTTTGGGTTTGTTTGGGTCGTCTTTGGGCGCTCGTGGTGTTTGGAATGGCGCTCGTGGTGTTTAGGTCGTCTTTGGGAGCTGTAGGGAGACCTTGATGGTTGCTCCGACGAGGGCGGAGGGCGGCGGCCGGCGGTGTTGGATGCAGTCAGTCTTGAGAGAGAGGGAGATGAAAGAATAGGGTTTTAAAAAATTGGGGGCTGTTCATACGTGGAGAGAGAGGATGTACATATATATATATAATTTAATGGTGAATCAATTTAAGTAAATAATATTTGAAAGATAAATGTCTATTTTACCCTTTTGATTTAATTTAATAATCTGTAAAGATACAACTTAATTACAAAAATACCACTCATAATCCTAGCCTTTGATTAAATGATCTGATGGCTGAGATTGCTTCTCGCACTTTTCGCAAATAAACCACTTTTCGCATGAACCTCCCTCATATATATATATATATATGGGTTTTGTTCAATATAGTCCTTATTAAAAGCATAGTCCTAACGGACAATTTTTAGCCATTATATTTCAAGATCAATGGTCTAGATTTAATCTTAGATAATAATTAAAACTGATTTAAGGAAGGACAATTCTGACTTTTTGCATATTGGTCCCCACTTTCACTTTTCTCTAATTTATTTAAAATTAATTATCTCACAAACCGTTAATCGTTAGACGAAACCAATTATACCGTTACGATCCTCGTGTTACCCTATTTTATTAGAGAGGTCACTTGATATACTTTTGACAAACTTTTTTTTTCATTTTGTTAGGTTGAACTTAAATTTTATTAATGTATAATCACATGTGATTCATAACAATATTACATGTGTTGTTTTACTAAATTTTTTGTCTTCTTAAATTGTATATCATTTAACGTTTATTAATTTTGAATGTTTGCTTAAAAAATCAACGTTTGCTTAAACCGTTTATACATGTATGTACATATTCAATTTCACCCATTCCAATTGCATTTTCTACCCATGAATGCATATATTATGTACTAGCAACACCATATCTCCTCTATCAAAGGTCTAGATGTGTTCTCCTTCGAATTCGATGTCTTTTATATTGGTTCTCGTAATAAGAATTGTTCTCGTTTGAACAATCCCCTATGCAATCATATATGATTGAATACCAAATCTCATGTTTTTTGGTATTCAATCACAGATGAATCTGTACAAACTCTCCTCTGATTCTGTACAAAATCACATGTGATAAATATGCAATCATATGTGATTGAATACCAAATCTTATGTTTTTGGTATTCAATAAAATGTGATTCTGTACAAAATCACATGTGATTGATTCTGTCAAATATGTGACATAAAAATGTTACATTTAATCAAATCACCTATAATTATGTGCATGTATAAGAGATAGATAATCATATGTGTTATGAAACAACTAATAACTTAGAATCACTTTCAATTGTTGATTTTTTTGTTACTAAACCATAGAACTTCGTTGGATTATCAAACACCAAACTGTAATTTTATAAAGACTATATTGATCACATATATGTGAATCACACGTGATTATACTTTAATAAAATTTAAATCCAATCTAATAAAATGAGAATTTTTTTTTGTCGAAAGTATATCAAGCGACCTCTCTAATAAAAGAGGGGAAGACGAGGATCGCAACGGTATAATTCGTTTCGTTTAACGATTAACGGTTTGTAAGATAATTAATTTTAAATAAATTAGATGAGAGAGAAAGTGGGGACCAATAGTTAAAAAGTCATAAATGCCCTCTCTCATAGAAATATATCAATTTTTTATTATAATCTAATATTGAATCTGGACCATTGAATCTTAAAATCTAATGGCTATAAATTATCCTTCGAGACTATAAATTAAATTAGGACTATATTAAACATTTCTCATATATATATATATATATCATGAATTATAATGTTGGATGGAAGATTTATATTATGCCCAATTTAATCGGAAGACGGAAGACGGATGCTTATCCATGTAGTATGGGTACCATACAATATTAAATTTGAATAAACGAGGAATGATAATCATCCAAAATAGAGAAATATATATATATATATATAATAAAAAATTATTTATTTGTACATATAAGTAATAATGTATGAGGGTATGAGTTTAATTCTTATAACTAAAGTTTTTGTTACGAGTACCATACAACATTAAATTTGAATAATGAAGAAATGACTAATCATCCAAAATAGAGAACTATAAATATAATAAAAAATCATTTATTTGTACATATAAGTAGGGGTGAGCATGGTATCAGAACCGGTACCGGTACCGGTTTTACCGAGTACCAATTTGGTTTAAAGATGGTACCGAATACCGTACCGAGTATTTATACTACGGTACCGGTACCTATTTTACGTAGTTTTTTCGGTACTAGTCCCGAATACCGATTTAGCACTATTTCAAGTACCGAGTACCGGACTGAAATCTCTAACTCGGTACCGGTACCAGTACGGTGCCGGTACGGTTCGGTATTTTCGGTACTCATGCTCACCCTACATATAAGTAATAATGTATGAGGGTATGAGTTTAATTCTTATAACTAAAGTTTTTGTTACGAGTACCATACAACATTAAATTTGAATAATGAAGAAATGACTAATCATCCAAAATAGAGAACTATAAATATAATAAAAAATTGTTTATTTGTACATATAAGTAATAATGTATGAAAGTATGAGTTTAGTTCTTATAACTAAAGTTTTTGTAGATCCTTTCTCCTATACCTGGTTAACTAATCACTACAAGATAGATAATCAGAGTTCCAAAGCATTTAATGAATTATAAAAGAATGTGTTTGATATAATATGAATAAGATAATGTATTGAGATCTTATGTATATGAGGAATAGAACTAATGGTATGTGATATCAATAGATTATATTTTCGACAAGAATACTTTCTCAATCAAAATTTATTTGACTTATACTAATTATACTTTACAAGTTTCCGATTTTGAGATACTCACCTAGCTTTTAGCTCATCGGATACTTTTAATAATGATGATCGAGTAGATATACTCGTGTTGTACAACCTATTTTTTTTAAAGTTTATTAGACTAGTAGCGCCACTTGTTTCCCGACTTTTAAATAAACATGTTTTAGACTTTAAAGTTTTTGCTTCTAATGTTTTCAAGGGGAATTATTTTTTTCAATCTTAAATGTATTAAATTATTTTTATTATTTCTTCCGTTGTATTATCTTGATTAAATATTTGGTTGCACAAAATAATGTTTCAAATTATGATATTTTCTATTAAATTCAGTTTTAGAAAATGGGGCATTACACAAACCCGTCCTTGGAAATTTTAACCAATTAAGTTTAAGAATAACATCTCGAAACACTTTACCATCGGCTATTGATCTCTCCCATCCAGATTGTACATAAATATACTACATATTATGATAACACACTACTAATAGATTTGTTGCAATATCCTTCTTTCTTGTTCTATATCTAGCTTTGTCTTCCAATGATACTAAGCACTTTATGTATGTCTCATCTAAAGCTCCTAACTAATTCTAAAACCAATAAAAACTAGTTATTAACTTTTTCAAGTTATCGACAACAGGTTTCAGTCTTTTAAGCAATGTGAATGTAATCGTAGTGCCGCATTGCAATCACGAGTAAAATGCCTACTTTCACCATAACAATGAAAACAACTTATCATGACTCAATTTCTTCACATTATGAGGAATAATGTGAAGAAAAATAGCAACTTGTTCATTATTATCCATATTCCTTGTTGCTCGTAACCCTCCTATTGTCTTTAACATGTGACACAACTTTGTAAAACACCTTTAATTCATCAAAATTTGTAATATTTCTGCCGGATCACTCTCGTAGATATGTCTATGCAATATTAAGTACCGATCAACCTTTGATGAAGTGTTTCCAATTTTTGGTTTATATATTTTTCCTATTAACTATTAACATCCAACTAGATAGAATAAAGAACATTAATGCAATGGCAACTATGTAACATGATTTCATAAGCTCTTCCATTCTTCTTTCATTACGTTTGTGTGTGGTTAAACCAAGTCAAACCATCTTTTGCAACAAAAATCCAAACTCATAATTAAATAATGAAACATCTAATTAACATCTTGGTTTGAGATTTGGTTTTAGATCTTGTAACAATCAACATGAATCATATTATTCAAGCTATTATAAAGCACTAGTATTGTTCAAGAATCATAATTTTCAAGATATTATACAACACTTGTTATAGTTTAAGAGAAACTAAACCAAAACTATATCAACAGAAGTTATAATACATGACAAGGTTTAAATAACAAGAATAAGTCCATGAAGACACAAGTTCTAATCCAGGAAAACACTTGAGAAAACAGAAGTTCTAATCACCAGAAGTTATAATCAATCAACATAAGTCATAAATCGCGAATAGGAATAAAAATCATGACAATTTGTATCAACAATCGATTAACTTATAATCTGTATCAACAATTGAGAAGTAAAGAAACGATAGTCTGTAGCAACAATCTGAGAAGTAAAAAAAAAAACAAGGTATCAACAATCTTTAGCAATCGACACAGTATGCATGGTACCTTCTAGCCTGTCCAGGGGGAGATACAGTACGTCGAGAATGATACAGCCGGAAGCACCAATTGAGAAGGATCAAGAACTAGGATTTTTCTGCGGGAGAGCCTTTGCTGAAGGTGAACTTCCCCGGGGTTGTTCAGCGCAAGAGCCATAGGACGTACTTTTCATTGTCAGTTAAAAGCAATAGTATAAAAAAAAGGGTAAAAACTTTAAGATAAAAATAATCTTCTGAACATAGAAGCCTTAAGGATTCTATCAAAATTTTAGGTTTTAAAATGGCACGCTCATGTTTGAAGCACGACCATGTTATATAGGACTTTGAAAAGCACGTGCACAATACCATGGTATCCTGCGAAACAAAGGTACCCTTAGGTTTCAAGAGGCCAATTAATAAAAAGGTAAAAAAGAATGAAACGATAAGGATCCAGCAGGATGTAAGATGGTGGTAAGCCTCATCCATAGTATGTTGAATCAGATCTCCAATCTCCACAAAACCCATATCCGTAGGGCTGAAATTGAAGTGTGTGGTCTCCTCCACATTATGCTCCTCAGAAACAAATTGGGTCTGCGCGTTAGTGAGTTGTACTATGCTGTCTTCATGAGGGAAGGGCTTATTAAAAATGTATTGCATTGCAGCTACTACTAAAGCTTCTTCTTCTTGGTAGTGGTTGGTAACCAGAGAGGAGTTAGAATCCCTGGAGCTCGTCATGTGGTCCATTTTGACGGCCCTGCGCCATAACTACATAACAAACACTTAAACATAAATAGTTTATATCTCTATAAAATATTTAATTTAGTATTTTTTTAAAAATCTTTTTTAATGTGTATAACATTTGATATTTTTGAAGTTCTGAACCGGATTCAGCTTTTTATTTAGTCACAACTCGTTTAACCTCCTTGAGACTGTTTATTACTTGGACATCAACTTTTGTGTCTAGCGCTCAACGAATAAAATCCACATAATAGTAACTAAATTTAAAAATTGTATTAATAAGATCATTTGCTTATTTATTTCACATTGTAAAATTTTTCATAGGGGACCTTAGTAAAACAGTTTTCAAACTTAGTTACTGCATGTACCATGAAATTTTTCTAAAAAATGGACAAACCCTAACAGAGGGTTAAGTTTTTTTTTTTTCTTTTTCTTTTTTAATAAACACAACTATAGCTAGGTGCTATAGAAAGAAAAAACAAAGTTATAAAGAGTCTCTAACCTAAGATTACAACGCCAATTAAACCAAACGAACTTCCTCTCAAGACAAACTTTGGAGATGATAATGAAGAGAAACAAAAGACACCGATTTAGAGGTTAAGAGTTAAGACTTTATCATTCCTGTAATCCCAAATAAGTCAACAAAAGGAAAACAACACTGTGTTAAATGCTAGTAATTGATTCCCCTTGAAACCTTATGATGTCCCCAAAAAGCTACGAAGAGAAGATGTCGGGATTTGAGAAATGTCAGGTTTATAAAGATGAAAAATGACAAGTCTTGGTAAAAGATGAAGAAATTAGAAGGATATGAGGAAATTGTTTCCATAAATGATTTAACAACTCGTAAGGGACACAGAGGAGCGACAATCTAATATCGAGTGTATAAGAGGTCATCTAAAGTATCACAATGTTTGCTTCTACACGAGGATCAATCGTGAGGAAGTAAGGGCTGCTTTAAGAAACATGGAGAGAAACAATGATGGCCAAGGGTATGTTCGCACCATGGCTTATTAAGGGTTCAGCTTTAATCTCTCAAAAATAATAAGCGTTGTTTGGCAGCCACGAGAAATTAGGCTTGCTTAAAAAGTGAGCTCTCAAAAAATAATAGTAAAAAGGGCTTGGGATCATATTTTATACTTACCCTTCCTAAATTATGCTCAAATCTAAGGTTTTAATCGTAGATTCTTTTATTTCATTTTATATTTCTATACTCCAGATACCAATTTTATAGGTTGCAGGTCACCTGTGTATATTTGTACAACATATAAAAGTTTGCAACATACTTTAAATAAAAAATGATACATTTTAGAAAGTAGATTGCTATTTTCGTGGGTTTTATAACCAATTTGGAGTGTTTTACCCATTTGGTAGGTTACATGTCACTATTAGACAGATTTATAATTACATTAAAATAGGAGGATACAATGTGTAGATATGTTCTTTATATATACCCTATGTATCTGCGTATAGGAGGTGAATACAATCATATTTACAATATAATTACCAAGTTTAACTTCGTATTAGAGCCGTCTTTTTCTCTGTCATCAACCCTAGCAGCGGCGCTCTCCATAGAAGCGACACCCTGTCGCACTCCACAACAGCTTCCACAGAAGTGACTCCCTCCTCTTTTTTTTTTTCTTTTCTTCTTTTCTGTGTTACCATGGCTATGATCACGGCCTTCACTTCAGCAGAAAAAACAACTCACAATTCTCATAAATTTGCTTTCATGCTGTCTTCTTCAAACTATGGCTTCTCGAAAACCATGATATAGCCATTCCTCATCACCAACAGTCTGATTATGTTGAAGGAACGATTCCCTGCCCTTCACCTACCATCAGCACAACTACCTCCTCCTCTGACAAGGATACGGCTTCCCTACCTCAACCAAATCCACAATACTCTAATTGGGTTGCTAATGATGCTCATGTCAGGATACTAATCATCTCCACGATCTCAGAAGCCTCCTTCCAGCATGTTCAAGGTACGACATCTAGGGAACTTTGACTCTCTCTTGAGCACGCCTATGCGCCTCACACATCCTCTAGGGAATATACTTTGAAGACACAATTACTCAAAATTGAGATGCAATCTGTTTATCTCTCGAGCAAAAGAATACGCTAATGCTCTTGCTAACATTGTTGAACAAGTAAAGGAAAAGGATTTAGTCATGCTAGCTATATCGGGACTTCGTGAGGAATATAATTGGCTGAAATATACTATTCTTGCTCGACAGGTTCCTACTGCTTTTACAGACCTTCATGGACTCCTATCTTATCATGATTATATATAAAAAAATCAGCATCTGTTGTTACACCTCAACAAGCTTTCACAGCAACTACTTCAGCCTGTTCTTCACAAATTACAGGCTCCCAACAACCTGACACATGCAATGCAAGCCCTTCAACAGCTTGCTACTCAACTTGGATTTCAGCTTCAACCATTAAACCAACCACCTACACAAGCCTGTTTTACTTCTCGTTCTCAAAATACTCGGGGTTGTGGATCACAAAACCACCGTGGGTGGGGTCTTTCAATAATCGGCAATCACGAGGGAATAGAAATCAGTTTAGTTAGGCCTCTACTCATAACACAGTTTATGGTACATGCAACAGATGTGGTATTGGACATATACCATTCCACTGCCCCAACCGTGACCCTGCCACTATGAGAACAAGACAACAGCAGCCTACTGCAACTTTGCTAATCGCCGTTCACAACAATCCAACACTGGGCTTCCGGATACTGGTTCAAATAGTCATGTTGCTCAGGACGTTTCCAGCATTGACAGTCATGAGCCTTACTACGGTGAGGAATCTTTTCATGCTGGTAATGGTAAGGGTTTACCCATTCTCCATATTGGTTCCACTAGTTTCTTTTCTCCTTCCAAAACCTTTTCTCTTTCTAATATACTCCATGTTTCACAAATCAAACGCAATTTGCTTTCTGCTCAAAAATTCTGTCAAGACAATCATGTTTATTTTGAATTTAATTCTACTTTTTTTTGCTGTGAAGGACAAGTTTACACACACCACCCTCCTCACTGGTCCAAGTAACAACGGGCTCTACTCCATCACCCTTCCTCCGATCCAGTCTCTTCCCAGAGTTGCTTTCACTACCACCCGTGCCTCTTCTGACGTGTGGCATTAAAGACTTGGTTATCCACACTCCCCAACTTGTGCAAGCTAAGATATCTAGATATAAGCTTCCTGTTTTAAATAGAAGTTCGAATTCCTTTTGTAGTTCTTGTCACGTTGAGAATTCATCGTAAATATTTTAGCTTTAAGAAAGTAGGGTAGTTGGAGAAACTGCATCATTCCTGTCGTGACTCAATTGGTACGGGCGTGCCTAACCGAGCGTATTACGGTGGTAGCCGGTGACCGACGTTTTAGGGAAAACAACCTTTCTATGTTCTGACTGACCAAGTTTTGACATCTTCAAATTATAAAAGTGCTCATTTATTAGATATATTGTTTTGTGATGTTTAGGGTCCGACACCCGTTTTTATTGTGTGTGGATGATTACTCTCGCTATCTGTTGTTATTTCCTTTGAAACAAAAATCTGGTGTATATAATGTTCTTCGCCAATTCATAGCTGTGGTTGAACGTCAACTTGCTACTAAAATCAGTTCAAACGGATTGGGGAGGTGAATTCAGAATTTCTGTCACAATTTTTTAACTCTCTCGGGATTCTCCATCGTCTTTCATGCCCTCATACTAGTGAACAAAATGGATTGGTTGAAAGACGCCACCGACATGTGGCGGAAACTGGTCTCACTCTTCTCTCCCAATAAGGGATCCCTTCCAAGTTTTGGCACTTTGCTTATGACACGGCAGTCTATCTTATCAACCGTATGCCCTCTCAAAATTCTTCTAACACCTCATCTTTTGAATACATCTTTAAACGAAAACTGATTTCTCCTTCCTACGGGTTTTTGGGTCTCGGTGTTTTCCTCATCTTCGTCCTTACAACCGACATAAGATGGATTTCCATTCTATCGCTTGTGTTTTCCTTGGGTACAGTCCCTCTCATCATGGTTATCGATGCCTAGACCCTACCAGTAATCGTCTTTACATTGCTAGACATGTTTGGTTTAACGAACAATACTTTCCTTACAAGTGCCCTTCCCCTACACCTCCACCTACACAGCCTCCTACACCCGATTCCTATTTCTATAGTTATCCCTTTGATTTATCTCCCATGAACCTGATGTTACATAACCATCCAGCCCCCCTCCTTATCTAATTCCGGAGAGCCCTCTGTTCCTCTGCGAACATATAGCAGGCGCCCAAAATCTTCCACGCCACACACAACGGTTCCTCTCCTTACTCCACCACCTGCTCCATAGCCGGTTGTCTCTCCTCCTCTCCGTGTTCGTCCTCCCACCTTCCGCCCTAATCCCAAAAAAGAGTACCCCATAATCCATCAGCCTTTCACACCGTCAACACTAGTGAAACTGAACCTACTTCCTTTTTTGTTGCCAACAAAGATCCCCACTGGCGCAAGGCGATGGTTGAAGAGTACACTGCGTTAATTCGCAATGGCACTTGGTCTTTAATTCCACCGGTATCTAATGCTAATGTTGTTGATTGTAAATGGGTCTACAAAATTAAGCGGGATCAAACACATGCTATTACGCGATACAAAGCTCGTCTTGTGGCTAAAGGATTCAATCAGCAACTGAGAATCGATTACGAGGAAACTTTAAGCCCTGGGGTCAAATTCACTATTGTTCGTGTGGTTCTTTCTCTTGCCGTATCATAGAAATGGCCACTTCGACAATTAGATGTTCAGAATGCCTTCCTACATAGTGACCTAACTGAGACGGTGTATTTACGTCAACCCCCCGGCACTTATCCACAAAGACCGGAGCATGTTTATCTTCTTCACAAGTCCTTGTATGGACTCAAGCAGGCCCCTGTGCCTGGTTTCATCGATTGTCCAGGCCTGTTATCACTTGGGTTTAAGACCAGGCCTTGTTATAACTTGGGTTTAAGAGATCTACTACAAATCCCTCCATCTTTATTTACTCATCTCAAGGCACTCTTTTATATATGTTGGTTGAGATAATTTTGACAATTAACAATCCTACGGTATTAATCAGATCATAAGCAATCTGAGTCGGACCTTCGCTGTTCAAGATACGGGTCCTCTTTCGTACTTCCTTGGAATTGAAGTTACATCAAGTGGACCTGATTTAATCTTATTTCAAAGGAAATATATTTCGGATATTTTGCGAAAGGCCGGTCTTTCACAAGCAAAACCTTGTCACCACATCCATCACCACCTCCGCTAACTTAGCACCAGGTGACAACCCCCTTTTTGAGAACCCGGTCCGGTATCGTCAGGTGGTTAGTGCTTTACAATATGCCACATTGTCACGTCCGGATATTACCTTTGCAATCAACAAGGTTTGCAAGTTTATGCATTCACCAACGATAATTATTGGTGTGCTGTTAAACGCATTCTTCGGTACCTACAGGGAACATCTAACTATGGCCTGCTCATTAAACAAAACTCAGGTTCCATTTTACATGCCTATTATGATGCTCATTTTTCAATCAATGCGTTTTCGGATCCTGATTGGGCATTGCCCAGATGGCCGTCGATCCAACGGGGGGTATGCTATCTATTTAGGCTCAAATCTTGTGTCGTGGTCAGGAAACAAAAGACTGTATCTCGGTCATCAACAGAATCAAAGTACAAAGCCTTAGCTGACACGGTCGCTGAACTCACTTGGCTCGAGGCCTTACTACGTGAACTTCAAGTTCCCATGGCTACGATCCCTGTCTTATGGTGTGATAACCTCAGATCTACATATCTTTCGGCCAATTCTATATTTCATGCCCGCACAAAGCATTTTGAGGTTGATTTTCACTTTGTCAGATAGAAGGTGGTTGAGAAGGTCTCCATTCAGTTCATTTCTACTGATGATGTTTTTACCAAGCCAGTGTTACCAAACGCTTTGAGAATCTTTGGTCCAAGCTAAAGGTCGTTTCCCAGCCTTAGCTTACCGGGGAATATTAGATAGATTTATAATTACATTAAAATAGGAGGATACAATGTGTAAATATGTTCTTTATATATACCCTATGTATCTGTTTATTATAGGAGGTGAATACAATCATATTTACAATACAATTACCCAGTTTAACTGTCACTATTTGTGTATGTTGATATAACAAGAAGTGTATTACTTAGACCATGAGTAGCACCTCACCCGAAGGGTGGTCGGATTCATCGGCTTCCTTTGGACTGCCTCTGGTTGACCACTACACCCCCCCTCGGGTTAGGCTATACATGGGCTTCGAGTAAGAGAGAGAAAAGGAAAAAATGATGTTGTTGTGTGACATTTGGGTAAGGGAGAGGGGAAAGATGGGTGCTACTCATGGTGTTACGTAATAAAAAAATAAATTACGCCAGAAGCCCGTATCACAAATTTAATTTACTTTCGTGGACCCAATAAGAGGGGTGTCAACCATGAGTCCATGACGAACGTAGTCATGTGCAACGATGACTCGAAATGGCGACCTATGAAGTGGTGGCTTAGACCCGAAAAGAGGGGTGCCAACCATGACCAATGAGGACATTGGTTCTTCAAGAGTGGGGTGTTGTTACAATCCATATCGGCCGAAAGTAAATTAAGTTTGAGGTTTATAAGTCTAGGTGTCCTCTCCTCCTATAAACTGATTTTAAGGGGTGAATTCTACACTTGTGCTTACACTGTGATACGGGTCTAGTATGAGATGAGTTTGTATAGAAAGCTTTCTTACGAGTTATCGCATGTTTGTGACTTGAGAAAAAAAATTAAACTCCATTTATCTACTAAGTTTGATGTAGAATTACCTTTAATTTCCTCATCTCTTCGAGTGAGCTTGATGTATACTTGAAATTTTCCCTGGCGCCAGATGCTTGAGGCATGTCTAGAGCCTGTTGGTTGTAAATTTGTTAGGTAGAGAGGAGAGACTTAACCTCCTAGGCAAGGAAGCAATAACACTTCTTTTTATTTGAAAAATAATAACAATAAGCATTTCTGTTTAACTTGTTATCAAACGATAGAAATCAAAGGGAGATAGGAATTTGAGAGATATATACATTACAACATTATGTTTAGGCCCTCCCTTTTTACCAGCTACACATAAGGGAAACGACTTGCATTTAAGCCCTTCATCTTATTCATGTAATAGATGATTCATATCAAAAAGAAAAATCACGGAGTATATTTACCAAATCAGCGCCGTCAATGATGCATGCAACGGTTTTCAACTCTGCAAATGATTGATACGATTGACGAGGCCGACCTGTCATTCTCCATCCTCGTACGTCTGTAACAATAAGTGGTATCAGTAACATTCTCTATACACAGCTTATGTTTAGGAGATAATCATCCATCAGAAATTATCTTCACAAGAGGGACATACCTGTAGATTCAATACAATCACCAACTAAAATACCGAACCAACCAGCATCAAGTCTTCCAACCTCCATTAATGTGAAGAAATCATGCCGACAAAGATAGTATTCTCCAGTTTTTAGTTGAAAAGCAGACAAGTCTCCTCCAAGTGTTTCTACCCATCCCGTTTTATTTTCCAAAATTTCACCTGCTACATCATCATCGGCGTACACAAGGCGTGCACCACATTCAAGTACCTCCAACCCACTCATCACAACAATAGAGATACTAACTTCATCTCCAACATCCAATCTGTTTCCAATTGGCCAATAGCTTAACCATATTCCAACTTCACCAGATGCAGGTTTGCCAAACACTTTGGGATTATAGATTATATCATCAAAATCGGTGGTACTGATTTTACAAAACCACACCAAATCGTCGCCTGATATTTTATATCTCAAAGTTACATCTAATCCTTTAAGCCTCCTCTTCCTCTCACACCAAGGCACCTCAAAAGACAAATATGTGGATTGTGACGCATACTCAGGTATCAACTTTGGATGTTTTACGTCTGGCAGAGATGTACTCATTATATCGAATTCATATAACATCTGCACAACACAGCCAACAATGTGAAGTCATTCAAATATTTCTTATGTCAGCAGGCCTACAGTATCATAATGTGCTTGTGGGTGCTTATGCGTGTATGTGATAGAGGGAAAAAATAAAAACCTGAAGACGCCAACTTCTGTCTCTGGTGAGCTCATCATCTCCAACTAGGCGCATGTCATGATCTTCATATTCTTTCAGCCACATCATGTGTCCCAAGTCAGCTTCATCAAGTTTGGCTATTACTATCAATTTAAGCAAGCCTTCAATTTCAGCCAAATTAACACAGCCTTTATAACCAATCTCTTGCAGGGTGTATCTACCTGATTCAAAAGTTACTTTCTCTATTGACATACAGTCATGTATATACAATTCCGCAAGTGTACTTGGGAGACATAGAAGCCATTTAAGTTTTGAACACAAGCTCAAGTCAAGAATCCGGAGATGTTTAAGATGAAAGTAAACAGGTAGTTCTTCAAACATATTATTGCCTAGATTCAGGAATTGCAATGATAATTGCTCACCAAAACTAAGAGGAAAATAATCAGTGCACTCAAGATTGCAGTTTTTTAGGAATAACCGCTGTAATGAACGTGGCAAGGGAAAGGATATCTCTTGTTCACTTTCTCCATGAGAGGTAAAAAGATTGCTCACAGCCCCTGGGACTAGTGCATCATGAAGATAATTTCTCACATTGTAAATATAATTTCTCAGTGAGACTGATGTGCTTACTTTCTCCCTCTTGCATAGTCTTTTACACCCTGTCATGTCTAGCAGATCTAGCTTGTCAAGGTTTGCAAGGGTCTTACAAACATGAATCAGACTGTGACAGTTCCAGAGAATCAAATACTCAAGGTTAGGGATCAGGTATATGTTGCGGATTTCCAAGAGATGGTACGAGTCCTTAAGATTTAAAATCTTGAGTGATTTAAGAACCTATAGCAAAAGTAACAAGATTAGTACATCCACATTAAGACTATAAAAAACAGATAACTTGAATACCAAGCCTTAAAAACGACTCTGAATTCCCTACCGTGGGTGGTTCAAATACTTCCAAGAAGCTATAGCTCATATCTAAAGCAACCAAGTGCCCCATGAATATGTCAAAATGAATGGTGTTTCTGTCGAATCCAAACCAGCAGAGCCATCGTAAATGTTTAGACACGTCCTTGTATGATCCGGTGAGTTTCACAAAGTTAAGCTGAAGCAATTTCAGTCGATCCATTTGTTGAAGTGATTTGGTCGAAAGCTGTTTGAGAACAAAAGGTGAAACACAACATCAGGATTACCAAGCTGTAGCAATTGGTTAACTGGATTGACACCTCTTTGCAAAATGCCACAATCAAGAATGACATCTATATGAGTTTATCTCAAATCTACTTAACGTGGAAAGAGTTAGAATTCAACTACAAGTTCGTCATCCAAATCAAGTGAAGATAAAAATGTGGAATGCAAGGATAGTAATCTGTTAAGAAGGATTCTTACGAAGATATATCACTACTTTTCAGTATACAAAGTGCTCTTTTTGAACATCATCCACCAAAAATTGATAAACCGTGGCGACTGAACCTTGTGCAACTCCTTTAATTTGAAGTGCTTTATTCCTCAAGTGTTCAACTAACAAGTCACCCGTAAGTGGTTTACATGCATTACATGTGCTACGTTGATATATAGTGAAGTGCATCAATTATGGCCTCTTTTTGAAGCATGTAATTAACATAATATCAACAACATTTATTACAAAGAGATTCAACATTCTGACAAGAAATTTCAAAAGAATGGATTACTGGATTTGGGTGTATTTTAGTTGTGGAAAAATTTCTCCGATTTACCATATTCATTTTGGTCTCTTGACTCTCCGAGACATGAACTCAGATAGGGTTTAGGGTTTCCTGGAGAAGGAGAATCAGGGTAGAGGTGCAGGAAGAACTCAAACCTAGAATTGGGCTGGGTGTCAGACGGGGGTTTTAAAAAGTAAATTACATTTATTAATCCAATTTAGGTAAGAATATTCATTTAAAATTAAAAATGAAAATAGTAATAATAATGGTTAATAATATTAAAAATTGTAAGCATACAAAGGATTATAATGTAATTAACAATAAGGACCGATAATAAAACTTTGGTAACAATTTGGACAATAATAACAACTATGATAATATACTAGCATTAAAAAGATTATATAGATAATATAATTATAAAATAAATAAAATTAAAAATAACATGTATAACTACACTTTTAATGTGGAATATAGTAATAAAATCTAATAATATTACCCTAATAATCACATGGGTTGTATCCCTATATTCTTAATTAGAATTAGAATTAGAATATTTCAAACTTCCTACTTCCCTGTTTTTAGTATATATATATACACGCACCCAACTAATTTTTTTATTTTGCTTCTCCTCATGAGCTCTATTTACGGGTAGAAGTATGATTGTCTACTTCTTACCACTAAGGCGGTATTGGGTGGTGGTATTGTGAGTTTAGTCTCTTAACTCTCAAGTAGACTATGAGTATATATACATCTTACCTCTCCCATATCGCGGTTAGATGAGGTTGAGTATGGTGGTTGTTCCATTTTTAGTTTTCTAGAAAGAGGATAGATTTTTTATTTTCCAAAAAATAGTTGAGAGAACAAAACTGTCATTAATGTTAACAAAGGCAATGTAACTTTAGAAATAGTTAAAACTATGTAACATTTACAAAGAGCAATGAAAATGAAAGAGAACCAAACTGTCATTAATGTTACTCAAGAAAAATGATGATACGCTCGAGAATCAAAAAACGAGAGAGATGCAGAAACCATCCTCTTATCTTGCATAATTAACAAGGGCACATCATATAGCATATATAGGCTTAACTAGTTGACTGAAATTACTAATATAACTTAAATCACTGAGAGAGGTGTAGCTAATCAACCGAATGGAAGCTAAATCAGAAGCAAAATTGCTCTTATACCATCAAGAAAGATGATAATGATACATTAGAGAGGCAGCAGACATTCTCTCTTATCATAAATAATTTAACAAAGGTATAACATGTAGCACCTACTGAGGGAAAAAAGAACCTAAGAAACCCTGATCACATACTAAAAAAAGGTTGTGACTATAGTACCCTAAATCCCTAATATAATTAACGAAAAAAATTAAATACAAATAACACAAGAAAAACGTCTCTATTCTCAGGGTTCTTCGGTAGCTAGGGATGCAAAATGAAGAAACTAACATTCTAATTTAAAAAAAGAATAAACATCAGAGTTAACCATGTTAAATTCAGAATTTCTACTAGGAAGCTTGATCCCTTTATGAATCACTCTAATCATTAAACTTGAGGGTGCAACTCTTGCATGGAACAATTAGGTATGGTATGAGAGCACGTCACCATGATAAGCAGGATGTGGAAAAGGTATTCATTTTTCCTTATAGAAACATTAAAAAAAACTTCACTTTTTTCATGTTTAGAGGTAAAGACTGAAACGTGAAGTAAAATCATACTTGTTTTAATGGTAGGAATTCCAATTCATCCTCCTCTATCAGCTTACGCATGTCAATCGCAAGACCTTCCATCACTTCTGAACTCTAAACAGAACAATAATGAAACAGACACATTCAGATGAAATAAAAGGGAGTGATACGAAAGTATGCTTAGATATAAATGTTACTATCTTCTTACCTTTTCTTTTTTCAACACATCATAGGATTCTTCATTACGCCAGAGTCGACTACGTTTTGAAAGTTCACGTGATTCTTCATCCACTAGTCCGATGCCCATCTCTTGAAACAATCTATGCATCATCAGTTTTTTATTTGGAGTAACATAAAGAAAGCATCTCTTAATTAGGGTTTTGATCTTCAACATTGCGGAATATTCAGGCTCCAAAATCTTAACCACGTAATCCATGTCTTTGCCAACAAAGAAGCAAGCAATATGCAAAAATAACTCTTTGTCAGAGTCATATGGTAATGAATCATAGCTCCTTTTGAGTACACGTTTAATATCAACATGAATATCTTTCCCAAACAATTTCAATGCACTTTCCCAAGAGCGAATGGTATTATCTTCCGACAAAGATGAACCCAGAACTTCAAGAGCCAGTGGATTTCCTTCACAATATCGTACCACATCTTTGGCAAGCTCCTCAAAACCATCCATAGGAATTTTGGATCGAAAGGCATGAAGACATAAAAGTTCTAATGCTTCATCATGGTTAAGCAATTTCATTTCATACTCCAGCCACCTCTTAGATTTGAACTTAAACCAATGACTTAAATCATTGTTTGTGGTTATTATAATCTTGGTTCCTTTGTGAATATTACCAGATCCAAGTATAGCTTCCAATTGACTGTCCTTAACAATGTCGTCAAGAACAATAAGTGCTTTTCTATTATCCAGTAGCACTTCAATCGCAGTTGTACCTTGACAGACACTAGGTATTCTTCTGTCTTTGCTCTTTGAAATGTCTTTGCAAAGTTGTTCTTGTACTTGAAGCACACTATGCTGTTCTTTACATTTGGTACCAATGTCCTCAACAATACTAATGCATTCAAAATTTTGCCAATTTGAATAGGCAATGTACTTGGCCAACGTTGACTTGCCACTTCCTGGCATGCCATAGATTACTAAAAAATTGAATTCAGATTGTTTTATCAAAGAATTGATCTCCTTTTCTCGAGCATTTATCCCTGTCAGATTGGGTGGAATATAAATTTGCTTGCGGTCAAGTCTATTGTACATGGTACCAACAACCTTCTTCAAAAATTCTGTTTCAGGCCTGTAATAACGCATGAAAAATGAGCAAATGCAGAAGGAGAAGTTAAGAGGGACTTTGTTAAAATTGAAGTAATACAATGTTAAAGAATTTAACTTTATACTAATTAAATGAAAAAAATGTAATACAATTAAAAGAATAAACAAATTTTAATAGATTTTTCAAAATCATAGATGGAAGGATAAACTATGGAACCATACTGCAGGCCGTTTGACATTCTTTGACAGAACTATTTGAATGTTTTTCCCAAGAATAAAAAAGAAAAAAGAAATATATTAGAGAAATTATATCACAGTTAAATTAAATATTTGTTGGATCAACTGTCAAAACAAACTAGTATACAAGTGTATTTTTTTAAGTTAATTGGGCATAATAATTCTAAAAGAAAAGTAAAACCATGATCTAATTTAAAACTATGCTATATAGATAAACCTTTCTTATTTGATCTTCACACACACACACACACATACACATACAGACACGTGTGTGTATAAGAACTTAAAATATGAATAAGACCTATAAGAACACACACACAAACACACGTGTAAAAGAGATAAAACACGAACTTACAAAACGAATATACACTATAAGAACCATCGTGGGTCAAAATTCAAATGCATCTATTGAATATGGATGCATTTTCGAATACATCTACTGGATAAGAACTTAAAATAAGAATAAGAACCATAAAAACATGTGCATGCGCGCGCACGTATGTACAAGATATCAAATACGAACTTAAAATATGAATAAGAACCATTGTGAGCTACTGGGCCACAAATGCATCTATGGAATACGGATGCATTTTTTCACCAAATGCATGTAAATTTCATAGATGCATTTGAAACATGTGGCTCCCGATCAATTCTAATGGTTCTTGCTTTTAGTGTGATCTTTTGAACCTTACCCTATACATGTGTATATATAGAGAGAGAACAACATGGTATATGATGATGCACCCGTTGTCCGGACTCGGATTAACTCCTAGTATGAGATTCGTTCCGAAAGCAACACCTTAGATGGCCCTCCTCCCCGGTAAATAAGGGAGGCCCCAAACTCATTTGGAAATTTCTACCCACCTCTCTCGCTCCTCTCCTCTTGGAGATTTCCTCTCCACCCCCTCCGTAAGTCAGTCAACACCGTCACCCCCGCCGTGGACACGGATTCCGGCCTGGGATTAGCCACCAGAATGGTAGATAAATGACACAACAGAACTCAACTCTAATCCCTTCCGGCATTCGTGCCAACCAACTATTGCAAGAACAGCATACAAGAAATTCACAAATGCATTTTAATATTGCATTTGCTAATTTGAAATTCTTCAGCATGTGTAATACAAAAACTCATCAAAATCTGTTTTGTATCCTTCCCTATTTGAAACCGTTCTTCATGTATTTTTTTCAAAAAGATTAATGAATCTACGCATCAATACATTGTGAGTGAAATTAAAACTTAGAAGAAGAGGTAAAGAACAAAAATTGCCTCTAGATGCAGGCGTTTTAAAAGTTACAGAATGTAAAAATACAGAACCTGAGAGTAAGAGGTAAAAGAAGAAGTGCATCTACACATCAAAATTTACTACATCTACACATCAAGATGTTGGAAGTGAATTTAAAAAGCAAAGAAGAAGAGAAAAAAGAACAATAAGTGTATCTAGATATAGTAGATTTAAAATACAGAATCATAAAGGCCTACAAGGATCAGAGAATGCAAGAAAAGAATATGGTGCATCTGGATGCACCATATTAGGTTTGGTCTAGCAACCACAGAAAGCAGCTTTCATTGACAAGCAGCGTAAAGAGGACTGAAGATTTCGCAATCACGAATCTCAAACACCCTGTTCCTCAATCACCCAGATCCTTTAAACACAATCTTCAAAAACCCAATCTTCTTCACGAAGCTGATTTGAAGGCGTAGAAAAGGCAAGTGAGAAGGCGATTGACAGTTTGGGGGTTAGGGGCCGTGAGAAGGCAACTGATGTAAAGCAAATAAACCTTTCTATTTTGAATCAATGTGTTCCTTAGAAGGCAAAATATTAGATGCAGTTAAAAAAATGGTGTAAGAACTTACATAATGCGATATTCATAAAAGCCTACCAGAAAGAAATTTTGTGGTTGTGATTCAGCTGGCATATCTCACAAATTCGAACCTCAAACACCTACAACGGTGAAGATTTCAAGTTGGGGATTTCGTAAAGGATCATTTCACTATATAAATACAACACTTAGGATCGTGTGAGAACACAATTATTGTTTAGAATGTGAGAACTTGTTTCAATTCAACTTTTAAACACTCAAAATAACCTTTTCTTTTCTTTTTTCTTTTGTTTTTGAATATATTTAAAAAACTTGGGTCCGTGAGGACTTAAAAAACACAGACCATCACAAATAACTAACTGTAAAAATAGCAAAAACTATTCATAGGAAAATCACTATGAAAGTAACAAACCTTCACAGAAATCCAAGAATCCACTCAATTCCACTCCGAAACTAATCCTGAGCTCAAGGCGAAAAAAAAAATCAACAAACCTAGAACTAGCCATCAAAAACAGGTATTTTACCCGATGACCCTTCTTTGCCAAATCACCCATACTAACATGTCACTCAACGTAACCCTAACTAATCCTGATCCAGAGTTCTTGATAGTACCTTGTAGGCTTGTAGGCTACAAAAATCATCAAGTCAAATAAATAAACACCAAATTAGATGCATACCCGTCAGGAGACATGCCGATCAAACTAGCAACCTCGATAAGGGCTGCCTTCCATCGCTTGACGTTATCATCTGTCCACCTTGTGGGGGAATTTGAACGGGCTTCTATCATGAAAGTTCCTCTTTGTTTACCAATATCTGAAGGATCGACATGATAAAAGATAGGTAGAACAAAATGATTGCGATCTCTCCTTTGCTCGAGAATCAACGAGAGCTCATCCAAACACCATGTTGAAGTTGCATAGTTCCTAGACAACACAATTACAGAAGCATCCGATGCTTTGATTGCGCCCTCGATTTCTAGCTTCAGTTCTTCACCTCTTTCTGCGTCACTACTGTCTCTGAAAGTGAGAATTCCTGCTTGTTTTAGAGCATTATAGAGATGATCAGTAAAAGAATAACGCGTATCTTCTCCTCTGAAGCTAAGAAAAACGTCATAGCTGCTACCATTGGCCCTAGGAGAAGCCATGGGCGAAGCCCTGTGAAATTGGAGAAGAAATGGAAATCTGTTTTTTTATAAGCGGGAACATGAAGACCTCAAAAGTCTTTTCTTCGCTGCGGTTACGCTACCAGAGCTAATAAAATAATAAAAATTGCGAGGTTATCTGCATCGGAGTAAATTTGGATCGAGGTTCGTCGGTTGACTTGGGGATTGTTTTATAAAAACCTAGTTTTAGTTTTAAGGATTCATAAAATCAATTGATAAATTTTTAAACAAAATAAGTTTTAAAAACTTACATAGATTTTTATAAGGGTCAATAATGATTTAACTTTAGCCATGAAAGTTTTACTTTAATTTTGGTTTAATCATCAAATTAGGTTTTTTTTCAAACAGTTTTACTATAAAGTTTGAATTTATCATTATTTAATCATCAAAGTTACATCTTATTTTTTATTTAAACCTTAAAGTTTATTCCCAAACGATTTAACTCATAAATTTTTGTTAAAAATGGTTTAACCCTCTAAGTTTTATTAACTTTTTAATAAAAAGTAAAATGCATAATAAGTCAAGAGGGTAAAATTAAAAACAATACAAAACTTAAGTGATTACTCAGTTTTAATTTTTAATAAAACTTCAAGGTTTAAATTATTTGAAAACAAGTTTGAGGTTTAAATCATAATAAATTCAAACTTTACGGTAATATTGTTTGGAAAAAAAAACTTTGATAGTTAAACCGAAATTGAACGAAAACTTTAATAATTAAACCATTATTGACCCCTTTTTACAATGTATTGACAACACATGTATATAATCAAATTACTATATCCAAGTTTAATAAAATATTGTGGGGTATTGGCCGAGAGATCCCAGTTTATGTTGTTGCTTCATATTTAATATTCTCTCTTGCCATTTGTTTAGAAAACTCTTGCAATATCAAATACGTTCTTAATCTAGTAGAGATATATAAAATTGCGACGAGTTTGAGTTTTTATCCTTTTAAATTTATAGCCTTATTAGTAAATTAAATTAATTACCAAATACGAAATTGAAGGTTCTATGAAAATTTAAAGTAAAGAGCGTACTTAACACCAACCCCGGGCAAGCACCTAGGAAGGAAGACTAACAAGCTCGCTCTATTCAATAGGGGCTTAGCGAGTGTTTGAAGCCTCCTATCTCTTAAAGCTCCAGCAAGGTCCGGGGCTAGGAGCGTTTAGCGGACTTCTAGGCTGAACTCTTCTTTTCTCTCTACTAAGAAGCTAAAAAAAGCTAACTAAACTACGTTAGGGCTAGTTAAAGGGACTTTTCCCTAGGCTAAATTAGCCTTATAGATAGACAGTTTTAGGGTATTAAGACAAGGTCTAAGGTCAATGTTCATTCTATCAAGCATTGAACGGGATTTGCTCAAGCTGTTTCCATTGCGGTCGGTTCTACTGCTCTTACCACTGCTGCTGCACCCTTATCCCAACCAAGGTGGTGGTAAGAAACCTTTTGCTCAACAGCTATTCTGATTTCCGAAAAAGACTATCTTATGAAAGAAAGAACTTTGAAACGATCATGCCAAAGGCACTTCGGGATTGAATAAAGGCATCACATCACATAAGGAATCGGGCAACCTAACACTATTAGGTTTATTTGAAAGATCGCATTATTTATATATATTTACTAATAAGAAATCTAGATACCATATTGTATTAACAAGAGCATAAATTTAAATAAAATAAGTGTATAATTTAAAAAATTTACTAATAAGACCATAAATTTTAAAAAATAAAAACTCACACTCAAACTTATCGTAATCTTTATATATTGTTGTTAAAGATAAATTTAACAAAAATTTCTTTGTGCAAGTTTAATTTATGATCTAAAGGCTAAATTTCATTTATTTTTTTTATAGATACCGATTTTAATATTGAATTATAACAAAAATTTTATTACATAAAAAGTAATCTAATATGTATCTTATATTAGTAATTGTAACTAAAATTTAGAAAAAAAATATAGAAACAATATTAACAAAGAATCTAGAAAGTAACATATATTAATTATCTTAATTAAGATATATGACAAAATATGAAAACAATATCTTACACTTGAATTTTTTTGATTTAGGGTGTCAATTTAGCATCACCCTTTTAAAATAAGCTTTTCACCGTTCATAATATTTTATTTTAAAAAAATTAAAGAATTCGAAATTATTCACAAGTTTACGTCACTTCTTGCCTCAAGTTCTTAAGGTAACACGCGGGTCATGGGTTATGAAACTAATTGTGGATAATCCGATTTTAATGTGGATTTGTTTTAAGGTTTACGGGAAAAAAAGAGCCGCTTCCTTCCGGCGGTTCCTTCTTCAACACTCACATACCAAATCAACGGCGAATTTCCCATCGGGGCTTCCTTACGGTGACTTTCCAACAACGGCTTCCTTCTTTGACAATCCCATACCAAAGCAACGACGACTTTCCCATCGGCTGCTTCCTTCTTCGAAGATCACATACCAAAGCTTCTTTGAGCTACTCGAGATACTCGTTAAAAGCTCGAAACGAGCCAAGCCTTAACGAGCTCGAGCTCCTGCTCGAGCCTAGATTAAAGCTCATTTAATAAACGAGCTGAGCTCGAGCTCCAAAGCGTGGGCTCGCGAGCTTAAACGAGCTCCATATATAATATAATTTATATTTCTTATATATAAATTTTAATAATTATATATATCATTTTAATAAATATATCCAAATAATACCCGAGTCTAAACGAGCCGAGCTCGAGCTCGGGCTTAAAAATCCTTAACGAGCCCGGCTCGATAAGTGTCTGGCTCGGCTCAGCTCGGCTCGTTTACATCTCTACAAGCAAGTTTATCTTTATTTTTTATTTCAAATCTGGTAATCAATGGATCCTAATCGATTTGGTATGGGATAGAATTTTTATTCTAATCGTATAAAACTATGAATCAACCTCTTCTTCTTTCATGTTTATATGAAACATCTATTAAGAATCAATTTCACCTGTTTCATGTTTAACATTGGTGATGTGATTCTGATTCAAAATGGAGTTGTGACATATATTTGTTGATGGTATCAAATAGTATACCATAATCAAAAAATCGAAAATGTATACCCCATGATTAATGAATCAATTTCGATTAGTTGTTTGATGAATCAATTTCGTTAATTTTTGGGATGAATTGCTTCGTGAATTAAATCTATTAAGAAGAGATTTCATCACCGCCTCCATCATTTATAATACTAAAGCAGCCGTGGAAATTCATGTTTAACATTGGTGATGTGATTCTGATTCAAAAAGGGGGCTGTGGCATATATTTGTTTATACATTGGGTATATATTTTCAATTATCTATAATCTATTTTCAAACATACATTCAAATACTCTCAACTGTATAATATTTTTCCCACAGATTGATGAATCAATTTCGATTAGTTGTTTGATGAATCAATGTATATAATTTGTGGGATGAACTGATTCATGAATTAGATCTATTAAGAAGAGATTTCACTACTACCTCCTTCATCATTAATAATAAGCAGCCGATGAGAATTCATATTTAACATTGGTGATGTGATTCTGATTCAAAAGGGGGGTTATGGCATATATTTGTTTATACATTGGGTATACATTTTCAATTATCTATAACCTCTTTTCAAACATACATTCAAATGCTCTCAAGTGTATAATACTTAAGGATGTTTTATCATTTAAGTTCCATCAGTTTGCTACTAGGCATTGTTTTCGTGACATGATCTTGGAATTATTGTTATCAGACGGTGTTCTTTTACAATTTTCTCAAGAAGGAAGCTTTTTTGTTAAAGAAATAAACTCCTATTATTATGACAATCTCGGAAAGCTCAAGTCTACTAGAATCTGCGAAAGGCAAACAAAATGATTGATACATGTACATTAACTATGATGAGATAGGGAGAGTATGACAAAGCCACATGCAGATTAACGTGTAACATCCTCGATTTTGGTCTAGTTGTAAATCGTTTGTAAATGTACGTACACTAGGAGATTATGTAAATAGATATTCAAGTTGTATATATGTATGTATTCATTGATTAAATGAAGTTATGTTTAAGTGAAAATATATATATATATATATATATATGTGTGTGTGTGTGTGTGTGTTATTATGTATAAGTTAATTAAAGTAAATATATATATTAAGAAAACTAAATTAGAGAAAGATATTTAGAAGAAAATCCAGAGGCGGTTTGCCTCTGGATAAGGTTACATACATATGTATATGTGAAGTAATTGACTATATTAGTCAAAGTTAGTGAAACTAAAGAAAACACCTACAAAAAAACACACACTAGTTCTCTCTCGTGAGATTCTTGAAAGCAAGAAGTTGAAAGATTTGTTGTCTTTGAATTAAGCAAAGGTTAGTATGTGTTTGCTATAAAGTTTAAGCTTGATTTGCAGTAGTTATGAGTTGTGTAGAAGCTGGAAATTCAAGTTCAAGTAAAAACACCATTGAAGAACATATGAAGCTTACTTCACAAGTGGGTTTTGCATGTTTGGTGTTCTTGTTTGGATTTGATGAATTTATGAAGCTTGTATGAATGTTATGTGAAGTTTAAAAGTGTTTTAAAAGTAAATTTAACAAGTTTGAAGTTCTGGTTTGTTCTGAAAATGATCAGGGGTTAAAGTCAGATGAGTCATGCGACTCAGGGACTGAAAGTCGGATGGGTCATGCGACCTTTCATCCGACTGTTGCATGGGGCATGCGACTGTTGGTCTGAATGTCGCATGAAGTCATGTGACTCTTGCATTGTTCCGTACGACTTTCGTGTATCATGCAACCTTGGCTTGTGTCATGCGACTTTTGGTTGGATGGTGAACAGCCATGTGACTTTTGTAGCTTAAACCATGCGACTTTCGCATAGTGTAGCACGACGCGACGCGTCCGTTGCTTAGACGCGACGTGCCAGGTGAAATTTAGAAATGGTCACTTTTCAAAGTTAAATGTTTTAAAGGCACAAGTTGTGCTAATTCATGTGAGTTTAAGCTAGGGTGTTATAAGCCTTAGATGTTCTTGTAAGGGGTTCTAGTAATAGAATCCCGCATGTGTAAACGCTTAATGCGAATGATAAATGATTCTAGGTAAACTTGCCGAATTAGCTGAAGCGGAGTTAAAGTAATCCATAATATAAGCTACTCAGGTGAGTACCGACTTTCATAAGTCTCAATGGAGGGAGACTTGCTTGCGAAATGAATTGTATGTAATTCACAAATGTTAAAAATTGCATTTATGCTTAAAAGTAAATACGTAAGTATTGCCATGCTACTTTATTGCATTATGCCATGATGAGTACTTGTTGAATGTGAGTTAAGTGCATGTCAGCAGAATCCAGAATTGGAGCCGCCTAGTTAAGATGAATGATAATGTGTGATACTGATCCTGAATGGATCAACTATGTGAAAGATTAATGATATGTATGCTAGGGATCCAGATTAGATCTGCCTCGATGAAATGAATGAATATGCATGCTTAATAAATGAATATGTATGCTAAGTGAATGATCCAGATTGGATTAGCTATGTGTATGTGAAAAAGTTCGCGGACATCTTCAAGCATGGTTAAGGTCAACTTTGTAGTTGGGTCTCAGGGATCCTTCATCAGGTGATTTGGGACTTAACGGTGGTTCGAGGTAACATTCCGGATCGTAGGTTCTGCAGAACCGTCATGCCTTATATCATGAGGGGTAATCAGTCGGAAGTGGCTGAATTGCCTAAGGAGCCTATGGTTCTGTAAACGATGCTTGGTGGACTGCTTTATGCTCCCCCACTAGCGCGGATGGTTGTGTCTGATCCCCCGGTTTATTGTTATTGAGCGGGACTAGCTATCCTGCAAGAAATGACTTATACCGATCTTGTCAACACACTACAATGTGATAGGATATCATTGTATGCTTATTCCTGTGATACATGACTTTCTTTATTGATACTTATGCTAAGTTTGTACTCACTAGCTATGTGTATAGCTAATGGTGTCATGTTAACCCTTTTTGCAGATAAAGACTAGAAGGCCTGGTGAGGCGGGTTGCTTATGCATGTTATTGCACCTCTGGGATTGAACACTTATGTACTATGTATATATGTATGATGCTATGGTCGGTTGATGTAATAGAGTAACACCACAGTGGATACAGTGTTTTGATTGTAAATATTTTAAGTATAACCTTTTTGGTTAACAGTTTCCGCTGCTAATTAATGACAACTAATCGTGAATGAGTTCACGTTTATGAAAAATGCAAATTTTTGCTAATTTTGTCTTTTTGCAAAACCGGTGTTACATAATGCATTATATATACTTCAAGAATGATGCTCTTGAGGAGGAAGAGAAATGTGATTACAATTGCAGTCCCGCGCCAGTAGGGAAATGGTGAAGCTGACACGAATGAGTTGCATCAGCATTAATAGTCGGGTTGCAACCCAAGAATCAACAACCACCCGCGGTTAAGAATGATGTGAATATTGAGAATGAAAATGATGAGATGGAGTTTAAAGAACCAATCTTTTTAAGGAGTAATGATTTTAGAAGTAACTAAGACACTCAAAGAGGTATCGCCAAAGATGTTTAATAAGATAAAAAAGAACATGTTGACTTTGACAGATGAGAATATGGATGTCAAGTGGGCTACTAGAGATATGCAATAAGAAGTCCTCATGTAAACCAGCAACCATCTATATATGGTTAAGAAAGGGAAGGGTGTGTATGGTAAACAAGTGAAGGTATTTGTTTGGCTTTTAAAGAGTAACGCGGAAGCATGATATAATTCAAAATTTCAAAACTAACCAAACAAACACTTCCCAAAAATAAGTTCTTCCTTCTTGTTCCTTTATTCAAAATTTCAAAATTTCAAGACATCTATGCTCCCAAGTCAGTATAGCGTATGCTACTCTTGACAAGATCCCAATCATAAAATGATTGTCCTAAAGATAAATGATCATGTACATCCTTTTGTTCGTGATATCCTATGTGAACACTAGGCATGGAATAAAGTCAACCTTCAGATCGTTCACGATTATGTTTCTCGTTTCTAGATCAGTGGTGACCAACAAATCAAGTTAACATTGATCCATCATCAATATAACTTGAGCACGACTATGCATATGAACGTCAGCACTCAATCATCGAGGGGCCATGGATATTTTCTCTATACATAGAGGAACAAATTCCTATTGACTACATAGTTCCGCCACATAGGTAATACTCCACCCAATCATCTCCCTTATAACGACTAGTTACGGACCGTGTTAGAAAATGATCAAAGCAAAGCAAACCTATGCTTTGGAATCACATGTATCTCTAGTTCAAGGATGACACACCATTATCATCCCGATTTACTTATGACCAGAACCTTGAAGTGAACTCGAGTGCGGGTCCTCCAACCACTTGAAACCCCTTTCAAGTACAGGTAAGAATCACGTTTATCAAAACCAATTCTTTACCTCAATCTTAATTTATACTCCTTTTCCATAAAGTATAACCGATTGTGGAGATTTAGAATGAAAAATATTCTAGGAAGTGTTTAAACATGCTAAGATGGAACACAATAAGGATTTATAAAAATACCCGCCCTCAGTGTATTATTAAATCTCCATTTAATAATCGATATAGTATGAATTACAATACTCCTTAATGCCCCCAAAATATAAGTACAAATCAAACATAAACCAAAACAATATTCAAGCCAAGTCATATGCATTAGAAATGCTAGTTGACCTTGTAATACCCGTAATTCTAAAATGTATGAAAGTAATTTATTGGAATGATATAGTGATTTATATATATATTGTGGATGGAGATTCATTAAGTTAATTAGGCTATATATATATATTGATCCAATGAAAGTTTAGTGAGATTTGGACTCGAGGTCTTGAGATGGGCTTAGGCCCACAAGAAGTTTTGCATAAGGGTATAAATAGGAGTTTAGGGCACAACCTTGCACACAAACTATCAAATCATTGTTTCATTCATTCACGGTGTGTGTGTGTGTGTGCTATGTGCCATTTTGCAGAAACGAGAGGAAGAAGAAAGCTACGTCCATTTTTGGAACTTGAGATTTTGGCAAGGAAAATCATCAGGTAATGTTTCTCAATCCTTTAGGATCATGTAGACACCATTTCCTGTTGTGTTAAGGTGATGGTTGAATGCTTAGAATCTGGGTTTGGGTTTTTGAATGTTTGAGAAAAAACCCAGGAGAAATATCTAGCCAAGAACACCTTATAAGTTGATAAAATATAGTTCTAAGCTAAAAGGAAAGTTTTAAATAAGTGGAGAAATGTTTTGCAACAAGAATAAGTCAAATTGGTTGAGTTTTGAGAAAGTTTGATCTTGGCTATGGAGTCTGGGTTTTTCAAATATTGAACTGACAGGGAAGAAGATAGTCCATGCGACTTTCAGATCATGTATATGTAGTTCCATGCGACCTTTAGTAGTCCATGCGACTATCAGCATGCATTCATGAGACTTTCAGCCCATGTGAAGGTGCCATGCGACTTTCAGTTAAGACATGTGTACCTGCCATGCGACTTTCAGTAGAATTCCATGCGACCTTTAGTAGTTGTAAACATCTCATGCGACTTTCAGTACAATTCCATGTGACCTTTAGTAGTTGTAAGCATGTCATGCGACTTTCAGTACAATTCCATGCGATTTTCAGCTAGTATAAATGTTCCATGCGACTTTCAGTTAGAAACTGTATACATCCATGCAACTTTCAGCTAGTATAAATGTTCCATGCGACTTTCAGTTAGAAACTGTATACATCCATGCGACTTTCAGCTAGTATAAATGTTCCATGCGACTTTCAGTTAGAATTGCATACATTCATGCGATATTCAGTAAGTCCATGTGATTTTCAGTATGTAGCCATGCAACTTTTAGTAGTGTGTACCAATCTGACTTATGGGGAGTTGTATAAGTAAGTGAAGGTTAGTACCCGATGCTAACCATATTTGAACATGGATCAGGTGACAGTAATTATAGAGTAACCAAGTAAAGCCTTTCAGTAAGAGCTGAGTATCAGGAACAGCTGTCAGGTGAATATTCTCACTTATAACCTGATTCCAGATGTTATTATATGCATGTGAATACGTGAATAGTTATGAGTTATAACTGAATGCGATTAGACCGTTTTCTTCGGTAACGGGTATGATAGACCGTTCACTCCGGTGACGGGTATGTTAGACCGTACACTTCGGTGTCGGGTATGAGACCACACACTTCGGTGTCGGGTATGAGACCAACACTTCGGTGTCGGATATGAGACCGTACACTTTGGTGTCGGGTATGAGACTAGCACTTTGGTGCCGGGTATGTAAGACCGTTGTGATGACAACGGGTGAGACGAGACTGTCCTAGTGACTGGTATGATGAGACCACTTACTACGGTAGTGGGTATGAGCTTTGAGCAGTTACGTGAACTATTTGGTTTGTAAGTAGTATACTCGCTAAGCCTTGGGCTTACAGTTGTTGTTTTATCTCTTTTCAGGTAATGACCATAGCGGGGCTCCAGCTCGATGTTGATAGCTCAGTACTCAAGCTTCCGCATTTAATGACTTAGTTTTTAATAGTAATAGTTTCAAAGACAAACAATGATGATGACTGTAACTTTAAGGATATTGTGTGTTTATTTCAATTAATGATGTGTCATGCAACTACGTTATCATCGATTATTGACATCTTTTATGAATGGATTATGTTTAAAATTTTTTTTTGGGACGTTACAACTTGGTATCAGAGCCTAGGTTTAAGGGATCTAGATGCGTTTCGGCGTGTTTAGACTTAAACCTTGGTTCTTAAAGAATTTTCAAACGGAGATCATAATTTACAAATGCCAAGACTTTTAATGAGCTATCAGCTGGAGCTAGTCCGAGTGGTCACACACGAGGTACAAGGTACTTACAGTATTATATTATATGCTAGTTATATGATTTCTAGTAATAAGCTACTCTAGAGGGGTAGCGAGGAGGTAGTACAACCTTTACATGATTCCTATACGTGAGAACTAGATGCTGTAGAAGGTGATGATACATGGCCAATCCAGTGAATCGGGATTTTCAAGGGTAATGTTAGGATCCAGTATGTATAGTGTGTTGGTAATAATAGGGCCCATATTATTAGTTGCACACGATACTTACGGGAACCTACCAGCATCCAAGGGAATCTTGTGAATCCGGTGAGGGGTACTTGTAGAGATAAGATGCGTGTAGCTAGGGTGCCTTAGAATGACTAGGGTTGCCTGCTAGCTAGGTTTTGACATGCGATACTTGATATATTAGTGAGGACTGTATGACAATGCCGCCTATTGATTAGTGCACTGTCTATACATCCAGTATGGTGAACACAAGAAACAGAAGAGTAATACCAGCGGGAAGGGTATTCGAAAACCCACCAGATGGGGAAAACGCGAGTGTGACCGGGGAGAGTGACCCCCATATGCAACCAGTTGTTAACCAGCCACTTCCTAAAAATGTGGCTCCTGAGAATGCTATGCCAAACGACCTTGAGAGCGAAGAGTTTGGTGTAACACCGGAAAACTCAAGCCATTTTTTTAAATTGCACTGTGGAAGCTTAATTAAACAAACATATTTACTTTACAAACCAATATTTACAAATATACAACATCTGATCACAAACAACCAACAATTCCTGTTTTGGTGTTACAAAATAAACCGGCTCATTTCATTGAAAACAATATATCAGAGCGGGGTCAACTCTTTCCTTCTACAACCTCAACAAACACAAACCTGCAAAAGCAACAATGTAACATCCTCAACTTGGGCCTAGTTGTAATTAGTATAATAGTCGAATAATTATGTATGTATTTGCATGTGCTTGTGAAATTAAATGAATTAATGCTTGTATATATGTATGTTAGTTGTGTGTGTGTATGTATATATATATATATGTTAAGTATATATATATATGTACTAATTAAATGATTAAAAGAAAGTAAATAAAAGAAAAGAAGAAAGAAAAGGATAAAGAAAAAGAAAGAAGATATTTTATCCAGAGGCGGTTTGCCTCTGGATAAGATATATATGTGTGTGTGTGTGTTGTGTTATTGACTCATAAAGTCAAAAGATTTCAAAACAAACACAAACACAAAACAAACTTCTCTCTTCTCTCGTAAGTCTTGAAGAAGGTTTTCTAAAGTTTGGAGATTTAAAGCTCTAGACTTGAAAAGAAGGTTAGCATGATCCTTGTATTGAAGTTTAAGTAGGATTACACATGTAATATGCTAGATACATGGATGTTTATAGGCTGGAAATTGTGTTGAAGTTGGAAAACTCCATGGATGAACATGAAGCTTACTTTATAAGTGAGTTTCTCATGTTTTGATGTTTTTAAAAGGTATAAATGTGTTCATGAGGATCTTATAGGTGGTATATGAAGTTTAGAAGTGTTTTAAAAGTGAAAATAACATGTTTGAGAATCTGGGTATTTGAATAAGTTGACTGAAAGTCGCATGCATGTTAATGAAGAAGATGATAAATCTGGAAATTTGATGATCGCGGCGCGACAAGCTTTTGGTCGCGGCGCGACCTCGTCAAAAATGCCCTATGCGACTTTTGATCCGACATTCGAATGGATCCATCCGACTTATTAGGTCCGACAGTCGGATGACCCGTTCGACTTAGTGATCCGACAGTCAGATTGCCCATGTGAACCCTTGGTCCGACTTTCGCATGAATCAAATGATCGATGGTCCGACTTTCATGCGTCGCGGCGCGACGGAGCCTTTTCAGCAAGAATGTGTTGTTTTGTACATATTCTTGTTGATTAGGTTATGTAGTATTTAAAGTAAGTTTAATGAATGGTTTATGACTATTAGGAAGGTCTTGTAAGTGTTTTAGTAGTAGAACTTAACGCATGCAAATTCTTAACGCGATTGCCAAATGTTTTAGGTGAACGCGTCAGCTGAACCAGCCTTAAGTGAACGAACGTTATAACCTAATCAGGTGAGTACCTGCTTTCATAAGACTCAGTAGAGTAAGGCGTTGCATGCTATGTGAATGTATATTGTGCATTTAACTTCCTTTTGCAGGTACGCTCGAGGAGGTAAGTGTATGACTTGCAAGATGTTGGAATATATGTTAGGTGCATGCCAGTGGGTCCAGATTGGAACCACTTAGTTATTGTATGATGATATGTACGTACGAATAACTATATGATGTTATATGTAAGATGATGGATCCCTGTGGGATCAAATGTACGTATATGTGTTTGTGAACTGTCTGCAAACTATCTGACGCATGGTTAAGGTCAGTCGGTTGTAACTGGATCCCTCGGGATTTTACGGTGATTCAGGAAGCATCCTGGATCATAGGTTCTGCAGAACCACCGTGCCTTAACGTGAGTGGTGATCAGCCAGTTGTAGCTGGATTACCTGTGGAGTCCTTGACTCTGTGAACGATGCTTGGTGGACTGCCTTGTGCTCCCCCACCAGCGCGGATTGGTCGTGTCTGATCCCCCGGTCTGAGTTGTTGAGCGGGATTGATTACCCTGCAAGACATGACTTTTACTGATCTTGTCAGCACACCGCTATGTGCTAAGCTAGCAATGATTGTTTATGATATGAAGCATGACTTACTATATTGATGCTTATGATTGTATGTACTCACTAGCTAGTGTAGCTAATGATGCTATGTTTCCCTTTTCAGGTAAAGATTAGATGGTCTGCGAGGCGGGTTGCTTTTGGGATATACATTGCCTCTTGTGGGTGAACACTTGTATTTGTATATTGTAATGTAATTAGATACAATGGTCGGTTCCTGTACTTGGTAACACCAACGTTCTTTTGATAAGTTGTTAATGTAAATAAATGTTGTTGTTTTAAAAAGAAAAATTTCTGCTGCTAAAACCTAATTTGCCATTAAAGTAACTGAATTCAGAAGCGGTGTTACAAACAACTGAGGGGAATTAGCACAAAGCTAAGTGAGTAGAGGCTAACACCAAAAGCAAATATTCACAGTCAACATCAAACCATGTAATCACATATCCAAGAAGACCGGTGGTTCGGCGCAGAACCTACAACCAATGCCGGCCAAAGCAAAGGTTTACCGATAGCTCTCTACTGAATTGGCACAGTGAAATCCTCCTCTGAAGAAACATATGCAACAGTAAGCCTACCACTGTTCAACCAACCAGTAGACGAGCCCAACCCAATTCCACGTATAGCTGACTTCTCAAACGCAACTCAAAATCATCCTAAGAGTGTATATCGACCAAATAGTCATGCAGCAGATATCAACAATCAATATCACAATCAACTGTTCAATCAATCAATCCAATCTCAATCACATCATGCATCACATCAATAACATTAACAAAAATCTTTACTATCCGCGATTAACATCCACTCACCTCAAAATCAGCACGAGCTCAGAGATCTAATACAACTAAGTTTTTTGATTGCCTGAAAACACAACAACAATCAAATCAGTCTCGAATATATAAATATATTTACCCACATATATTTATGATTCAATTCATATAACAAGTCTATAAAACATAAACACATGAAACACAATCAAAATATAAATCAAACAAAGCTCACAATTCTGAAATTCGCCGGATGCGTCGAGTCCAAGTCTCCGACACGACGCGTCGCTCAGAGTATCGGATTTCTCAATCGGATTTCACAAAATATCGGATTTAAGGTTCGGATTTCGAACTCGGATTTCAACTCTCGGATTTAGTGTCGGAATTCAGTTGTCGGATTATCAAGGATCGGATGTCGGATCTCGGATTTGAACTATCGGATTTGGCTTCGGATTTACAAAGAATCCGATAAAAGCAGAAACGTGTCACGTCCAGGGCTATGACGCGTCGCGTCGCGTCGAGCCCTGCATCATCTTCTCCAATTTTCCAGCCGACTCAAACCTTCAAACTCCATTTTAACCTCTGATTTTCGATCCAAAACATATATAAACATAATATAACATGTATACAACTATCATGAACATACTAGAACTCATCAAATCATAATTTTATGCAAAACCCATTTACTAGTTTGAGCTTTGAAGCTACATCAATGGTGAAACATCACATACTCATGTTTTTCAACAGATAAACACATCAACATGAATCATAACATGCGATAAACATTTCCTCACCTTCTTTTTGAATTAAAGAGCACAAGATCTTGACTTAATAATTTCAAGTTGCAACTTTTGAAGGTTTCTTCACAAGGAGTTTTTCTCTCAATTACACACACTACACCTTTAGCACTTTTTGAAAATATGAGCAGATGATTAATCCCATATACACGTACACATATATTAGTTTAAACCAAAGCAGGTGGTGGCAGTTTTGAAATCCTATTCTTAATATCATGCATACATGCATACCTAACATACATACATATCAGACTCCCATAATTTCTTTTCTTTCACCAGTAAACCAACATACATAATTATATAAGTTAATTAATTTAATTAACCTTTAATAAACACATAACAATTTAAAAACACAATTAATCACATACCGCCAACCCGCTAATCTCCTAGCCCAGGTTTGCGAGTGTTACCTTTGGGGAAACAAACATGACAGAACTGGTAACCACAGCGGTAACTAATGCACTAAGAGAACTTCTACCTAAGGTAGTGGAAGACCTAAAGCAGGATATGAGCACCATGATAGACAAGAAGCTGGGTGCTCTGTGGGCCGCAAAGGAAGTAACTGTGACAGCGGCAAACACCCAGCTAGTAACGCCAGCTGCTAACCAGGTAACTCCAGGAGGAACCTTTCGAGACTTCTCGGCATGTCAGCCGCCGACTTTTGAGGGTTTTCCAGATCCCGTACTAAGAACTAGATGGATTGAAGCGGTGGAGGGAGCATTCTTCACCTTTAAGTGTGCCGAGGATACAAGGGTTTGGTATGCATCGAACTTCTTGAGGGGAGCAGCCAAAGACCGGTGGAACTTGCTGCGTAAAATGAAAGGCAAGGCAATCGTTAGGATGAAGTGGGAAGAGTTCACAGAATTGTTCTATGCGGAGTATGCACCAAAGGTAGAGGTGGAGAGAGTTATGGACGAATTTATGAAGCTAGAACAGACCACAGAGATGGTCAACCAGATTACTGCAGTGTTCAAGGAGAAGTTGCTTTACTGCCCGGCCTATGCCGGTGATGAGGGGTTGCAGATGCACAGATACACCCAGATGTTGAGAGAGGATATCCGTGAGTTTGTAGTTAATGGTCAGTATTCCACCCTTGACCAACTAATTGAAGGGGCCCGAAAAAGAGAGTTGTACCTAACAGAGAGGAACAGGAAACGTACTGCTGAGCAGGCCGCCCTCGGCAGCGGCCAAGGGAAGTATCTTGTCAAGAAACTAAATACCGGATCAAGATGTGTGCGATGCAGGAAAATGCATATTGGGAATTGTCGTCAGGGGGTGGACAGGTGTTACAAGTGTGGGAGAGGTGGGCACCATGGGAAAGATTGTAAGGCTTACCTCAACGTATGTTTTAAGTGCAACAAGCCTGGGCACCGGATGGCGGAATGCCCCGAAGCGACTGGGGGTAGTGGGAAGGCAAACTGGAAGCCGCCACTCAGAATCACCGACGGAGAGAAAGGGAAGAGGCCCGAAGCACCTAAACCAAGGGGTCGCGCCTTCCAGATGACTGTGGAAGAAGCTAAGAAAGAACCGGATGTGATCGCAGGTACTTTCATCGTTAACTCCTTACCTGCACTTGTACTATTTGATTCTGGGGCTAGTAAGTCCTTTGTATCGTTATCGTTTTGTAAAAGTTTTGTTATAAAACCGATGAAACTAGAATCACCTCTAGAAGTAGAAATAGCCGATGATAAGGATTTGAGTGTATCTACCATCTATAGGAACAATGTAATAGTAATAGACAATGTAGAGTTTCTTATAGACTTACTGCCGACTCCGATGAGGGAATTTCAAGTGATCGTGGGAATGGACTGGCTGAGGCGTCACCAGGCCAGTATCTTGTTTAAGCAAGGCATTATACGGATCCAGAATCCGAGCGGGGGAGAAATCTCCATCTATGGCCAGAAACAGAAGGGAACGAAAGCATGCTGCACCGTAACCAAAGCCGCAAAGTATTTACGTAAGGGGTGCGCTGCCTTTATCGCGCATGTTATCGACTCGAGGAAAGAAAAGAGACAGTTGGAGGTGTCCGAAGTACCCGTGGTGTGCGAATACCCCGAGGTATTTCCAGAGGATTTGCCAGGGATACCGCCGGACCGACAAGTGGAGTTCCGTATAGATTTGATACAAGGAGCAGCACCTATCGCGAAAGCGCCATACGGTTTAGCACCGCCAGAAATGCAGGAGTTAATGACGCAACTGCAAGAATTACTTGACAAGGGTTTCATCCGACCTAGTAGCTCACCTTAGGGAGCCCCGATTTTGTTTGTAAAGAAAAAGGATGGAACGTTCAGAATGTGCATCGACTACCGAGAGCTCAACAAGGTAACAGTGAAGAATAGATATCCATTACCTCGAATCGACGACCTGTTTGACCATTTGCAAGGTGTGTCATGTTTTTCAAAGATAGACTCATGGTCCGGTTATCATCAGCTCAAGGTCCGAGAGGAAGATGTAGCAAAGACGGCTTTTCGAACAAGATACGGGCACTTCGAGTTCGTGGTGATGCCATTCGGCCTCACAAACGTGCCATCAGCTTTCATGGACCTAATGAATGGGGTTTGCAGACCGATGCTTGATAATTCAGTGATTGTGTTCATCGATGACATCCTAGTCTACTCTAAGACCGAGGCGGAGCATGAGAAACACCTTCGAGAGGTGCTAGAAACGTTGAAAGGGAGAAGCTATACGCGAAATTTTTGAAATGCGAATTTTGGCTAAAGGAGGTGCAATTTCTTGGGCATTTGGTAAACCGAGAGGGAATCAAAGTAGACCCTGCAAAGATAGAGGCCGTGATGAGATGGGAAACACCTAAGAGTCCGACAGAAATTTGAAGCTTCTTAGGGTTAGCCGGTTACTACAGACGATTTATCAAGGATTTCTCCAAGTTGGCAGTACCACTAACCAAGTTGACGAAGAAGAATGTCCGTTTTGATTGGGGAACAGACCAGTAGAAGGCATTCGAGACCCTCCGGCGCAAACTATGCGAAGCTCCGATTTTAACCTTACCCGAGAGGATGGAGGATTTGGTGGTTTATTGTGATGCCTCCCACGTGGGGCTCAGGTGTGTACTTATGCAGAGGGGGAAAGTTATCGCTTACGCTTCGAGACAGCTAAAACATCAAGAGTGTAATTATCCGACTCACAATCTAGAATTGGAAGCCGTTGTGTTCGCGCTCAAGATTTGGCGACACTACTTATACGGAGTCAAGTACACCATCTACACAGATCACAAGAGCTTGAAGTACTTCGCCGATCAGAAGAATTTGAACATGCGTCAGTGAAGATGGCTAGATTTAGTCAAGGATTACGATTGCGAAATCTTGTATCACCCGGGAAAGGCCAACGTGGTGGCGGACGCATTAAGTCATAAGACGAGCCAGTTGCAGTTTAGCATAAAATGCCTAAGAATGACAGTGACAACCTCGCTCTTTGAGATGATTTTGGCGGCTCAAGCTGAGGCCTCGAAGGAAGAAAATCAGAAAGCAGAGCAGATTAAAGGTCAATTGGCCTTCATGGCCAAGGACAGTCGTGGATTATGGACCCGTTATCGGAGGATTTGGGTGCCAAAAGTTACAGGGGTTCGAAGCGTTATCCAAGACGAAGCTCACAAGTCCAAATTTTCTATACACCCGGGGGCCACTAAGATGTACAGAGACTTAAAGATGGATTATTGGTGGCCAGGGATGAAGAGGGATGTGGCAAGGTACGTAGAAAAGTGTCTAACGTGTCTACGGGTAAAAGCATAGAACCAGAGACCACATGGTAAGTTACAACCTTTAGAGATACCGGTGTGGAAATGGGAACACGTAACCATGGATTTGATAACGAAACTGCCTAAGACACCAAGGGACTTTGATGCCATTTGGGTGGTGGTGGATAGATTAACCAAGAGCACGCACTTCATACCCATCAGAGTAGCTAGTTCGGCAGAGAAATTGACAGATATTTATGTGAAGGGGATAATCTCGAGGCACGGAGTGCCGGTTACTATCATTTCGGACCAGAATGTGAGGTTCACATCCAGATTCTGGAACAAGTTTCACGAGGATTTGGGCACGAGAGTAAATCTCAGCACAACATATCACCTGCAAACCGACGGGCAAAGCGAGAGAACAATATAGACCCTTGAAGATATGTTAAGAGCCTGCGTAATTGATTTCGGGGGAAGTTGGGACTTGTACTTACCCCTCGCTGAGTTCTTATACAACAAAAGTTACCACGCCAGCATCGGGATGCTGCCTTATGAGATGTTGTATGGAAGGAAGTGCAGAACCCCGATCTGTTGGGGGATGTGGGTCAGAAAGAGCTTTGTAACACGGAGATAGTTCAGAAAACCTCGGAGTACGTGCAACAAGTCCGTGAACGATTGAAAGCGGCTCAGAGCCGGTAGAAAAGCTATGCGGATAAACGAAGATCGTTACTAGAATTTCAAGTGGGTGATCACGTGTTACTCAAAGTATCTCCATGGAAAGAAGTGATCTGTTTCAGAAAGCGTGGGAAATTGAACCCTAGGTTCATCGGACCGTTTAAGGTCATTGCAAGAGTCGGCAAGGTGGCCTATCGGTTAGAGCTACCAGAAGAGTTATCGAGGGTACACAACACCTTTCATGTTTCACATTTGGGCCATTAGAGGACATTACCGTAAATGAAAAGTTGAATTATGTTGAGAAGCCGGTTGCAATCATTGAAAGACGAATCAAACAGTTACGCAACAAACGAGTAGGGATGGTTAAGGTGCAGTGGGAGCACTGCAAGGGATCAGAATGGACATGGGAATCCGAAGACGAGATGAAGAAAAACTACCCAGCATTGTTCGAATAGAGATTTCGAGGACGAAATCGTGTTTAAGTGGGGGAGAGTTGTAATACCCGTAATTCTAAAATGTATGAAAGTAATTTATTGGAATGATATAGTGATTTATATATAGACATATATATCTATACTACTACATAAAGAATTTAACATTCTATATCCTCTTAAATTTTAGGACTTCTTAAAATTCAATCAATATAAAATCTTGACCCTTCATTTAATCTAAATTAATCTCATCCACTCAATCTTTAACTATTTTATTCTTACCTAATTTACTTTAACTTTTCATTCAAAATATATTCTCTCATACTAAAACAATTATCCATCCACATCAACATAATTTTTAAAATCTTATTAACTCTTCTCTTTATTTCATCAATATAAATCTTTTTTTTTCTTTTATTGTATTTTAGAATTTATTTTTAAAATCAACAAAATAGTTAGATGTAAATAAAAGAAAATTTGAAAAAAATGGATATGTTGCTGTAGAAAATTTTTCGTGACTAAGAACAGGAAAATAAAGAAAATAGACATGTTACCAATGTAAAATTATTCGTTGTCACCGTATTACGTAAATTTCTCAAAACGAACAAGTTATCGAGTAGAAACTAATGCCGTCGCATTGCGCGGGTACCATGCTAGTATATATATATTGTGGATGGAGATTCATTAAGTTAATTGGGCTATATATATATATGTATATGTATATAGGAAGGTTTATGCGAAAAGTAATTTTTTTGCGAAAAGTGCGAGAAGCATTTACAACCATCAGATCATTTAATCAAAGGCTAAGATCATCTATGGCATTTTAGTAATTAAATTGTGTTTTAAGGATAATTAATTTAAATTAAAAGGGTAAAATAGACTTTTATATTTTTATAAATATTGACCAAAATAGATTCCTATTTAAAAACCTTTTTTCTCTCTCTCAATTTCCATACGTTCATATATACCATATATAGTTATTTACCCTACTTTTACACACTAATCTCTATCTCTCACTCTCCATCCATTCACATTATTTCTCTCCACAAACCATATGAAACCACCGCCCCTCCATACGTTGACATCATTTCTCTTCTTAGAAGTTAGACCACATGAAACCACCGCACATACAAGAAACCACCACCTCTACCACCGTCCTTTGACCACCAACTTCCACCAACGTTGCTGTTTGAGGTCCAAAGCCGATGCCACCCTCGAAGTACCAATCTAGGGTTCGTGTACCGAGGTACACCGATGAGATTCATGTACCGATCTAACACCGCTAACGCTGCTGCCACCCTCGAAGTGCCGTCTGAGGTTCATCGCCATCGCGTGATGCCGGTGGCACCTTCACTGTGTCTACGTAGACATAGTCGCCGCCACCACCGCCTTATAGATCTAGGGTTCCGCCGCGGCATCTCCAAATCTGTCGACCTCCACATCGCCGCCGCCGCCGCTCCGACGAACCTTGAACAATCATCGGCCGTTCATCTCCTTCTTGTTTTTTTATTTGTCTTGTATGTTGGTTTGATGATGGGTATTTAATTTTATGAAGATGGGTTTGACAAAGATGGGTTTTTAATTTTATGTTTTATTATAATGGATAAATGGAACTGATCTTTTCTTTTTATTTTTTATTTTTTGTTTTTTAAGTTGTATTATATTTTGAGGTTTAGATTATATGGTTTTTAATATGTTAATAATTAGTGAACAATTATGATTTATGTTGAATAACTAGAGAAAAATGGATGTTTCAATATTGAATATGTTTAAATTTTATTATAAAACTTGTATATCATTGACTATGTTCACTATTGAGTATTGTAATTTTATCATAAAACTCATATATCGTTGAATGTGTTCAATATTGAATATTATAAGTTTATCTTAAAACTCGTATATCATTGACCCGTGTTTAATATTGAATATTATAAATTTATCTTAAAATTAGTACAGTTTTAATTGTATTCATTATTGAACACAAATAAGAATGAAAAGCTCGTGAATAATTTTGGTGGTGTTCACCGGTGAACTCCGTTAAATTAAATTATTTACCACTAAATTATTTTTAATTTATTTAATTTTTTATGAAAAATTTGGAAAGAGAAATAGATTGGGGAGGTAAAAGTTTTGGTTTACAATTATACCCTTTTAAATAAATAAAAATAAAAAACATGATTAATTTAGACCACTAGATCAAATAGGAATAAGTGGCTGACTTGCTTCTCACACTTTTCGCAAATAAGACACTTTTCGCATGAACCCTCCCATATATATATATATATATATATATATATATATATATATATCAAAGTTTAGTGAGATTTGGAATTGAGGGCTTGAGATGGGCTTAGGCCCACAAGAAGTTTTGCATAAGGGTATAAATAGGAGTTTAGGACACATCCTCCCACACAAACTATCAAGTCACTATTTCTTTCATTCAAGGTGTGTGTGTGTGCTATGTGCCGTTTTTAAGAAATGAGAGGAAGAAGAAAGCTACGTCCATTTTTGGAACTTGAGATTTTGGCAAGGAAAATCATGAGGTAATGTTTCTCAATCCTTTAGGATCATGTAGACACTATTTCCTGTTGTGATAAGGTGATGGTTGAATGCTTAGAATCTGGGTTTGGGTTTTTGAATGTTTGAGAAAAAACCTAGGAGAAATATCTAGCCAAGAACACCTTATAAGTTGATAAAATATAGTTCTAAGCTAAAAGGAAAGTTTTAAATAAGTGGAGAAATGTTTTGCAACAAGAATAAGATGAATTGGTTGAGTTTTGAGAAAGTTCGATCTTGGCCATGGAGTCTGGGTTTTTCAAATATTGAACTGACAGGGAAGAAGATAGTCCATGCGACTTTCAGACCATGTATATGTAGTTCCATGCGACCTTTAGTAGTCCATGTGACTTTCAACCCATGTGAAGGTGCCATGCGACTTTCAGTTAAGACATGTGTACATGCCATGCGACTTTCAGTAGAATTCCATGCGACCTTTAGTAGTTGTAAACATGTCATGCGACTTTCAGTACAATTCCATGCGACCTTAGTAGTTGTAAGCATGCCATGCGACTTTTAGTACAATTCCATGCGACTTTCAACTAGTATAAATGGTCCATGCGACTTTCAACTAGTATAAATGGTCCATGCGACTTTCGGTTAGAAACTATATACATCCATGCGACTTTCAGCTAGTATAAATGTTCCATGCGACTTTCAGTTATAATTACATACATTCATGCGACATTCGGTAAATCCATGCAACTTTCAGTATGTAGCCATGCAACTTTCAGTAGTATGTACCCATCCGACTTATGGGGAGTTGTATAAGTAAGTGAAGGTTAGTACCCGGTGCTAACCATATTTGAACATGGATCAGGTGATAGTAATTATAGAGTAACCAAGTAAAGCCTTTCAGTAAGAGCTGAGTATCAGGAACAGCTGTCAGGTGAGTATTCTCACTTATAACCTGATTCCAGATGTTATTATATGCATGTGAATACTTGAATAGTTATGAGTTATAACTGAATGCGATTAGACCGTTTACTTCGGTAATGGGTATGATAGACCGTTCACTCCGGTGACGGGTATGTTAGACCGTACACTTTGGTGTCGGGTATGAAACCCCACACTTCGGTGTCGGGTATGAGACCAACACTTCGGTGTCGGGTATGAGACCGTACACTTCTGTGCTGGGTATGTTAGACCGTTGTAACAACAACGGGTGAGACGAGACCGTCCCAGTGACGGGTATGATGAGACCACTTACTACGGTAGTGGGTATGAGTTTTGAGGAGTTACGTGAACTATTTGATTTGTAAGTAGTATACTCGCTAAGCCTTGGTCTTACAGTTGTTGTTTTATCTCTTTTCAGGTAATGACCATGGCGGGGCTCCAGCTCGATGTTGATAGCTCAGTATTCAAGCTTCTGCATTAAGTGATAAACATCACTAGTCTATAACATCGGCTTAATTAGTGGATTTGTAACACAACATCCACAAGTACTTTTGTTATTTACTTATATCACTTTTGATAAGACTACTTTAAAAGTACGCATCAAAGAGATCTCATTTTCAAAATGCTAAAGCAATTACACCCTCATTGTCTCAAAAGCCCACAATAGGGTTAGTGACACTTAAGAACCAACAATCAACACCACAAGTTAGGATCATAAACTTTGATCAAGATCAATAGTTATCCTAGTAGAAACTTAGAGTAAATACTTACTCCAAGCCTATTCTAGTTGTCAAACATCAAGAACCTATCTCTATATTTCTTGAACTAAAAATTATCCAATTTTGTATCTCCTAAGTGTCCTTATGGAGTAGTAATTCCTGAATTAGGTTCGCAGATAACCTAATATCGGGACATTATCACATAATACTAGGGATAAAACAAAGCTCCCACTAGCCCTAACGTATTTAAAAGTCTTATCTATGTTTCTAGAAAACTCATCACTTTGATTTTCTAATAATAAGCAAAGATCTTCCTTTTAAGAAGCTAGCATAAATTCAAAGTGTACTTATTCACTTTTGTATACTTAATTCGGATACTACGGTTATATATTAAGACCCTTGGAGAGTGTTATAAGCACTTCCTCATAATATTGTTCCATGAAGGAACGCGGTCAATAATATCCACGAGTATCAAACATTCTTCAACATAGCCGCTAGGAAAAGTTTCTCCATAACCATCATGAAAACTTTACAACTAGTCGGTATTTGAAGTTGTCTACAATTCCATCCATGTTAATCCCATTAATACCGTCTTGGTTTACACCTAGGTATGGGATTAAGCCAAGTCAAGTACTTGACATTTCAAATGGATTGCATCTCATTATCATTTACTTCTTTTATCTTAGTGAATTCCGGATCCACTATGTCCTCCGATAGATAGTGAACTCAACATGACTCATCATCAGGTCATTGCTGCTTAGATATGAGAAACCCATGTCTCTTTGGCTCTATATGTAATATCCTGTTTCCATATAATAAATAACGAATATTTTATCTGGATGATGCGAGTTTTATATATTTTGGAGTTTCTTATTATTTATGGTCGCCGACAGAAAAGTTATGCTGATAAGAGATGGTCGCCGCTAGAATTTCAAGTCGGAGATTTTGTGCTGTTAAAAGTATCTCCATGAAAGGGCGTGATCCGCTTTCGGAAGCGAGGAAAACTGAACCCGAGATACATAGGGCCTTTCAAAGTGATTGCCAGGGTTGGGAAGGTAGCCTATCGGTTAGAGCTACCAGACGAATTGTCGAGGATTCATAACACGTTTCATGTGTCCCATCTTCGGAAGTGTTTAGCGGACGAGTCCACGTTCGTGCCATTGGAGGACATCACAGTGGACGAGAGACTGAATTATGTTGAGAGACCAGTAGCCATATTGGAACGAAAGATCAAACAGCTACGCAACAAGCAAATAGCGACGGTCAAGGTTCAGTGGGAGCACCGTAAGGGATCTGAGTGGACTTGGGAACCAGAGGACGAGATGAAGCAAAACTACCCCGGATTGTTCAAGTAGAGATTTCGAGGACGAAATCGTAATTAAGTGGGGGAGAGTTGTAATATCCTGTTTCCATATAATAAATAACGAATATTTTATTTGGATGATGCGAGTTTTATATATTTTGGAGTTACTTATTATTTATGGAATTGAAGTCATGTTTGAATTGGTGGGCTATTTACTCTATTATAATCAAGTTTTGGGCTAGCATGTTGTTGGATTAAGTAATTAGAAAAGTGAAATGCGTAGTATGAAAGAGTAAGCCTTATGGGCTTTGGGAAATTGCTAATCTTGGGCCCAAGGCCTTGTTAGAATAAGTATAAAAGAGGAATTAGGGTGCAGCCTCCAAGGCATACACTGTTGCATTGGAAGTAATAGAGTGTGTTGTCTGTGTGTGTGCAAACCCATGAGAGAAGCAAGAAGGAGGAGTCAAGAACCAACTGTAAACTCAAGGTTTTAGCACAGGAATCATCAGGTAATGTTTCCTATACCTCTATGATGTTGTAGATACAAATTTTACCTTGTATGGATGATTATAAGGCTGGATAGAATCTGGGTTTTATGGGGTTTTGGGGTTTATGAAGAATATGGTAAAGAATCTAAGCTAGGGACTTGAATACTTGTTGTGTTGTGTTTAAATCTTGAAGAAAATGCTTATATGAATGGAGAAACTTTTTGAAACAAAAATAAAGTGATTTGGTTAAGTTTTGAGAAGGTTGTGATTTTGAAAATGGAGTTTCAAGTTCTGGGTTTTTCTCAAAAGATGAACTAGCAGGAGGATGAAGGTCCATGCGACCTTCAGGAAGTCCCATGCGACTTTCAGAGGGCCATGCGACTTTGAGTTGCTTCATGCGACTTTTAGAGGGCCATGCGACTTTCAGAGTTGCTTCATGCGACTTTCAGAGGGCCATGCAACTTTCAGAGTTGCTTCATGCGACTTTCAGCTTATCTGACTGTCCCATACGACCTTCGGATAGAGAGAGTGGAAGTCCATGCGACTTTCAGTCGGGAACTAGTGTCATGCGAATTTCAGATGGGTGGGTATGTCCATGCGACTTTCTGCTGGAGTAAGGCCCCATGTGACTTTCGGATGAATGGGATATATGCCCATGCGACTTTCACAATCCATGCGACTTTCAGTGAGAGTCAATGCCACTTTCAGCTGGGACTTGGTGCCATGCGACTTTCAGTGTTAGGTCCGGCCTAGTGTGGTCCGACTTAGGGTCTGTAGTATACCCAGGAGCTAATCAGTGAAGATATCTATATTGTAGGTCCTTGCGACTGGAATTGTTAGCTTACATCTTGTGAAACCTGTTACTTTTATCTGTGCCGCAACCAGGTGAGTTACCCTAACTTATACATGATATTAGTGTGAAATGTATATGTTATATCTTATGTGATATATAACTGATGTGATTATGTGAAGTGAAGGGTTATGTTATATTGTGGTGAAAACGTAACTTGGGCACAGTCAGACATAGTGTGAAATCCTTGGTACGGCTTGGATAGTCAACTGTGACCCAAAGTGTGAAATCGTCGTCAGTGCACTGCGTCGGTAGTATGTGTTATGATACGTGATCATGCGTTTGTGTTATGATGTGACATGTACATGCCTAGTGTGGTGTGTAAGTTAGAGTGCTCGCTAAGCTTTATGCTTACTGTTGTTGAAATTATTCTTTTCAGGACCTGATCGTGGGAAGGCTGCGGCAGTGTGAAGATGGCTCATCGTTTCTTCAAACCGTTTCCGCTGTTTAATTTTATTCAAACATTCGCTAGAACAATATTTGTAATATTACTTAAATACATTTAACTACGGGCAGTTCCGGGTGCGGGACCTCGTAGGACTTTTGTCGAATGCATTTATATTTTCTACCTTTATGAAATTTTTTTTTGGGACGTTACACTATATGACTCTTATCAGAATTAAAAGAAGTAATGACTCTTAGTCAGGTATACCAGCATATCCATGCCGATTATCAATCAATGATACCTGATTATATGCTAGTATCAACATCAGGCCTATTATTTAAGTTCCACGTTCTTCCACTAGAATGCCTTAGCTATTGTCCCATTTTAAGCAACAAAACATTGTTCTCGAAAGGTTAAATATCTAAAACTTAGAAGAACTCCTCAAATGTATTAGCACTTCTTGATTTCAAGTTCATCCATCTCCCACTGAATGTAGATCGGATAACTTCGAACTATAAGATAGACAAGCAAAGCACCTTTCTAGTCATATCTTATTAAGTGTTAAGTAGACCATCAATTGAATTTCGGTTTGAGGAGTTAGTCACCATGGTAAATGAATGTACCAACCAATCGGACATACATTCTTGACACTTCATAAACCGGATCATTATCAATAATATCCGGTTCCCTACACCATGACACTATGTACCAATGTGTCTTAGTAGGATATGAATTGTGAGACAATTCCACAATTCACTATATGGTCATTCAATATAGATAGAAGGTATCTTAGCATCTTGACTAGATCTAAGTATCTTGATCTATATGCCCTATTGATTCTGAAAGTCGTTTTGGCTAATTCTGAACACCAACAAGGTTTCATACATATACCTAAACTAGTAAACATCCCGTAACTACTACCATCAAGGTAGTGATGAAGAAGTTTCTCTTTCGTCATTCTTTGTGGTGTGCTTGAACGGATTATCCACAAAAGTGTGATCAATATCCAACAAGCCTTCAATCCTCTCTCTAACTCCGGTGAAGGGTCTCATAATCATCTTAGCCTAATAAACTAGATCGGCATCAAACGTTTAGCCCGAGGTTAAACTATCCCGAGATCCTAACCACATGGATCTAGGTGATACGTTTCTTGTTTATGTGGTAAAGTTGATTATCTCACAAAGATAACTTATCCAAACTATTTTGGATTCAGAATCAGTTATTCATGAATATTCTATTACTTGTAACAAAATCTTGCGTATGCCGTGACATGGATAATTTTTGAATAGAACAAATATCTCATAATAATATTTTTCATAACAAATTTCATATTTTAAGGATAAATTCATCGTCATCAAATGTACAGTTGTGTGCCACGCAGGGCAAAGCTACACATAAGCTATGACATGAATAAACTTTGAACAAACGATGCTAAAATGGTTTTACATCAAGTCTTAAAACTTCAAAATTATATCCATCGTCTTAAAAAACGAGCATACAAAGAAATATTACTTGCCACGCAGGGCAACAAAATAAAGTAATAAATAAACCGGCGACAAAAGCGAGATCAAGTCTCCTTATTTTCTCTTAGAGGACAATCATCCTGGTTTCCTCGTCCGAGATCCGGTTCGTCATGCTTTTCTTTCTTCCACCAAGGACCTACACTTTGTAACAAAATAAATTCGTGATAAACGTGAGTCAATCAGCTCGGATCAATAACCCAGCTTATAGAAAAATAGCAATGAATCATGAACGTACTTTAAGAGGGAAAGGTAACTCTCTCTTTCCTCAGAATTTTTATATCCTCCCGACACGTAAGGCAGGCGTGACGGCCCAAATTTCCAAATCTTCCACAGAAGTAGCAAACCACCCTTTATCGAGTCTCTTCTTGAGGCACATTTTCTATGTCCTTAAACTCAATTTCAAGGATAGGCTTGGAAACTCCAACCTTTCCTTTTAGGGTTGGTTTTTTCTTCCTTTTCTTTTGTTTCTTTGAACCCAAGACGGGAATGGATGAGGTGGAATTATGTTTGGCCATGTCAGACTCCGTAGACTTCAACATGCCATGCAATTCACTTAAAGATTTTTCCATTCCTTGCATGTGATAGTTTATGACAAACTGATCATATGATGTGGGCAGGGACTGGAGTACAATATCCACAGTGAGATCCCTCCAAACAGGAAATCCTAACCTCTCCATTTGGTCAACGTTCGCCTTCATCTTGAGGCCGTGAAGACAAACATTCCCGCCTTCCTGCATCCTACAACCGACTAGGTTTTTAACAAACTCATAGTGTTCCTGCCTAACTTGCTATTGGAACATGTCCTTGAGCTTGTTTACCATATTGCACACACTCATGTTCTCGAACTGCATTTGCAACTCTGAGCTCATAGTTGACAACATGAGGCAGACAACATCGTGCGTGTCCTGAACACGTTTTTTCATATCCGTATCGGACAGCCCTGGTCGTGTTGGTAGCAGGTGGATCTAGAAGGGGTTCCTCAAGGATGTGCCAAAAACTTGACATGCGTGTACCGTCTAGGTATTTTTAGTGTAAATATTATAGAGTACACACGGTGTTTTAAAAGTGGTTTCACCTTAAAAGTAGACTACACGCGTGATAGGCAAGTATCACCTATCCGTATATAGTATAGCTCTTTTGGTAAGACCGAGTATCGAACTCAGGTAACAGAGGCTCCTAATAATCAACCTTGACTATTATCTAGTCGAAAACAAGGCAAGAAGCGAAACAAACGAAAGACTACAACTAAACAACTAAAAGCAAGGAAACAAAGACAACACAGGAGCAATGCAATAGGAGGGAATTCAAAGCTGGAAGGTACTCATTCGGATTAGATACAATCTAGTCAAGTGTATTAAAATACATAATCATGTGATATGACTATATTGACTTATTAAGCACAGAGGATACGAAGTACACATGTTCCAATTAGTAATTCATCTATAGACACAATGAATTACACCAAACACATAAGCATAACTTCTTGATGCATAAGGCTTTTAAACTGGAAAATAATACTAAATACCCGATCATATATGGAGATAAGATATCATGACTCAACCCGTGATTAGCCAAATCATAAGCATAACTTCTTGATGATTCAAACAACACACCAAACACAAATGATCATAACTTCTCATAGCATAAGGACACATACTTGGTTTAATATCTGAAATCCCAAATCATCATCCACGAACCTCTTGTAATGCCACAAATGCACATACCAAGTCTAACAACACCAAGATCCACCGACCTAGAGTCAATCTTAACATAACTTAAACTCGTTTAAATATACATACACTTGAAGATAAGCATTTCACACATAAAGTCAACCTAACATAGATGCATAAAACACTCACATGGGCTAGAAATAACATCGATACCACCAAACATAGTTGTCATTGAATCAAAACACAATATCATCCAAGTCAACAAAAGTCAAACCATCATAAATACATAATACCAACAACTAGAAAATGTCTAATCCAAACGAATCAAAGTATACAACTCATAGTTCCTAAAAACAAACCCGAATCATACAAACAATCGGATTCAACATAATCAAAAAGGAGAGATTATACCAAACCCGAAATAGAGATAAAATGGGATGTACAATGAGCTACACACTCCCTTCTAAGCTTTAATCACCTTCCATTGCATCAAGGAATCAAAGAACCATCATTCTTGGGTGAAATCTGGCTCCATGAATGCTCCAAAACGAGAGAAAAGCAACTGAAAACGAGTAAAAACCTAGATCCTCTGCTCTTTCGTCGAGCCAGGGCTTATATCCGCTTCAAAGGATAAGGCACGACTGTGCCTTTTGGAAGCACGGTCGTGCCTCTTAAGTGAGGTACCCCCGTGCCTAGGGGGTGACGGCCCCACCTCTGGGCCCAAGTTTTGAGAGGCACGACCGTGCCTTGGGCGTGCTTTTGGGGGCATGGGCATGCCTTAGGGTGTGCCCTACACAGTTTCTCGCGACACTTGATATCTTCCACAGTTTTCTTCTATTTTAGCTTCTTTTATCATCTAGTCATCATTCTGAGCCTACAAAACAGATTTATATGATATTATGCATCAAACCGCGTAAAATTGCTAATAAATATGCCAAAGTGAGGGAAATCCATTATAATAATATGTATAATTCAGTACATATCAATGTGCAACTTTGACTTATGGAGAAGGACAATCCTCAATCACCTAAGCCAGTCAATAAAGTTCACTCCCGTGAGTTTCTCCCTTTCTAGGAACATACGAAGTGAAATGTTTGACGTGGTGTTATTATGGTTTGACATCTATAAATAACAAGAGTGCGAGTTTTGGTTAGTTAGATAAACCTTGTTAAAAATATTTATCCATATGTATAAGAAAACAATTATTTATAATAAGGGCTAAGAACCTTATTTCACCTCGCACTGTGACGGGTTTGCCACGGATCTCGTGGCGAAGCTATTTAGGCCGGTAACCATTTTACCAATTGTCATCTCTATTACAACTCTTAAACACTTGCGAGATCCCTTGACATCCATTATGTCGGTTGGCACGTTTGATCCCTTCCTTACACCAATCTCAATATATAATTTTTGTTTATCTCGTGCTTAGCTCGACAACTAACCAAGAATTATATACCAAGATTGTAAATCGTCCGACAAGACACACGGGTGGCACTCTAGACCATCAATTGGCTCGTGCTTAGCTCGACAACCAATCATGCAAGTTACCCCACTCACCTTCCACACAACTACGCAAGGAATGACTCATGTTTAGCTCGAAAATCATCCTTGTTTCATTAGATTCGAGTGGTGTCGTCTTACAGATGGTGCGTGATTTACGTTTTGAAAAACGGGATTTTGTTTTTGGTTTATAAAAACCTTCTTGTGAATTAACAAAGTAAGTGTCAAAACGATTTTAAGCACTTTATAAATGTAATACCAATTTTATATTTTCTTTGTCAATTCTATTTGCACGAGATTGTTAACCATTTTAACAAACGTTGTATTTTATTTAATTTTTAAGGAAAAATTATCTAGCATGTGATTCCTAAACCAAGCATAGAAAATAAAACACAACCATGCAAATAAAATAAAATTCGGTAACATGCCCAAAATCCTATGCGTTTTCCCCGTGAGCCACAATGGGGAAAACAAGGCCAAAACCTAAGGACAAGATAATGTCTCGTTGCGTGAGCTCCCACTAGATCCGACACTTCCAATAGCGTATGGATTCCGTCTTGCCAAGACATCATCATCATGACTCCCGCTGACACCTCCGGTTCAAGTTCTATACTATTTACAAATACATAGAATTTTCAAACGACATGCAGGTCGCATTCCTACACTATTTATACAAGTACACGGAATAAAAGAAACAACATGCAAGCCGCACCAATATATAAATAAAGAAATAAATATTACATCAATACGGCACACAGGCCACCAAAAAACCAAATTAGCCAATCACCACAACACATAGGTCTAAGGGCATATCACATTACCAAATTAAATCAAACGCAATAAAATAAAACATGGTGTGCCACACAAAACCATGAAACATATATATATTTTAGTTAAGATTGTCTAAATAACATCAAAGGCACAAAATGACAATCTTTGTACATATACATTAGTGAACCAAACCAATTTTGAGACACATATTCATATATACATTGTAATACCCGAACCTTCGAAAATAAATAAACGAATATTTTATTGAGGAAATGATATTTGTGTTGGTCTAATACCCGGTTCCTGCATGTAATTTTTAGACAATGTAAATTGAATTATGAATATTATTATCAAGGTTTATCGAATTCGAGAGAGTGAATCTATTTGATTTCGGGTGACTTAGTTGATTAATTAAATATGTATGTTTAATCTTGGGCCTTCATCTATAACCTAGTAAGGAATACAAATGGACTTGGGCTTTAATGTTATAAGAAAAGGGGGTTTGATGGGCTTGGCCCAAGAAGACAAGTATATATATATATATATATATATATATAATTAGGGCATAGCCTCCCAAGCTTGCCATTGTTCCATTGAGATCCAACTTAGAGAGAGAGATGGAGAGAAAGTGCTCTGTGTGTGTTCATCGTGAAAGGAAGAAGGAGGGACAAGGAATTGGGTCTTGAAGCAAATTGTGAAGAGAAATTCAAGGTATGGATTCTATCATTCGTAGTTGATTTCAGTTTGAGTTTCTTGGGTGAGTTTTGGGTTGAAAGTTGGATAGTTCATCCCTGTTCTTGAAGTTTTATGAAACCCATTTTTTTTAAGAGAAAGAACTTCACCTGTAGACCACCAAATGTTAGTATTAATTAGGTTGTTTGATAAGGAGTTGTTCTTTAGTTGTTGGGAATCTTTAGAAACTAACATAAAAGGAATTGGTTAAGTTTTGAGAAGGTTGTGATTTTGAAAATGGAGTTTCAAGGTTCTGGGGTTTTCAAAATAATGAGCTGACAGGGAAGAAGGTACACCCCTATGCGACAGTCGCATGAGTGCTTGGGGTGGCATGCGACTTTCACTTTGGTTCCATGCGACTTTCGGGTGGTCCGACTTTAGGACTTAGGGTGTGCGTGTGTGCCTTGATTTAGGGACTTGTGTCCGATGCTGATTTGATAGATGTATTGTAGGTTCTTGCTATTGAACAATCCCGAGTACTTCGACTGTTACTGTGTTTCTATTGCTTTTACTGCTGAACATGTGAGTTTGCACTAACTCTTATATTATGTTGTGATACGTGCTCTATGTGATATTGTGATCTATGTGACACGGAGGTTGTGTCTACCCCGCCTGTGTGGCAATTGATATGACACGGAGATTGTGTCTACCCCGCCTTTATGGTAGTTGATGTGACACGGAGGTTGTGTCTACCCCGCCTGTGTGGCATAATTGATGTGTGGTGCATTATTTGTAGATATGTGTTTTGATATAATGTATGAGTGTGGTGCTAAGCTTTGTGCTTAACCCGTTGTTGATTCTTTCAGGACCGTCACGTGCTGACAAGGGGAAGGCTCCTGCATGACAGCTGTTTCCGCTAAATTTTATTTGAACTCTAATTTTTAAACTATTACTTACAAACATGTATTTTGTATGTCGTAAGTCCCGTGTGTTAGGCCGGTTGTTGATTGATGATGAACTAAACGTTTAATTAACGATTTATGATTACATATGAAATTATATTAATTTTTTTTGGGAAGTTACAGTTGGGTTATGGACTTAATGGTGGACTATTGGTTTATTTGGGTTTGAACATATATATATATATATATATATATATATATATATATATATATATATATGAATGGTTGGCTAAATGGACTAGTGTGAATAATTCAATTGGATCAAACACTATTGGGCTTAGTTGATGAAAGTTGGGCTTAGGCCTTTCAAAAAGAAAGTATAAAAGGCCATCTAGGGCACAGCCCCCAACATTTGTAACCAAAACACTGTTGCATTGAGAGAGAAAGTAGTGTGTGTTGTGTGTGCAAAAACCCTCACGAGGAACAGAGGAAGGAGGAGCCAAGATAGAGTTGTGGACTTAAAGAATTGATAAAAGGATCATCAGGTAATGTTTCCTATCTCATTTTGGTATTCTTGATATCAATTTTATCTTGTTTGAATGATGTTAACATGAGTTAGGATATGGGTTTTTGAGGTTTTGGGTTTAAGAAAGAACCAAAGAAAAGAATTGAGATGTGAGCTCTTAAAACTTGATGAAATGTATTTAAATCTTGAAGGAAGGTTTAAATGAGTGGAGAAATGTTTTGTGACAAAAATGAAATGAATTGGTTGAGTTTTAAAAGAACTTAATTTTGGCCATGGAGCCTGTATGATGAAAATGATGAAGTGACAGGGATGATTCCCATGCCATGCGACTTTGATATTTTATGCCATGCGAACTTCACACCAAAACAACCATGCGACCTTCATCTTGAACATCCATGCGACTTTTACCTATAATAAAACACCTCATGCGACTTTCATGTATACTCATGCGACCTTCACCATACCCAAACCATTCATGCGACTTTCACTTGTTACAAAACCATCCATGCGACTTTCACTTGTTATAGAACCATCCATGCGACTTTCAAATCTAAAACACCCCATGCGACTTTCACATCTAAAACACCCCATGCGACTTTCATACTTATGCAATGCGACTTTCATGTAGTCCATGCAACTTGTATATGTTTAACTCATCCGACTCTGAGGACTCTAGGTGGTCTAACTTATGAAACTTAGTAACGGGGTCCAACGTGAGATCCGAATGATTTATGTGAGTAAACGAACGAGGGATTCGTACACGGTATTGATTAATTAGACCTATTGTAGGTGACAGCTGTATGGCAAGTAATCACAAGTGAAGTAGTGAACTAAGACTGTGTGATTGAACTGCAAGACCGGTGAGTATTCTTACTTACTATCTAAACCTAATGATGTACGTAATTGATGTTATTGTATGCTATATGAATTGATGAGTTGATGAATTGATGAACTGATGAACTGCTGATGTGTCATGTTATGCAAAATGATGGGACCGTTCACTTCGGTGACGGGAATGATTTAGACCGTTCACTTCGATGACGGGAATGATTAGACCGTTCACTTCGGTGACGGGAATGATTTGGATCGTTCACTTCGGTGACGGGAATGTGGGACCGACTACTACGGTAGCGGGAATGTTGAACCGACTACTACGGTAGCGGGAATGAAAGATGGAATACGATGATGGAAACAAATGCTTGATGTCATATGGTTTATTGTAAGTAAAAGTACTCGCTAAGCTTCATGCTTACGGTTGTTGTTTAACCTTCTTTTCAGGTGATAGCCATGGCGGGGCTCGAGTACGCAGGTTGATAGCTCATCTCCCACAAGCTTCCGCGTTGTTTTAACTATTTTGAATTTTACTGATGTATTCCAAAAGTATTACCATCGAATTTATGCTTTTATAGATTATCGCTCAGGGTTGTAATCTAAGATATACAATGTTCTCATTATGATATATTATTAATTGTACACTTTGGTGTTCGTTTATATAAAAAAAATTTAGGACGTTACATACATTTATACGTATATATTCATGTACACTTCATACCAAGTTACAATAAATTTATAAATATAAAAACTAAAATATTATGGGGACTACAAATATAAATCTATCAAGACTAGTCCAATACCAGTCAACAAAAGTCAAACCGAAAAGCCATTGCAAGAAAACAATTTTCTTATAATTTTTAAAAATTAAATTTTTCAAAAAATGCCTGACACGCCCGTGCCTTAGAAAGACACGACCGTGCCTGACGGTACGCCCTCAGGCACGAGGTGTGCTTTGACCAAACGCATCCGGCGACAGGTACGCCCGTATCCCCATAGGTACGGCCGTGCCTCCATTCTGCCATTTGACAAAAACACATTTTATGGCTTTTCTTGACTTGTTAGTGTAAAGCCACGTTAGAGATGGCTTTGATACCACTAAAGGTATTTGTTTGACTTTTAAAGAGTAACGCAGAAGCATGATATAATTCAAAATTTCAAAACTAACCAAACTAACACTTCCCAATGGACCAAACTCTAGCCATGGTTTAGCAACTAAAATAAAGGAAAAAGAAGGAAGAACTTGTTATACCTTTAAGCAATATCACAATATCAACTTCTTCTTTTCAAGTATGTAGAATTCAACAAGAGAATTCTTCTAGTGTAGTCCACCCTAAGCTATCTTGATCCCCAAATGCTAGTATGTTGATGTAATCACCAAAACAACAAGAAAAAGATATGTATAACACCTTTGTGCATCAAAACTTGAACACAAAGTGTATGAAAACTAGAGAGAAAGTGTATGAGAACTCTTGTGAACTCACTAGTGTAACTCACCAAGAATAGTCAAATTCGTGACACATAAAACTACCAATTTAATGAAACTTAATCCCATTAAAATGAGCATTAAAACCAATCAATTCTGCAGTTACAACGGTCGAACACGGCCCGTGTCACATATGACACGGCCGTGTCGGCCCAAAGACCACGGCCCCAAATTGGGCCATTACGTCCCGTGCCTGTGGACTAGTGTAACACCGCCATTTCGAGAATCAAAATTTTCTTTTTAAAATACTTATTTATCATTTTCATATAAAATACGCAGCGGAATTAAAACAAGTGGCTAATATTTTACATTCAAAAATTGCCACATACAAGGTTTGGTGTTACTGTTACTGAACCATTCGACCATTAACTATTACAACATAATATAATATCAGAGTAAAACAAACATAGTGTTCCTCCTAAGAAAGTAAGCTACCCGCAGGCTCCCAAGCTCACTGAGGATCACCTGCACATGTGAGGAGTAGTATCTGTTAGCTATAATAGTTAGTGAGTACCAAATAGCATGCAATCAATATAAACATATCACATATCATCAATCATGCTTAAATAGTTCTATCCTAGCATCTCGCGATGAGCTGGCATAGTCAGAAGGCGACATATCTCGCAGGGGAGCTAACCCGGCTCAATGCACCAAACTGGGATACCAGACACATCAACCGCTCCGGTGGGTGAGTTGTAAAGCGGTCCACCATTACGTTTTGGAATCAACCGATTCCTCTGTGTACAACCATAAGCTATACCCAAAAAGGACAACTATGTCTTTAAAGTAGAACAACTTTGTTCTTGTTGTAGGACAACTTTGTCCTTGGGATCCTAACCATTCACAAACAAATATCTGATCCAATCGGATCTTCAATGCGCGCATATAATCATTTACCAACATAATATACACCTAATCAAGTGTATATCATTGTGTATTAATAAGTTTAGCCTAGAATCATCATGCTATACAATCTACACTTAATCAAGTGTGTATCATACTTTGTCAACATGTTAAATCTAGCATCATCATGCATTACAAACTACACTTAATCAAGTGTGTACTAGTCATGGTACACAATTCACAATTCTTTGTTAATATATGTTATAGATATATTAATCGTTATGTTATCAGGCACTCACCTGACGAGCTAGAATATTATACACTACGATACAGAAGCTCCTGGACCAACTGGTGTACCTAAACATGATTTTAGATATTAAAACCTTGTAAAACAGAATCTGCCAGAGGAAGGGCACGCCCGTGCCTGGCAAGGCACGCCCCGGACTTGGGCAAGCACGCCACGTACCTGATACTCAGGTACACCCCGTGACTGCAGGGCACCCCGGACTTGCTAGGGTTAGGCATGCCCGTACCTTTGGGAGGTACGGCCGTGCCTCCCAGGGTACGCCCTCAGGTACAATCTGTTCTTGAGAGACACGCCCGTGCCTTTCCATTTACAGCAGCAGGTTCGTGCAGAACCTGCTGTTTTCCATCCAAAACTTTACCAAAACATTACCAATCGGTTTCTATCATTCACATATGAAATAACACATCAAAATCAACCTAAAGACACACTTTTTATGCATCCAAACAACAAATTCAGAGTTTGGGACCAAAATCTCCATTTTGACCCATTTGAATTTTAATTCAAGAATTCAATCAAAAACTCTAATTTAATTAAAGATTCTGATTGTTATTGACTTAGAAAAATATTAGGAACTGTAACGCCGGTCCTAATTTTGAGGAGTCTTTTTTTTAAATAATAAACTTTATTTGAGTGTTAAAACTGCATGGATACAGCTGTAATTACAACATTTCCAAAACCTGTTTATTTAAAAGTAATACAGCTGTTACAGCGGAAGTTTTATAAACTAGTTTAATAATTTACAACCTAATAGTAAGTTGCAACCAAAATATCCCAAGGCGTTACCAGATCCGTCCGTCCATTACAACTTCAACATTTAAACAAAGTACATAACAAGTGTTCACAAAGTGTCCCCCAAAATACATCATGTCATCCCAGCAGGTAACCGAGCTTACCAACAAACTACTTACCTGCATAAGGAGTGAACATGAGAGGGTTAGCTATAAATAGCTAGTGAATAACAATTAAGTGGAAGCATCATATTATAGTATCATATACATATCACATGCATAACATATCAACATTCAAGTCTACCCTAACACATTGTGAAGCAACGGTTAGTCAGCCGAAACCACGTCTTGCAGGGTTATAAGCCCGACTTAGTGATCCTGACCGGGGAAACCGATACTTCCTCCGTGCTGGTTGAGAAGCAAGTAGCGGTCCACCATTGCGTTATCAGGGAACTGTAACCTATTCGGGATCAGCGGGAACTGAGAGCCAATATAGTATTGAGGGTCGGAGGTTTTGCAAGAACCAAGATTCGTGATCATCGAATCGCCGCACATCCTAGCTGGCGACACAAGGCCCCAACTGCAGACCCAGACAATCTGGCCCCAATGTCCAACATAGTACCGGTACAACACACATTGGCCTACATAAAGCCACAACATAAACACAGTTGGCCTACAAAAGCCATAGCATCATATTTGGCCTACAAAAGCCATAGCATAACAAGTTGGCCTACAAAAAGCCATAGGATATTAATTTAGGCCTACACAAGGCATTAACATGTGTACATAACAATTTAACAACTCAATTGGCTTATAAAAGCCTTAAACATGCATAACTAACAATTCTTTGGTTTGTAACATAAAAACATCTATATAACACTATTAATATCATACTTAGGTTAACTGTTACTCACCTGTTGAGCTATAACAGGTAACTATAAGATTCCGGCTTGCCTTAGTTGTCCTTAGTACCTATATCAAACCATTTACATTTAGAAATTTAAACACACAAGGAAACCATCAAGACACTTAAAACAATGTCCTAATAGTGTTCCTAACTTGTTTCTAACTTATAACCATAGCCCAAATATCGACACGCGAAAGAACAACACAAAACAACATTTTGTGCAGAAACTTGTGTTACGCGACGCGGCCAGAGTAGGAACGCGACGCGTTCCATGCTGCAGGTGTAAAATTGCAGTTTTTGCACAATAGTTCCATTTTGATCCAAACCAACTCCAATTCAATTCTAACCAATTTTTAGTGTTCCATAACATCATTTGGCACTTGTAGGTGCTTTCTAACATTCCTAACACTTACCCAATTTATTCATACAAAATTCAAGCCTTAATAGCAAGAATGTATTCAATATGGCCAAAACTTGAAATACATCAATTCCAACACTTCCAATGCATCATTCACACTCCAAATGACTTATTAGAGCTATTGGAACTGACCAATTCCTTTAAAACTTCTGTTTGATAGCATTTTCCAATTTTTGGCTATTTAAAGCCTATTTTAGCACTATCTTTACCAATTCAAGCAAAACTACCATTTCAATTCAAAACCATTGTTCTAATCAATTCATACAAGTCATATGAACTTATTAGAACCTTAAAATCAGTCCTTGATGTGTAAAAACAGATTCAACTCATTTTGGCCATTTTGACCATTTAGGCCAATTTTGAATATGTGCATAAACATCACCTCTAATCCAACATATGAGTTCTAATCAATCCTAACAAGTTATAAGAACAATTAGAACACTAAATTTCAGTTCTTGAAGGCCAATTTCAGTTTGACCCGTTTTTGGCAATTTTGACCATTTTGGTCAAATCTTGGTTTCAAGCAAATCAACCAATTCTAATCCATAATATGTGTTCTTAAGAAACTATATGAGTTGTAGGAAGCTTTAGAAGTGAAGAAATCAGTTCACAATAGTAAATTTCGGGTTTGACCTAAAAAACCCAACAAAATCCAAGAACTTGAAGAAACATGGAAGAACACTTACAAATGATGAACAAGATGATGAAGAAGGGTTAAGAATAGATTGTAGCTCACGAATTTGATGCTGGAACAATTGTTGGATTGCTTATTCTTGATTTCTATCTTTCAAGCTTCAAGAACACAAAGGAAAAAGATGAAGTGTGTGTGTAGTGTGTATTACGTGTGTGTGTATGAGTCTGTGTTTGAAAAGAGGTGGACCGCTTTTGTGGGTAATATTTATCCACAATGGGTATTTTGTTCCCCTTTTTAACTTACAACTCAACACCCATTTACCCGTTTCAACTAACGGGGATATTTTCGAAATCCTTATCTTAAACCGTTTATTACTTTATCATTTTTATCTATTATTATAGTTATTTTTTATCATCTCTTTTAATAACTATTTTAATAGTTTATACCAATAACTAACCAATATATATTTAATTCAATTTATTTAAACTATTTAACGTACCACTCTCGCGCGCGTCTAGGCCCTTTGTGAGGATGTTACAAATCTACCCCCTTAAGAAGATTCCGTCCTCGGAATCTGCTCAGAAGTGAACAAGTGAGGGTAGCGTGCTTTCATCTCATCCTCGACTTCCCATGTCAAATTAGGACCCAGATTGTGCTTCCATTTAACAACTACTAATTTGATCATCTTTTTACGCAGCTTCTTGATTTTGGAATTCAAAATCTCAATAGGTTCCTCCACAAGGCGTTTAGCTTAATCAACTTTCAACTCTTGTAGAGGTAGGATTTGATCATCATCAACCTTGCACTTCCTCAGATAGCACACATTGAATGTGTTATGAATACCAGATAGCTCTGGAGGAAGTTCAAGTTATACAGTTTGTTCATTGACCCGTTGCAGAATTTTAAACGGACCAATATACCTCGGGCTTAGCTTACCGTTGCGACCAAATTGAATCACCCCTTTCCAAGGTGAAACCTTCAAGAATACCCGGTCACCCACTTCAATAGTAATGGGTCGCCGCTTCGGATTTGCGTACATCTTTTGCCTGTCTCGTGCAGCTTTCAGCTTTTCACGTGCCATCTTTACCTTATCAGTTGTCATCTGCACAATGTCAGGACCTGCATATTGCTTTTCTCCAGGTTCTAACCAACAAGTAGATGTACGACATCGTCTACCGTACAGCATTTCATATGGTGGCATGCCTATACTTGAATGATAGGAGTTGTTATAGGCAAATTCAATCAAGGGAAGATGACAATCCCAAGAACCACCAAATTCAAGAATGCAAGCTCTCAGCATATCTTCCAGGGTTTGAATAGTCCTTTCGGACTGTCCGTCAGTTTGAGGATGGCATGCTGTGCTAAGATTCACCCGCGTACCAAGTTCACGTTGAAGACTATGCCAAAAGTTAGATGTGAACCGTGCATCTCGATCCGAGACAATAGATAGAGGTATACCATGTCGTGATACAACCTCATTAATATACAATTGAGCTAAACGATTCATGGGTGCAGATTCATTAGTCGCGAGAAAATGTGCACTCTTATTAAGGCGATCAACCACAACCCATATCATATCATGCCCCTTTTCAATACGAGGTAATTTGGTAACAAAGTCCATGGTAATTTGATCCCATTTCCACTCCGGGGTGTCTAATTGTGCTAGATTACCATAGGGCTTTTGGTGTTCAGTTTTGACTTGTGCGCAGACTTGGCATTTTTCTACAAATGAAGTTATATCACGCTTCAATGTAGGCCACCAGTATAATGATTTCAAGTCTTGGTACATTTTTGTGCTTCCGGGATGAATAGACAACCTAGATTTGTGTGATTCATGTAAGATTGTCTCCCAATTGCCACCAACTCTCGGTACCCAGATTCGGGATTGAAATGTCTTCAGACCCCGACTGTCTTCTTCCAATTGCTTTGATATCTTGGTCATTGTTTCAGCTTTCAAGTTGTTTTCTTGCAATGCTTCTTGTTGTGCTACTTTAAGCTGAGCAATTATATCAGATTCAACAGTAAGTCTCATGAATTTAACCACTCCAGGAGAGTTCTTTCGACTCAATGTATCAGCTACCACGTTCGCCTTGCCCGGATGATACTTGATTTCACAATCATAGTCTTTTATTAGCTCCAACCAACGCCTTTGTCTCATGTTAAGCTCTTTCTGCGTGAACACATACAGCAGACTCTTGTGATATGTGCATATAATACATTTGGTGCCATACAAGTAATGACGCCATATTTTTAAAGCAAATACCACAGCTGCAAGCTCCAGATCATGTGTTGGGTAATTCTTTTCATGTGGCTTCAATTGACGAGAAGCATATGCAATCACCTTGTCTCGTTGCATCAAAACACAACCTAGACCTGCATATGAAGCATCACAATAGACAATAAAGTCTTCTAATCCATTAGGCAATGTTAGAATAGGTGCTTGACATAACAATCTCTTTAGAGTCTGAAATTCTTTCTCTTGATCTTCACTCCACACGTAGGCAACATCCTTGCGGGTCAATTTAGTCAATGGACCAGCAAGTTTAGAAAAGTTTTGTATGAACCGCCTGTAATAACTAGCAAGACCTAAGAAACTCTTTATCTCTGAAAGATTTTGGGGAGTTTCCCAGTTCATAACAACTTCAATCTTCACTGGATCAACCTTAACACCTTCATTGCAGATAACATGGCCCAAGAAATGGACCTCCTTAAGCCAGAACTCACATTTAGAAAACTTCGCGTAGAGTTGTTCTTGCTTAGGAGTCTCCAGAATTAAACGAAGATGTTGCTCGTGTTCCGCTTCTGTTTTGGAATAAATGAGGATATCATCGATGAACACGATTACAAATTTATCAAGAAAAGGACAACATACACGATTCATCATATCCATGAAGATAGCTGGAGCATTGGTTAAGCCAAATGGCATAACAAAAAATTCATAGTGCCCATATCGAGTTCTAAACGCGGTTTTAGTGATATCATCTTCTCGAAAATGGACTTGATGATAGCCAGAACGTAGATCAATCTTGGAAAAGCATGTGGCACCTTGCAATTGATCAAATAGATCATCTATGCGAGGTAATGGATACTTGTTCTTTACAGTTTGCTTGTTAAGCTCCCTGTAATCGATACAAATTCGAAGAGTCCCGTCATTCTTCTTTACAAATAAAACAGGAGCTCCCCAAGGCGAAGAACTTGGGCGAATAAAGCCCTTGTCAAGTAGTTCCTGGATTTGGGTCATCATCTCCTGAATTTCAGATGGAGCGAGACGATAGGGAGATTTTACTACAGGTGTAGCACCAGGAACAAGATCAATCCGGTATTCTACATCCCTAACAGGAGGTAAACCCGGTAAATCTTCAAGAAAGACATCTGGGTATTCAGTAACAACCTTGATATCATCAACATTCTTTTCTCCTATCTCAACATTAATCACATATGCAAAGTAGGACTAAATCGGTTTTCAAAACAGAGACACATAACCAAAGATAATTTCTTTTCAAAATTTTTGGACTAAATCAGTTTTCTGACATAATGAAAACAAAACAGAGACACATAACCAAAGATAATTTCTTTATATAAATCTCAACGAACGTTTAGAGAAATAAAGTTTTTCTTGATGGAACTAAAATGTACATTTTTAAAATAGTTTGTTTACAACCACTCATATCATTTTATAATCCAACCAGGTTGGAACTTCTCATACATTTTGATATACATCATTTTCAAATTCTGCAACACGTTTGCCACATACTTGGCTACCTCTGGCTTCATCTCTAGCCATTAATATTTCACTGTTAACTCTTTATACCTCTTACTCATTTCAAATAAATCAGAAATTTAATTCTGTGTTCTCTGCTCTAGAAGCTTTATCTAACTTTCCACCACTAGATGCTTGTACTTAATTATAACAATTTAATAATTCATAATCATTCCCATTGGGGTTAGTTCCTGTTACTTAATTTGCTTTTGTCGTAGTTTTCATCTTTACTGTTTCAATTGTGTATTTCATATTTTAATAGTTAATGATAAAATTTTGTTCCTTCTCAAGGACTCATTTCTTTAATTCAACTCTGTTGTGTAGAAATTTCATTTTCAAGAATAATTATTCTTCAACCGTTCCTGCTCTTCCATAAAACAATTATCGTGCTCATATATCTGTCAGGTCAACACCTAACCTCTTATTCAAATTTATATTTTCCATCTCACACATAGGCCAAGGCCTATAGATTTTAAAACTTCCACATCACTTCCATTCGGTTCTCTTGGTATTAAATACCGTTTAATTATTTTTGATAATCAACACATATGTAACTCATTATTATATTTTACTTCGATTTGTATGATTAATTATCAACATATAATCCATTACTCCTCCAAATTTCCTCTGTAACAATATAAGTTACTACCACCTCTTTGATTTAATCTGAGACAGTAATCTCTTTCATTTACTCTTTACTCATTTCACCAATTATTCACTATTACATATTGTGGCTTTAAATCTCTTTTCCAACTCAATGTTATGAAATTTCTTCGTTTGATTCTGTAACTTTTATTAATACTCATTTCTACCACAATCACAGTGGTCTATACAAACTGTTTTAATATAATTAGTTATTACAAATCTTTTCACCCTACTCTCCCACTTGGAGTGAACTCATATATAATTATAAAATACTCATTAATTATACTTCAACCATTAACGTAAAATCTTTCTTAATTTTTACCTCCTTCAACGTGTTTTTATTTAAGAAAATACATACAGATTTTACATAATTTACATACATTTTAAAAGAAACCTTACACTACATCCACTTATTTATTTAACATTTCCACTAACAACTTTCAACTAGTTAGGACATTCTGAGGACTCATGCCCGTATTGAGCACAATCATAACAAAACTTTCCTAAGGATAAACAATCCTATAATTATGTCCTACTTCTCCACACGTATAACAACCTTTAGTCTTATATTTACACTGACCCGTATGGTTCTTACCACAAGTTTCACATCCTGATCTTCTACAAGATCCCTTAGCTTTAATCTCTATCTTATCCTCTTTCATCTCGTTAACCATTTCATCCTTCAGTAAATGAAATTCTTCTCAAACTACACTCCTTATATCATTCTTCATTTCTGTCATAATAGACGGCATAACCGTCTTAATACATTTTCCAAACTCATCCGCGACGACACCCCTAAGGTGTTTGGTAGGTATGGCTCCACTCCTTTCCCCATAAAGGGAAATATAATCTTCAACCTCTCCTATGGTAATCATGTCAGGGTTTTCTTCATTTCTTACTTCATTTTCTGTTCTAGGATTCGCATTAGAATCCATTACACTGTAACAAAACAATTCTTGGTTAATCATAATATCAATTACATCTCGCATCATCAAACTTGTCTTTGTTTCACAAACACTCTACTCTTTTACCATTTTGAATAATATTATAGACTATGCCAACACATACCTCCTTCCACTTTCTGTTAATTTACTTCTCATAATAACTTCATGTACATGACATCTGCATATTTGCTTTATTAACACTCTTATCAATACATCAATATTACATTATCTCTTGAAACATAGAGTTTCAGTAATTATTATACTTTCACAATCGTATTATTCATTTTCGTCCTTTAAAATGGCACACATCATTAATTGCGTTTAGCCAATCCTTTGAGACTGGTATATCATATTATACACGTCCACACTCTCACATTTTTACATTCATTTCAATTCCATATACCTTCCTCATTATACATAATATTTTCGATATTATATTACTCATCTCGTTCATATTTATAGGATTAAACCTCTTACTCTTCTTAAAGAGTTTATTGAATCATAATCATTTTATTCTCATTTGCATTTTAAAGTATAACCTCTTTCTCAATTAACATACTTTATGTTTTCTCATTAAGTACCTTCTTGCTGGTATTAATTTAGTTTTGACTATCGCGGTCACTACATATTTAGTTGTTCTTCTCCATCATTACCTTTTCTCATGATCAATCAATTACTACAATTAAGTAGTATAATATTTATTGCCTATTCATATTTTTTTCATTCGTCTGTACACTTTTCTCGTAATTATGATTTCTGGTTCTCTTTATATAATACTTTCTCACAGTAATATATTTTATAACACCACATAGTTTATAGTATCTCGTACTATTTTATTCATACTCAAATCTAGGCTTAGTCAAGCCCTATATCATTTTTCCCTCTTATTAAGGTATATCATATCATCCTCATCATTTATATTATCAACTTTTATTACCATGTCTTTCTGACATCAACTCTTTATCTGATTCAATATTTGTCTTACTCTGATAAGGTTTTATTTTTATTAGGGTTTTCTCACCAGTCACCCTAATTCTGTTCTCTCTGGCCTACTAATAAGACCATTTCTTAGAATATTACTTACTCAAGAATATTTTATATTTATCATACTAAAATTCCTGTCAAACATGACTCTTACAACAGGAAACTACTCAGGTTTCCTTTTAACTCATTCTGGTTTCTCCTCGTATTCACTATTCTGGAAGTATAAATAAAGCATTTAAAACACAAGGTAGCTTTACCATACTATCCTCTATATCAATAGTTCATAATTAATCAACATATCCGTACACCTATTCTCAGATCTGAAGTAGCCCTGTTCATACTAAGGCACTCCTATATTACTGGTGCACAATCTCCTACAAGTACCCCTCACCCGATTCACAAGATTCCCCATGATTTCATCAAGTTCCAACATATATCGTGTGTCAATAATAATATGGGCCCTTATATTACTCCGAACACACTATATCCATTCGATCTTAATTTTACCACAAGAAGTCCCAATTCACAGGCTTAGGCCATGTATCACATTATCAATTATGATATAACATATGACCAACACCTCCTTTATCAATCTCGTCTCACGCATAGCCTATAAGCATTAGCACTGGCCACATAAATCATAAGATAGTATCTCTATCAAATCTCATGTATCAACTCAATGCATAACATTTACTCGCATTCTATGTCATATAAGGCATCACGTATCTGGCATCAATATATTTAACCTCTCGGGTATTTCAATACCAATCATAACAACATAAACAGTTAGCATATTCCCAATGCAATACACAGTACACCCACCAAGCTCCAAGCCTCCAGTTTGACAAAAATCCGTAGAACCATGGTTTAAGTCCAGACGATGCATAACACACCTCCCGATCCCTAAAACCGTGGCTCTTATACCAAGTTGTAACGCCCCGATTTCAAAAATTTAAAATAAAGCTTGAAAGAAAAGATATTTGTCTAAAATCAGAATTTGATAAGCTGATGGAAACCAACCAAGTATTTCTGAACCCTCTGGTTCTTATAAAAGGTGCTACTATCACAGTTCATGTCAAAAACAGTTTCCAATAAGCTTAACCTCAGCGGAAGCCAATAAAACAATTTGTTTAAACCCTCGGGTTTGTACAAAAAGAAATATGCGCGCATTTAAATCAAAAGTAATCTCTGTTATACAAAGGGGAGCGTTAATGTTTCAAATCACGTTTTAAGCAACCAACCATCAACAGTCAAACTGGGGCTTTGCCTTGGTGCTAACACAACTTGCAAAACAACAACAAGCAGTATCTGCTAAGCTACAAGAGCTTAGTGAGAAAGCTAAACTGTAAGTCATATAAGCATGCGCATACACATATACGAATGCCACAACAGGTCTTATGGATACAGTACTGCACCATCTTAGCATCCGCCAAGAAGGCTAAAACGCTGTCCATAGCACTACTGCACAAAGCAGCATGCTACAGCTCTCTCTCTCTCTATGATCCTCTGATCAATAATATACCACATTGCAATGTAACACACACATATCACAGATATGAATCAGAGTTTAGAAAACTCACCTCAACAATTAATACCATACAGAGTTATTCCAGATATACTCAGAATACTTCAAACAGTATTTCATACATGTATACATAGTCATGGTATTAATCACATAATCAAACTCAGCATCAAACCAACTGAACAGGAGCACGGCACGCTCGTACCCCCCGAGGGTACGCCCGTGCCCCTAAGCCCAAGGCCCAGAAACAGGCCCCAACAAACATGGGCGTACCGGGTCAGGCACACCCTGTACTGGACCAAGGCACGCCCGTACCCTACCCAGGTACGCCCGGACCTCAAGAACAGAGGCGGTCACCGCCATAAGGCATGGCCTTTCTGGGTTCAGCAACAATTCGCCGACTGTCTTGCTGTAACTCCAGCTAACTCACCAAAATTCTCATTCTAAATTCATAAAAACATTACTAGGGTGTTTTCCTACACCCCAATCAACTTAAAAACAGTAAACAACAATCAAAACATACTCAAATCCTTGATTCACCATAGAATCAATTAAAACCCACAAAAATACTCAAGAACATAGTTAGAATCCTTACCTCAAGCTTGAATCTAGGCTAGGCTCACTTGTAACACCTTGCTTCTACTGATCTTGCTCTAAAAACCTCCAAGAACTCTGTTCTAAACTCTCTCTCGTGAAGGCAGAAGAAGATAAATGAAAGGTTTGACTCACAAGAAGTCAAATCTGCATATATATAAATCTTTGAAATTTGGCACATTTAGACCCTGTACTTCTCTAGTTTCAAAAATGACAATTTTAACCCCTCAAGTTTCTAAACACCTCCTAATCTCAATTAGGAATACCACTTAAACATATCACTTGATTAATTTATAAATTATAAAATTTCAAACTTCGGGTGTTACATAACACAACATACATAATACCAACATTAATTTATTTAATTGCACAAGCACTTACAAATACATACATAATTATTCGTCTATTATACTAATCACGTACACTCACGCACTAATTACAACTAGGCCCAAGTTGAGGATGTTACATTTTCTTCTTTTTTCCACCTAATCAATTACATATTTATATATTTCTTTTATTCAATATTAAATAGAATTTTAGACGTACCAGATTCGAATACGACTAGGCCCAATCTGAGTTTGTTACAAATCTACCCCCCTTAAAAAGATTTCATCCTCGGAATCTGCTTTTAAGAAAACAGATGGGGATAGCGGGCCTTCATATCCTTCTCGGTCTCCCAAGTAAGGTTTGACCCGAGGTTATGCTTCCATTTGACCAAGACCAGCTGAATAGTCTTCTTTCTCAGCCGCTTAGTCTTCGTGTTCAAAATCTCTACGGGTTCTTCCACGAGCCGTGTAGAAGAATCAATTTTCAGATTTTGCAAGGGTAGAATCTGATCTTCATCCACCTTGCACTTACGAAGATAGCAAACATTGAGGGTATTATGAATACATGATAACTCTGGAGGTAGTTCCAAAGATACTGTCTGCTCGTTAACTTTCTGAATTATTCTAAAAAGACCAATGTATCGCGGACTCAGCTTGCCCTTTCTACCAAATCTGATAACACCCTTCCATGGAGAAACCTTCAAGAATACCCGATCACCTAATTCAAAGGTAACCGGCCTGCGTTTCGGATCTGCATACATCTTCTGTCTGTCTCTAGCTACTTTAAGTTTCTCCCATGCAAACTTAACTTTATCAGCAGTAATTTGGACCAGATCAGGTCCAACATACTGTTTCTCCCCTGGTTCAAGCCAACAGGTAGGTGTGCGATAACGCCTACCATAAAGCATCTCATACGGTGGCATACCAATACTAGAATGATATGAGTTGTTATAAGCAAACTCAATCAACGGCAAATGAGAATCCCACAAGCCACCGTATTCAAGTACACATGTGTGTAGCATATCTTCAAGAGTTTGGATAGTCCTTTCGGACTGTCCATCTGTCTGGGGATGATATGTGTTACTCAAATGAACACGAGTACCAAGCTCCCGTTGAAGACTGTGTGACATCCGTCACCAGAACAGGTTTGCCAGTTAGACTCTCAACTTGTTGTTATTATGCTTCATGCATTTGATTCCCCTTGAAATCCTAAAAATCCAAATAGGTGATAAGTAGTAGAAGGTATATCCTCTTTACGCACTATTCAGACCATGACATTTAGATAATCCTATAGTTACATGCCTAAGGTGTGTAACAGATTCGTTACATGCACCTTGAATGCACATCAAGGGTGACACAAGTTCAAATATTAAATTGAGCTCAGGAGAAAAAGAGTGCAATTCTTGGAACATTTGTTATAAGTACATAAACTCTATTAAGATTCGAGTAGTTTTAAAGAAGTATAATGCACTAACAAGCAACCGTATAACATCAAAACTAAAGTAGTAATAATAATAACACAACAAATAAGTTGAGAATTCAAATGTAACACATGGCCAGGTTAAGACCTAATAACACTAACTAATAACACTAACTAATAACATAACTTGTAACACATGGCCAGGTTAAGTGCACCACTTGCACTGCAACTCAAAGGAATAAACCAAATAAAAAAATAATATATATGTATAAGGAAAAGTGAAAAAAATCAGCCAAAATGGGGGGGGGAAAGGGAGGATTAAATTCAAAATTTAAAACACGACCAAAAATAACATGATTCTATTTTAAATGCCTAGAACTATTTCCTAATCACCTAACCTCCTTCATCTCTCTCAAAATCGGCCACCATACCTCTCCTCTCTTTGATTTGTTCTTCAAAACACAAGGATCAAGCAAGAAACCAAGAAGATAACACAAGGAACAAACAAGAAACCAAGAAGAGAACATAAGGAATTCGGGTGTTAAGGTAAGAACTACAAATCTCTAATCCTAAATCAAGTTTGTTTCACTCTTAGTCATAACAAAATCTGACTTCTATGAATCCCCATGTTCGATTCTTGAAGAACTTGGAGTCTTGAAGATCCAAACTCACAATCAGTAAACCGGTAATCAATCCATCTTTCTTATCGTCTCTCTACACCTTCTTTCTCTTTATGTATCTATTTGAAAACCCTAAGTGATGGATATAAAGAAAAAAATGTAAGAAACGATACAAACATATATAGAGAAAACGATTTTGATGAACAATGAGCAAAACACAATCAAAAGGCTAAAACTTGTTATTAAAAGATGAGGAGCATAAAATCTAAAATCTGACAGAAACTTTGGGTTGTGTTTAAAAGGTCATAACTTGGGCAATTCGTGGACTTTTATTTCGTATTTTAAGCCTAAACAGAAGTACTTTGAGTCTACTTTCTACTCCAATTGGTCTCATCTCAAAATGATATCGTTTGATTATCCAAACAAATTAAAACATTTTGGTGCGCAAATCTGGATTATTGGGACAGAAGCATAGGTAACTTATACGCACTATAAATCACTTATTTTAATGAAAACCGTGAGATTCATACAAGACAAAGCTTTACGTGTCTATAGAGTTCTGCAAAAAATTTAGAAATTAATTCATTCGTTTACTATTTTAAATATTAATTAGCTTTCTGTCGCATAAAACAGTGGGATTTTCGGTTTAGTTGATTATCACGAATTTATTTTAATATAAAAGTAAAAGAATAAATTCTGGAAAAATTAGGGTTTCATCTAGAGACATGGAAGTACATTTCCTAAAAAGAATTTTTAAAAGCATTAAAATAAAGTAATGGAACTTATAACAAATCTAAGTGATAATACAAATACACCAAACATAAGAAAGACATTATCCGAACTAATACAAGAGTAATCTATCAAACTTAGATTACTACCTAAGAGTTTCACACCATGAGAACTAATTTTATGAAACCTATTGTAGATTTTTGAGCGGAATACATCTCACTAGCTACTACCAACACTCAAGGTGAGTACTCGTGGCCCCTTTTGCATGTTTTCTTGGGGGAAAATGACACTCAATAAACTGCTTTATTTCTCATGCCGTGAATTGAAATTCTTTTTGACAACTTGGATTATGTGCTACATGCTTGTGTGAACCCGATGATGGGTTAAGCCAATTGAATGTGGGAACCCGATGATGGGTTAAGCCAATTGAATGTGTGAACCCGATGATGGGTTAAGCCAATTAAATTCCAATATCCCTATTTAGCAAACTTAGTGCTCCAGCTGGTAGGCCTTGTTGGATGACAAATTCCTATTGGACATTGTGGTCCGAATATCATTATTCCTATTGGACATGTGGTCCGGTTATCATTATTCCTACTTGAAAGTATGTGTTACACTATATCCATTGTCATACTATTGTACTCACAGCAAATCAATTATTTTGTTTAAACCTACGAGCTTACCAACCATTGTGTTGACATGTTTAGAGTGTTCATTTTCAAGTAATACTAACGCTAACGCTTAAGGATCCTAGAAGACTCTAGTCGGGCCTTAGCGTGACTCATAGCGAGAATCGAACTCTTCTTATTATTTTGTGATGTGGGTGTTTGTTAATACTTTGAATTATTATTTGGTTTTGGGCTTGTTGCCTGTATACCTGACCAGGGTTGTGGGGTTTACTTTCGCACGATCATTTATTTTCGTTGGTTGTCTATGTTGCCGTGGAACCGACTTAACACGGCACAAGACTCCTCTTGTGTCGGGGAAACGTCGTGGCACGTTGGATTAATTGCATTTAGTGATTTTCTCTACTTTATATCAATGTGTTATGACGATCCTCTCCGTCACACTTCACGATTCCACCTTGGCGGGGTGTGACAGACTGCTCCAGAAGTGTGAAACAAATTGTGTATCCCTATCAGAGATAATAGATAGAGGAACACCGTGTCGAGCGACTATTTCATTAATATATAGTTAAGCAAGACAAGGCATAGAAGATGATTCATAAACAGCTAAGAAGTGTGCACTCTTTGTGAGTGTATCAACAATCACCCAGATCATGTCATGCCCTTTTGAGGTCCTGGGCAATTTAGTAACAAAATCCATAGTGATGTTGTCCCATTTCCATTCTAGAATTGGCAATTGTTGCAAATTACCATAGGGTATTTGATGCTCGATCTTCACCTGTGCACAGATCTGACATTTCTCCACATATGAAGCACTGTCACACTTCAAAGTAGGCCCTAGTAAAGTGCCTTAAGATCGTGGTACATTTTAGTGCACCCAGGATGAACAGATAGACGAGAACTGTACGCCTCCTTTAAGATTAGATCTCAGTTCCCTCCGATGCTAGGTACCCAGCTTCGGGACCTGTATGTCTTTAATCCCCTGCTGTCATCTTGTAGTTGCTCCTTCATCTTTGTCATAACTTCATCTTTCAGATTAGCTTTTGTTAAAGCTTCTTGCTGAGCCTCCTTCTGTCGATTAATAAGATCAGAGATAATGGTGATTTTCATGAATTTGATGCTATCAGTGGAGCCCTTTCGGCTTAATGCATCAGCCACCACATTAGCCTTGCCCGGGTGGTATTTGATTTCACAGTCATAGTCATTTATCAACTCTATCCACCTGCGTTGCCTCATATTGAGCTCCTTTTGTGTAGAAACATACTAGAGGCTCTTATGATCAATGAATACCACACATTTGGTGCCATACAAGTAGTGGCGCCATAGTTTTTGAGCAAAGACAACAGCTGCCGACTCCAGATCATGAGTCGGATAGCTCTTCTCATGTAGCTTCAGTTGGCGGGAAGCATAAGCTATAACCTTGTCCTTCTGCATAAGAACACTTCCCAAACCTGCGTAAGAAGCATCACAATAAACAACAAAATCTTCTGATCCATTTGGCAGAGTTAGAATTGGGCTTGACATAAGAGTTGCTTTAATGTCTTGAAGGCATTATCTTGTTCATCAGACCACGAATAGGGAACATCCTTTCGTGTAAGCTTTGTCAGAGGACCTGCAATCTTAGAAAAGTTCTAAATGAACCGTCGATAGTAACCGGCAAGCCCTAGAAAGCTACAAATATCAGATGGGGTTTTTGGGAGTCCCCCAATTCATCACCGCCTCAACCTTGGTTGCATCAACCATTACACCATCCTTGCCTATCACATGCCTAAGGAAGTGTATCTTTTCGAGCCAGAACTCGCATTTAGAGAATTTAGCATATAATTGTTCTCACATCAGAGTGTCAAGAACTATGCGAAGATGTGCCTCGTGTTCTGCTTCAGATCTAGAATAAATAAGAATGTCATCGATGAATACAATGACAAATTAGTCAAGAAAGGCACGACAGACACGGTTCATAAGATCCATAAATATCGCTGGAGCATTCGTCAATCCGAAAGGCATCACAAGAAACTCATAATGCCCATATCTCGTCCTGAAAGCCGCCTTTGGAATATCTTCATCGCGTAAACGGACTTGATGATAACCAGAACGAAGATCTATCTTTGAAAAGCAAGTAGCACCCTGAAGTTGATCAAACAGATAATCAATACGAGGAAGAGGGTACTTGTTCTTTACAGTTCGCTTATTCAGCTCCCTGTAATCAATGCACATCCGCATCGTCCCGTCTTTCTTTTTGATAAACAATACTGGAGCTCCCCAAGGTGAGGAGCTGGGACGAATGAAACCTCTATCAAGAAGTTCCTGAATCTGAGTCATCATCTCGTGAACCTTGGATGGTGCAAGACGATAAGGAGATCGAGCTACAGGCGTAGCACCTGGTACAAGATCTATCTGATATTCAACATCTCTTACTGGTGGCAAACCCGGTCATTCATCAGGGAAAACATTAGGGTATTCAGAAACTACCTGAATGTCATTAACAGCTTTCTTCTCCATGTGGATATCAATAACATAAGCCAAATAGGACTCACATCCCTTGGCTACAAACTTGCGAGCTTTCATCAGAGAAACTAATGGAGTTTCAAAAGTTCTTCCCTCACCACAAGCCATAGCATATGACCCATCAGAAAAAGGAATTTTAATAATCTTTTTAGAGAAAACAATCTTAGCATTTTAATTGCTGAGCCAATCCATCCCGATTACTACATCAAACCCAGCAATCAGCATAACCAGAAATGAAACAGGGAAACTAGTCCTCTCAATATCAATAAATGCGATAGGAACTCTATGAACAACAGAGACTATCCTACCACTAGAAACTTCAACGCCTAATGGATCAATCAGTGTACAGATAGGCATTTGAAGTTTAGCACACAAGGATGCAGATATGAAAGAATATGGTGCTCCTGAATCAAATAAAACACAGGCAGGAGAATTATTAATGAGAAAGGTGCAAGTGATCACATCACCTCCTGTCTTTGCCTCATCGGCAGTCATCTGGAACGCCCTGCCCAGTGCATGAGGCGCCGTGTTCTTTCCCTGCCTAGAAGATCCTCCAGCACCACCCGACCCAGGGTTAGGACCCGATCTGCAATCAACTGATCGATGTCCTAGTTTGAAGCACTTGTAGCAAACATTATCCTTATACCTACAGCAATCAGCCAAGTGTCCCTTCTGCCCGCATTTGGGACACCTTGCAGTATCCCTGGTGCAATGCCCTGTGTGCTTAGTACAACACTGGGCACACCATAAATCATTCGCAGGACTATGCCTTGAACCCCCCTGTTGTTGATGTTGATGTCACTGCCACGATCCTCCGCCTGTACTTTTTGACCCCGAAGATTGTTCAAACTTCCTTTTGGAAGTTCTCCCAGCCTGCTGTGCATGATCACTCTCGTATCGACGAGCATAATCAAAAGCCTTATTCAATGTAGTAGTAAACCGGATAGATGACCGGTACTCGGGTGGTAATGCCATGGCGAATCTATTAGTTTTCGCCTCTTCATCAGGTTGAGTATGTTGCACAAATCTAATCAGATCTGTGAATCTTGTAATAAGCTCCTCTACTGTCTTGTTGCCTTTAGTCAAGGCCCTAAACTCGTTATCCACACTCTCCAATGCTTGTGCCGAACAGTACTGGGCCCGTAAAATTCTCAGAAAATCGGACCAAGAGAAAGCATCCCTGACTGCAGCTGGAGTAGATGCAATCACTGTGTCCTACCATGCCACAGCTCGGCCACGAAGCATTTTCTAGGCGTATGCCACTTTCTTTGACTCCTCTACTTTGCTGGTTTCACAAACCAGCTCAATATCACGGATCCATCTTTCAGTAACAGACAAATCCATGCTACCATCAAAGGTAGGTGGTTTACAAGATAGGAACGCCTTTAGGCCCACGACCATTTTCTTTTCGGGAGCAGGAATAATAGGTGCATGTTCCTTAGCTGCTTTCAGTCGTGCTTCTAGGTCACGGATATACGCTTCCCTATCTTCTCCTCCGGCCATAACTAGTCTCTAAATTTTGTTAGATCATTAAAGTCATATATACTTAGTATACTTATCATACTTGATTAATCATAATAAGCAGATAAGCAACAACAATGTCAGTCATGTCAATCATATCAATCTCTCTCACACCCCAATACCTCCCGAGGAACACTTTAAAAAATGGTCGAGCCTGAATTTGAGACTGAGTACTCTTTCAAATACCCAATTCACTCAAACTTAGGCTCTTATACCAGCTTGTAACACCGCCATTTCGAGAACCAAATTTTTCTTTTTAAAATACTTATTTATAATTTTCATATAAAATACGCAGCGGAATTAAAACAAGTGGCTAATATTTTACATTCAAAAATTGCCACACACAAGGTTTGGTGTTACTGTTAGTGAACCGTTCGACCATTATCTATTACAACATAATATAATATCAGAGTTAACCAAACATAGTGTTCCTCCTAAGAAAGTAAGCTACCCACAGACTCCAAGCTCACAGAGGATCACCTGAACATGTAAGAGTAATATCTATTAGCTATAATAGCTAGTGAGTACCAAATAGCATGCAATCAATATAAACATATCATATATCATCAATCATGCTCAAACAGTTCTATCCTAGCATCTCGCGATGAGCTGGCGTAGTCAGAAGGCGACATATCTCGTAGGGGAGCTAACCCGGCTTAATGCACCAAACTGGGGTACCAGACACATCAACCGCTCCGGTGGGTAAGCTGTAAAGCGGCCCACCATTGCGTTTCGGAATCAACCGATTCCTCTGTGTACAGCCATAAGCTATACCCAAAGAGGACAGCTTTGTCATTAAAGTAGAGCAACTTTGTTCTTGTTGTATGACAACTTTGTCCTTGGGATCCGGACCATTCACAAACAAATATCTGATCCAATCGGATCTTCAATGCACGCATATAATCACTTACCGACATAATATACACCTAATCAAGTGCATATCATTGTGTATCAATAAGTTTAGCCTAGCATCATCATGCTATACAATCTACACTTAATCAAGTGCGTATCATACTGTGTCAACATGTTAAATCTAGCATCATCATGCATTAAAAACTACACTTAATCAAGTGTGTACTAGTCATGGTATACAATTCACAATTCTTTGTTAATATATGTTATAGATATGATAATCGTTATGTTATCAGGCACTCACCTGACGAGCTAGAATATTATACACTACGATACAGAAGCTCCTAGACCAACTGGTGTACCTAAACATGATTTCCAGATATTAAAACCTTGTAAAACAGAATCTGCCAGAGGCAGGGCATGCCCGTACCTAGCCAAGGCACGCCCCGGACTTGGGCAAGCACGCCCCATACCTGATACTCGGGTACACCCCGGACTTTCTAGGGTTAGGCACGCCCGTACCTTTGGGAGGTACGGCCGTGCCTCCCAGGGTACGCCCTGAGGTACAGTCTGTTCTTGAGAGGCACGCCCGTGCCTTTCCATTTACAGTAACAGGTTCGTGCAGAACCTGCTGTTTTCCATCCAAAACATCCCAAAACTTTACCAAAACATTACCAATCGGTTTCTATCATTCACATATGAAATAACACGTCAAAATCAACCTAAAGACACTTTTTATGCATCCAAACAACAAATTCAGAGTTTGGGACCAAAATCTCCATTTTGACCCATTTGAATTTTAATTCAAGAATTCAATCAAAAACTCTAATTTAATTACAGATTCCGATTGTTATTGACTTAGAAACCAATTAGGAACCGATTAGAATTAACAAACTTAATTATTGGTATCCAATTCAACCAAACCCACTAGAACCTAAACTTGATGAAAATGAAAATCAAGAACAAGGAACTCACTTGAAGATGGAGATGGTTAGGAGATGATTACATCAGATTGTAACTTGAATCCAGTAGCAAGAATCAGATTGCTTGGTTGATTATTGAAGTCTTCTCCTTCAATTTGCAAAAACACAAGAACAACAAATGAGAGAAGAAAGGAACAAATGTCTATGTTTGCCAACAAGGTGTATACATGGGTATACACATAGACACCTGCTTGTACGTTGATAATATCCACAAGTGGGTATCTTCTTCCCCTTTCCAACTTACAACTTTACGCACGAGTACCCGTTTTAACTAACGGGGATATTTTTGGAAACCTCGTTCTAAATAATTTAATATTTTATTATTCTTATCTATTTTTAATAATATTTTTATTTTATCATTTCTTTATTATTTTCTTCTATTTTCCACCTAATCAATTATATATTTATATATTTCTTTTATTCAATATTAAATAGAATTTTAGACGTACTAGATTCGAACACGACTAGGCCCAATTGAGGTTGTTACAACTAGACACCGCCCGTGCCTCACATGGCACAGCCGTATCCATCCTGCCAAAACCCATTTTGGCCTTTTCTCTCTTTTGCTTGACCGTGTTGCCGGAATCAATACTTGGTGTGTGACCCAATAGGCCTATACCTCATCAGCAGTGCTATTAACTCATGCGTGTCAGCGGGCATATACCAACAACAAGATCTATGGGATGTTGTGTAACCATAGAGGACACAAAGGCATTACGCAAGATGCTTGTAAAGAAGATAATGAAATCAATAATGATTTAATGTCTGTAATTAAAAAAGGTAAACTCTATTTGGGCAGGAGCCAATCACCAACCAGGAATTGTGGAATGAAACGAAAGCACAAAAGGATTATGATTACAAGGATTTATGGTAGCATGTCAGCAGCCGATTTTCATGGTACATCAGAGCTAGTATAAAGTGTACGCTAGATAACTGGTGTGAGAATTCCTTCCTCACCTATCTTCATGCGACTGCAGAAAAGGTCAATTAATTTTGAGCCAGTTGCATGGGCCAATAAAAAACACGTGGAAGTTTCTAGAACAATAAAGGGGAGAAGAGATGAAAGCTATAAAATAAAGAGTGTTTTAAGATTCACAATGATCAATTGGACATCATGTGGAGTTGGATAGAATTTTGGAGGAGTTCCTGAGTAAGGGACATATCATAGAGACAGTTAACTATATCACTTCTACGCTTTTGAAAAGTCTCGTTTCCGCTTGGAGTGCATGACGAATTAGAAGATGAAGATACGTAGTTATCTAGATGTGTTGAAATCGGGCATTCTAGAGATCGAGATGGTAGTTAGAAGCCAAGAGTGTAAACAGATGATGGATAGGTTTGGCCTGGAGGCTAGAGTTGAAGAAGAAATGAAGGAAGGAGAACAGCAAACAAGTTAAGGCTATAGGAAATAAACCCATGTCTGTTAGGATAAATTGGGATGGAATGAAGAACCATACATGATGCTAGGAGTGTGGCGAAAATCACTGTAGAGAATGTTAGAACAAGATATTGAAGCGCTACAAGCGTGGTGAAGGGAAGATCAAAGAAAACCTCAAAAAAATAAGCAGATTATGGAGACTAATGGCAAAGAGAGTCAAGAAAGAACTAGACCCTAAACGAGCATTTTTAATTGATGTGAGCATAGTCATGTAGCGTACATTCATGATCACCTTTGTTTACCCTAGAAACGTGAATGTTTAGGGGCAACAATAATTGTTATCTAGGTAAGTATTAGGCCAGCTTGATATACAAGTAGGAAGTACCGGAGTATGAATCCTAAGTAGAGCAAAACTCCTCTACCGCTAGCTGTAACATGATTCCAAGAAAAGAACTACAATAAGAGCAATAAGAGCCGAAGGTATGAAAAGACGAAACTGCATAAACGGTATGAGTGACGCGATGTGGATACTTCAAGATGGTGGTAATGTTGTATAGTCACACGAGCATGCTAATAGCGTTTATGGTTATGTTGAATATGGTGTGCAAACCTACGCCAAAAAATTCGGTAATTGCATTTATGGACAATATCTTGATCTATCCGAATACCAAGACGAACTATGAGCAATATCTGAAAGGAATTTAAGAACTCTGAATAAGAGAAGCAATGCACTAAACTTTTAAGGAGCAAGTTTTGGCCCCAAGGAGTGTGATGTGCATCCGCTCCATGTCATACTCTGTACAATATTTCTTTAGCAGCTTTTTAGAAAACTACTCCCACGTCAAAACACTCAACACCTCCTTACTAACAGAGGCCTTCACGATGTCCCACCAGAAAATGGTGCGACCTTTTAACATGCGTACTGCGTATTTCACGCAATACTCCGGTTCACACTCACAGGACTCAAACGTTTGCTCCATTTCACGGAGCCATTGGATTGTAACTGTAGGGTTATCACTCCCCTCAAATGTCGGAGGCTTACACGACAAGAACTTTTTGTATGAGCAGGTCTTGTGTGGTTTGCCAAGAGTAAGAGCTCCTTAGCAAAATGAAGTTCTTCTTCCAGACGCTTTATATATGCGGGCTGGTCTGGGTCAGGTCTTTCACCACCAACATTATGCTGAGAGTGTTAATCTTCAGCTTGATGAGGCATGTGAGAAGCCTCATCTTCCATTTCTTTTAATGCTTGCTACGTGTTTCTACGATCAGCAGACATTTTCTATCTTTGATTTTTTATATAACATAGAAGAGTAATTAATACTCTACTATACTTGCTTATCATACTTAACAAGCTATATCATAACAAGTAATATTCATGCAACTCTCATACTCAACCCCCCATAAGGAACACTTTATTATAGTCGGGCCCGAGTTTGACATTGAATACTCTTGCAAGTACCCAATTCCCTCAAACTTAGGCTCTGAAACCTACTTGTAACACCGGCTTTGCATATGCCAAAAATTAGCAAAAATTTGCGTTTTTAATAAACATGAACTTAATCACGATTAAATGACATCAGGTTAAGCAGCGGAAAGCTAACCAAAAAGGTTTACATTAAATATTCATGTAACAACCTGAATATTGTAATAATATTATTATCGAGAAATGAATATTATTTTCGAAGTTCAACTTGTTAATAATAATAATAGAATATTCTTATTTAAAAGAAAAGAAAATAATAACAAGAAAATGAAAATTTCTGAAAATGAGAGATCGCGACGCGACGCGTTTGGGCTACAAAACACGTATCAAGGTTGCGTGTGTCAGGCGGTAGCGTGTGTCGATCCGGTGTCGTGTGCCAGTAAAGTCGCGACGCGACACGTCGGCCAGAATTTTGGGTCTATAAATACAAGCTCATCTCCATCCGATTTTCACACACACACTTCCACCATATCGCTACTCTGCCCAAATTTCGAGAGAAATCAAGTTTAGTGAACGTTTAAGAGTGTCGGTTTTCGTTGGAGCTTGTCGTTCAAGGTGCGGGGAGAACGGAGATAACGTTTCGGGCGTAGTTTCGATTGTGTTTTCGCTTTGGTGACCCCGAGAGGTATATCCTACTAAACTTAAGCTAATATTTCGGTTGTATGGCTTAATATGCTGCATGCATGTCGTTCTAACATGTTTTGATGGACTTTCTAAGCTCGCGACGCATTGATCGTTGATCGGAAGTATTATGTTGCATGTCTAGGTTATTCGAGACGGTTGAGGTCGATTTCATGACGATCCGAGAGTGTAGTTCGTCAAATCTAGATCGTGTGATTATTTTCTGGACTGAGGTGAGTTCAGTAGACTTTTACAAAACCGAGTACATAGACAAAACCTTATTTTCGAAATAAAGATGATTATACATATACTTATATATTTATTGATGATACATGTTATGTGTTCTAAGTTAAATACTCGTTGCATGCATGATCAAACACGAAATACGCATGTTACGATTATTCACGATTTACTGCGATTTACATATGACTACTTACGATTTATTGCATGCATGTATTTTAGTGGCGGGGGTAGTATACGATATTACCCATGTTGCGGATTTGTGGGCCTACTTGGCATGATTGACCTTCTAAGATTAAAGTGATAGCCAACAAGAGTCATTTGGTCTTTCTAGACGACTATTTTGACACGTGGTATGCGGACACTTCGGTGTTCAAGTACCGGAGTGATGTAGGCCAAGGAGGCTAGATCATACATCACGTGAGAGTGGGGAGAAGCTGAAATACGATCGGCTTCGTTTGGACTCGTACTAGAACGACAACGCAGTACTAGTACTCGCACCGTCGGAGTAGCGAAAGCGGAGTCTCGGGATTTATGTTCTCGGGTGGGAGTTGCGCCCCGCTCGAAAACATAGGTTGGCCGGGCACGCAAGTAGTGAACCTTGGGTTTTCTATTGTGGGTTTAGACTCTACAATAAAATCACCCTATTGATATTATTTATGCGATTATGATGCGATATGATATATGCAATTATGATGCGATATAATCTATGGAATATTATGCGGTATGATTATGATTATGTGCGATTGACTTCATGAAATGATTTGTGAATATTTGACCCATTTGGTGTTATGTGATCTGCGGGTTCTCGGTACAGGTCAAATACGTGAAGGGTGGGATATGGTATATATTTACATGTCATATCTCTCTACTTATGAACGTATTTTATGCTTTTTGATTTACAACTTCTATTGACCCACTTAGCGTAAGCTGACACTCGGTTCTTTTGAAATGTGTCTTGTACTCGCGCATGTAGCTTAGAGGTTGTGGTCTGCGAGGAGGGTAGTATTAGTTCTGGTTTATATTTTGGTATCAACGAACAATCCGGTTATGTAATATATTCATAACATCAAACTTGTATTGACTTATGAATGACTGCGGTCGTAACCCCGTGGTTTAATTTATGAAGGATCTGTAATCGCTTCTATGGCGAAAACAACTATTTCCGCTTATGATTTTTAAGACTTCCGCTGCATGTTTTTGATATTTATTAAAGGTTTTAAAAAATGGTGTAATTTTGAAAATCACGGGCGTTACAAGTTGGTATCAGAGCCACGCTGTGAGTGAACTGAGTTCTTAGACTCATGGCTAGATTGGCTCGTATTGGAATGAACAAGACTTTAAGTGGGGGGAGGTGTGTGACTGAGTGCTTTTAGGGATTACTTGTTTCTTACCTATAGGACTCTTCTCTCCTCTATTCGATTTAGAATCTCTCGATCTTCACTCGTGCTAACTTTCTAAATTTTTAACTCGTCATCGTGTTGTCTTGCAGAAGAAATGGTGGGTACTCGTAGAAACAACTACAACGCTATGCCTGAAGCTGGTTAGGGAAGCGGTGGAGCGGGCGGTGGTGCCCCAATTATTGAAGAAATTCCCCATGCCGAGGATACCTCTTCGATTTACCGCTCGAACCACAATTTAGCTGAGAACAAAGGTCACAATGATGGTGTAACGCCCCTATTTTCAAAATTTAAAATAAAGCTTGAAACAAAAGGTATTTGTCTAAAAACAGAATTTAATAAGCTGATGGAAACCAACCAAGTATTTCTGAACCCTCTGGTTTGTATAAAAGGTACTACAATCACAGTTCATGTCAAAAACAGTTTCCAATAATCTTAACCTCAGCGGAAGTCAATAAAACAATTCGTTTAAACACTCGGATTTGTACAAAAAGAAATATGCGCGCATGTAAATCAAAAGTACTCTATGTTACAAAAAGGGGAGTGTTATTGTTTCAAATCATGTTTTAAGCAACCAATCATCAACAGTCAAACTGAGGCCTTGCCTTGGTGGTAACACAACCTGCAAAACAACAACAAGCAGTATCTTCTAAGCTACAAGAGCTTAGTGAGAAAGCTAAACTGTAAATCATATTAGCATGCGCATACACATATACGAATGCCACAACAGGTCTTATGGATACAATACTACACCATCTTAACATCCGCCAAGAAGGCTAAAACGTTGTCCATAGCACTACTGCACAAAGCAGCATGCTACAGCTCTCTCTCTCTGTGATCCTCTGATCAATAATATACCACATTGCAATGTAACACACACATATCACAAATATGAATCAGAGTTTAGAAAACTCACCTCCGCAATTAATACCACACAGAGTTATGCCAGATATACTCAGAACACGTCAAACAATAATTCCAACAAATATATAATCACGGTATTAATCACATAATCAAACTCAACTCTTAACAAACTGAACAGGCGCAGGGCACGCCCGTACCCCCTGAGGGTACGCCCGTGCCCCTAGGCCCAAGGCCCAGAAACAGGCCCCAACAAGCATGGGCATACCCTGAACCGGACCAAGGCACGCCCGTACCCTACATAGGTACGCCCGTACCTAGGTACGCCCGTACCTAGGTACGCCCGGACCTCAAGAACATAGGCGGTCACGGCCACGAGGCACGGCCGTACCCCTCAAAGGCACGCCAAACAACTTATAAGCCAAATTAAACAACCAAAACATGCTTTAATCTTGATTCGCCCTGAATCAATCTTAAAACCCACTAAAGCTTCAACAACTACAAACAAGGAACCTTACCTCAGCTTGTGTCTAACTAGGAACAGATGTGGTCTCTAACTCCTTGTTGTTCTTGCTCAAATACTTCAAAGAAACTCTGCTCTAAACTCACTCTCGTTGGAAGCAGAAGTGTGAAAATGAATGGTTTGACTCACTAAAGTCAAATCTGCATATATATATATATATATATATATATATAACTCTTTGAAAGTTGGCACATTTAGTCCCTGTACTTCTCTAGTTTCATAAACGACAATCTTAACCCCTCAAGTTTCTAAACACCTCCTAATCTCAATTAGGAATACCACTTAAACATATCACTAGATAAATTTATAAATTATGAAATTTCGAACTTCGGGTGTTACAGATGGGCCAGAGAGGACCCATCAAAGCCAGCGCAGTTGCGGTAACATTGCGCGCTAGGCGCACTTGGAGGAACAACTATGAGCAAGGGATGTTGAGATTGCTCGATTGCGAAGAGAGGCACGAGGTCGAGGAGAGGACGAAAATGAGGAGCGGTCGGTGCATAATGGGGCAGACAGCGTCTCATGCCCCGAGATGAAGCGTGACGGGCGAAAAAGAGAGAGAGGTAGAGGAACCTCGTTTGAAAGTTTTATGAAATGCAAATCGACAACATTCAAAGGGGGTGAGGACCCACTAGGATGCCTGCGGTGGATCATGAAGATGGAGAAGGTGTTTTGTGTTGGGAGTTACACTAATTACCAGCAGGTAAACTATGCGGTCATGCGATTCGAGTGAGAGGCCTTGGAATGGTGGCGAACGATTAAGCGGACGCTCTCTAAAGCCGTGTTAGACAGTTTGACTTGGGAGACGTTCACAGATAAGATCAAGATGAGATTCTGTAGCTTGGGGGAAAGGGAGAAGGCAAAAAGGGAATTTTTGGAGTTAAAGAAAGGAAACATGACGGTGGCAAAGTACAATGCCGCTTTCACCGATAAGCTGCAGTTTGCTAGCAGCTAGTGTATTACTGAGGAAGAACAAATTGGAAGGTATGCTAAAGGATAGCCTTTTGATTATCAAGTGGTTGTGAGGATGAGGAGAACTTTGGAGGAGGCAATGGATGAGGCAAGTCGGGTTGAGCATGACTTAACCAAGCGTGAGAAGACTGTGTTCAAAAGGGAGGAGAAACGAAAATGGGAGGGACCATTAGGATCCTCTAAGAAGAAAGATTTCCCTCCAAGGAAAGGTCAGCAAGAAGACAAACCCCGTTACTATACAACATGCCACTCTTCTCACTAGGGATAGTGTAGCAGCCACACTCTAAGTAGCAGGCGATGTGGAAAGACTGGCCATAAGTTTGAGGATTGTAAGAGTACCGAACCTATATGCTACAACCGCAGGGAGAGGGGGCACATCAGTACCAATTGCCCAAAACCAAAGGTTCGAGGTGGAGCTCCAGAGAAAAGGCAAGAGGCACCCAAAGCTAAAGGACGTGCCTTCAATATGACTGTGGAAGAGGCCAAGCGCAACGATGAGGTTATTTTCGGAACCTTTCTAATAAATTCTATGCCTGCTAGAGTATTATTTGATTCGGGTGCAAGTAGGTCTATAGTGTCTACTTCTTTTTGCTCTCGTTTTGTGTTACCACGAAGTCCGTTAGAGTCGGTGTTGGAAATTGAGGTGGCAGTTGTAACGACCCAATTTTTTTTTTTGAAACATACATTTAAATATATAAATATAATTGGAGTAAACAAACTATATTTATTTTCACAAAACTCATGACGAGGTCCCACACCTGGAACTACACGTCGTACAATAGAAATTCTTTAAAGTAATTAAGTTACAATTATAAGATTCAATAAATATTTGTTTTACTAAATAGCGGAAACGTTTGTCAAAAGATGAGCCGTTTTCACACTGCTGGAGCTTTCCCACGATCTGATTCTGAAAAGAATAAGTCAACAACAGTAAGCATAAAGCTTAGCGAGCACACTAGCTTACACACCACACTAGGCATGTACATAACACATAACAATCCATCATCACATATTAATTCACATAATAACGACGCAGTGCACTGTCGACGATTTCACTTTTCATATGACTACCCAAGGCACTCCAGAGGTTTTACATCTCTTACAATCGCATTTGATTGCCCAAGGAACCCCAAGGGTCTTACATCTCTTACAATCACATTTGACTGCCAAAGGCACCCCAAGGGTCTTACGTCTCTTTGGGCCACGGTCGACTACCCAAGGCACACCCAAGGGTTTACGTCTTCTCGCGCCCGAGTTGTGTTTTCACTTAATTTACACAACCCTTCACCTCATAAAAACAATCCATGTAAGATACACAAATAATCATACAACAATTACAAACATTTAACACTAGTATAATGTATAAGTTAGTGTAACTCACCTGATTATAGCATATAAAAATATAATCAACACAACTTAATTATGTATCTTGGAGATTCGCTTCTACTGCCAATCACCTACAATTAAAATACATCATTTCAAGTACAAGATACATTAGGTAAGATTACTCGATACCTAATCAATCTCTCCTGATACTCTAAGTGTGCTAGTGATGCATATTGGGCCCAACACATACACTAGGCCCAAGTTCACTCGACGATCCACCAACTCAATTTACTTTTACCAAAACTTTACCACATAATTAACTCACTAAAATCATACTAGAATGCAAGTAATCTCCCAAGAAATCTGCCCAACAGATGAAACCAAGCTTAAAGCTCTTTAATGACCAAACGGGTTAAAAATCCACAACTTTGACTCTACGAATCGAGCCCAAAATGACGCTTTTGACGAAAACTTTCTGAATACAGCTTGTTCCCCTTATTATGAGAGATTTATCTGCAAATTTTAAGGTCCTGACTCGAAAAGACGACAAAAGTCAACAAAAGTCAAACTTGCAAATATTTCGGCATTTTCACCATTTAAACCCGAATCTAATTTGCATCACTTGCACTCTCATATATACATTCTAAGAAACATGTATAGGGTCTTTAGATAGTGCAAAATCCAACCATTTAGTTAATTCGCGCATTTCTTTACTTAACGGGTCGGTATGACCCGTTTCGAAGGAACGTGCATAAATCAACAATCCACACATCTTTTGCATTCATAAACAACAATAACCTCTATAATCATGCAATCCATGTGCCACTACAATTGTGATCTCGTCATGCACTATGATTTACAATTCAACTTTATCAACTAATTTGGTATTCAACACAATACCCATTTAATGATTCATGTCTTGAAACTAATTTGTGATTCAACTATAAAAAATAATTTATAATACAAAAGCAACAACCATCATGTGATTCAGCACTTGAAATCAATTTGCAATTCAAATATAAAGGAGACTTGCGATTCAAGATCATAACCCATTTGTGATTTAACACCATGAATCAATTTTGATTCAATACTAACAACTAATTGCAATTCATAAAACCATAACTAATTGGAGTTCATAACACCCATTTGCCAACTTTAAAATCCCATCTTATCCATTACTTAAGCAAATCATGAAAGTCACGTTGCTACCGGTTTCTAACATTCCACAATTGATTCCTACCGGTTTACTTTGATTATCTCTAAGTTTTGAGGTCACTAGGATCATCTTGTTCTCGGCTTGAAAGTGAAGCAAGAACAAGCAACAGTTGTTAATCAATTCATCCTACTCAATCACTAAGTGATAAAACAGTTACACCATGCCATAGATACCATTTAGGTGAGATTATAGCTCTTAATTTGATTTTTTTTTTTAACAAAGTATAATGGACCTATGGTTTGTCTTCTTCTCAGTTTTGGTCAAACACCTAGCAACACAAACAATAGTTGAGTGTCATACAATGAATCCTAATGATTTCATATTAAATCCATTATAAGATCTCATCAGCATACTAAGCATGTATCTTAACCGATTAATTCGATTTTGTGCAAGATTTGATGGACCTAAGGTCCTGTTTTCTACTCGGTAGAGTTCACGCACACACATACCTCCACAATTTGGTTCACAACCCACAAAATCTCATCAATCAATGATGTAGCAGTTTTATAATGTTTCTAGTATCACTTAAATGCATCTTAGATCATCTGGTTCGATTAATACAGCAAAAATCATCACAACTTGTAGGTGTGTCGAACCCACTGTTGCTCTCAGCCGTATCATACCACGAACAAGGCTAAGCCAATTATTAATCCCCACTTTCATCCAATAATCAAGAGTTATAGGGTGAGGATTACGTACCTTAAGTTTATCGACTGATTCTTCAAGGATTTGATGAAGTCTCAAATGACTCTGCCTTCATCTCTCTCTCTCTCTCTCTGTGCCGTGAATATGAAGGTTCAAAACCCCATCGATTCTTCCAAAATTCTAACAAGAAATTGGTTGAGGTGTTTACAAAGACACATGCTTTGGTTGATATCCTGGAAGCTTGATTGTTCTCTCGGTGGCCTTCCCCTGTGAGTCGCAAAAACCACAAACGACACACCCTCTCCTTGTCTAAAGAGAAGCGACTACTATAGAAATATTTTAAGGCTTGTGCCTTAAATAGGCCTTTATGCTCATTCTTAGCAACACCAAGCCCACATGCACCTTGGGTCCATTATTCAACCTTTTATTAAAGTTATTAAGAAATATAAGTCCAATACAAGTCCCATGTCAAGGATCCTCTTATAAGATAGTAATTACGATATCAATATAAACTAGAAAACAGGTATTACAGCGGTTGGAAAACCCGTCACTATCAGGGGAAAATATGAAAATTGTGCGGTTGAAATTAACGAAAATATCTTCCTTCTAACACTGATCCCAATGGATCTCGAAGGATTTGATGTGGTTATCGGGATGGACTGGTTATTGTTTAATTGTTCGGAAATCCTTCATACCAAGAAAATCGTGCGTGTACCTCTTACAGCGGGTGGTTATGCCATCGCTTACGGGGAGAAATCTCTACGGACTTTGTCACTAATCTCGGTTCTCGAGGGACGAAAGTGCTTAGCGAAAGGTTGTTTGGCGTTCTTGGCTCACGTAGTCGAGACTTCTAGAAAGAAAGCGGTTTTATCCGAAGTGGAGGTGATCTGGGACTATGCGGATGTCTTTCCAGACGAGTTACCTGGGTTGCCACCACCATGACAGATAGAGTTTCAGATCGACCTTGTTCTTGGTGCGGCACCCATTGCTAAAGCACCTTATCGGCTAGCTCCATCGAAGATGAAGAAGATTATGACGCAGCTTCAAGAGCTTCTCAAGAAGGATTTCATAAGGCCGAGCTCTTTGCCTTAGGGAGCCCCGGTCCTGTTCGTTAAGAAGAAAGACGGTTCCATGCGGATGTGCATCGACTACCGAGAGTTGAATAAAGTTACGGTCAAGAATAAGTATCCGCTTCCGAGGATTGACGATCTCTTCGATCAACTCCAAGGGGCGAGTTACTTCTCAAAAATCGACTTGCGGTCTGGCTATCATCAAGTGAGGGTGAGAGATCCGGATATTCCTAAGACAGCATTTAGAAGTCACTACGGTCACTATGAGTTCCTTGTGATGCCATTTGGTCTTACCAATGCTCCAGCAATTTTCATGGACTTAATGAATCGAGTTTATCGTCCTTTCTTGGACAAATCGGTTATAGTATTCATTGTTGATATTCTTGTATACTCTCGCACTTCAGAAGATCACAGGCGGCATTTGAGTGAGGTTCTTGATACTCTTCGAAAGGAGGAGCCCTACGACAAATTCTCCAAGTGTGAATTTTGGTTGTGGGAAGTTTAGTTTCTCGGTCATTTGGTTGGAATGGATGGGATCAAAGTAGATCCTACAAAGATTGAAGCGGTTAAAAAGTGGGAGACCCCAAAAACCCCTACTGAGATTCGGAGTTTCCTAGGTTTGGCGGGTTACTATCCGAGGTTCATTCAGGACTTCTCGAAAATAGCTACACCTTTGACGAAGTTTACAAGGAAGACAGAGCCGTTTGTATGGTCGGGTAAGCAAGAGGAAGCGTTCCTAACGCTTAAGAACCTTTTGTGCGAGGCCCCTATTCTTTCCCTACCTGAGGGAAATGAGGACTTTGTTGTGTAAAGTGATGCATCCTGTTCTGGTTTGGGGTGTGTCCTTATGCAGCGAGGGAAAGTTATCGCATATGCCTCGAGACAGTTGAAGGACGCGGAAAAGAACTACCCTGTTCACGATTTAGAACTAGCAGCGATGGTTTTTGCTTTGAAGCTTTGGCGACATTACCTTTATGGTACAATATGTACAATCTACATGGATCATAAGAGTTTGCAACACATCCAGAATCAAAAAGAGCTAAACATGAGGCAAAGACGATGGATGGAATTGCTAATTGATTATGACTGTGAAATTAGCTATCATCCGGGTAAAGCAAATGTTGTAGCTGATGCCCTAAGCCGTAAGAAGCCTCGAGCGACTTATTAGCTGAAATCTATGGGATTGGTGGTTATACCTGATATAATCGAGCAGATTCGGGTAGCTCAAAGTGAAGGGTTAAAGGATGAAAACTTAAAGGATGAGGTCATGGTTAAGCAGAAAATGCTGCTTGAAGAGGATAATCGCGGGTTAAGGACTTTCAAGGGACGAGTTTGGATCCCTAAGGTTGGAGGAGTTCGTGACAAGATATTGCGGGATTCCCATCGGTCCGAGTATTCTATACATCCGGGCAACACAAAGATATTTCGTGACCTGCGACCGAGTTATTGGTGGCCGGGAATGAAATCAGATATAGCAGATTATGTGGCTAAGTGTGTTACTTGTTCGCAGGTGAAAGCGGAGCACCAGAAACCATACGGGGAGCTTCAACAGCTTGACATCCCCAGATGGAAGTGGGACAAAGTCACGATGGATTTTGTTACAAAACTACCAAGGACCCAGCACGGAAACGGTATGATTTGGGTGATTATAGACCGTTTGACTAAGAGTGCTCACTTCTTAGCAACGTAGGAAAATGAGAAGCTAGAAAACTTAGCTAAACTTTACGTATGAGAAGTGGTCATGAGGCATGGAGTTCCCATATCCATTGTCTCTAATCGTGACAGCCGGTTCGCTTCACGGTTCTGGCAAAAGTTGCAAGAGGAGATGGGTACTAGGGTACACTTGAGTACAGCTTATCACCCTCAAACGAACGGACAAAGCGAAAGAATGATTCAAACGCTTGAGGACATGTTGAGGGCCTACATGATTGAGTATGGTGATAGTTGGGACACACACCTACCACTAGTGGAGTTCGCTTACAATAATACCTACCATGCAAGTATTGATATGGCACCATACGAAATGCTCTACGGAAGGAAGTGTCGTACCCCTACTTGTTGGTTGGAACCTGGAGAAAAGAAGTTTGTTGGGCCTGAGATAGTCCAGTTGACAGCAGACAAAGTTGCGGTTGCTCTCGAACGGTTACGGGTAGCCCGAGAATGACATAAAAAGTATTCTGATAAAAAGCATAGACTTAAGACGTTCGAAGTAGGCGAGAAAGTGATGCTCAAAGTTTTGCCATGAAAGGTCATCATTCGGTTTGGGAAGCACGGTAAACTAGGACCTCGGTTTATTGGTCCATTCGCGGTACTTGAAAAAGTTGGAGATCAGGCATACAAGTTAGAGTTGCCAGCGGAGTTAGAGGGAATTCATAATGTGTTCCACTTATGCTATCTGCAGAAGTGTCTAGCAAAGGAGCCGAGTCTACTACCTCTTGAGGAACTTCGAGTAAATGAGCATAAACGGTTGACTGAAGAACCAGTGGCGATCCTAGATTGTAAAGTTAAGCAATTGAGGAAGAAGCGGGTCAAGTTGGTGAAAGTCCAATGGAAGAATAAGCATGGAGGGGATATGACTTGGGAAACCGAAGAAGAGATGAAAGCGAGATACCCCCAACTTTTTATTTAATAGATTCCGAGGACGGGATCCTTTTAAGAAAAGGGGAATTGTAAAGACCCGAATATTGTAATAATATTATTATCGAGAAATGAATATTATTTTCGAAGTTCAACTTGTTAATAATAATAATGGAATATTATTATTTAAAATAAAATAAAATAATAAAAAGAAAATGAAAAATTCTGAAAATGCGAGAACGCAACGCGTTTGGGCGACAAAACACGTGTCAAGGTTGCGTGTGTCAGGCGGTAGCGTGTGTCAGTCCGGTGGCGTGTGCCAGTAACGTCGCGACGCGGCGCTTTCTTAGGTCGCGACGCGACGCGGCGGCCAGAATTTTGGGTCTATAAATACAAGCTCATCTCCATCCGATTTTCACACACACTTCCACCATATCGCTACTCTGCCCAAATTTCCAGAAAAATCAAGTTTAGTGAACGTTTAAGAGTGTCGGGTTTTGTTGGAGCTTGTCGTTCAAGGTGCGGGGAGAACGGAGATAGCATTTCGGGCGTAGTTTCGATCGTGTTTTCGTTTTGGTGACCCCGAGTGGTATATCCTACTAAACTTAAGCTAATATTTCGGTTGTATGGCTTAATATGTTGCATGCATGTCGTTCTAGCATGTTTTGATGGACTTTCTAAACTCGCGACGCATTGATTGTTGATCGGAAGTATTATGTTGCTTGTCTAGGTTATTCGAGACGGTTGAGGTCGATTTCTTGACGATCCGAGAGTGTAGTTCGTCGAATCTAGATCGTGTGTTTATTTTCTGGACTGAGGTGAGTTCAGTAGACTTTTACAAATCCGAGTACATAGACAAAACCTTATTTTCGAAATAAACATGATTATACATATACTTATATATTTATTGATGATGCATGTTATGTGTTCTAAATTAAATACTTGTTGCATGCATGATCAAACATGAAATACGCATGTTACGATTATTCACTATTTACTGCGATTTACATATGACTGCTTACGATTTATTGCATGCATGTATTTTAGTGGCGGGGGTAGTATACGATATTACCCATGTTGCGGATTTGCGGGCCTAGTTGGCATGATTGACCTTCTAGGATTAAAGTGCTAGCCAACAAGAGTCATTTGGTCTTTCTAGACGACTATTTTGACACGTGGTATGCGGACACTTCGGTGTTCAAGTACTGGAGTGATGTAGGCCATGGAGGCTAGATCATACATCACGTGAGTGTGAGGAGAAGCTGAAATACGATCGGATTCGTTTGGACTCGTACTAGAACGACAACGCGGCACTTGTACTCGCACCGTCGGAGTAGCGAAAGCGGAGTCTCGGGATTTATGTTCTCGGGTGAGAGTCGCCCCCCGCTCAAAAACATAGGTTGGTCGGGCACGCAAGTAGTGAACCTTGGGTTTTCTAGTGTGGGTTTAGACTCTACATTAAAATACTATGCGGTATGATGCGATATGATGTATGCAATTATGATGAGATATGATATATGCAATTATGATGCGATATGATCTATGAAATACTATGCGGTATGATTATGATTATGTGCGATTGACTTCATGAAATGATTTGTGAATATTTGACCCATTTGGTGCTATGTGATCTGCGGGTTCTCGGTACGGGTCAAATACGTGAAGAAGGGTGGGATATGATATTTATTTACATGTCATATCTCTCTATTTATAAACGTATTTTATGGTTTTTGATTTACAACTCCTATTGACCGACTTAGCGTAAGCTGACACTTGGTTCTTTTGAAATGTGTCTTGTACTCGCGCAGGTGGCTTAGAGGTTGTGGTTCTGCAAGGAGGGTAGTATTAGTTCTGGTTTATATTTTGGTATCAACAAACAATATGGTTATGTAATATATTCATAACATCAAACTTGTACTAACTTTTGAATGACTGCGGTCGTAACCCCGTGGTTTAATTTATGAAGGATCTGTAATCGCCTCTATGGCGAAAACAACTATTTCCACTTATGATTTTTAAGACTTCCGCTGCATGTTTTTTCTATTTATTAAAGGTTTTTATAAACGGTGAAATTTTGAAAATCACGGGTGTTACAAGTTGGTATCAGTGCCACGCTGTGAGTGAACTGAGTGCTTAGACCGGCATTTAGACTCATGGCTAGATTGGCTCGTATAGGAATGAACAAGACTTTAAGTGGGAGGAGGTGTGTGACTTAGTGCTTTTAGGGATTACTTGTTTCTTACCTATAGGACTCTTCTCTCCTCTATTTGATTTAGAATCTCCCGATCTTCACTCGTGCTAACTTTCTGAATTTTTAACTCGTCATCGTGTTGTATTGCAGAAGAAATGGTGGGTACTCGTTGAAACAACAACGCTATGCCTGAATGACTGCGGTCGTAACCCCGTGGTTTAATTTATGAATGATCTGTAATCGCCTTTATGGCGAAAACAACTATTTCCACTTATGATTTTTAAGACTTCCGCTGCATGTTTTTGCTATTTATTAAAGATTTTTATAAATGGTGAAATTTGGAAAATCACGGGCGTTACAATTCACATTCAAAACATTGTATCAACGGTTGGTGTTACTCTAACAAATAACCGACCATAATGTTATATACATCATAAAGTGTTCCGCCCAAAATATCTAGCATTATGCGACCCAGCTCACCAGGCAACCTGTTCTCAATCTGCAAAAAGAGTCAACATGGCACCATCAGCTATACACATAGCTAGTGAATACAAACTTAACATAAGCATCATTAGAGCAAGTCATGCATCATAGGAATAAGCATACAATGCTATCCTATCACATTGCGGTGTGCTGATAAGATTGGTATAAGTCATTTCTTGCAGGATAGCTATTCCCGCTCAATAACAATACACCGGGGGATAGACACGACCATCCGCGCTGGTGGGGGAGCATAAAGCAGTCCACCAAGCATCATTTACGGAACCATAGGCTCCTTAGGCAACTCAGCTACAACCGGCTGATTACCCCTCATGATATAAGGCACGGCGGTTCTACAGAACCTACGATCTGGAATGTTACCTCGAATCATCGTTAAGTCCCGAATCACCTGATCAAGGATCCCTGGAACCCAACTACAGAGTTGACCTTATCCATGCTTGAAGATGTCCGCGAACTTTTCACATACACATAACTGATCCAATCTGGATCATTCACTTAGCATGCATATTCATTTAATTCATTAAGCATGCATAGTCATTCATTTCATCATTACGGATCCAATCTGGATCCCTAGCATACATATCATTCATCTTTCACGTATTTGATCCATTCAGGATCATTATCATGCATAACATTCATATTAACTAGGCGGCTCCAATTCTGGATTCCGCTGGCATGCACTTAACTTATAATCAACAAGTATTTAACATGGCAAAGTGCATTAAAGTAGCATGGCAATGCCTACATATTTACTTTAATCATACATACAACTTAAAACATCTTTTTAAATTGCATTTAATACACTTAACAAGTAAGCCTTCCTCTGCTGAGGCTTACGGAAGTCGGTACTCACATGAGTAGCTTAGAACAGATAGTTATTTTACTTTTGCTTCACTTAACATGACAGGTTCACCTAGAAATTATGACTTACATTAATCATCTTTACACACAAAGAATGACTACTAAACAAACATAGGGATTTCAAATTCGGACTTAGCATAAATCCGACGAAACCATCGGATTATGGGAAATCCGATACACACACTGGAATCCGGACTAGTGGAATCCGGACTAGTGGAATCCGACACATGGGAAAATCCGACATTCTATCGGAATCCAACACACAAAGGAATCCGACACACTTATCGGAATCCGACACATGGGGAATCCGGCATACTTATCGGAATCCGACACTTTGGCGAATTTGACTAGCGGATTTTGATGACTTGCGGATTCCGACATACACTGAGGAATCCGATACATTCATAGGTAGAATTCTGCCATCTTCTTTAACTTATTTCCAAGATTTCATTCATGTTAGTTTTACATTTAAAACACATTAGAGCTTCATATATCATCTATATGAATCTCAAAAACACAACACCGCCTTTTTAAAACATCAAACATACCAAAACCCACCTTTAAGCAAGCTTGGTACGTTTATCAATGGAATTTTGCAAGAATTCGAATTTTAATTCTAATTCAAATATTAAAACCAACTTAAAACATGTTGAATCCTTACAACAACCACTTGTTTACCTTTGTTTGATTCAATAATCACCAAATCTTTCAATCTTCAAAAAATCCGAGACACTCACGAGAGAGAGAGAGAGAGAGAGAGAGATTGTGGGTGTTTGTAAGTTTTTTACCAACTTTGATTTTTAAGTCAATACACATACACATATAAAGCCACATCCAGAGGCGGTTGCCTCTGGGTTCTATTTCTTTCTTTCTTTTATATTTACTAATATATATACATATTATAACACAAAATACTTATATATATTTTCACTTAACAAATAAAACAAATATATTTTCATTAACATAATCAACTTACACAAATTATACAACTTGAACCCTCTACATTATTTACTATCTTACGTATACTCACACACGATTTACAAATAGGCCCAAATCGAGAATGTTACAATTCAGTTCTTCAAGATAGGTACACCATAAACGTAAGAAATTAGTCATCTTTTTCCCTTTTCAACTGGTTTGGACTACGTTCATAGCTTCCCTAGTACTGATTGTTGCTATATTCTTTTGATATTAGGTTTTAGGTATGAATTTGGATGGGTTTTAATTTGAACTCGTAAAGCCCCTGGGTTTTATACTTTTTATGCCTTAGTTCTCATAGTTGTTTTTAGGTTGAAACATAAAAAAATCATGTGAGAGACTATGTTTTTTAACGGTGTCTTTGCAATTTGATTCTAATTTATTATTCCAAAAATTATGAAGAGAATTTCCAAAAAAATTAAAGTAATTTGATCGTTATAAAGATTGCATATAAGATGTTCGGTGAAATGCTCAAGTCATAAAGGACTCATAATCGATGACGATTGCATATCAATAACAGGTTTGCTAATCAATTTACTTCGATCGTTATAAAGATATGTTTTTTATGATTTCTGTGTGATAATTTATAATCATTTATCTCGAATATAGTTCTTGATTATGTCAATAAAATGAATAAAATCACATTACCTACGGTGCCCAGAAGAGCAAATGTAATGAACATCCTATCAACAACATTCATGACTTAGCTACATTGATCTAAAAAAACATACCCTACATAAGAATTAATGTAGTAGAAGTGTATAACTAATGAGCAAATGGAAGAATGCAAAAAGTAGAGACACATTTCATTTTTTACAGCACTCTTTCAGGATGGTATATCAAATCCCAGATCACATATAACATTTTAAGTTAATCCCAAGTATTTGTTTATTTAAATTATGTTGAGAATTATAAAGACATTTTATGTGAAGAACAAACCTAACACCACCTAAGAGAACAACTAAAGTAACTATTTCAGCAACATTGGTAAGTCACAAAAGTTGTAATGCTATCTGCAAAAGCAGACAGTAAATGAGACTTCGGGTTTGTACATTTTCAAGGTCGTCGCATGTTTTGAAGGATGCGAAAGTGGTGAGAGTATGAAGTTAACGGTATTTCTGTTTTTCCTTCTCTCTTCTTTTTTTTCTTTACTCTCAGACTCCTTAGATTCAGTTGCAGATTACTACCATAATTGCTTGTCCTCTCTTAAAGCTTAGTATGAGTACCAATACTGTTGTCTTGTGTTATGTGTGATAAATACGACGTTGTTCAGCTAGTGCTCATATGGTAGGGAATATGTCTAAAGAGCATTGAAGTCATAAAGATTGTTAATAACCTAATAAAGGCTCAAGAATGGCTGTCATAGTGCATGAAATCAGCAAAGAACTGACTAAGGTACTCTATTTGTTAATTTTTTTGGGCTCTGTTATCCTTTTGTTAAATAAAAGTAGCAACATGTTGGGGGATGGGGGTCTAGCATATAATTAACCTGTCAAACTTTATCATTACAATATATATATATATTATACATATATATATATATAGAGAGAGAGAGATTTTCCCAAATCCAATCATGGAATACTGTCTCATTTCAAGTTGTAGATCCAAAGAACTAGCAATTTTTTGATTGGAAGTTTGATCTGGCTCAAACAATAAAGAGCACAGAGCACATGGTGCAGCAGATTCATAATACCAAAATGAGACATGTATTGATAAAGTACTTTTCATCATATCATTTATGTTTATAACTCTATCATTTGTTAGCAAAATAACAAGTTTGCCTTTGAGTTAGTATCTTGAAATCTAGACCAAAGGCTAATTTTAATCAAATTTATTGTACGATATTATCTCTTTATTTGATAAATTAATTTTAGTTGTACAATCTTGATCTTCCATTTTGGTAAAATTAAAATCTAATTTTGACTTTTCTTTAATCAAATTTGAATTAAATTTTTATTTTAATTTAAATCAAAATTACGAAAAAGAATTTTATATATGCTCTTCCTAAATAATAAAATATTGTATTCGTCCACCAAATTTACAAATGTCATATTTACCCTTTATAATATTTCAACATATTTTATTAAACTATATTCTTAATTTTATCAATTTAAATTCTTTTAATTATAACAATAATAATCGATTGCATATACAAAAAAATACAATCACGTTTTTTTTGTATCGTGATACAACATTTCTGTCATCATGTCTTCATTCACCCTCGCGTCGACGCTTCTACTGCTGGTCTCGGTGTCGGCGCCATCTGTCATCATTTTTCTAATTCTCATTTATTTCGTGTTATATAATAATTGGGTTTACTATCCGAAAGTGTATCGAAGTTGTCACTTTTTGCTATTGTATATACCCAACTTTCAAAACTACCATTTAGTGTATCCAAGTTTCTAAAACTACCATTTAATGTATCCGAAAACCTACTAATCAGGTAACCGGTTTTTTATGAAATTTTCATTTATTTTTAATACACATCATATACCACGTCATTAATTATTGCCACATCACTTTTAATAAAAAAAATTAAAATCCATAATCCATACAAAATTTAAAATTTGAAGAACTTGAAAAATTTCTTCATGAAACCCAGAAATCTATGAATATACCTTCAATCGGAATCCCTCGATTTCAAACACAACACATAGATCTGAAATGAAGCAACACATCTGAAGGTGTTCTTGAAAACCAAGATGAAGCAACACCACTTATTTGAGCACAAAACCCCAAAATCAAACCTTCAACCCTAATCAGTTGAAATCGATGAAGAACACCATGAAGAACACATGTTGCCAAATCATGAAGAACCCAAACACATACATGAACACCATGAAGAACACATGTTGCCAAATCGATCTAGAACTCCAAGCCATTAACATGTACAGATCTGGAATTCGAACCAAACACTCTAAAAATGAAAACCCTAAAATCAAAATCTGAACCAAGAACCAAGAAGATGAAAACCCTAAAATCGAACCAAAAATTGTTAACCAAGAACCAGATCTAAACCAATAAGAAGAACAAGAACTCGATGAAATCCTTTGTTCCATTATCAAAACTTACTTGGAATCCTTTGGATAGATTGAATCGACACATGAAGAAAATGAACCGGATATGTGATAATCGACACATGAAGAAGACGAACCACACATGTTGAAGAAGACGAAACACATCTGTTGAAGATGAAACCCTCGATTTTAAACATGAAATCGCATCTGAACCCCTCAATTTGATGAAGACGAACCACACCTATTTTGTAAACCATTTCAAGAACGTGAAAGAACGTGATTTTGAAGAAGGTGTACCCGATGGTTTTTCAAAATAATAATAATAATAATAATAATAATAATATTTATTATTAATTTATTATTATTATTATTATTATTATTATTATATTTTCAATTATTTTTAAACAAAGAAATTACATGTCAGCATCCACGTTAGATGCCCCGTCATCAAAACCGGGGCCACGTCAGCAGGTGACCTGATATACCAGGTCAGATACATTAAATGGTAGTTTTAAAAAGTTGGATACACTAAATGGTAGTTTTGGGAGTTAGGTATATACAATAGCAAAAAGTGACAACTTCGATACACTATCAGATATTAAACCCATAATAATTTAATATATCTTCATTAATGTTTAATATTTATAATTTTTAACTCAATCAAATTCTATTAAACAATAAATTACAATGAATGATTTACGTTAATTTTTTGACTTGCAATTTATATATATATATTTAGTTTAGACCCTTTTAGTGCAAAATATGATGCATCATTCAGTTTCGTGAATATTTAGGTCGGGCACACTTATCGACCCGAATGACTGTTTATTATAGCCACTAAACATAGCCTAACCAGACTATCAAATAATGTCTTTGACCTGTTCATATAATTACCATGGTACTAAATAACGAAAGGGGCGGCACGACGGCGAGGTCAAACCTCAAGTTTTAGGAGCTACGGTGAGTCATGGCATTTTTTAAGGCGGTAATTTTATATATATTTTATAAATATTTATATCAAATTTATCATTATTAATATACAAATTAGGAGCAAAGTGACATATACAAATTACGAGATACAAATTTATAGAAGTTCAATGCACGTCATCGCAAAATGTATATAAAAAGGTCAAAAAAAAATTTAAAAATATTTACTGTGCGTCACACCTTAAAAACTCGCCATATGGCGCGTAAAAGCGCGCCTCATGCCGCCTTGTCTTACCTCACGCCTAACCCCACCGCCAAGGGGGTTATTTCTTAACGGCGGAGTCCCGCCTCACGTCTTGACGCCGCCATTTCGTGTTTTTTAGAACCCTGATAATTACATTTGCTGATTTTCTAAAACCAATGACTAATGTTTTAAAACTAAACCTACACTGTGGTAGAGTATGAAGTTTTTGTAGTATATTTGAGAATTAAAGTAGTCACAAGTGTTGGATTGAACTCCTTAACGAAAATGCTTTCATAGTGTAACACCCGCAAACCAGGGCTAGTAGATTAGCGGGTTTACGGTATGTGTTTGTTGTGATTTAATTGTTTTAATTTAATTAGGTGATTATCTAAGGGGGCGTTTGGTTCGCAGATTTTTTTTCATGGGATTTGCATTCGGTCAAAGGATTTGGTATTTCGCAGGATTTGCATTTGACAGCATTGTAAAATGGATTTGCATTTGGCAAAATGGTAAAATGGAAAATCCTTCATACAAAGCATTTTGAAATACCATGGGGAGTGGATGCATTTGTAAAATCCCTTGTGTAAGGGAATTTGAGAGATTTTAAAGAATTCACAGCATTTAAAATTCCTTCCTTTTTTTCAACCAAACACAACATTTCCCTGTATTTGAAATCTCATTCCCACGAAATCCCACGAAATACAGTGAACCAAACAGGGCCTAAGTGTATTAGTTTAATTAATTAATTAAAATTTGTATTAGATGTATGTATATATGCATGTATGACCGTATATATATATATATATATAATGAAAGTGGATTACACGTGGGGGGTATAAGTGAATTTGGGTGACACCTCCTTGCATGCAAACTAATGTGTGAATGAATACCACTAAGCTGCTCATTTTTAAAAAAAAAACAAGAAAGTGTATGTGTGTGTTCTTGCTAAGAAAAACCGAGAAGAGAAGAGAAAGAATCGGAATCGGAATTTCCATTTTCTTTGCGTGCGATCAAGATTAAGGTTGGTATGTTTAAGTTATCATAGTATCTTTCTTCTTAAATGATATGCTATGTGATTTAGAACATGATACATGTTTAGTTTAAAGATTGTATGTTAAATTACATCATAATCGGTTTTGAAAGAATAGGATTTTGTTAGCTTTGAATGTTCGTATGATTCATATGGTTAATTGCATGAGAATGTATTTAGAAATATTTAATGCATGTTTCTAGAATGATAGTTATGATTATTATGAAATCTGGGTTTGAGTTATGATATCTTGATGTTTGCGGATGATATCGCGCTAAATATATATAAATATTATGCGATATCGGGATGGTTTTAGCCGGAAAACGTGCATTTAATTGTAAAAAGGTACGTTTACCGTTTCTTTTATGTTTTGCAGGCTAGAAAGGCGAAATATTTAAATAATCGAGAAAAATAAATAAAGCCCGAGGAGTCAAGAAAGTAAAAAGAAGTCGAGAAAAATAATCGGGCCGAAGAAAGAAATCAAGGAAGAAATAAATGGGCCCAAATGAAAGAAGAAAGAAATAAAAAGAAAGAAAGAAGAATAAGCCCAAAAGAAAGCCCAAGAAAAAGAGTCCATCGGCCGCCAAAAGAGGCGTCGCGGTGCAATGCACTTGTTCGTAGCGGCGCGACGAAGCTAACCGGATAGAGCCTATCTCCTTGCCACGTGCCGTCGCGGCGCGACCAAAATACCTGTAGCGGCGCGACGCGAAAGGGTGACGCCGGTTTCGAAATTTGAAAGAGTTGGGATCGGGTTAAAATGCCTCGTCGCGGCGCGACACTTGCTCGTCGCGGCGCGACACCCCTGTTTTCAGAAATCTATTTAAACGAACTTCCAGATCTGAAACAGGGAGAACCACCCGATTTCTTGCACCATTCCTCTGCTAAATACATCCCTTAACACATCCCAGAAAGCTTGAGCTCGGATTTGAAGATTTGGAGCATAACTTTGAAGATTAAAGGCTTGGAATTCTTGCTTTTTACGGTTTTTCTACTTCTCTTCTGTTTTTAATGTTTAATCATGATTTCCAGAAGTTGATTATGCTTGTAATAGGCTAGGTTTTCTGTTTTCCTCCCTAGAGAAGATGAAACTCAATCAAGTTGGTTAATTTTGTATCTTTTTTACTTTAATGGCATTATATTTATCTTTCAAGTCTAATCAATGATCCTAGCATGTTTTAATTCTGTTTTTGATTTGTTTAGAATCTGAGTTGATGTAAATTGGAGGACCAATCCATTTATAAGACTTTAATCGATGCTAATTAGGACCAATAATTAGTGTTGACTAGTGTTTGATCAAAACCTAGGGTTAAACAATCAAGATAGGAACTTTAATGTGTTAGAATTGATATATGATGACTTTCATGTGTTAATTAAATGATTTGGTAACTTAATCAATTATTAAAGATTAGATCTTGATAGATACGAACTTAAATATGCTTAATTGTGTAGTTAATTGATTTAATGACCAATTTATTAGTTAATTGCATGATTAGATAAGTTGGATACTCGGATCAAGAGTCAAACAATATAGGAATCGGTATAGTGTTCATTAATTGTCCATTGCATTGATTTTGATTTATAAAACCAACTTGAAAATGGTGGAATTGAATCTAGGGAGGGAAGGCTTTTAATTTGATAGTTTAATCCATAAAAATCTTTGCTTTTGTCGTTCTTGGTTTGCTTTGGAGCGTTTGTTAGTGTTAGGAGTGATTTTAGATAATAAAGTTTGAATCTTTATTGATAAGATTCTAAATTCCCCCTTTAGTTGTTTTTATTAGTTTAATATTTAATTAGTATAGTTATATTCAAAATCATACCGGTTCCCCTTGTGTTCGACACCCGTACTTATTTACTATACTACGATACGATTAGGTTCTCTTGCCTATTTGTGTTGTAGTCGTGCTAAATAATTCGGATTTTATAAATTTAAAACTGGTACGCTACATGCACATCAGCGGATTTGATGAATATGAAGTTATCGGATTGTTGAAAAATAGGAAAAACCGATTGAGACCAAAACCGATTCTTATGAAAACCGAAGGTAGAAATCCGATTACTTTGAAATCCGAATCTTTAAAACCGGAAATTCATAAACCGATACTTGAATTATGGAAACCCCAAATCCGAATACTATATTTATGTAATCCTAAACTTGGAAAGTGATTTAAGTCAGAATCCGACACATAGAATCCGAATGGTTGAAAATCCGAAGCAATGAAATCCGAATGATGAAATCCGATACTCTTGAATCCGAGACTTTGAACCAAGTGCTTGAAAATCCGATTAAGACAAATCCGACAGTTTTGAGGCCCATCGGATTCCCAAATCCGATACTTTGAGTCGCGGATTTTCAAGAATCCGAATGTAATCCGATAGTTTTTAAGAATCCGATATTTTTAAGTTTCAATTGCAATTGTTTATTGATTGTTGATGTATTGAATGAATTATAAATATATGATGGGGTATATTTATGAGATATGGACTGATTGGTTGTTATTATGTTTTCAGGAAATCAAAAGGCTCAGTAATATAAGAATTCTGAGTGCTTCATCTGAACTTGAAAGGTGAGTGGATGTTGGATGCGAATGGTAAAGATTGTGTTTAATATTACTGATGTGAGGCATGATTGTATGTGATGGTTTGTTATTGGAACTGTTGATTGTGAATATCATATTATTGATGACTGCTGCATGATTATTTGTTCGATACGCACTCTTAGTATGATTTTGAGTTGTGTTTGAGAAGTCAGCTATACGTGGAATTGGGCTGGGCTCGTTTACTGGTTAGTTGAACATGGTAGCCTTACTGTTGCATATGTTGCTTCAGAGTGGGATTTCACTGTGCCAATTCAGTAGAGGGCTATCGGTAAACCTTTGCTTTGGCCGGCATTGGTTGTAGGTACTGCGCCGCACCGCCGGTCTTCTTAGTGGTTGTGATTACATGACTAGTATTAACTTGATGTCTGCTTTTGGCTTTAGCTTCTACTCACTTAGCTTTGTGCTAATTCCCCACAGTTGTTGCTTTTTGGAGGTTTGTGTTTGTGAGTGCTCGTGGAAGGAAAAGTTGACTTGACTCTGATGACTAGATTTAAAATGAAACGAGCCAGTTTATTTTGTAACACGGAATTATGTTTGTTAGATTTTGAGAACATATATTTTGTTTATAAATAATTTGTAAATGTTTTTGAATGGAAAGTTTGTTTATTAAATTAAGCTTCCGCAGCGCAATTTTAAAAAAAAATGGTTTAGATTTTACGGTGTTACAGTTTGGTATCAGAGCCTTGGTTTGGCGATGCAGGCACGGCTAGAGTGTTGCATTCCCAAATCTTGGCTCGTGACAGGTCAAGCTTTCCTTCAGGGGGAATTAGAGTGAGTTAGAATTGTTTGTAGTAGTTAGTATTTCGAGTACTAACGGTTTATGCTAATAAGTTGTGAGATGATGTGATTGTAATAGATATGGCTGAAAGAGAGACCCCTATCCTCCCTTCTGCTACTCAATCATCTGCTAAGGCACCATTGATAGAAGAATTGGATGTAACTAACAGGGCAGGAACATCTGGTCAGGAACAGGAAGAAGATCAGAGTGAGTACATATTTAAACTGGAAAATGAACTGATGGATCTTAGAGCTAAATTAAATAACCTGGAACAAAGATTGATCCAAACCGAACAACCTCCAGTATCAGCTGCGATCTTTACTTAGGCAACCGTACCACCAGTATCAATGCCCCTACCACCAGTGACACAGATGATACAACAACTGTTCTACTATCCGTATCCACAATAGGAAGCTTACCCTTTTGCGTTTCCGGGGTTTAAGCAGTCGTGCACATATAAACAATTCCTTGACTGTAAGCCTTCGGAATATAGTGGAAGTTCTGACCCTAACATAACCCTGAACTGGCTGAGGGAAATGGTAAAGGCACTAGATGCCTGTAACTGTGAAAACGAACTGAAAGTGAAATATGCATCAAGGATGCTAAAGGGAGATGCTATGGTATGGTAGGATTCGATCACTGGCCATTTCACGGAACAACAGCAGGAGAGCATTACTTGGAATCAATTCCAAGAGAAACTTTGTGAACAGTACTGTGGTACATTTGAAGTTGCCAAGATCAAGAAAGAATTTATGGACTTGCAAATGACCGGAAACATGACAGTGGATGATCTGATTAAGCAATTTAATCAGAAAATGAGGTTTGTGAAGCACTGGGTGCCAGACGAGGAGTCAAAGATAGCTCACTTTGTTGGAGCATTACATCCTGATCTCCGTAGCGCCACTAGATGGGCTACTACCTTATCACAAGCATTCAATTTGGCTAAGATAGCCGAAGGGGATTTAATTGCCAGGAATAAATGGAATGGGGAAAAGATTACCCAACAAAAGTCAAAGATTGATCATTATAATTCCCAACAGAGGCAGGGTGGGCAAGGAAGTGGATATAAGCAGGGAGACCAGAGTAGGAGGTCAAATGTTGGTGGTTCAACACAGAGGGCACCATGGTGTAGTCAGTGCAAGTCATACCACAACGGGCAGTGTACGCCCCAATCAAGAAGATGTGTTAAGTGTGGCCAGTTTGGCCATGAACTGAAGGACTGCAGGTTCCCGCGCAGTGTCTGTTGGAACTGCCAGAAAGAAGGGTATAGAGTGGGAGATTGCCCAGTGGGAAAGAAACTAGGATCGGGAGCAGAGGCGGGGACAGCTGGGGGATCATCTTCAGCTGGTCAGAAAAGAAAGAATCCACCTACTACTGAAGGTAGGGCTTTTACAAGATGAGAACCACGCAATTTTTACGTTTGATGAAACCAATCTACCACCGTCCTCGAAAGCACTATCCAAATATGGCCAAAATTTCAAACACGACTCTTCGCGAACTACATTGTCATGAAACGCATAATAATCTACGTTCTGATTTGGTGGAGCATATAAGCACTCTAGTATTTGACGACGAGGATGACGAATAGTTCTTAGTCTTTTATATATATTTATTAGTTTGATGTAATCTTAAATTTCTTTATGTAACAATTTAACTAATTAAAAAATTAGTATTTATTTTATTTTTAATTGTTTAAGTTTTATTATTTTTATTATTTCGTAATTTAATTAATGTATATTAAATAAATTAAATTTAGTATTAAAAATACAAACAAAAAAGTTTGAAGTATATGAAACATAAATAGTACTGAGATTTAAACATGACTAAAACATGATATGCCCAATAATAAACCCCATTCTCTTATTTGTGACTTGGTTCCAACATAATGTTCAATTATAACTTAAAATTATGTGTGACTTAGATTTGAAGATAATGTTCAATTACTTGGATTTGAAGTTTATCTATATTGACTTTATTTGCAAGTGTAATCCTCACCTGTTTATAGATTCTAGTTTGAAGGTTGTAATAATTTGTGTCATAGATTTTTAAATATATGTGAGTAGAGATTTGGATATGTAATTGTTAGATTTTGCCTTAATTTGTATTTTACATTTCTTGCAAGGACGAAGATAGAGGGGTCTGAATGGTGCTAAGCCCTCCTCCCTAATGTTAGGTACTAGCAAGTATTATAAAATCAAATAGATGAATCATTGCTACTTGTTATAGTAAGTGTTATTTTAACAAATAGATTTCTTACAACTAATTCAACTTTTGTTATTTATTATTCTTAAAAACAATAAAACTTTTTACAACATTAGTATATTATGTTCATATAAAAATTACTATTTTATAATAAAGTTTGACCCCCTTATAATAAAATCCTAGCTTCGCTCCTGATTTCTTGGTTTTGCTCTAGTGTGTGGTAACAGTAGCAGTAATTTTTATAATAATAATAAATCCAAACACCATGAATCTCATTAAATTAATGAACATGGAAACTCTTTCTTCACAAGTTACAATTGTTAAAAAGGTTGATGATAATTAGAGAGGAAAAAAAAGAATGAGAAAGTTGTTTAACTCATTCTCATTTCAAGCAAAGAATTATGCTCTTCGTATCTTTTAGCTTCTCTTTCTATCACAATAGAAATAAAATAGAAAGAATACAAAACTTTAAAAAAAAGAAAATAAATAAAATAATTAAAAAAAACCTATGAATTTACAGATTTGTCCTTGTTATCATACCCATAATACGAAAGATACCATTTAACAAACTTCCTCAACCCGGTTGCCAAATCGGTTGTCGGTTTATACCCGAGTTCCCTTTGGGCCAAACTTATATTCGCATGTGTAAACGGAACGTCGCCGTTTCCAGGCATCTCCACCATATTCTTTTTCGCTTTCATCTTCAAATTCTTTTCTAGTATTCCCACCAACGACGGCACCGTCACCGGCGACGTATTACCCAAATTATAAATCCGGTACGGTGCCGGACCTTTTTTCTTCCCGCCCGACCCGGTACTCTTACCCGCCGTATCGAGCGAAGCCACACATCCTTTAACAATATCATCAATGTACGTGAAATCCCGGGCCAAATCGACCCGGTCTTTCCCCCTATACACGGTTATCGGTTTACCTTGTAAAATATTTCGGGTAAACGAGAAATATGCCATGTCGGGTCGGCCCCACGGGCCGTAGACTGTGAAGAATCTTAAACCGGTTATCGATAAACCGTATATGTGATTGTATGTGTGTGTGATTTCTTCTCCGGCTTTCTTGGTGGCGGCGTAAAGTGATGCGGGTTGGTCGGTTTGATCCGATTCGGAAAACGGTACCTTCTCATTTAACCCGTAAACCGAACTTGAGCTGGCCCATACTATTGCGGGTTGCGGGTCGGATGCTTTGCATTGTTCAAGTAATGTTACCAGACCCGCGATATTACTATGGATATAAGAATTCGGGTTCTCCATAGCGTATCGTACGCCGGCCTGCGCAGCCAAGTGCATGACGTGCGTAAACGTCACCGTTTCGAATAGCTTCGCTAAAATACGCTGGTCGTTGATATCACCCTCGACTACGAATATCTGGTGAGATTCGAGCATATTCCGGCGCGCTCTTTTCAAAGACGGGTCGTAGTAGTTGTTGAAATTATCAATTCCGACGACGCCGTCACCGCGTTTTTTTAACGCGAGTGAGACGTGAGTGCCGACGAAGCCGGCGGCGCCGGTGACGAGTACTGACATGCCGTTTGCACGACGGATCTGTGCGGAGGAACGGATTTGTTTCTCCCAGTGATAACCACCAACGCCGCCATGAAAGTAGCGGCTGCCGGAAGCCACGAAGCTTTGAAAGCTTATATACGACGCGGTTACAGCGATTAAAAACAAAGCCCACAGAAACATCGTACTGGTGGATGCGAAACACCGATTAAACGTCCGATTAATCATGTTTTGATGTAAACGATCGCTCTTAATCTTCCCCGGAGTTGAAGGACATAATTCTTCCTCTAATGGCGACATCTTTTTCACGGACATCGAGCTAAATTAAACGGAATTATTAACAAGAAACGATGAAATTGATGTGGGGTTTATGAAAATCGAGGTTTGAATTGGAGAACTGAAAGATTTAGAAGACAATTGCAGGTAAGATCGAAGCTTTTTCGTCTGTACCTGCAGAAGTGAAGGAAAGAGAAGAAGGGGATTATATAGTGCGGTGGCAAAGTATACGCGTGAAGACGTTAATGGCGGGGGCCAGCTCGAAGACAGAGAGTCTAGAGGAGAAATTATAAATAAAATAAAATAATAATTAATAAAATATAATTATATATAAAACCAAACAGCTAATAAGTGGTATGCACAAATCGAACATGGTGACCATGTTATATAAAGAAAAGTAAAATAAAATAAAATTTTGATGATTAACCTAAATATTTTAACGATTTAATTAATATTATAAGTTAGGTTTAAAGGTGTGTTTAGTACGTAGTTTTTTGAAACTGTTAGTCTTTTATTTTAAAAGAAAATGCTACAAGTTATGTTCTTATGTTTAGATGTAAAACTAGAACTTTTTTCAAATAAAAAACTTCGTAAAGTAGCTTATAAACTAGCTGTAAGTTTTTATATACTAAATTATCGAAATACTCTTTTTAATTGTTTTATAATTTCTCATATTTTTATGATTTGTCTTTTTTTGGTCATTTTACACTATTCAGCTTCAGCTAACAGCTAATTTGTTAAACACATATATGACTAAAATATATAACTTCCGGCTTCCAACTATCGACTACCAGCTTCCAGCTACAACTACCACCTATGGGTATGTTTGGCAGAAATAGCTAGAAGTTATATATTTTAGTTATATATGCATTCGGCAAATTAGTTAGAAGCTGGAGCTGGATAGTGTAAAATGATAAATCCTAAAAATACGATGAATTATAAACAATTAAATAGTGTATTTAAGTAATTTGGTATATAAAAAGCTTTCAACTAGTTTTAAAAGTTACTTCAAGAAGCTTTCTGTTTTAAAGTTTTTTGTTTGAAAAAAGCTTTCGGTTTTTTCATTCGAACATAACTTATAGCTTTTTCTTTCAAAATAAATCAGCTCTAAAAAACTCCATAATGTTGCCTACCGAACACACTCTATTTTTTCCATACACACCAAATAAAAATACTATACTAAGTTTGACAGTTACAAGTCGAAAGATTTTCGATTTCAGATGAGTTTTTAGTAGTTATTTGATGCAATCAGTTTCGGTATCTAATACAACATACATGGTGGGTTTAACCGTTATTTTGTAAAAAAGAGCTAGAATGAGAAGATTCTAACTTTACGTATCTTTTTGGTTTTTTCTGCGTAAAAAGCGAGATGTAATTTTAACTACAATTGTCGTTTTTTTTCAAGGATATCGAAAATCAACATATGATGATGTGAAGTTGTGTTGGTGATTTTGTATCACCGACATGATTTAATTGTAATGGGATTAACTTATTAACCACTATGATCATAATAAATATCGAACAAGTTTGATGAGTGCGGAGCACTTGTTTGGATTTATTATGATTGTTTAGGGGGCCCCTAAATTACGGGGGTCCGGGGGTAGCACCCCTGGTTAGCGGGGTCCAAGGGGCAGAGCCCCTGGCTGAGGTCGAAAAAAAATGCTTTAAAATCGGGATAATTAAATTATACCCGGTTTTGTATTTGACCCAAAATTGACCCGAAATTCAAATAAAAATTGTCAAAGGCAGTTTCTGGTGGTTAAAAAAAGGATTCGGTTTTCGTTTTTGTTTACAGAGAAGATTCATAACATTTTCGTATTCTGGTTCTATGCATTTGATCAAAATTTTATCCGATTGAAATATTCGTGTGTACCAACGAATAATTTTGATCTGAAAGTGTTATACACGACTTTCTGATTATCCAAGCAATTCCGAAAATCTTCAACAAGTTGAAAATGACCGAAGCTTACGTTTATGAGGTACCACTATACATCTTAGAAAAGATTAAAATTATTATTTTTAAAAAAATTATTAAATATTAATGAATAAATTAATCTTTGCTCGTACGCAACTAGATTATAACCATAAAAGCTTTAGTTGGTGAATGATTTATGTGTTATTAATATGCTTGTATCTTAATTTTGACCAACCGATTTTTAAATTATATATTTTTTCAAAATTTAATCAAATATTAATTAACTAGATTAAATCCTTGTGTGATACATATTGGTTTAACAAAATAATTGATATTAAACATTAAGAAAAAGATATTAAAGAATTATAAAACACGAAAGAAATGAGAAGAGAGTGTATGAAATTATCTTTAAAAAATTATTCAAAATAAAATTAAAATTGAATCTAATTTTATCAAGAAAAATCAAAATTATATTTTATTTTTAATCAAAATAAATAGGCAAGATTGGATAATTAAAATTGAATTGTTAAATAAATGACTAGGATCGGACAATAAATTTGATTTAAATTAGTCTTTTATTTTAAAAAAAATAGAAGATAATAGTTATTTTTAATTAAAATTCATGGCATTTAAAAGTGTAAAATCTCAACATTGAGATTCCACATGCTACAACTATTCATGATTTGTCAAAGAGTTCATTAAAAATATGTCAAATTGGTTGTTTATCATATGGTGGCCAATTGGCAATCACATAGTAGTAAAATAAAATTAAAGTTCTTGAAAATGATAGGGTTGTCATCATATCTAAATAAAATATTCTTAATTCATAAAATACATATCTAAAATTGAGAATATAAAATAACAATTAACAATATACAAAAGAAAGGGTATATGAACTCTTGTGAATCTCAGCTTTTAAAATCAAGGTTGTTATGATTGAGATCTTGTTATAGATTGTTTCAGTTTTCACAAGATTGAAATTATAATATTGAAATGGAAATGTAAGATCGTGTTATGATTTCCAAGTTTTTTTATATGTATATTAATTTATATCAAATGGTAACTTTATGGTAAAGTAATAAACGATTTAAATATAAATATTATATTAATAGAAGAATACTATACCGAAATATTTGTATTAGTAACTATGATATTATAAATTTAGATTTTAGAATGATAAACTTATAAAACTTTATGAAATCTACTTTTACATGTCATATATTTACTTTTCTATGTTACATTAACATACTAGTTTATTTGCAAACTTTTATCTGACTAACTCTAGTAAAGTAGAATCGAGATCTTAATATTCTATGATCAAGATCGAGATCTTACGTAAAATCATATGTCTATAAAAATCCTACCAAAGATCATATCGTTTTAGCTAGATAAAATGGTAAGATCAAGATTGAAATCTTAACAACCATGCTTAAAAGTTAAAACATCTATCATACCTCGTATTTTTCTTTAAAATTTAATGGTATACGATATTTTTCATTTAAATATTCCAATGTATGTAACCATATATGTATGGTTGTATAATAAAGCCGATCTTTGTATTAGATTTACATTATCATGCCAATATCAGGATTTTATTATAGATTGTTTTAGCCTTTACAAGATCGGAATCGTAAGATTGAATCGAGATCGTAAGATTTTATGTTGATACGTTATAGTATTTTATATGTATAGTAACTCATATAAAATGGTAATATTATGATAAATTAACATGAGATTCAAAGTTGACATTTATATTAGTAATTATGATATGATGTTATAAATTTAGATTTAGAAGTGATGAACCAAAAAACATTACAAAATCTACTTTTATATGTAATTTAACGGGTTATATATTTATTTTATATGTTATATCAACAAAATTAGTTTATTTAAAAACAATAATTTGACCAAGAATAGTCAAGTAGCTAGGATCGAATCGAACCGAGATCTTAAGATCATATAGTTTAGATCGTTACCCTATGTAAGATCTTATGTCTGTAAAGATCCTACCAAGAATCAAATCTTTTTAGCTAAATAAAAACGTAAGATCTTAAAATCAAGATCAGAATCTTAACAACTACAGGTTAAGCTTCAATTATAAAGTAGATGAATGAAGTGTATGTGAAGTCTCGTAGTATATAAGAAGAAAAGCATATGCTTGTATATTATCGTGGTTTTAACAAATGAACTCATAGAGTGATAAGCATTATAAGGGACTAAAACATGATTTGGGCAAATACAAGGACGAATCCTGACAAATGTTATAATTGAAGGATGTTTATTGTAACTTGTCAACAAAATCAACAAAGGATCCATTTGGGATATAATTGTGAACCGTTTGAACGGCACAAAAAGAAACTAAAAAAATAAAATAATAATAGAATAATATTCCATCCTTAATTATACTTAATTAATAGTCCTAAAAGACTACTTTTATTATTTGAATCAATAACATTAATAGTCCAGATTGTATTTTAATTTTTAAAAATTTGGGCGGAATGACATTTTAATAATTCACATGTAATGTTTTTACAAATCACTTGTGATTTATACTGAATCATCTGTGATTGAATATTAAAATTATGACTATGTTTTTTATATGAACTTTATTGGATACAATTCAATAATAATAATAATAATAATAATAATAATAATAAATATTATAAGTTCCGGCGAGAAATGGGGCAACCGACAATTTGAGTAGATTGGTGAATCTCATCATAATTGGCAATCACCGACAATTGTAGGGTATTTATACACAATTTATAAATATATACAATTGTGAAGGTCTAAACGGCGCCAAATTTCTAAAATGCGCCTTTAATATTATATATCAAGATTGCAACAAATAAACCATATGCGGGGTAGTGCAGATGGTTAAGAGCCTTACTTTATCCCTTCAAGGTTAGGAGTTCGACTCCCCCCTTTCAAATTTTTGTTATATTTCTCCCTTTCATTGTTTCTTTTTCTCTCTTTTTTCATATATATCTTTTTTCTTTGCTTTTCTTTTGGCTTCACTTTGTTTATTTTAAAAAGGCCTTACTTCTTTACTATTATTATTATTATTATTCTTTTCTTTTCTTTTTTGTTTATAAGACATAATTATATATGTTTCCCCCTTTTAATCCTATTTTTAATTCTCTTGCTAAATATTTTATTCTTTTACAATGCTCTTTCTGTTTTTTTATTTAGACTTTTTTAAAAATTTATAAGATATATAATTCTTTAGTATAACAAATTAATTAAGAAAATTTTAAGATATGAAGAATGTTCAATATAGTCCATACTTAATTCATAGTTTAAAACTTTGGACTGAATGATATTTTCGTAATTCACATGTGATGTTTTTATAAATCACATATGATTCTATACTCAATCACCTATGATTGAATATTAAAATTTTAGGACTATGTTTTTTACATAGACATTATTGAACACAACTCTTTAACATATATATATATATATATATATATATATATATATAACAACTTTTAAAAGTCGTTCACGTGTTGCTAAAAGATATAACTATACATTATCGGTTTAATTAAAATTTACATATTAGTATCCCGATTTAAAATAGTTATACTTAAAGATTTACATAAGTAATGTTTTCTTGACATTCCACATTTTTAACGAATGGTTAGTTATATAAGTTCAGAATAATTCTATTGTTTACTTTTATACATATTTAATAATATACAAGTTTGTGTGAATAAAAAAAGATTAGTAAAACAAAACATATACAATATTTAATAGCTTATACTCACTAAATCAAGTTACATATAAACTGGAAACCTCAATTGCTATATTTAAATGTAATAGATAAAAATAAAAGGATGATTATTAAAGGGTTTTTTTTCTAGCGATATCAAAGAGTATTAAAGTGTTCCTTTCTTTATGAGGTTGAGGGTCAAGCCCATCATTGATATAGGTGTAGATTAGATGTGTGTGTTTGCCGTTAAAAAGAATAAATAAAAGTGTGCATAATAAATAAAACGAGAGTACAAACCCGCAGCGTAGCGTGGATTTCCCTCCTCGTTGACTACATTGGTGAATCCATAATTGGTTCTCTTGTTATTTTATTTTTAAAGTAAATTACACAAATGGTCCATCCATGTTATTGAGCCTAATTATTATTTATTTTTTTTGTTTTCGAAAAGCAAGAAAAGGTTAATTAGATAAGGAGTTTCGGTTTAACCATCATCCCCGTATAACTAACCAATAAATATATTAAAATGATTAGCAAAATGCTAGAATAAGATTACATAGTTTAAAAGAAAATGGTCGGATTACGACATCACATCAACCAAATTAAGATAGTTACATTTGGCTCTATACTTTATCCATGTAAACAAAGAAGCTTAAATTTTGTAAATTATATGTATGATTTTTGTGTTAAGCAATTTTGATTCGAATTTACTTGGAAAAATAAAAATACCCTTATACCTCGTGTTTATTCTTTTTTAAATTCTAAACAATCTTAAAATGTATTTAAAACTTAAAAAAATTAATATATTGAATATGTACTCAATAACTCACCCACCTCTTTGACTCCCCCCCCCCCCCCCTCCCCCCTCTCCTCTCTCCATTCCCTTAGATTTTTCTTTCCCCATCACCCACAGCCCTCAACCACCGCCACCGGTGACCGACATAACACCATCTCCTTTAACCACCATCGAAAGACCAAATTTCTCTCTCGAGTCACACATTTCCTACACACCCAAACCCAAACACACACACACAAATACCTAAATCCTCTCTCTCTCCAAACACACATTTGCTACCCTCACCGGATTCTTTGATGTTTCCAGTCAATTCCTCCGGTAGCAACTTGGTTATAACTTGTAAGAATCCTTGCCAACGGAACTTCTCTCTGACCAAAAGCAAACCTCACAATCTTCCTCTTCGCTCTTTTTGACAAGAACAAGATCAAAGATAGCAAAGCATGGTGTGACTTAATTTTAACTATTAATTATCTAAAATTCAAAGGCTAAAATTGGTTTTGTGGGTTCTGTATATAAAGTTGATTTTGTATTAATCTTTATTCTTGATGTATACTTCTTCACTATCATATACATAGTCAATTTATAATAATTTTATATAGTATTAAAATAAAAATGTTAGAATCTTAATATATTAGTAATAATATTTTAAATATTATAAAAATATAGATGACAAGGAGTCGGGTAAATGAGACCGATTAATTGGGCATGTATGACTCCGACCATAACCATCCCAAACACACGAAATTTATCAAATGAAATCTCATACCCAACCCAAATGTTTCAGGTTCATATATTCCCCTCGTAGGGCTAGTTTCGGGCTGGGGATTGGTCCCCCCGTCCCCGTTTAAAAAAATGGTCCCCGTCCCCGCTTAAAAAAACCGCGGAGATTTAAACGGGGATCCCCGTCGGGTAACCGGGGAAAACCGCGGGGAAACGGGAATCCCCGTTTAATGTGAACGGGTAATTTTCACTGCGGGGATACCCGTATGAAGTTAAACGGTGATTTTTCACCGCGGGTATTCTCGTCACTATTAAGATAAAGTCACGAGTTTTAAAAAACAATTATACTAAAATTATACAACATTAATACATTCTCCACAAATACATACAAAACGATCCAAGATAATGATTAAGTGTTCAAATGTATCCTAACAAATAGTTTTAAAACATTAAGTGTTCAAGGACGACCAAATTATAAATTATATCAATCTTCCAACTTCATATGAATATATAATATATACTTAAAAATAGAGTATAAAATATAAAAATAGAATAAAAAATATATAAAATATATAAAATATAAATATAATATAATCGGGTAATCGGGCCAGTTAATCGGGTAATCGGGGCGGGTATCACTGTCCCCGTCCCCGCTTAATTTATTCGGTTTTTCACCATCCCCATCCCCATCCCCGTCCCCGTTTAGCTCGGTTTTCGGTTTTCCCCGTCGGGTTCGGATTTTTTTGTCATCCCTATCCCAATCCCCTCGGTTAAGTTATTTTTGTCATCCATATTTTCAAATGATTCTTTCTCGTTGTACTAACATGATACCCACGTTATATGACAGTGAAAAATAATTTCTACTCCAAGACATGTTCATTATTAAGAATATAATGGTATGGTATTCACGTAATACGATGAAAATAAATTATTTCGGCTGAAAATATATCTATTTTCTCTCATTTCTCTTTCTTCGTCAACCCTTTTATTAATTTTTAAATTAACATTTGAAAAAACAAAAAAAATAAGAAAAATTAGATTTACTTATAAAATAAGATGAGAGATATATAGCACAATTTTGTAAATTGTGTTTATATAAGTAGATAATTGCGTTGGTACGAGAGTATTGCTTTGGTATGTCATAAATGAATGCAGGGATATTTAAGGCTGTGATGGTCATTTCATAGTATTTAAAGTCTGAAAGTCTAAGTAGAATAGTAAAGAGAATATTAAATGTTTTATATATTAAATCTTTTATTTTGTTATATAAAATGTTTATAATTTCATATTACACATTATTCAAGTTTTCAATTTCTAATTATACATATTTTCTAATAATTAAATTAAAATATTTATTATACAATAGAATATTTAAAATAATATTATGAATGTAAATTCTTTTTATTAATATTTAATTTGTATTTAATAATTATATGTTCAAATTTAATTAGCATCGACTTTTTTTATACATTCTTTATTATAAAAGGTCTAGTTATTAAATGATATTTAAGAATCTACTTAATGGTTTTCTTTTAGCTTTATACATACGAAGTGCAAATTAGTAATTTCAAAATACTTAAAAACTTAGTGATTAAAACAATGGCATAAATACTTGTAATATAGTATACAAGATATAGATTATAGCGTTACCGGATGTTCACCGTGTGCAAATCACCTCTCATTTTGCTTTTTTAACACTCATGGGATCACAAAACTACCAAATCAATGAACTTGTTTGTCACAAGTCAAAGTTTAGCTCATGAAAGACTATTTGTTAGCAAGTTTCAATACTAATTAGCCATGTAACAAATTTTCTCTGAATAGCCAGCCATCAACGCCGAATGTTGTCACAAAATTCTTGCTCGGAAAACTTACCGAAATCTACAATATATGCATAAATGTATTAGATGCATCAAACCTTTGATTTTTTGTGAATTCCTTCGATCCCTAGTGTGTTCTCATTGAGTTTTGTGAGTTCCTTGAATTCTCGACTTCCATCTTTTTGCAGAAAGCCGCGGTCTCAACTACATGGCGCACAGAACGAGTACAATAAGAATTTTGTATCGGAAGGTTTTAGTAAAACAGTTGAACTTTTAGACCCCGAATGGATGGATTGTAAGTTTGACATGAAAAGGTAATAGAAACGGAGGTCCTGATGATAATTATAGCGTATATTTTCTTTATTAACAGGTAGAGGTGACAACATGACCGGTGGATCGGGTAATGGGACAAAATGGGGACAAAATGCACAAGCCAAAAACATACCATTTCTATATACTTCAACTGCTTTAGAACTTGATCGGTATCGAGCTCCTGAAAAAGCATTAAAAAAAATTATCCGAGAGTTTTAATAGAGCATGCAATTCGAGTGACTGCAACATTTCAAATCTCAAGACAAAGTTGGTGCTTCATGACTTCATCAAAAGGATGGCATATCGCACACGAATCTATAACTATTATACAAGATTGATGGAGTAAAATATAAAATTTTAGAAAAAGGGATTTCCCCTTTTCTGGTTCCCCCAAGGGTGCGCTGATGTATGAGGTCTAACTGGTCTTACCTGTGACCATTTCCTGAAACAACCCGCAGGCCAACCCTTGATTGAAGCCCCCAGGATTTGATCCTTTGACCTACTCTAGCCTCTAGGGGCAAGTGGACTATCCAGTGAATCACCAAGGTGATGATTGGAGTAAAATATAACATAAAACCCATAAATCTGAGTAATAAATATACACAAACTTAATAACTGGAAAAATTCAAAAACAGTTCAACTACTTCAAAATAAAGCCATATTTGTACAAAAGAAAAAGGTTTATTAGTATATCTATCAAAAAGCAGCACACTAGCCTAAATACAGCATAAGTAACAAGCAACTACAGGCAGTTGTAAAGACTACTAAGGAAACTTAAGAGTTAAGAAGCAAACAAATGAACTCCTTAGGATAGTTTTGGTGCTGTGCAAGACATAAGCACCTTTACAGATAAGTATTAATGGTAAATAATGAACAAGAAGTTATTCGGATGCACATAAGGTGACCCTCACTGCCTCATCAAGTGGTCATGGTTCAAGTCCTAAACCTAACTTAAATCTAGGAAGTGCGAGCAAGCCACAATTTTAGAATGAAAGTTTATGGGAAAAAGTGCAAGAATGTAAGAATGGAGTCGCATATCATCGCGATAGAGAAGCTATTGAGTAAAAAACGAAGGTAACCACCACCACCAACAAAGGGGACAGCCTTATTGGGTTATAGAAGGTTGAGATGAGGTCAAATATAGAGCCTCATTTACAACAAGAAATGAGGATATGAGGCTTTAGCAGGGAAGACAACTTTAAAATATGGGAAAATGATTTGTGCTTCAAATGTAACAAGTTACTCCAAGGCACCCTTCTTCCTCTTATTAACAGAGTGAACAGCATGGACGATGAGGGAATATTTGTGAAGACAAAGACACTCATTTATGCATTAGTGGGAGAAGGGCGAACAGGGTAAAATAAAGCCCAACTTCAAACAACATAACGTCTGATCCGCTTCAAGTTATATGCCCCCTCCTTATATGGACAAAAAAATCTTGCAACGAGATGGATGTTATGACTAACAGATCTAGGGAAAACACGTGATTTTCAACTCTTGTTTCAATTGCAGTTAATGTACTTCACATTACTTCCAGGATTTTCCTCAAATCACACCAACTATCAGTTGGCTAATTTTGAGATTTTCACATGCCTCACAAAATTAGTCCTATAAGGGCTATATAATGTACAGTCTTATTCATTCAATAACAATATATTTTCTCCCTAAAGTGTTCATGTACACTTTTTGTGAAATCACTTGCTTCCATTAGGTGTCAAATAATTACAAGTATTAACAGCAACTTATGTATTAGATATGTACAAATTGGAAAAAGAGATAATGATCAGTTGTTTTAGTAGGAAATGAATTGTTGTAGAGAAAACCTATATACATAGGTTTAGAGGGTTGTAGATGAATTATGCTTGATTTGATTTTATTAGAGTCATGACAATTAAATAAGGTGTTGATGATACAATAAACTGTTGGGTGGAAAATGATGATATGGCGCCCATGTGACACTGTAACACTGCTGCCACAGACAGAAACAAAGCTTTGGAGATGGGATCGGATCGTCCAAGGGAGATGGTATCCAACTCTGTGTACCAGTGGGAACAAAGTACAACAACAATACTTCTACCTGTTGGTAGAGAGAGTGTGTGCACAAAGACCTCCGGCTTAAAAGTAAAAGCATGAAAACTGACAATGAACTAATAGAATTAAATTTGGTATAGAACTTATAGTGCCTTTGAGTTATTATTAATATTCTTCATTTTATTTGTTCTTATATTCATTTGTTAATCATATGTTATTTATTTATTATCCTAATTATCTTTATTATTATAAGTCAGCATAATTTTTTCCCTATTATTAGAAAAGTGTGTTAGAATGTTAGTAAACAAATGTGTATTGAAATGTTAGTATGCTTCAGGTATCCTAGAGAATTAATGGAGGGGAACAACCACTAGATATTTTGCTTTCTTCCTACCCCCTACCCACCTATCTTAATTCTTCTTCTCCAAGATCAAGACGTCCTCTCCTCATAGAGGCGAAGCTCCTCCAAATTCATTCTTAATCTATCTTCCTACATCATAGATGGGATTGGATCATCCAAGGGAGATCGTATTCAACCAAGGGAGATCGTATTCAACCAAGGGAGATCGTATTCAACTCCCTGTACCAATGGGAACAGGGTGCAGAAGGGAAAGGTAAATGCATTACATTGGGGTGTGTGACAAAGGTTTGCCAGTGGCGAGCCTTAAGATGGAAGAGATCAATACTAACTTGGCAAGAGAGTTCTTAGTTATCTATATCATAGTACATGGTGAGGGCTGGTATTTATAATGGAGAGGCCAAGCTCCAATATTGGCTTAGAAAAGCTCCGCCTAGGCTTGCTTAAAGCGCTAGGCAATGCGTTTTTATAATTCACTGATACTCCATACTGTAGGCTATGAGATTCCTTGATTTGAATAGAAGCCTGTGCTTTGGCTGCGTTAGTTGAAGCGCTAGGCAGCGCTTTCTATAATACACTCAGCGACACATTGAGGAAATTAGGGGAGTCTATGACTAAGGGTATCATCTCTGGCCAGCAGGAGGAGAAAAAGGAAGATAGCAAAGAGGAGAAGGATGTGTTCCACCAACAGAAAAATGGAACTAAGGTGCGTTTAGCTGGTCCAAGGAATTTCCTTGATCAGGATGGGGATGGTGATAAGAAAAATTGTAAAAGAGAGATATGAAAAGATCAAGACAGCAACTGAGTTGGGCACAAGGCGAGGTTTTCCAAGCTTTCTGGTGATTCCATTCTAAGGAATGGAGGAGCCAGAAACACTAAAATCAGAGGAAAAAGATCTCAGATCTTTTTCCTAAAATTACCGTTTGGACACAATTAATAATTCGATTCATTTTCAATTAGGCCTTGCTCTAGCTTCTTTAGGGGTTATTACTTATCCGGATATTCCCCAATTTCCAATCCCTGTGGTAGAAGGGGATTCCGCACTTCACGTTCTATCTTGGCGCTTTCTTTATTAGTAATACCCGGTGGATAAGATAGGATTCTTAAATAGTCTCCATCAGCTCCACCAAGAAAGTGTGTTTTTGTAGTAGTCGAATTCCAGAATCTAAACCACTCCATTCAAAGCTCCGTGACTCGTTCAAGGGAAGGTCCACGATTGCCATTCTCCCCTTATTTGTCTCTTGATCCCTCGTCTCACCAATTCGTTGTTACTTTACTAATTCATTCAAGACATAGACTCCTTCGTCTTATTAGCGCAGATGTTCGTGAACGATGAAAGCCACTTAAGACTTGAAGAGAGAGAGAGGGCTAGGCCCCTGGGAGCGGCAAGGGGTGAACAAAAATCTAGAGCTCTAATTCAGAATTCTCTTGATTCATCCTTTGATCAATCCCCTTTGCTCATGCTTTCATCTACCCTTATGCTCCTGCTTTCTTCATCTATGCCTATGCCTCCAATGGGAGCATGATGAGAATAACCTTGAGTATGTTTCTGCTAAAGGTCAATATGTAAATATGGTCAAGCTTCAACATGTTTTCTTGACCTTTCATAATCTCTCCTCTTCACAATCATGGTCAGATTCTAAACTTTCTACCACGTGATGCTTCTAAGGATAGCCAACATAGGAAGCTTTGGATGACTCCATGGCAGCTGGGAAGTAATAAAGATGATACAAGGGATTTTATTTCAAGTCAATTGAAGAATGGGGGCAGTATCAATAGAGAACATGCTACTAGTGCTTATAGTTATGTTCCTTACCCACAGCTAGAAGTCCAGTCCAATGGGCCCAAGGTCCGTTATGAAAGAAATTTCTTATAAATAGGTGACTTAGGGTGGGAAAGAGGCATCGATGCAGATTGTTTTTAGCTGGTATCGACTATTGGAGCTTGGGCAGGAAGACATCAGGTGGTTCTTCTTTGATATAGGCAGGGGAGTATCAATTTTGATCTCCTTCTGAATTTGTAAATAGTTTATACATGTTTCTAGTGAATGAAATCATCTTCACAATCTGCCAATTCCTTGTTTTCCTTACATTTATAATATGATTCTTATCAATCATCATCTTCCCTTCTCTCATGCCAGCAAAACTCATCATCCTCATCTTCCCTTTACACCAACGAAACTCAGAAAAAGTCCAAATCATCATTTTGGTTTTCAAGTATTTGAGTATGTTTTGATAATTTGAGAAATATATTCTAGCGTTTAAGTATTTTCAATGGGACTACTTTTGACATTGATATGCATTAATATCTTGGTATTTAAGTATTTATAAGGTAGTATATGACTATATGTGAAAGTTAAATAATTTACTAGTATTTTGTATTTTTTGTGGATTTCGGGGCCTCGTGTGCTCTAGGCAAGTGCTTCCAAGACTCTTAGCATTTTGGGGCGTCTTATGCCTTTATAAAACCAGGACTCTTAGCGTTTTGGGGCGTCTTATGCCTTTTTAAAACCAAGGAGCCAATCTCCATATTCACGTGGTCTTGTGGTCGTAGATACATTGTCGAATTTACTTGGAAAAGTAAGCTAGATGGATAAGTGGTGTGCCTAACTATCAAGGCACTCCCTCCCCTATTAACGTTGGCTTCCAGGACTCTTAGCGTTTTGGGGCGTCTTATGCCTTCTTAAAACCAAGGAGCCAATCTCCATCTTCACGTGGTCTTGTGGTCGTAGATACATTGTGGAATTTTCTTGGAAAAGTAAGCTAAATGGATAAGTGGTGCACCTAACGATGCAAGGCACTCCCTCCCCTCTCATACTTCTGAGTATGTTGTTGTCTTAACATGAGAGCACGAAAGTCTTTGTCTCTGCCTAGGATCAGACTTCGAACTACAAGGGTGTGGTTGTCCTGAGGTGAGGATCCGATGGTGCTGGTGTATAGAAACGGGCTCCGATTGAGCCAGCATCCAAAAGAAAGCTATGTATGTTGCATATGCAACTTAGGCATTTGGAGGGACTATCATTTTGATTCAGGTCAGTTCCCACAATTTTGATTTATGGGTTTGGATTGGATAGATAAACCCCAATCTCTCATGAATCATGGTTAACCATAGATAAGAGTGTACAAATGATTTCTTTATTAGATGCATTTTCAACTACGTGTATGAGGCGAAGTGACGAGATCGTTTTGTTTTGTCCAGCGAAGACATTCATAAGCTGTACATGTCTTAAAGTTTTCATTCACCTACGTCTTACAGATCTTTTAAAGGTTATCGATGTATGAAAACATTTATTTTATGTGTTAATTCTCTAATCCTGAATTGTTCCTGTTAATATAAAACATTTTGGGTTCATGCACAATGGCACTCTTCCTTAAAGAATTTGCACGACATAACAGCTTACAACAAATTACATTAAGGGGTTCTTTTGATGTTTCTTTCTCATGGAGTCCCTTATCTCACGTGTAAGGTTGACAACATCGATAGGGTTGAGTCGCTTCCACAGTTCTTTGTTGTCTTATCGACAACTTCTTTAAAGATCTTATGAGCACTTAAGCTCGCCCACAAAACATGAGCATTGCTTTTTATTTCATTTTATTGCATCCGCCACTTCACACTGCGTAATCCTTTTATGATGTAGCTACAAAAGTTGTCTTTCCATCTTGCTCCTTGAACTTTTGGTGGAGGTCAAACATAACACCGTTTTGATGCTATATTTGATTTTCATATTGGTGAGCAAGACTGGTTCCCCCTTAACCAGCCAAGCAGAGGCGGACTTATGCCCCCATAGGCAAAAGTTGGGCAGCCAGGCAGGACCCGGTGGGAACTTACAACCTTCTTGATTGTGGATGCTTTCTTCTGCAGAAATGCAGTCCATCTCTATAAAGGTAACTTTATCCTATGAGATGTTTTGTTCTAGTTGTGTTAACTATAAAGGTACCACAAGGTTTATGCAGTCCATCCCTATATCCTATGAGAGGTGGTATCAGGTCTTTATTAAGCTCGCCGCTCGGACTTTCTCTTCTTTGAGAGTTCCCAAAAGAGTTCTTTCACCGGGACGATGCTGGAGTTGGGGTTATGTTGCGAGATGTGCCTGGATGCACAGAAACCTCTTTAGGAGCGAACTTGTTGAGGGTGCCAGTGTGCCACGGTTTCCTCGCAAGGCTTGTTGTTGCTTGCCCAGAGGGCTGAACCTATGCCTCTGCTGCACAGCATGAATTTAAACACAAACAGAGGTATCTCCATCAACGTCCAAGAAGTCGTTACCATGACGTCAATGTTTCTGTCCAAAAACCTAGAAAGCTACACAACAAGGAAAACCATCATTTGTCAAGAAAACCCATACCCAACTACGCACACCTTGTGACAAGACGTGACTGTCCCATCATAGGCAAAGGGAGGGGGTCCTTGAGCCTGGCCTAAAGCCATTAATTAGACCCTAATATGAATCAAAGTGGTAATCAAATAGAAAAGATAAAAAGATAGAATATCGACTTTGGAGAGGTCGATCGTCTCTCCCACGGTTTACTTCGAGGGGTAAACCACCACTCCAATGAAATAAAAAAACCACCGAGCAATTTCTACATAATGAATATTACAACCCTAATGTCATATTTATAGTCAAATATAACAACCTACTCCCAAAATAACTCCAACTATTAATCCTTATCTAAAATAAACCCTATCTAAATTTAACAACTAAATATTAAACATATCCAATATTTCAAACATACCTAAGTAAAAAATCTTATCTAAAATAAATCCTAATTAAAATATCCGGATCATATCATTACTCCAGCCCCCAAAAACACCTTGTCCTCAAGGTGTTGCCAAAATCGAACCAAATTCCAAGATCCCATATCATTCTTTGGGGTTGTCTTCTTATAGCTGACAATACGAAGGACCCGAATCATTAATAAATCTAACTTCATGGTCAAAATTCTTATCTGCTTGTGTTTTCTGGTTGTCCCACCATAGACTCCACCCTATGTGTCACCATCACCATCTTTTCTAGTTCAGCTTGACACAATCACAAACTTCTTCCAAAATACCTTCATTTTCACCCCTTCATTCTGATGTTGTGGCTTTGTTTTAATTTCGAGTGAACGAACTTCTTGTTGCTTATTCTTCTCTTCTACTCCTTTTTTTTCCGCATTCCCTTCTTCACACTCTTCTCACATTTAGTAGATTTTGTCTTCAACATTCTCCACCACCTATGTCTTTTTTTCTCGTTCGTCTCTCATTTCCTTTTCATATGCTTCCCAAACTCTTTTAAGATCATGCCACTTTTCCCATTCTTCAAATTCCTTCCCCCCACCATTCGAAAACCATATCTTTTTTAACAAATTCACCAGCTCTTCATATTGCCTTGCACTTTGTGCCATGTATTCTTCAATGATCTCTCCGGTCTTTTAAAACTGTTCATACTAGAAAAGGAAAAGAAATTTGGGCAAATGAACATTAACGCTGTGAACAATGCTGCCGCGAACGGTAACAATGAAGGATAACTTCGTTTTTTTTGCCCCAATACCAATTGATATGAACCAAGAGTGGTAACAAATAGAAGATAAAAAGATAGAATAATCGACTTTCGAGACTCCCTAAAACGTATAACATTAGTGTATCCCTAAAAAATTTGGGAAAGAGCCGGAGCAACCACGCTCTCCCGGACCGCCTATCGCGTGCTGCCATCAGTGTTGTAAAACTCCTGTTCCAAGGCCAAGTACTCGTGACAAGGTGGGTGACCTTGCCAAGTTGAGGTGAATCCGAGACTGCAAAACTCGACCCCAACTCGGTCAAACTCAGGAGGATTCGGTCCTAAATATTTTTATAAATACTTATGTCTCCTTGGTTTCATAATTAAAGCCATTAATACATATTCAATTTCCATGTTTCATGAGTTAATAGCCTATTTGAGTATTTATTTTCTAATTCTATAGTCCGATGAACATGTCATGCCCTATAATTTTGAAATTTAAATATAAAAGTTCGGATATGAATACTCCCCACCTAGGCCGATTACTCACTACACCCCAGTCGGCCGCTCGAGTACCGCCTAGCGAGTTTTACAACATTAGCTATGCCATATGATTCCCTCTGAGTGCATGCCAAAGGTCCTTTACAAATATTATATTCTCAATTAAAGTGTATGCTCGTGTCATCACTGTAACAAGCATGGGCGTCGCCCCAACAAGCCCGTGGCATGCCATCCTCAAGATGATCGTAGCCTAAGATCCTACTCGGACTTCGTCTAAATAGGATCATCCATAGTAAAATACAAAGTATGTAGCTCAATCATTACTTTTTTATATTAGAATTCTATATCCAAGTATCCAACCATGAAGGATCCTTGTTCGCCAAAACCCTCCGGACGTCAACTGCATTGAAGAATGAGCTGAGCTCTCGAACATAGAATGTTGCATCCTAGATGACAAAAGCCCAATAGAAGCCAAGTATTGCTAGCTTACGCTTATGACAGAAAGTTTGTACCCTGATCCCAAATGGGCGAAGCCTAATGCAAGACTAAAGGATTCTAGAAAGTAGCTGGACTCTTTGAATAAATTACTCTAGATGTAATCTTGCCCAAGTATTAGATATACATAAGGAAAGGCTCAAGTATAAGTAGACCATTTTCATTCTAATCACTTCAACATTGAGAAGCAATAGAAAATCTAAGAGTTCAAAGTTCCATATGTCCTTACTTCTATAATAGCTTCAAATTTCCCTTCAAAGTGATATTACAACCTCTTCGACCCTCAAGGCTTCTGAATGAGTGATGCCTAAAATATGATTAGAGCCTTTTCTACGACGAGGCCTTAAAGCCTATCATTATCCTTCAACAAGGGTACAATGGACAAATCCTTCTAGGAAACCTATAGTATTCCTTGACTATGGTTGTTAACCCTTTTATTCATTAGCGGCCATTGGTGATTGTCACTAGCAACTTCAATCATACATGCAGGGACAATGTAATAAATCTCAAATTATGCAAGTGATATGGGTGATTAAAACACTTCTTGCAAGATCAACAACACATGAATGCTTGTAATAAAGAGCAAATGTTACTCCGCAAGGATTCTCCAAGATTGGATTTGCGGTCACTTTCTATAAGATGAAGAGCTCGTCTCTAAACAAACTATGGTTATTGGTACATTGGAATGGTTGAATTTCTTTATTGGTCTATACTTTTATCTCACGCTTATTTCCTTGGAATAGCAATTTGATGACTAAAGTTCCATTATTTGAGAAGTCACTTCAGATATGTGGGAGTTACAAGTATCCAAGGTAAGGATGTCAAAAATACTCATACCTCATGGGGAACCCGAATCCCGACCCCAATTTGACCAAGGACAGGGAAGAATCCCCTAACATATGATATGGGAATAGGTAGAGGAATAAGATAACAATAAACCCTATACCCTTTAACCTTATATTATCCAAATAATCAAATATGGTTGAAATTAAAATCATAAAGTACATACTCCCTAATCAATATTGTTTCCCCGGTCCACATCTACGACGTTACCTTGATTTTATATGGGTGATGTTTCACTCCACGCTATGTTTAGAATTGGTCGATGTTATAGTAAACCTAATCATAGATTATATAAGTTTATACGAGACATTTTATGAGCTAGTATTGTAATCTTTAGCTTGTTCAATTTAGTCATTTGAAATTTATATGGGAATGGAAAAATGATCCCCGAATACACGTTGGCGATGGGTAGTGTTGTAAAAATTGGTCTGGGCGGCCGATTAATCGCCACCTAGGCGGTTATCGGCGGCTTACTGACCTAGAAATCATACGATCGGTCAAAGCTATCGGGCATGGTCAAAATTGGTCCCAGGCGGTTAACAAAATGGTTCGACTCATTTCAAAAAAGAAATCTTCTTGCCTTCTTTTGTTGTGGAGTAGAGCAAAAGAACTCGCCGAAGCCTATGGAGCCGCACCCTTCACCAGAGCATATGGAGTCGCACAAGAAGAGAGGTAAACAGACAAGCATAAGAGACATGGTATTGTGATAGGCGGAGAATAGAACTCCTGCTCCGTTCCTTAAACCCTAAACAGATTTCTTTTTTTAAATGAAATCAAATCATTTTGTTGACCTCCTAGGACAGATTTTGACCATGCCCGATAATTTTGACCAATCATATGATTTCTAGGTCAGTGGGCCGCTAATAACGGCCTAGCCGGCGATTAATCGGCCACCCATTTTTATTTACAACACTAACAAGTTGTTTTAGATGTGACTTCCTACAATCGAAATTAATCTCAGACAAATAATCAAAAACTAAAAATAGGTGGACAGAGGAGATCATAATGGAATAAGAAGGTAAGGGGGAGTTGTTCAGGTGGGGTGAGAATTAGCATCGTGCACACTCAAGGGAATTGATCCATCTACATATAAGATTATTTAAGTCATTTAACAAATGGATCATGATCCTCTTAGTTAGGCCATGGGTCACATACGCACATCAGATATTAAACCTACCTGATTCATTCACAACTTTAAGTTCTTATCGGAACCCTACCCTGCTAGATGACTATGTTGCACAAGAAATACAAGCTCAGCAATTAATCCTTCCAAGATAATAATTAGATTTGAATAACTAAACCTTTGATTGTCTGCATGATCTTTATAGGAAAGACTCTTGGTGAACAAACAGTAGACATACCAACCAACTAATCTTCGCTCTGAATTTTTAGTAAGTACATATATTTACAATTGGCACCAAAAGAAATAAAAGGATTGTATTTGAAAACATACCTGCGGGACAGCACAATCAGCATGGGTAGGATCCCAGAGGATAGAGCTAAAACACTCCCAATCATCAGTTTGTACTTCAAAGAGAGGAGCCCTGATATTATATATTAAAAAATAAATTTCTTAAAAGGCCTTTAATATAAAGTATTTTGGACATGATACGCTCTACTAGAGACAAGAACCGTGAGTGGTGAGTCCAATAAGATCAATTAATGGAATTAAAGATGCATAATATGAAATAAACATAGTACAAAAGAAGGTGGTTTGTAAGGCACCTCTGGAGATGAAACATAAGCTCAAGCAACCCATTCACAAATAATGGATCAAAATTGCCACCTATATTCAATTAAATAAACAGCAGAAAAAATTATAAGACAAAAATAGTAACCTGCGCCATTTTCCACAAACAGTTCCATCAACGCCATCTACTACTTCTCGACATTGAAGCCAATTTCCAATAGAGCTGAGTCTCAAAAGTTTAGTGGGATTCAAGTCCTGCATTGATTATGCACAATAGTTTCTCGTAAAAATATCTACCACTGCCAAACAAATTAATAAAGTATGATTAATCACAAGGTCTTACTTGATAGCTAGCACACTCCAAAGGATTTATTTCCAAAGGTTCAAGGTAATCGTTAAGTTCACTGCATCAAGATACCGTAGCTTAACTAAAAGAGAAATGGCAAGTGAACAAAAATGACTAGAATAAAAAAATAAAAAGATAATTCATATATACTTTTTGGGTGTTAAAAACAGTTCACAAGATCATATAAAGACAAAAGGGCATCAGAAAGTGATCAACACTTAGCAAGTGTGTTTACGTGATGTCAATATATCATTGGTTCGTGGAGGAGGTTTGACCAGATTCCAACCCATTCCCTTCACCACCACACCCCCAAACACCCCATCTTCAACCACCCATAACCCAGATCGAACCCATTCCCTACAAATGTAAATCAGTGGGTTTTGGCCCGAGAAAGGAGTAAGGGTGTGGAAGAAAAGATTTGGCCCGAGAAGGAGAAAGGTTTGGCCAGAATCTAGGTTTGAAGATCACTACAAAAGGAATTGGCCGGGATCTAGGTTTAAAGGCTATCAGAGATAGATTTTGGCCAGAATCTGGCAATGTTAGGCTGTCAGCTTGCATACAATGATGAGTTCTAGCAAGTTTGTTGTATTAATATACAAAAAAATGAAGTTCATTGTCTACAATGACAAGTTAGACAAAGTTCATTGTATTTTGGTGCACTTTAAATAGGTCAACCTTGGGAAGTGGACCAAAAGTGACCCATAGTGTTTTCAATGCTTAAAACCTCCTAACTCGCTTTATTATATAAAAATTAAATTGGTATTTAAACAATATAATACATTGATTTTATAGAACTCACTAAAAGATGATAAGTGTTTGCCAAGTCATGGCCATTACCCATTAATCCATCTCACCCTCACATTTTGCCACCACTATTACCAACCACACGCAGATATTGACTAAAGAATCCATGCATGACACTTGTCTTTGTGATGACAAGTGATTGTGGATACTAGCCTACTGGGCTTCCTAGAGAAAATATTATACCCACAAGTCTACAAATTGACTTTGAATTGGTGGATGTTGCAAAAGGGGGGTCATGATGTCATATGCAACATTGAACAGATTCACAAGGTTAAAAAATGGATAAAGTTTTCAATAATTGCAAATTATCTACAACAATCACATTTCTTATCGTTATATGAAAACCTTAATGGACTAACATTGTAGAAACTAGATGGAGCATTCATAAACATAAAATAAAGTTTGATGAATCAACTAAACAAGACTCAAACAGTAGCTATTCATAGGCATTTAAATATGGCAGGTTGGGCAATGGATCAGAATGGGTTTAATTTGAAATGGGTCACTTTTTACTCAAAAGTAGAGATTTGACTGGGTGAGATCAGGTTGACCCATAAACACATTCTTGTCCATTTGTAAACTTCTTATCAATAATAGATGTATTAAATATGATTACACAAGCAATATCTTAACAGTGTCAATCTACATTTTGGATAAAAAGTATTACGAGGTCTTATGCATTAACATATACTTTAGACAATTTGTTATAGTATTAATCTACATTTTGAATAAAAACGATCCATTTGAACCATTTATGATAGAAGATAACCAAAATCAAACCAATATAATAAACGGGTCAAAATAGCCACCTCTAATTCAAAATTTAATAAATATTCCCAGAAATACATACTCAGTTAGTGGGTTGATCCAATCAGGAACTTCTGCTTGAAAATCTTCACCAATACGCACATTTGATGTATACGGGTCAACACCTCTTAACATAGATGCTATTGGACCTAAACAATCTTTTGATAATTTGCTGGAATTTATTTCCTTCATTTTCTTGAGTTTCTTTCTTGAACAAGAATGACAAAACCAATCACCAAGAGGTACCTTCTTTATAACGGGATTGCAGCAAGACATATGAAAAGATTGTTCACAAAGATCACATATCAGCATTTGCAATGTCGTCGTTAAATGATCACACACTTTACATGCCCTCAAACAGCATATATTCTTTTTAACATCCGTTTTCTTCTTGGTAGAAATAAGTCTTTTAAGCACTCCATGTTGTTTAAGAAAAGAGATGCACGAATTTGCCCCTTCCATGATCACTACACCCGAAGATGAACACTCACCAACATCATCCGCTTGATGTTTCAAAAAAACCAAACCTGGATCAATATTCGACTTTGATGATGAACAGCTGTCGTTTACTGCCCGTAAAACCATACATTTTTTAAATTTAATTTTCGAGTCTTCAATAAGTTCGTCGTCAAGTGATACCCCATCAACAGATCCTGATTTTGAATTCTCACTTTGAATCTTTCTTCTTTTGTACACAAGAGTAGGTTTGGAGCTTCGATTTGGTAGTAAAACATCACAAAGATTAGCATTCTTTTGAATCGTTCTCCGTCTATATACAAAATTAAGTGTAGAAGTTTCAGACATATTAACTTCAGTTGATAACTGTGAAGAACTTAATAAGTTTGGAAACCATAAACTATCATTCTTATTATTGTGCACGGTTAATGGGAGAGCATTTTTTGGTTTCTGCCATGAATTATCACTCGGGATCCAAACACATGAACTTTCTTGTTTCCCATGGTCATCAATGGAAGTAGGAAGGGAACTTTGAACCAACATCATCACCAAAATGATGAAGATTTGTAGCACCCGCTAGTTTATTTTCATTAACATACGCCTTTTGAATTAGCAACTTGTGAATTTGGGGTCCAAATGCAGCCAGATGTAACCTAATCACAAAGAGAAACAAATATTATACAAAGGTAAATCTGAATCCTATTAACTCTTTTCATAACCACAAAAGGGTGAAGATTTGTGGCAATTTTGACCAAGTTACTTATGAATAGGTTGATTTGTGTTGTGGTTTACCTCAAATGGGGAAAATTTATAAAAATGGATAAAATAGAAATAAGTCGAACCGATTGAAGGTCATATGATGTTTTTTTAAGCATACAACCTCCTGAATCATTTTAACCAGAGATTTAGATTATTATTCAAATAATATTGTTATTGTAACTATAAGTAATATGATATACATTTTCGAACGTTAGCTACCTTCATTTCATCTAAGAAACTTTAAGCTCATTTAAAATGATAGTAGTTTGCTTACATAACTGTTCTTATTTTAAAAAATAGGAAGAACTGAATGCGTATCAAAACACACATCACAAGAACAGAATTATCAAGGTGTAAATGTTGCACTTCTAACTCGCATATTCATGCTCAAACTCACCGTGTAATACTAGGATTTCATGCTAGCAACTGTGCATCATATTATGAGATAATGCCTAAAAAAACTAAACTCTCCCAACAAGTCAACTAGATATCACACATTTGCATTAAAACTTCAAAAGTTTATCAACTTTTTGTGATGGTTTTATCCCCAATCTCATACCCCTTTCGTACGTTCTCTCATCCTGCTCATGGATCATTTTCCAGCACTGGCTCTTTTTTATCTAGATCTACTTAGATGTTGCAAATTAACGTAAAACAAATAACCAAATTTCTGGTGAAGTTCTACATAGAATATTCTTATATGAAATGGAATCTAGAGCATTTTCTTCTAGTCATAATACCACAAACATAACTATAAATACTACATAAATTACAAAAAGCATATGCAGATCCTACCATTTTCCTAACTGTTAAACACAATTTGAGAATTCAACTATTCAAGAGAAGGTCACGGCGAGTCACCAGCTCATTCTTCAACAGGCACGCTGCAAGAATGAAATAGTGAATAATCTGACGGTGGTTTATACAAATCCTACCCACTTTTTAAATATCACAAATCCCAAGAGTATGATATTTGAGTGGATCCTAAATCACACAATAATATTCAGCAAAACTGATAAACAAATTAACAGTCTGATGATGATTTTCTAAAAGTAATTGGTTTTCTAGTGATTTGCAAGATGCATAACCTTGAATTGGAAATAATCTGGAAATCATTAATCAAATTGATCTGATAAAACACACATCTTGAGACAAATATGAACTAAGAACTGGAAAACTATTACCCTTTTACAAGGGTTTCTTTTCTTCTATTCCAGATTTATGCGATCCTCCATAGAAAACCTAATACATTCAATAACAAATATCCTATAAACCAATAATTAGGGCTTCTCATTCTACAACGGATTCAATTTCATCAAAAACAACATCTGAATCATATCAGTTGAATCATAATGATGCCAAGCTAAAACTGCACGCCTCTAAACCCTTTTCTAACACAAACTGAGAGTACACAAATTTTGACTAAAACCTATTTACAAAAACCTAATACACGCATTAGCAATTCATAACAAACTGTGTCCACAAACTAATAACATAACACACGTACGAAGAAGACAAAAGAATCAAGTTCTTAGAGCGATGAAATTGAAGAGATTTACCTAGGAATCGATGAGGGTTCGAGAGTTTTGTGGGAATAAGTGATTCAAACTGGATTGAAACCTAAACTCAGAAACAACCGTGTGTAAATAGTTCTCAATCTCCAAGGAAAGGCTGCATCCTCTCAATCCCTCTGTCTCTCTCTCTTGCTTTCTCTTTCTTGGGGTGGTTTGGTTAGAATGGAATGAGATGGAATGGAATAGTGTGGATTTGTTTGTCAAACCATTATATAACTTCTTTGACACCAAGATTTATAAATTTTAACAACCTTATGACCTTTTATGTTTTATTGTTAAGTGTAACTTAATTTTGAACTTGTTTGTCATCATGGCAAGAAGATCTTTTGGTTTGTTAAAATTAGAGTAAAAAAGTTATTTGTATCCTAAATTTTGTCATGAAACTAATTAAATCAATTAAAAGTATTTATATAGATACATTAGAAGTATGTTGAATATAGTTTATATATAATTCATAGTCCTAAGTGACTAATTTTAGTTTTAGATCAATGGCATCAATGGTTTAAATTGCATTTTAAAACTTTGGGTGGAGCGGCATTTTCATAATTCACATATGATGCTTTTGAAACTCATATGTGATTGTATACCGAATCACATGTAATTGAATATTAACATTTTAGGACTATGTTTTTTACATGAACTTTATTGAACACAACTCAGATAAATTAAAAACATTTTACATGACTTAGTCTTTATTTTACATGACTAAGTCTTTCTAATTATTTAGAATTTAACATAGAAGCATTTCTTGCTTGTAATTTTACCTATTAATACCTTAAACACAAACAAAATCATTAAATTTAAAATGAAGCAGCTAACAAGTGAAAAGAAAACGTAAACATTTTTAAAAAAATTGTTTGTTTATTGTCCCACAAGTAAGTTGGTTGGTTTACATCAAATTCAAAGCATGATAAGCTTAACATTCGTCAATTTTATACAAGTTTACAACCATTATGGTTTTTGTCAACACACACATTTGATCCGCGCTCAAATTGTCACTATCTTCATAACTGGAGATGGATGTGTAGCAAATGATATTGTTAATTTTAAATTAAATGATTTAAACATACAAAAAGAGTTTATGTACTTATTGGAATAATTGCATTTACATTACATGCTAGTGTCCCCATCATCTCAATAACCTATTATAAGACACAACTATAACAAGTTAGAACGATCTTTAATTAAAGTTTATTGGATGAAACCTCTATGATGTGACCAGATTTGTATTGTTCTTATAGATGTTATAATAATAAGTATTGGTTAGTTCTATAAGAGTTATAAATACAAAAAATATGTAACTTAGATGTTGTTGGATGACTTTGGTGCTAGAGTTATGCTCATTAGACAATACTCAATCTCATTGCTAATAACGTATGAACCTATAAGGTTACGCATATGAAGCAAGTAGGTAATAATTCTATATCCAATAAGATTCGACTATGATAGTAACACCGTATTTTTTACCCAAATTTTTCATTTTAAAATACTGCGGAAGCGATATCATAATCTGAAAATATTTACAACTGAATATATACAAACAGTTTTCCAAGTCAACCATAATTTCAAAATATCGGTATTACAAAAACTACGGCTCATCACAAATAAATTATCAGAGGGCCAGTCAATTACTCCCCAAGCTAACCCACTCTCAGCCGAGCCGCTGACTTACCTCAAACCTATAAAAAGAGTGAGAGGTGGGGGATTAGCACAAAGCTAAGTGAATGAAAGTAAATCACAACAGAATATCAGCCACAACCGCAAGATATCAAATCAACAAATAATCGTGTCCCGGGAAGACCGGCAGTTATGCAGGAACCTACAACCAATGCCGGCCAAAGCAAAGGTTTACCGATAGTTCATTTGCTATTCTCACATAGTATTACCCTTAAGTTTCAACAAATGCATCAAAAGATCCAAATACTGATTAGCCGATAGCAAACAAACCCAGCCCATGTGCCATGACTTCCCAATTAAACATGTATACATATCACTGACGCAACGATTAATTAACACACAACAGTTAATTAATGAGCAGACATAAAGTCTATCCATGCATCATTCCATAAACAGTTGCGACCAAAACCAGTTACAACTAATAACATCTGTGAGTTAACGTCCTGATACCCCTTGTTTAAAGCGTACTCTGACTTCCTTGTTTTAACCGTTTTAGCGTTCTGGCATCATGGCATAGGTAAAAGGGAATGAGGAGGCAAGCCCCCCCATCTTCCGCATATCTTGCTCTGAGAATCTTCTTCCGAGAATTTAATATGGAAGTCTTGGTCGACCATCCTGAGTGTGACACTTCATTCCCGGCTTTTCTTTCGACCACATAAGATTAAGCAAAAACAGCTCCCATAGAAAGTACATAATGGAAATGTGGGACCAGCTCATCGTAGTGATTAGAGGATCCACTCACCTCTGGTTCTCAATCTCCAATCGGTGGTCTAATATTATTGAGCCTTGTCCGTTCCTGAGAACACAATAAAACCAAACTTAATATCCGATTCATAAATATATATATCAACACATATATTTATATACATTCTAACTTATGCACAACAAGTTAGAAACACCCAACATGCAATCAGATAAAGCATCACACCGGTTAAAGCATCAAAAGCTTCGAATATAAAAATAGTCGGGGACACGTCGCGTCCTACTCCTTGACGCGTCGCGTCGAGCCTTCGAACCAAGGCCACTTCGAGCGGCCAAATTCGAAGAAGAAGACTTCGAACGGACCCTCCTTCAAACCAAGAAGACTTCGAGCGCCTCTCCTTCGAGAAAAAGAGGCTTCGAGCGCCCCATGCGAAGTAGAAGACTTCGAATTCGAATTCGAATTCGAAGCCTAGCCGAGAACGCGTCGCGTTCCTTCTTTGGACGTGTCGCGTCGTTGTAACGCCCCGTTTTCAATATAAAAACTTTACGAAAATATTCGTAAATAAATGAACTTTATTGCAACCAAAAATCCAGTTTAGAAATAGTAGCGGAAGCATGTACTAAAAACGTTTACAAACACTTCATATTTAATTCAAAAGTCAGGGAAACAACCGGCACTAAATAATCTTTAAATAATTTGGTTGCAAAACACGAGCCCATCCACTGAAACCACATTTAAAATCTTCAAGTACCTGAAAAAAATGTTAGGAGTATCTGATGAGCTATGAAGCCCAGTGAGCAACCCAAAATAAGTAATTGTAAAGAATGTTTCACAATCTGATTAAGCCTTGTTCTTTTAATATATTCTGTAATTCGTTACCACGTTTGTATAATAAATATCCATGTATTTACATCCATTTAATGATAATATTTGTAATCACGTCTGTTTTGTAACTGATTCTATATAATAACTGTATCCATCTCCATGATAGTATTTATATATATATATATATATATGGTTGTATCCATATTTCAACTTTGAAATGACATTTGTATTCACACCTTTATATTTGTAACCGTATTCCAACTACTGCATAGGTAGTTGTGTTCACGCATTGTAATTGTTTATATATCTCAACTACTGTAACTGTGGTTGTATTAACATATCATTGTTGTATCCGTATCATATTTGTATTTTGTATAACCGTTGTATATTTATAACACCTATGTTTGTACAATATATAATTGTATCTGCTGTGTTTGAATTGTGTATTGTGTGTATATATATGTGTATTCTTTCGAATACAAATATGTGTAATTGTAGTAATTTCTGTAACTGTATAACGATAATTGTATATGTATGAGCACCATATTTTCATCCTCATATGTGTATATCTGTAATTGTATTAATATAAATACCACACTTGTAATTCACATCTATGTACTGTCTTTGTAATCATAACACTTGTATATGATTGATTGTTCTGTTGTACATAAAAGTACTGTATTTGTATAGTTATATTTTGATAATTATAACACTTTATATATGTACCACTATCATGGTATTCATATAGATATTTTATCTACACATGTAATTCTATAGATATTTCGTTATCTATATAACCATAAAAATATATGTACGTGTATCGTATAATTCCTTACATATATCACTTTCACTATTTGACATAACAGTGGTAATTTCCACTTAAACTAACCGTACAATTTATCTCAATCTCATATATGTTAAACTATATAGTTGTACCATATTCATATGACTCATATATACTTTTGCATAGAATTTATATTAATTCATGAATCACTATTTACGAGTACTATATTAAGGTACTCACGTGTGGTCCATCACTTCCAAAGCGTTCTCTTATATTTTCCTTAGGTCAACAAATACCTAAGAACAAGCATATTATAATTATTACGCTTTCTTACGTCAAAATACAACTTCTAAAACATTACTATGGTCATGGCACGCCCGTACCCTTTTTGAGATTCGCCCGTGCCTCCTTAGGTGCGCCCTGGGCACGGTTTGTTCTTGAGGGGCACGCCCGTGCCCTGCAATTTACTACCCAGTTTCGATAGAAACTCATTGTTTTCTTATCAAAACACCTCTTATTCATATTTATATCATATTTAACATTTTGTAATCACTCCATATCATAAAATAATCAAGATTAATCTCTAGTAATTCATTTGACCCATTCAAATGGGTTAATCTCAAATTCCTTTTTAACTGAACTTAATCATTTGAATACTTTCCTAACCTCTTAATGAGTCTACTAACATACCCCAAAACTCATTTGAACAATCCTTTCAAGATATGGGTTAATCAATTATTAACACTCCAAACCTTTAAAAATAATAATAGGAGTAGATAAGAACACTTACTAATAAAGGAGGATGATGAACATGATTTAAGATCTTGATGAAATCAATCTTGATTTCTTCTTTGTAATTCTTATATATGTTTGTGTGTTTGTAAGATAAAAATATATGAAAGGAAAGATAAAATGAATGGGGAAGAAAGAATAAGAAGGGAAGTGGGATAAGATTTCCATTTAAAAATGGGCGGCCGACTTTGGAGAGTCGGTTGTCATCATTTTTCATTTTCCGGCTGGTAACTCGCTCTTCTATCCGACTTACAACTTATTAGTATAATATCCATAAATCCTAATGAGGATATATTTGGAATTATTATTTTAAATCATTCAATATTTTATAACTTTTACTCGTTTACCTCAACTTTTATTCAACACCTTATTTTAATAACTTTTATAAATTTTGGGTATTATAGTCGTGTCTTCCAGATTCAAACTTGCAACTTTTTTATCTTTCAACTCCATATAATGTATCAAATAATTATATACTTTTGGAAATCACTTTCTAATACTTCTAAACGTATAAAACATCATATAGCATGCTTAGAAACATCAAGAACATGTTAAAAACACCAAAATCTTCAAGAACAACAAAACCCATTTATGAAGGTTTCCTCCATGTTCATCCATGGTGAGTTTTATAAAAATATAGCAACTTATAATCAGTAAATCTAACATGTTAAACATAAATCATGATTCAAAAACAAAACAAGAATCATAAAAACCTTAGCTTGAATCTAACCACTTCAAAATCCAACTTCCAAGTTTGTTAGCTCTTCTTTTCTCTCAAAACACACACACAACACACTTTCTCCAGAATTCAAAGTGAAGAGGTGACTCAAGGTCCAACCCCAATAAACCCATGTATGCAATAACTGTACAAAAAATTAAGCATGAGGTGTCAACTTCCTAATCTCATATATTTGATCATATATATCCACAATCACATGCATGCATACTTATACTCATATATTTAAATATTAATCAACTTTAATTAATTATCACTTAATTAAATAATAATCAAGTATAATCTTACCGAAAGCCTACGTAACTCCTGTAGGAAATCCATGCACGCCAACACCCGTACGCAGCGGAAGCAACGACATCAAAACCGGGGTATTCAGCTATCAAAACCGACATGCATGTATTCCCAAGTGGGGATCTTGACTACAAACGTGTATAGCAATTGAAACTAAAAGAGAGGGAGGAGAAATATACCATCACGGGGCTGGAGCTATCCACTGAGCTAGGAAGATCTTCGAGAACCCGAACCCGAGCTCCTCTATTGATAGTCCACACCAAGTGCCCGATATTCCGTCTTGCTAACGACCCAAAACACGAGCTACACGATGTCCTCGTGAATCTGGAACAGCTACAACCGTATAGAACTTGCCTTCACTTGATACACTCACTTAACTCACCATATAAGGTTCAAGTATCATGTATGTGTGTATATTGTAACATGGAGCAAGAGTCTTAACAATGAGAGTGTTGAATGCCTTTTATAAAGGCTTGAGAGGCCAAATTGTCACCAAAGTCGGCTGTCATGCCACTCCCTCATTGGACCAACACAAAGGTCCAATAAAAACAAAGTGACACTTTGACTTCTGTCATCACGGGCGGTCGGGCCCTCACGGGCCGTGAAGCACTCGTGAAGGCCTCATAGGCCGGTTACCACCGCACACTCTCATTGGGTCAACGACTCGTCCAATAAAAGCATGGCGCCTGCCTTCACGGGCTCTCACGGGCCGTGAAGCCCTCGTGAAGGCAGTGCCCCCACGACTACTTGTCCGGGTGGTGAAGCCTCGTGGAGGGTTTCTCTTCACGACCTCTTCACGGCCCGTGAAGGTCGCCAAAAACCCTAATGTCATATTCTCTCATTCCTGGGTTGTGCTGCCGGAATCTACCCTTGGCGTGTAACCCAATAGGCCCGTACCTCATCAGCAGTGATGCTAGTACACGTGTATCAGTGGGCATATTCCAACAACTACTAGGCCCAAAATTAGGATGTTACAATGATCAATCCGACTTATATGGTAAACATGACCATATAAGTATATATGAGACGGACGTAAAAGATTTTGATTTAGCTTTTCATCTTATGGTTTGGTCTTACCTTTCTCTTTACAACCATACATTGTAGTTGTAACAAGTACGCTTGTTGCAACGTCCAGGATTATGAGATGATGTTATTATTGAGCTAATAAAATGTTTAATAGACTCATTAGCCTAGAAAGTCAAGATTATGTGAATGTAACGTCCCAAATTTTTTTTATATACTAAATCATACGATTAAAAGTCTACGATAATTGGAACAGTGTATGATACCAATTACATCCCAGGTGAAAACCCATAAAAATCTTAAGTTCAAGTACAATCATTTTGGAATACATTAGAAAACTCATCAGAGTGAAAACGTTGCGGAAGCTTGCTGGGGATGAGCTATCAAACACGAGCTGGAGCCCCACCGTGGTCATAACTTGAAAAGATGGTTAAACAACAACCGTAAGCACAAAGCTTAGCGAGTACTTTACTTACAGACCAAGCAGTTCACCGAATGCATTCCCCGCACCCACTACCGTAATACATGGTCTCAACATACCCGTCCTATAGACGGTCTTATCAAATAACTCATAACTAGGGAATCGCCCTCTGCCGCATCTCAGGTCCCACCCGTTTGATGCCTAAACCATAATCACATCCTGCCATCATGTAACACATAACTAGGGACTTGCCTTCTGCCGCATCTCGGGTCCCACCCGTTTGATGCCTAATCGGGGCCCCGCCCGCTATGACTCATCACAGGTCCCACCTTTAGATGAAGTCATCTGCCCCAGCCGACCACGAAGGTACGGTTGGTTACTATCATAACATCACGATAACACTTAACAGCCAATTGCAATTAAGCACATACATTGCACAGTAAACATCTTGCATATCACTTACGTATTACAGGAATTAAAGTAAGTTAAGGTATCTCACATGTCTCATAACTTATCGTCTGCTTACACATCATCAGTCACATGCAAAGTCTATCTAAAACATACCCGACACCGAAGTCTTGGTCTACACATAGCATTCACGTATTCCACAATCATTAATCACTTTCTTAGGCACGTACCAAATGTATTTAATGTCTATTTAGAAATGTAAGTAAGAATACTCACCTGTTTGCAGTCTCAGTTACACAATCTTAGCTTACTAATTTCCTTGTGATAACTTGCTAGTCAACCGTCACCAACAATAGGTCTTAATTAAGTCAACACCGTGTATAACTCCCTTATTCGTTTGCTCACATAACTCCTTCGGGTCTCACGTTGGACCCTGTTAAAAAGTTTCATAAGTCGGACCATATGAAAGTCGCATGGCCACTTGGCCATCTGAAAGTCGCATGGCCTCTTGGCCATCTGAAAGTCGCATGGCCTCTTGGTCATCTAAAAGTCGCATGGCCTCTTGGCCATCTGAAAGTTGCATGAAATCGTATGCTGCATGAATACCCCATGCGAAAGTCGCATGGCACCCCATGCGAAAGTCGAATGGGCATTTTCAGTAAGTCGCATGAGCCAGGCTTCTAGGTGAAAGTCGCATGAATCTATGCATCCCTCTAGGTGACTGTCGCATGGGCATAAGCGTGCATTCATGCGACTGTCGCATGGTTGTTTATATGCTTCCATGCGAAAGTCGCATGAACAGACGTATACACTCATGCGACTGTCGCCTGACCCCAAGGTCTTCCCTGCCAGTTCATTTTTGAAAAACCCAAACTCCATAGCCAAGATCAAGCTTTCTCAAAACTTAATCAAATTAACTCATTCTGGTTGCAAAACATTTCTCCACTTATATAAAACTTCCTTTTAACACAACTTAATATTTTAACAAGTAATGAAAAGGTTCTAGTCTCAATATTCTTTCCTTTTTCTCTCGTGCATATAGAACCCCCACAAACCCAGATGTCACTATTCATATATCATCCTAGCAGAGTAGGAATTTATGTCTACATGATCTGAATGAGTTTAGGAATGTTACCTTCTACTTTCCTTTGAGCTTTTTGTCCAAGAGATGCTTGCATCTCTCGCAGCTCCAGAAGCACCCACACAACACTCTCTTTCTCTAGTAATGGAACAGTGAAAATGGTGGTATCTTGGGGGCTAAACCCCAACCACCAATTTATAACTATATACATGAACTTCATAAGGCCTAAGCCCATGCCTCATTCTCAAGTCCAAGCCCACTACCAAGTTATTAATTAAACCCCTCATATAAGCCCAAATGGTACTTAGTCCATATAAATTATTTCCATAGATCCATTTGTCATATTTAAACCCAATAGAGCTTAACTAGTCCATCGTAAATTCCACAATTCAACTCAGTATTATTTTCTCCATAAAATATTCTTTTATTTATTTTCGAAGGTTTGGGTATTACAGTGAAACCTAATAAAAGATTGATATCGTATAAAATTTACATACTATTTATATACGATATCTCATACTTTGATTGCATTATTATATTGAATTGTGATAATTGTGGCTTAATTTGGTGTGTTATATGTCTTAGGTCTCTTGAGAGGAGAAATAGAGAAAAAGATGAAGAAAAGAGGCGAAGGGAGAAGAGTTGACAGTTTTGACACCACTCCAATGTTTTGGGCGTATCTCACTCGTACGAAATCGAAACGAGGTGATTCAAAAAGCTACGAAAGCTAGACAAAATGAGCCACAATAATATTATGTTTCTGACACTTAAATGGGCTTTCAATATTCTGAAAAGGGGCCGAGAAGCAAAAGCAAAAAAAAAACAAAGATAAAAGTCAGGCAAGGAAATTAATTCAATGTATAGTCCACGTGGGCTTGCAGCACATTCCATGAAATTAATTGTTCACCTCAATTTGAATTATGTTACACCAATACACCTGGTGAAATAGTACCCACGAGGCCACAACATACACCTCCTGACGAATTAGTCCAAATGAAGGCTCACGCCCAATCTTATCTTATTTGTTTAATAAGCGGCTAGGTCACGATGGAAAAAAAAGGAGAATTCGAGATATATATATATATATTGAGTCATGCGGCAGACCTCGAGGAGCTGACGACAATTAATTTCCATGCAGAGGACAATTATTTTTGAAGCAGCAGTCGTACGACAGAGAGCAGAGCCACATCATCGACGATTTGTTCACGCATTATTGGTAGTATTATTTGTAAGCAATTTACAATGTTTGCATATTATTTATTCTTCTATTTACGTTTGATCTTTGATATGATTATGGGGTAAACCTTTTAATGTATTTACCATGATGAACAAACCCTAGGTTTGAGATGTAATCTTTAGATCTTATTATTTTATGTTATGTTTTGTTTATGCTTAATCATGATCCTTGAGCTTTTGATCTTAATCTTTATTGAGTAATCTGTTAGATACAGTTTGTGCATGATCTGAGATATTGACTTGCATGTGTATTTCCTTCTTGATTATTGTTTGCTTGATCTCAGATATGGCGTTTGCATGCAATAGGATAGATAACTTTTCTGAGATAATGAGGGTTAAGATTACTTAATAATACCATAGATAAAAGTTTGAGTCTGATTCACCATACAACGAGAGTTAAGTGTGTTTTGGAAAGATTAAGTCGTAATCGGATTAGTAGGACTGATGGTTGTTGGTTCGAACGCCCTTAGAAACTTATCATATTAATTGTGATTAATACAAATTGAACCTAGGGGGAGTGATTCATTGGTAAATACATCTTTGTCATTTGAATTCTGTTTCTTAAAAATTGTTTTCATATTTACTGCTTTATTTCAAATCTCTCATACCTTGACAGCGGTTAGCTGTTAGTTTTCAAAAACCCCATATTTAATTTTCAGTAATTTAGTTTAATTAGTTTATTTCTATATAGTACTTTCAATTCCTGTTCCCTGAGGATACGATCCTAGTCTTGCCCTGTTTACTGCTATACGATCGGGTGCGCTTGCCCGTTAGTGTGTCAGTCAAATTAGGTTAGATTAGTGTTAAAATTTAACACTGATATTCGCGTATCAAGTTTTTGATGGGAGGATTAAGCATGACCCGAACCGCCATATCTCTTTCCTCGCCATCTGTGAGTTGTTCAAGATCAGAGGTGCTACCTCTAATGCTGTTCGCCTGAGAGTTTTCCCATTCACACTGATTGGGGAAGCTCAAGAATGGCTTGAGTCATTAGCACCAGGGTCAATTACAACCTGGAATGCCATGAAAAATCTCTTCATCAACCACTTCTTTCCTCCGGCTAAAGAGGAAAGGATGAAAGCCGATATTCTTAACTTCTCTCAAAAGTCTGAAGAATCTTTTAACGATGCTTGGACCCGTTTCAAGAAGATGCTACGAGAGTGTCCAAATCACGGGCTCAACAAAAGTGATCAAGTGCAGACATTCTACCGAGGAATGGATGACGACATCAGAGAGAAGATTGACTCGGCTTGTGGTGGAATCTTTCAGTACAAAAGCCCGAGGGAGGCTTACACATTGCTTGAGGATATCGCTATCCATAAGCAGGGTTGGAATGTTGAGAGAAAATCAGCCCGAAGGACGATCACTGCAATAAAAGATGGCGGTAACCAAGATACTGTCGCATCTTTAGCGATCAATCAGAAATCTCTTGAGCGTAAGGTTGATAAATTGATTGAATCTATTCACTCTATGCAGGTAGGATGTGCATCTTGCGAGGGTCCTCATCTCACGAAAGACTGTGAGGATCGCCCAATGAATCAAACCGAAGATGTCAACTACCTTAATCAGAGATACGGAGGTAACTATGAGGGTGGATCGAGTTGGCAGGGAAACCGAGGTAACTTCCAGAGACAAAACCCTCTACCAGGGTTTAATGCATTTCCCCCTCGACCTCAACCTCATCTTCAACCGACTCAACCGCAAGGAGGGTCGAGTCCTAGTATGGAAGACCTCCTAAAGAGTTTCATGATCACAACCACTCAGTCAGTGGAAGCCTTGAAGAATACCGTTCAACAGAACCAGAGTGTGAATGAATAGATTCAGAGAAATCAGCAAGCTTCCATTCAGACTGTAGAGCGCAACTTGGGGAGGTTGACGGAGATTGTAGCGAGTAGACAGAGTGGGTCGCTGCCGAGCAATACCCAACAGAACCCGAATGCTAATAAACCACGGAACGAGCACGTTCAAGCGATCACGACTCGCTCTGGTAAATCTGTTGGTAATAATATCGATGCTACTGATGATTTTTCACCTCCTACTGTGCAGGATGATTCATCGGTTGACGAGATCGAGACTCCGCCAATGCAAAAGCAAAAGGAACCGGAGACCGTTGCAGCAGAGTCCAACAACAACAAGAAGGTCACGCAACCTCCTTTGAAGGAGTACCGGCCGACACTGCCATTTCCTGGGCGTCTCCGAAAGGAGCGCATGAAAGAGCAGTATGGTAAGTTTGTTGATTTGCTTAAACAGATTCGAATTAATGTGCCTCTTGTTGATGTGATTGCACGTATGCCCAATTATGGGAAATTCCTGAAAGATTTGGTGTCTAATCGGAAGAAACTAGAAGAGGCCACTACTTTGCCACTTGGGGAGCAGTGCTCAACTATTCTACAGACCGCAGCCATGCCTCCTAAACTAGGAGATCCAGGGAGTTTCACTATCCCTTGCTTTTTAGGTTCTGATACTGTTTATAATGCTTTAGCAGACTTAGGAGCTAGCATCAATCTAATGCCATCTTCTTTGTATGCTAAGCTCGACTTAGGAGAACTTAAGCAAACTAGAATGTGCTTGCAGCTTGCTGACCGTAGTTTTAAATATCCTATAGGCATAGCTGAAAATGTCCCTGTTAAAGTGGACAAATTTGTCTTTCCAGTTGACTTTGTCATCTTAGAGATGAAAGAGGATAGTCACGTGCCTTTGATCTTAGGTAGGCCATTCCTGAATACTGCTGATGCCATCGTCCATGTCTCCAAGAAACAACTCAATCTAGGCATAGCTGATGATAGGGTCACTTTCTCCATAGACAAAGCCATGTCACATGCACACACTGCTGATGATTCCTGCTACTTCGTGGATACTATCGATCACTGCCGCTACTTCGTGGATACTATCGATCACTGCCTCAATGCTGAAATGGAGAACTTTCTGATGGCTGACATCCCTCAGGAAACCTTGTTCGGTAATGGTACTAAAGCCACTAACCCTGATGCCATGATGCGAGAGCTCGAAGAAATCCTACATGCTGATGCCTTAGATGCCCAAACAACCGATGGAGCATTCGAGCAAATCTCTCCCACCGAGAAGATACGGATCAAAACCTCTCTCGAGGAGCCTCCCACTCTTGAACTCAAACCTCTACCTTCTCATTTGGAGTATGCTTATCTGCAAGAAGATTCTTCTCTCCCCGTCATCATTTCTTCAGCCCTTTCTGAGAGTGAGAAGAAGAGTCTGATCCGTGTTCTTAAAGCCCACAAAGGGGCAATCGCCTGGAAAACTGCTGACATACCAGGGATTAACCCTTCCTATTGTACACACAAAATTCTCATGGAGGACACCTATAAACCATGTGTGCAAAGACAAAGGAGGTTGAACCCTAATATGAAGGAGGTAGTTAAGAAAGAGGTGATAAAACTACCGGATGTTGGGCTTATCTATCCCATATCTGACAGCCCTTGGGTGAGCCCCGTTCAGGTAGTCCCTAAGAAGGGAGGTACGACCGTGGTACTCAATGAACAGAACGAACTCGTTCCAACTCGTATGGTCACGGGATGGCAGGTATGCATAGATTACAGAAAACTCAATGATGCTACCCATAAGGATCACTTCCCGCTCCCTTTCATCGATCAAATGCTAAAGAGACTGGCAGGGAACGAGTTCTATTGTTTCCTTGACGGTTTCTCTAGGTATTTCCAGATACCCATTAACCCGAAGGATCAGGAGAAGACTACCTTCACCTGCCCTTTTGGGACTTTCGCCTACAGGAGGATGCCGTTCGGCCTGTGTAACGCACCCGCTACCTTTCAGCGGTGCATGACAGCAATCTTCCATGACATGATTGAGGACTGCATGGAAGTCTTCATGGACGATTTTTCTGTCTTTGGCAGTTCTTTCGATTCTTGTCTTGCTAGTCTCGATCGAATCCTAGCTCGATGCGAGGAATCTCACCTCGTGTTGAACTGGGAGAAATGTCATTTCATGGTCCGAGAAGGCATTGTTCTCGGACACAAGATCTCAAGTGTGGGGTTGGAGGTCGAAAAATCGAAAATCGATGTCATCTCAAGACTCCCTCCACCCACGAATGTCAAAGCTGTTCGTAGCTTATTGGGTCACGCCGGCTTCTATAGGCGTTTCATCAAAGACTTCTCAAAAATCGCCCGGCCGATGACCCAGCTACTCGAGAAGGACACACCGTTCATTTTCTCACCAGAATGTCTGAAATCCTTCAATCTTCTGAAACATGAGCTCACACACGCCCCTATCATGGTTCCACCTGAGTGGCCACTTCCATTCGAGCTCATGTGTGATGCGAGTGATTATGCACTCAGGGCGGTTTTGGGCCAAAGAAAGAACAATCATTTTCAGCCCATATACTATGCGAGTAGGACTCTCACCGATGCGCAGGAGCACTACACCACAACTGAGAAAGAGCTCCTGGCGGTGGTATTTGCATTCGACAAATTCCGCCCATACTTAGTCCTATCGAGGACCATAGTATACACCGACCATTCTGCGCTAAAATATCTGTTCGCCAAACAAGATGCGAAACCCAGACTCATTCGTTGGATTCTGTTCCTGCAAGAGTTCGATATTGAGATCCAGGACAAGAAAGGCGCAGAAAACTTAGCCGCCGACCATCTTTCCCGACTCGAGAATCCCAATCTCGAAGAACTCAATGAATCTACCATCAATGACACGTTTCCTGACGAGTTCTTACAAATGATCGAGTCGCAACAAGAGGAAGAACCGTGGTATGCTAACATTGCCAATTATTTAGCTGCAAGGTTCATTCCAAAGGGGTTGACACATCAGAAGAAGCGAAAATTTCTGACTGATGTGAAATATTTCTACTGGTACCCACCCCATCTGTTCCAATTAGGTGCGGATTATGTCCTGCGTCGTTGCGTGTTTGGTACTGAGGCCAAACAAATTTTGCGCGAGTGTCACGAAGGTCCAACCGACGGACACTTCGGCCCGAACTACACCGCAAAAAAGGTGTTAGATTGTGGTTTCTACTGGCCAACTCTTTTCAAGGATACATTCACCATGGTCAAATCCTGTGATTCATGCCAGCGAGCTGGGGACATCTCCAAAAGAGATGAAATGCCTCAACAGAGCATCCAGGTTTGTGAGATATTCGATGTATGGGGGATAGACTTCATGGGTCCATTCCCTACATCTCACAAAAACAAGTACATACTCGTGGCGGTCGATTATCTGTCGAAATGGGCATAGGCAAAAGCCTTGCCTACAAATGACGCACGAGTAGTTGTCAATTTTCTGAAAACCTTATTTTCGCGATTTGGGTGTCCGAAAGCGCTTATCAGTGATCGAGGCTCTCACTTCTGTAATCAACAGTTGGAGAAAGTCTTGAAACGATACGGTGTCACGCACCGTTTCTCGACCCCATATCATCCGTAGACAAGCGGACAAGTCGAAAATACAAATCGTGGGTTGAAACGCATTCTTGAGCGGACCATAGGGTTTAACCCAAAATTATGGTCCGAAAAGCTTGATGATGCCTTGTGGGCATTTCGAACAGCTTACAAAACACCCACCGGTTCCACTCCATACCGTATGGTCTACGGTAACGCTTGTCACCTCCCAATCGAGATTGAACACCGGGCATTTTGGGCATTGAAAAATGCCAATCTCGACCCTGAAGAGGGAGGAAAGCATAGATTTCTCCAACTGAATGAATTGGATGAGTTGAGGTATCAAGCCTATGATAACTCATTAATGTACAAGGAGAGATCGAGGATGCTACATGACAAGCGTTTGAAAATCGTCAAAGAGTTTAAACCGGGCGACAAAGTTTTACTTTTCAATTCTCGTCTCAAATTCACGCCCGGGAAACTTCGATCACGATGGACTGGTCCTTACACAGTCATCAAATCATCGCCAATGGGTTTTGCTGATCTTGAATCAGAAAGGGGTCCATTTCGAGTTAATGGACATCGCCTAAAATTCTACAATCAGATATAGGAACCCGACCTCGAGGAGGTCATGCTAATCTACCCTAAGTAATTTAACTTGGGGGCGAGTCAAGCTCAGGACACGGAAATAAACGAGGCGCTTTTCGGGAGGCAACCCGGTTTGTTTTTTTGTTTCCTTTCGTTTGTTCCCGTTTTCTTTTAAATTCCAAAAATCCAAAAAAAAAAGTAGAAAACCCCCAAAAAAAATCAAAAAATCTTAAACTTCAAAAACATAAAAAAATAGTTTTTTTTTCTGTTCTTTCTTTGCTTTTTGTGTGCTTGTTTTATTTTCTTTGCTTGCAGTGATTAATCGTGATGATGTGAAGATGCCAGAGTTTCAGTTGTTGATCGACAACCCCCAGGGAGTATTGTTCCTTTAAACTCCTATGTGCTTCCACAGTCTTTATGCTTATCTGATTGCATTGAGGACAATGCAAATTTCTAAGTGTGGGGTGGGGGTTAATTACTTAACCAGTTGCTTGTTGTCCTGTAAGCACTATCTTCAAGCTAAGATAGTTTATGTAATGTCAATTGTGCTAGAAATTTTTAATTTTTTTAACACGACAATCATTGTTAATTGAGTTGTTTAGAAAAAGAATTTAACTTGGTGGCGGGATTATGTTTAGATTCTATGTGTCAGTGTTTGTGGCTTTTCATCATCGTAAAAATTTTGAGCTCACTTTCAATCCTGAATAATTTAGAGAGTACAAAAAGTCTTGCAGATAAAAAAAAAGAGATGATAGAACCTTCAGAAAATTATAATCAGCGTGTCGGTATCCTGAGATACCACAATACATAATAAGATAGCTGAATCTTGACAAAAATAGGTTGAGATTGATTCCTTAGCTTTACGAGACTTATGTGTTGCTTACAAGAGTTATATGCCTAAATTAATAGTGAAAACACTATGTGGCCTTTTGGATTCGGACAAGTAGACCCGAGGGAGTTTCAAATCTAGCATACTAAGGCCAACTGGTCTGGATATGTTGGCCGAAAGTCCGCTACATGGATCCATTAGAAAGTCACGTTTGATCAATTAAAATAATGAAAAGAAAAAGAGAAAAATAAAGGCATAAAAAAAGAGAGAAAAAAAAACAAAGCAGCGCATTTGTCGAGTCAAACTTTGAAATCACCAATAAACCTTGAGGTTGGGAGTTTTCTGGAGGATTATAAAAAAATATATATGCAAGAATGAGTATGATTTGAATTATAAGGGTTGAGTAGTGTTGTGAGAAATTATTTAGAATAATGAAAAGTTAGAGAGGTTCTTACACAAGCATGCGCATCGATCTGAATGTAATTTGTAGCTGCCGGGTTGAGGGATGTTCTAATGATTCTTTTTACTGTTTGACGTGTTCATGGAAATTGTTTATTGAGTTTCTATTGATCTGTGTGGTGCAATGTTCTTTTTAAAAGATAGTTTGCTTGAGTACAAGCAAGGTTTAAGTGTGGGGTGTTTGATATCGTATAAAATTTACATACTATTTATATACGATATCTCATACTTTGATTGCATTATTATATTGAATTGTGATAATTGTGGCTTAATTTGGTGTGTTATATGTCTTAGGTCTCTTGAGAGGAGAAATAGAGAAAAAGATGAAGAAAAGAGGCGAAGGGAGAAGAGTTGACAGTTTTGACACCACTCCAATGTTTTGGGCGTATCTCACTCGTACGAAATCGAAACGAGGTGATTCAAAAAGCTACGAAAGCTAGACAAAATGAGCCACAATAATATTATGTTTCTGACACTTAAATGGGCTTTCAATATTCTGAAAAGGGGCCGAGAAGCAAAAGCAAAAAAAAAACAAAGATAAAAGTCAGGCAAGGAAATTAATTCAATGTATAGTCCACGTGGGCTTGCAGCACATTCCATGAAATTAATTGTTCACCTCAATTTGAATTATGTTACACCAATGCACCTGGTGAAATAGTACCCACGAGGCCACAACATACACCTCCTGACGAATTAGTCCAAATGAAGGCTCACGCCCAATCTTATCTTATTTGTTTAATAAGCGGCTAGGTCACGATGGAAAAAAAAGGAGAATTCGAGATATATATATATATATATTGAGTCATGCGGCAGACCTCGAGGAGCTGACGACAATTAATTTCCATGCAGAGGACAATTATTTTTGAAGCAGCAGTCGTACGACAGAGAGCAGAGCCACATCATCGACGATTTGTTCACGCATTATTGGTAGTATTATTTGTAAGCAATTTACAATGTTTGCATATTATTTATTCTTCTATTTACGTTTGATCTTTGATATGATTATGGGGTAAACCTTTTAATGTATTTACCATGATGAACAAACCCTAGGTTTGAGATGTAATCTTTAGATCTTATTATTTTATGTTATGTTTTGTTTATGCTTAATCATGATCCTTGAGCTTTTGATCTTAATCTTTATTGAGTAATCTGTTAGATACAGTTTGTGCATGATCTGAGATATTGACTTGCATGTGTATTTCCTTCTTGATTATTGTTTGCTTGATCTCAGATATGGCGTTTGCATGCAATAGGATAGATAACTTTTCTGAGATAATGAGGGTTAAGATTACTTAATAATACCATAGATAAAAGTTTGAGTCTGATTCACCATACAACGAGAGTTAAGTGTGTTTTGGAAAGATTAAGTCGTAATCGGATTAGTAGGACTGATGGTTGTTGGTTCGAACGCCCTTAGAAACTTATCATATTAATTGTGATTAATATAAATTGAACCTAGGGGGAGTGATTCATTGGTAAATACATCTTTGTCATTTGAATTCTGTTTCTTAAAAATTGTTTTCATATTTACTGCTTTATTTCAAATCTCTCATACCTTGACAGCGGTTAGCTGTTAGTTTTCAAAAACCCCATATTTAATTTTCAGTAATTTAGTTTAATTAGTTTATTTCTATATAGTACTTTCGATTCCTGTTCCTTGAGGATACGATCCTGGTCTTGCCCTGTTTACTGCTATACGATCGGGTGCGCTTGCCCGTTAGTGTGTCAGTCAAATTAGGTTAGATTAGTGTTAAAATTTAAGACTGATATTCGCGTATCAAAGACCTTTATTAACGTTGATGATTTAATTCATGCTAATTTTTATATGTTTTATAAAATGTCATGTAAGTTTTCGTGGTCAAAGTGTGAACTAATAAACCTTAGGGGACGGTTTGATGTGTACTTACCTAATTTATTGAGTGACATTTTGGTAATTTGACATATGTGATATAAATAGGTAGTGGAAGAGGTATAAAACTCATTTCTTCTGCTTCTTTTCTCAATTCTAGCCGATAAAGAAGGATTAGAGAGAGATTGGAGATATTTTGTTTACGGTAAACTCCCCCAAAATGTATTAAACTATACTCAAAATGTTAATGTGTGTATCCACCTTTCAAAAATGCTATTGTGTGTATTGAACTTTTAATTTGTTATTATTGTATTATTTTGATTACATAAAAAATCAAAAAAGGTATAAGTTTAGTACATACAATATAAAGTTTAATACATACAATAACACGTTTTTTTGAACGTTCAATACACACAATAGCATTTTTGAAAGGTGGATGCACACATTAACATTTTGGGTATAGTTTAATACATTTTGGAGGAGTTTACCCTTTTGTTTAAATCTTGAGGTTTCACACTTACATGTTGGATTTAATTGCATTTTGGAGGTGTTTTAGATTTGATTGAGGCTCGGTTTATTTGAATTGAAGTCCGGGCAGAGTTGGTTAACACTTCCAAGTAAGTTCAAACTCTAAATAGCAAATATATCAACTTTTCAAGAACCTTCGAGCAATGTCCAACACTATACAAGAGTGAACTAATAATCACTTAGTTATTCCTACTTAAGAGAATTGACTCATGCCTCATCTATAATTAATTAAGGTACAAAGCGTCCATAAAACTCATTTTGACCATATATGATCACTACCAATCATTCCAAATGACTTAGATAACCAAAATGGTCAAAACAAGGATTTTAGAAGTTTTGGGCACACTCCCTTTGCAAAGAACCCGCACTAGCACCATGAGAGATTCTCTCAAATCAATACATTTGAGACACAACGGGCTCGGCGCCTCTAAGGCATGCAAGTGCAACCATGTTTTTTTGTTACACAAACTTGACCAATTCGACCTCTTTTAATCCCGATCAGTTTATAACTCTTTATATTCAATATAAACTCAAAACATGACTAAATCGAGTCATATACTTTACTCACCAAATCAAATGGTTTTAAACCCTAACTTACCCATTTGATCCATTTAGCATTACAAAACATCAATTTGATGACATGAATATCTAAAATCAAATTATTCATGTTTGAATCACCATAAAATCGGTAACAATTCCATTGGTTTCATCACTATCATTGACCCTAAAATTTCAAAAACACTTGACTCACTAAAAGCCTCCAACTGCATATGTTAAATGTTGGGTTAACATGCCTTGATGCTTGATAATCAGAATCTTCTTCAAAAACTCTTGATTGTGAGCTAGAACACCGCCTCGGACTGCTCTATCTCTCAAAAGTTATAGCCTCAAACACCCGTTCATTTTGATTAGCTTATATTAAACAAGCCTTATATAATCACAAGTTTGGGGATTTGGAAATTCAAGCCCCTTAAGTCTCCTTTCTTTATCATTTGTCACGTAACTCATTATTTACACATAAGGCTAGGTAGGTGGATACTTTAACCTCTCAACTTCATATAATAATATTCAATTAAACTCTTGCACATGGATAAAAGTATAGAACTCTTTTATTGTCTACTTAGCCTTATTTAGCCAATTACCTAAATACCATCATGTTGACCGGTCAATTACATGCTAAACCATCGAATCATGCACATGGAACTTGTACTGTGGGCTTGATTCATTAACTTAAATAATCATACAAATATTAAATAGTAATAACATAATTTTTGAATGTTACATATCTTGATATTGGTTCCATCACCAACAATAAGACATCAATCGCCTGTACGTCTCGTTCCTCTAGAATATTGTCCCACATTGGACGAGTGTGACTTTGTGATGTGCATAATAAGGTGTGTTTGGTTCATAAATTGTTTGTCAATGGAATTGGAATCTAGAAATGAATTGGAATTTGATGGAATTGCATTTGGAATGTAATTTCTTATCTTTTGTGTTTGGTTGTACAAGTAGGAAATCTGCCACACACCAGCACCACCTCAGACCCACCCACTACCGTCGCCTCCAACACAATGCCAAATTGTCGGTCAGTTGCCACCACCAACACCAAATTGTCGGTCGCCTCCAACACAAGTGTCGCCCGTTGCCTCCACCTAGTCGCCAGGTCGCCTCCACCTAATCGTCGGTCACATTCGCCTCTATCTAAATCGCCCTCGCCTCTAACTAAATTGTCCGTCGTCAGCTGTAGCCATAAATTGCCGGTCGTCGGTTGTTGCCCTGTATTGCCGGGCGCCCTAAATCGTTGTCGACGGTCGTCGTAACTACAACCCCAACCGTTGTCGTCGATGGTGTTGTAAAAGAACACTAGGTTGATGTGTTCGATGGTGTTAGAGAAGAATACTGGTGTTGGAGAACGATGTTGAGACCGGGTTGGAGAAGATGAAAAGATTTCAGGTGGGAAAAAAAGAAAGGAATTCAGATTCCTTAGTTATGTGGAAGTATTCTAAATTCCTTCGGATAAGGGAATGTTTTCCTTCCTCCAAATTCCAATTCCTTCCTAACTTTTAAACGAAACACATGAATTGGTTGGAATTGGATTCCAATTCCCATTAATTCCTATCAATTTCTTCCAAAAACTTACATGGTATAGCCAAAAGGCTGCACATATTCCACGTAACCCATATGTATCTATGTCTCAGTCACAAAGAACGCCACATGTGAGGGGGCGTGTTAAGTATTGTCTTGCATCCGATGAGTGTGACTTTGTAAGGTGCTTAATGTTTGTATTACTCACAAGAGAGTTTACAAGTGTTTTCGAGGTGATTTATAACAATTGATACCACATATTTATATTACTAGCCTAAGAAAACTGATAATCACTAATACATGTGTAAATTTTAGTCACAATTACATGTGTCAATTCCTTTTGATATAGAAAGATCTACACGACTACAACCATCTACAGTTATTTACATGGTTCTAGATCTTTCTATGAAACTCTCCACGTGTTTTATAGGATCTTAAAAATACTAAGAGAGTGTTAGTTCACTGGATTTCACAGGACTAGTGTGTTCAGAACGTTAAACATAAAATAAAGTAAGAAGTTCTATATCCTCCTACTTTGTATTCCTACATATCTTTCTACTCATTATATCAAAATAAGTGTCAAAATCAATAAACATATATAAAGAAAGAGAATTAGTGGTTTTCATATGTCATCGTCTAGTGAGTATGGGATGAAGTAGGAAAATTTATGGGGTGTTTGTTTTAACTTTTCCAAGCTTATATTTTATAAGCTTGTTTTTTCCAGCTTATTTTCTAACTTTTGAGCTTATTATGAGTTGCAAGAATAAAATAAACCAGACTCATAAAAACTAAGTCAATAAAAATAAGCTTATAAAAAACTAGCATGATACCGGTGCAATGCGACGGCAACGAATAATTTCTAGTCGTTAGCATGTCCGTTTTTAAGACGTATGGAGTATGGTATTAATGTAATACGGTGGTAACGAATAATTTTCGTTTGGTGATATGTCTATTTTCTTTATTTTTTTACATTTCTTTTACTTTTCTGTTTTCCATTATTGAAAAAAAATGTTATGAAAATATTTTTTAATAATTAAGTTAATTTGTATTGACTTTAACTTTAAAAAAATTGTATTGATTTTGATTTTCTTAAATATGAAAAATTTAGTTATTAAAATGGAATATAAAAATCTTATTAACTATATTTAATAGTTACTCAATTTAGTTTATATGAGATATAATTTAGTAATTTCAAAACACTTAAAATTTAATAGTTTAAACAAAAAGCTAAGTAAAGGCCTAAAAGCTTTATAATATAGTATAGATAATATATATAAGTCAAAAAAATAAACTTTTAAAACAATAAGGGGGTGTTTGGTTGGTGTCATTTGGGGGATTTCATGGGATTGAGATTTCAAATCCCTCCAAATGTGGTGTTTGGTTTGACAAAATGGGATGAGATTTCAAATCATAGGATTTTATAAAATCCCTCAGATGAGGGATTTCTAAATCTTTCCACCCCCCTGGTATTTGGAAATCCCTCGGATGAAGTATGATTTCTAAATCTTTCCACCCCCTGGTATTTGGAAATCCCTCAGATGAACTATTCTCTTTGGCGACTCTCAAGCTAATATTCCGGTGAACCATCACCGATTTCGCCGTCACCGTCGTCGCAAGACCGTTGCAAGACCGTCGCAAGGTCGTTGCCGTCACCCGTCGCGGTAACCCATTCCCTCGCGGTCACCCGTCGCCGTCGCCGTCACCCGTTCGCCGTCGGCCTTCGCCGTGCCGTTACCCGTGCGCCGTCACTCGTTCGTCTTCGCCGTCGCCGTCACCCGTTCGTCTTCGCCGTCGCCGTCACCGTCACCCGTCGCCGTCACCCGTTCGTCTTCGCCGTCGCCGTCACCCGTCGCCGTCACCGTCACCCGTCGCCGTCACCCGTTCGTCGTCGCCGTCGCCGTCACCGTCACCCGTCGCCGTCACCCGTTCGTCTTCGCCGTCGCCGTCACCGTCACCCGTCGCCGTCACCCGTTCGTCTTCGCCGTCGCCGTCACCGTCACCCGTCGCCGTCACCCGTTCGTCTTCGCCGTCGCCGTCACCCGTTCGTCTTCGCCGTCGCCGTCACCCGTTCGTCTTCGCCGTCGCCGTCACCCGTTCGTCTTCGCCGTCGCCGTCGCCGTCACCCGTTCGTCTTCGCCGTCGCCGTCACCGTCACCCGTCGCCGTCACCCGTTCGTCTTCGCCGTCGCCGTCGCCGTCACCCGTTCGTCTTCGCCGTCGCCGTCACCCGTTCGTCTTCGCCGTCGCCGTTCGCCGTCGCCGTCACCCGTCAGGTGTGGTGGTTGGCTGTTGATGGAGTTTAGTGGTGGTGGAAATCCCACCTAAGAAATATGAACCAAACACAAGATGGGGTTTTAAATCCCACAAAATACAAATCTTACTAAATACCAATCCCATTATAAATGCAAATCACTCAAAAAAAACCCGGATATATACTTTTCCAAAATAAAACAATCGGGAAAATGTCCCACGTGATTTGCTCGTGTATATTGCCTCGATGATTGTAAAGGAAGAACACACCAACAGAATTCAGACACCGGGGAGTTTTTTGCTGCGAAGTCGAAAATGGTGGTGATTGAGCCGGTGACTCCCACCGAAATCCAAACAAAACCTTCAAAATCAACTACCGCGGGAGTAGATTCGAGCGGTGGCGATAGATTAAATGGCGATAGAGTGGATTCCGGCAGTGTCGATAAAGCAACAGCCGCCGGATACGCATCCGACGGATACGAAACAGCAAGCGAGACGGAAGTTGCCGACGATGAGGCTGTTTCCGATGTTACTGATAAACCGCATGTCCTTGAACACGAACATCAGCAGAATATTTCGGAAGAAGAATCTGCTGTGTCAAAGGATCAGACTTATGAAGACGCGCTTAATGATGATGAACTCAAGGAGGTTCGTTCTTTCTTCTTTCTATTGAAATTCCGTTTTTTATTTATTTACAGAGTTTAGGGTTTAGGTTTCCATTTAGAGTTAAATTTGTGTTCATTTGGCTACAGTAGGCTTAAAATCTTCGTATACTTGATTGATTAACGCTTAAGTTTTAACAGCGGAGAGTTTTGTTGATAATGCCTAAGTTTTGAAGCACTTCCTACATTACCTTTGCGAATTGGCAATAGTCCTCAGATTCTATTTTTGGACTTCGAATGTTTGTTATAGACCTAGGCTTATCATCAGTTATGTTGCAAAATTTTCTAAATTATGATGCCTTGAACGCTTACACACGATTTTTTAAAAATATTTTGCAACCCCCCTTTACTTGTATTCCCCATACAGAAGGACAAGGCAGGTAAATGAGTTGTATTCAAACACCAGCAACTGCCTGCCATTGGTCTAGCTTAATCCATTTGCTATACTCGCTACTCATTATGAGTTAATTATGGTGAGTTAATTATGTATGAAACAAACACTGTGGTTCAGTGGTTGGTGAAGGAAACTTTAATTGAGGTCTTCTTTTACCTATCTATATCTGAAAAGGATGTTGATCAATATGGTTAATAAGGTGAACTAAGCAAATTGTATGTGTGCATGGTTCCATATGTTATGACCCATTTCTCTTGTTTTGAAAACATGAGATATGTATCTACTTGCCTGAATTCATGCAAATTTTATGGGTTAATAATTTAGCATTGACTTTGGATGTAGCTTGGTTGATAGACCTTTACTATTGAGACAATGTTGTAGCACATTCTATTACCCTAAGCAATGCTTTTCCATGAACTTCAAATTTGGTGGATGCAACCACAGTACGTTACAGTTTTGATACTTGAGATTTGCACCATGCCTTAATAAGATTTCTGCACGAGAAACAAAGTTGCAGTTCGTCTCTTACTTCTGCATGTTGTTTTTGTTTTGAACTATTTCCAAGTATCAAACTTCACATCTGTCATTTTTCATTTGGGCCATTTCTATATGTCAAACTTCACCCTCTTTGGTTCTTATGTATCGAGTCAGTTTTGTTTAAAGCAACGATCTTTCCACTACCCCTATGTTAAGCTTCATAGATGTTGATGTATGTCTCTTGTTTTATGTCAGCGAGTTTATCATAAGAACTAGGAGAGCCAAAACATTTCTGGGAATTTATCAACAACCTACTTTGGCCACTAACCCATCAATTCATTTGAACCCATCGTTTATCACTTTATCATCCTCATCTTTTACTCCTACCTTACTTACATACCACCCACTAGCTTATTCCTCTTTACCCAATGTTCTTCTTCACTAGCATTTTAATTTTTGACAATAAGTTTTTGCGTAACATTGCATTTCCCATGGTTTTCACATGTAACATACCCATTATCAATCTTCAATCATCAACCCAATGTTGTTATCTAATTCACTTAAATCTTTAATCATGGGAGAAGGTTACAATGGTGAATTGATCTTCTTGTGTGTAGCATTGTTAATTGTTTCTAGTAATGTAGCATTGAAATAGGCATCCTAGAGGGCTTTTGGTATGAACATGTCAACCCCTTTCTCAGTTTTCAAGTTACAATTCATCTAAATCAATGTTTCTAAGCAAGTATTAAATGCATTATAATATTCTTGAAAGTTGAAATGTGTCTTATTGTTTGAAAATTTTGATTATTGGCACTTTATCAAATATATGCATCTTTCTTATTTCTTCTTCTATTTTTTCCCCTTAGTTTTCCTAAAATATACTTCATCATCACAATCGTTTACCATCAAAGGCCTCAAATCATTTACAAGATGGAGTTATATATTATAACTTGAACATTTAAGATTGTGTTCATTACCATGTGTTTGTCCTTACTCCTTTCACTTTTTGAATTTGGCTAGCCAAGACTTGTTTGTTTGTAATCCCTCCAAATTTATCCTCACTCCTTCCGTTGACCCTTTCATCCGAGATGCGATTGCTTCGGTGCTTGATTTATTCACATCTTTGGAAGGTTTTTCACATATGTGGCCATTGTTGTTGATTAATTTCCCAATTTGAAATCAAATTAGGTGCCAAGAATGTGCGTCATACCCCGGGGTTATCATTCTTTTTAGAATTCACTTAATTGAAGAAAGGAAATAGTCAACTCAAGAATTCAAGAACTAAGAATTGAATTTAAAAGAATATTAGAGTTTATATGATTTATTGAATTATTATAAGGACAAGTTTACAAAGAGAATAGAGAAACGGGTTTTCAATTCCAAAATCTAAGAGATGATTCAAGTAGTGATCTAGTGATATACAGTTTTTGAGAAGCTAACAAGTAACAATTATTCGTCTATGACCCTTTTTCTGTTAACACCACACGTGCTTTTCACTTGTCATTCCTAAATGGTTCATTCAAGAATTGATGTTTGAATTGGAAAGAAGAAGAAAGTTCATATAGTTTCATTGAATTGTTTTGACCATCTCAGGGTGACACATGAGAAGCACATGTGGAATTAACAGAATAAAGGTGGGAAAAGTCAATAATATGAATAGTTGTTGAATTCTTTTAATTGTATATTAATAAATTACTACTTGTAATCATTCTTATCTTTTAATTTGAAAACCTATCTCCCTTATTCTCGTTGTAGTCCTGTCCATATGAACTTCTTAATGAAATCGTATGCACTCTAATATTTTTTTCAATTCAATTCTTAACTCTTGAATTGATTATTTCCTTTCTCCAGTTTTAACTTTTAAGTGAGTTCTGTAAAGAAACATAACAACGTCTAGGAAGAATTCAGCCCAAATCGGAGTTACCTAACCCACAATGATAATAAGATGGAAAAGAATCTTAAGGAACTTGTATCAACAAAATGTTGAGAAAGCAAATATTAAGGCAAGAACAATGGAGATACTATGACAAAATATGACATGGTATGAACTATTGAACCAGTTAGGAATTACATGAAATTGCAAGAGTGAGGATGATGGGAGTGCTTATGAATGCTAGTTACAGTTTTTTTGTTGTTGTTGTTGAGTCTTCCAAGAGGCCCTTTCTAGGACGATACAAAATACTTGTAAAGATGAGGATTTCAATCTGTGAAAACCTTTAATTTTCTAATACTGATTGCCACATGTTGTCATATGGTATTCTAGGTTAAGGAGTACTTATCCAATCGTCTTATGATGACCTTGTTTGTAGATAATTAACATGTGAATATGTATATGTACCTCTATGATCAACCCAGAGAAGATTGCCACCAATTAAAATATAGAGTTTGTTACCTGGATTAAAAATTGTGGTCAAATCTATGATTCTTTACTCAGGTAAAATGCTTGCATGTATTTTTCTCTATATAGCAAGTCATCACTTTATCAACACCAATTTCAAGCTATTATAACTTTATTTTACATAGAGTACGATTGCAGGAGTATATATAAATATGCATATACATATATTTTAATTCAATTAAAAGTGTTTCTGTTAATTAAATACTTGATTTGCTTCTAATAATACTAAAGGAAGATCGTATGTAGCATTTATTAAACTATTGAAAAATTTAATTTAGAAAAAGCAACTCTTCAACTATGTAGTCAATTTTTCATTACACAAAATCTAGTCAAAATGACAATATGACATTGAAGATAATTATAGTTTCGACAAATTCAATTTTGAAGATAAAAATTAATAAAGAAATAATAACCTATAGTCTATGCTGATTTTGGCACTTTTGGCTAATTTAGAGTTTTAATCTTTTAAAATTCAAAATTTAAGATTATGCTGTAACTAACTTGTATGACTGTATTTAAAGTAAATGAGTTGATTGCATAGTTGATTGTCATCTTTTATTTAGCTTGCATAGTTGATTGTCATATTTTATTTAGCTTGTATAGTTGATTGACATCTTTTATTTAGCTTTTTATAATTAACCAAGTGCTTGAAACTTTTGTAATAATTTAATGGATTCTATACAATGATGATAAATCTAAATAAAATAGCTCATAAGAAATATTAAGCTAAGAGTAGAAAGTATTGATTATTAACTACTAATAATAATGTAAAGTTAGTCCATTTTAAAATGTAATATAAATAAAGATTATTCACAAATACGTTGACCTAACTCATGTATATAACTATTCTCCCTAGCAAAAGGATAATGGAACTAAAGCAAGAAAAATCATCCATGAAGTTGTCAGTATTGCTGCCTTCTTTGCTAATTTCAAGCTCCTTAGTCTAGCTTTCCGTAAGCACCGACTTTATACTTGAAAATCCCTCACACTCTGTGTAGTTATTCACCATCTTTAGCTAAATCTAGGATGATCATAATTTTGTACTTTCAGAACCAAAAGCAAAGATCAATGCTTGTAGCCTTTTAAACAATAGTCCTATATCAAATTATCATCCTGACACGTCACCATGTTAAAACAGCATTAAAGGCTTTGTGACCATTTTTAGTAAAATCGACCCAAACAGCAAAACTGGGTTTTTTTTTGGATGAGGTTTTTACTCCTTGGTTGATTTAAGGTTTGTTAAACTCGAGTATGGGTGAACAGGTCATTAATTTTTTGTTCGTTTTTTAAAAATATTAAACTGATCATGGCATCTTGCATAGTTTGGTAAAAACATGACCCATACCAATATTGAATGGCTAAAACGACAAAAAAATTAGTCAAACAACTATTACTAACTAACATTGCCACTACATACCACTAACTATTGCCGTATAATATTTATATGTTGCGACGGTCACCGGTTCCATCACATAACACCACCACAAAAAACCTAGAAAACAGAACTAACTAATCAAACTAGAAAATCCAAGTCAATTTCCTAAATATAAAAAAAGTGGAATTTTGAAAGAAAAAGCAACTGCTCAATATTTTATTTCCATGAAGACCATATTGGCCCCTCGACATTGCCGATAGTTGCCCTTGCCTTTTTCCGTTGATCTTTTTACCTTCATATCGGTTCTGTCTTAAGTAAAAGAGATAGGCACATTTCTTTGCCGACTTTTGATGTGTATATGTGAAAAAAGAGTGGTCTGGGACATAGTTCAAGAGGTTTTAGAGTTGGCAAGACAAGTGATTTTGGTTCTTGACTACTTGGGAAATGTACACAGTTTTCAACTATAAATTTGTTTTTGCTTAACATTGACTATTAAAACAATATTTAATTTGTAAGTAATATTTTAATTACTTATTTTTTATATAAATAACTAATGTTTTATACTTCTATAAATAGAAATTCTATTTAATTAATATAAAACTATAAAAGAAAGCACTAAAAGTAAGCTGTTCAACCCAACTTGAGTACTTGACCCGTTCAACCTGTTCTTTTTGTTTTCTTTTTTGTAATAAATTCTTAAGACAGATATGACATATATCACCACTACTATCTTATGCACTATGTTGCTAAGGTTTGGTTCTCTTAACACTTGTCAAAGTAATGAGACTTGAAAAAGGTTTCAAAAGGAAGTTCACGTAAGAGGTGTCCTTATTCAAGTTTTTTATATTAAAAATTTCTGATTTTTGATATATGATATGACTGATGATAAATTCTTTGTTTCAGTTATAATTTATTGTTTCTAAGTCGAATGATAAAACTTTTTGCAACAGAAATATGTAGAAATGAAAAAAACCAACTAAAATATTTAAATGCGTACTGTCATTTATTGGCATACTGCTAATTAAATGAGGCAGCCAAAAATCTCAACGCTTATAAATAGTTACTTAGTATATGAGGATGGGCTCTTTGTATTATCTGATCTGTTTCAAAAAAATAAGAAGAAGAAACTCAACTTGCAAAGAAGACTGAAATAGCTTTATGATATATAAGATAAAATGTTTATTCAAAAGCTATGAAAACTTGACTCTTAGGGGGTGTTTAGTAGAGAGAAAAGAAATTGGGAGACATGGAAATGGAATAGGGAAGAAATGGAAATGGGGAGAAATGGAAATGTGTGGAGAATTGGAATTGATTCCCTTGTTTGGTATCATCAAAGAAATGAAACAGAGAAATGGTGGCTCAAGTCGCTCGACGGCGGTTGTGTCAATGGCCGCCTCGCCGGACGTCGACGACGATGGTCTCCACAATTTGAAGAGAAATTAAAAATACAAAGGAAGGGGAGAAATGGAAATGGGTGGAGAAACCATTTCTCCTCCCAAAACTATAACCATTTCTTCCAAACAAGAGAAACCAATTCTCCCCCTTTCTTTTCTCTCTACCAAACACCCCCTTATTGGTGTACATTCAAGAATAGTAGACCATCTTCATATGAAATTAGATTTCTATCTAAATAATGTTTGATAGAGATAGGACAGGCATAGAATATTAGCATGATTGCTATAGAATTATGTTAGTTCATGTTTTTATTCAAATGGGATTTCGCATGGTTTTAGTTTTGGTGAGACACTACTTTGAACATCTTTGATGGTCATTTGACTGCATTTAAGTTGTTTAGTTGTGCCGCTTTAGTAATGAGCCATTTTTGTGAGAACTCAATACTTTTAGATACTAAGATATGTAGAAATTTATAGCAATAGCCATGGAGAAAAAATAGTTTTGGGAGAAAGTTAGAGGCTGTGACCTGTGAGACCGGCCCGTAGCATGGGTTGTGTAATGTGTCAAAATGTGTATTCTAGTATTAGATTGAATCGTTTGACGCTGAATGACTCAATACACACCTTGTCTAAAGTTTTTAATTTTTGTATACATAGAGGTGGATATTGTTCCAAATAGATGACGGATCTCTCTTTCGCTCATATTTTCTTAACTAAAGAAGCAAATCACTTTGTGCTTTTATTTCGTTCTCAAGAGGGATATGCTATGGCTAAAACTGATAAAGCCGCAATATTGTAAAAATTGGTCTAGGCGGCCGATTAATTGCCACCTAGGCGGTTATCGGCGTTCCACCTACCTAGAAATCACACGAGTGGCCAAGTTTTATCGGCTGTGGTCAAAATCGGTCTGAAATCGGCCAAATCAGTCGGGAATCGGCTGAATCTGTTGTCTTTCCGTCAATTGAGAAGGACGAGAGGAGGAGGTAGGCGAGGGGTTGTGTACCTGTATTTTGACGATTGAGAAGGAAGAAAAGTGGTTGAGGCCGATCAAGAAGGAAGAGATGATGTTTAAGAAGGAACTATGAAGGCGACTATTCTGTTGTTGAGAAGGAAGACGAATCTGTTCAAAAAAAGAAGATGAAGATAAGAGGGCGGGGGCCTTTTAATTAGTGTTGGGAGATTTAATTTTATAGTTAAAAGACTTTTATACCCTTTTATCTTATAATAATTACCCTTCCTTTCTATTTAGTTACTAAATCATCATTGGAGTACTTCCTAATTCAGACATTATTAACACTTATGGTTAAAGCTTAAACTAATTATCGACTTATGGTTTTTATTTTTCAAGTTTGATGGTTATTGACTAGGCCGATTAATCGCTTGAAGGTAGTCAACCGACTGTATACTGGCTAGAGATTTTTACAACCTTGTATACCCGAACAACATATGTGTATTACACTAGCTAGTCTTATGCTCACCACTGGCAACCACTGTTTTCAATAACAGGCTTTTTACAAAATATATTAAATGTTGTCATAGCCAATCACACATAATAGAATGAGCTGATAGGAAATTGCAACTCTTATTTGATTTTGAGTTTGACCATCATTCTAGCAATGATATCAGTCACTTGGTTGTAATGATATCGGAATTGTACTTTGAGACTTCAAGTGCTAAAGGTTATACAGCAGGTTGAGATTACAAATTCTATATTTTATTTAGTTTGAAAGAGTGTCGACAAACTATTTTAAAGATTCATGTGCATCGAGAAATGTATGCTATGAGTATAAAGGAAAGGAACAGGAAAAAAAATCCAAGGATGTGAGAAACTACTCATCAATACTAGGAAACTTGTACAGATGCATTTAAGTTCATTTGAATTCAAAGTCAAAAAATAAATTTCTTTCTACTATCAGAAGTTTATAATACTATGAGGTTGGGAAAGGGAATTATGTTAATTAAAAGCCTTAACCTTGAGTTATATGATTGTATACAAGCAAAAGGTTCAAAGAACATACTCATATGATTTGGCTCAATCCCTTCGACATTTGTCCAAGTGTGTTCTCAATCTTCTCAAAAAGTTTGGATTGCCTCCAATGCATACCATTTATTTTGATCTTGAAATGCTTTACTCTTACTGTACATATCAGATTATGTGCTTAACTGCTTATTGCTATGTGAAGATTTAAGAAATAATCTTTTACCTGAGTTTTATAAAATTTCTACTTGTTCACCTGTTTCATTTAAGGAGGTTAAATGATACATAATGACCATCTTATCTGTTTATCTTTGACTTGCAGAAAATTTTGGCACAAATGAATGATGCAAAAACTGAAGGAAATAAGTTATTTGGAGATGGTTTGTATGAGGAGGCATTATTGAAGTATGATTATGCTATCCAACTTGCACCTGAGATGTCTGATTCTTCTGAAATTAGGTCGATATGTCATAACAATCGTGCTACATGTTTCTTTAAACTGGTGAGTTCATAACTTCTCTCATTCTCATAATATGCATACGTGTTGTGAAAACTTACTCATAGGCTGAGTTTTACAACACTGCAATAAAGAAAAAAAATTACTTTGTATTTTATATCTTGCCGAAATAAACTTAATCAAAATTATATGTTCCGCTAATAAAAAAAAATCACATTAAAAATTTCATCATGGGTTATGATGTTTTAAATGAATATTCAAGAAAACAAAACAACAAAGTTATGAAAAAGAAAGATCAAATTATTGAGGTAGAATTAGGGAGGTGCATGGAGAGAGTGTTATTTTTTTTGAAAAGAGAGAGTGAGGAGAGAATGTTATTAAGTGAGAAAAATAAATGATAAATGGATTGACTCAAGTGTTGATCAATGGGTTAGCAATAAGAAATGAGACTAGAACAGCTATCAGTTGGGGAAGTAGGCTGTTATTCGATTAGCTGAAAGGTAGAAATCAGAGGAGTTCCTCAGAGGATACTCCCTGCCCAAGCCAACATCGGCCGATTACGAAGAGAGAATGAAAAAGAAAAACCATACATTAGCCTACTCATATCATATCTATATAGGATCCTCCCCTTTTAACAAAATAACTAACTCATTAAATCAGTCCCCTACATGTGTCTTACCCCTCCTTTGATAGACTTTCCATATGTTGGCCCTGGTGGGCTAAGGATAAGCTAGTTCATTGGGCTGTTCTCTATCAATAGTTGCCTCTTAAGAATAGGGCAATAGGCTTGTCCTCAAGCCTAAAGTCGGGGAAGCGAATGATAAATGTTGCAACATCCTCCCAAGATGAAGTCTTAGCTGAACCGGATGCCACTGAATAAGCCATTATGGAACACAAATTCCGTCACGAATGACGGTGTGAGTCCCCAGACGTTTAAAGGGTGTGGGACTGTCGCTTGAATCTGTTTCTAATCCTGTAGGAAGAGCAATTTCAACCAGAGCCTGCCCTACCTCGTTTTTTAAGCAGTGTTGTAAAACTCCTTTTCCAAGGCCGAGTACTCCCCAAGTACTCGTGACAAGGTTGGTGACCTTGCCGAGTTGAGGTGAATCCGAGTACTGCAAAACTCGACCCCAACTCGGTCAAACTTAGGACAATTAGGTCCTAAACTTTTTTTTATAAATACTTAGTCTCCTTGGTTTCCATAATTAAAGCCATTAATACATAACTATTTTTCTCGTGTCATGAGTGAACATCTTGTTTGAGTATTTATTTTGTAATCTATAGTCACATGAATGTGCCATACCCTATAATTTTGAAATTTATATATAAAAGGTTCAATCCGAATACTCCCCGAGTACTCCCCGCCTAGGCCGATTACTCCCCGAGTACTCCCCGCCTAGGCCGATTACTCCCTACACCCCAGTCGGCCGCTCAAGTACCGCCTAGCGAGTTTTACAACCTTGTTTTTAAGAGGGAGACATGAAAGACTGGATGAACTTTAGCTGAGTCAGGCAACTGAAGTTTTACAACCACTTCAGTTTGGCCATCCATTTCCGGATGATAGACCAAACTGAATTTCAGCTTGCTACCTTGTAAGAGAATATTTCTTGCTCAGAAAAATTGGGGCACGATCACTTAAATTTGATTTGGGCACTCTGTATTAACGAATCACCTCCCTGGGAAAACCATCTGCCAACGATTGGGCTGTGTAAGGGGAATACAATTGTAGTATTTGGATAACCTGTCAACGACGACTAGTGCCTCGTAAGTCGTAACCCTTTGATTTAGGTAAACCCATGATGAAGTCAATGGAGATATCCTCCCATATGACCCCTGGGATGGGGGTTGGAGCAGCACAGCTGGGGGATAAGGTCGAGTAGTTAACTGTTTGTCATTCCTGTCCAGTACACATGGGCTACTAGACGATGATATGTTCAAGAGAAACCCGAATGACCTCCACTTGGTCCATTATGAAACTCATTTAGGAGTTGAGGAATCCAAGGAGAAGAGATTGGTATCACCACTTTTCCTTTATAAAACAGTCTCCTTTCAATAAGAGTATACCCAGGCCTTGGGCGATTGTTATTAGATAAGCCGCTGATAATTTTCTGCAATTGAGGGTCAGCTTCAATTCCCTCCGTTAAATAAGAGTATACCCAGGCCTCTGTTAAATTCTTACCATCGATCATTGTGATTATTCTGCTCCCTCATGAACACGAGAGAGAGCATCAGTGGCTCAATTATCCTTACGAGGTTTATACTGAATATTAAATTGGTAGCCTATTAATTTGGCTAATCAATTCTGCTAGTCAGTAGTGGTGATCTGCGGTTCGAGAAGGTGACGGAGGCTTTTTTGGTTGTTGCGCACCACAAATTGTCGACCAAGTAGATAAGCCTCCAATGTTGGACGGCGAGGGCAAGAGCCTTAATCTCTTTCTTGTAAGCTGATTTACCCAATGTCTTGTCTGATAGAGCTTTGCTAAAATAAGAAACTGGCTCGTCTCTTTTGCATCAATGCCGCTTCAATACCCCTTCCTGATGCATCACACTCACTTTCAAAGGGTTCCGTGAAGTCGGGAAGTGCTAAAACTGGTGCAGTAGTCATCTGTCTTTGAGCTCATCGAATAAGGCTTGTTGCTTAGATCCCCACTAGAAATTATCCTTTTTAGTTAACTCGGTTAAGGGCTGAGCAATCTTCCCATATCCTTTATCAAACTTCCTGTAATAACCAGTTAAACCAAGAAACCCGCGTATGTCCTTCATGTTTAATGGTGCTGGCCAATTAAGAACTATGCAGTTATCTCGGTCAAAAATCAAATATCGGTCAAGGACCTAGATTTGAAATAGCGGTTGTCACGGTGAAAAATCGGTGGGATATCGGATTTTTATATTATGTAGAACATATGTATATATAATCAAAATCATAAAAAAATTAAATAAAAAGCATAGAACTCCAAGTCAAAAGAAGAAGGCCTCTATTTGTTGCTTGTACAAGAACGAAACAAGGAAGGGAAATGTGTGTTAATTAGGTTTTAAGGTTGAGAAATAGGCTATTAAAGTGGACAAAAGAAAATCTCGGCCAATCTTGGCCAAATCTCGGCTAAATATCGGTCAATCTCGTCGAGAATACCGGTTCCGATATTTACAACCAAGATTTTCAACCGATATTTTTCCTAAGTCCGAGATCCTAGATCTCGCCGAGATTAACTGCACAGATTAAGAATGGATCTAACTTTGGCTGGATCCATCGACACCCCATCTCTATCAATGATGTTGCCTAGATGTTCAACAGATTTAATGCCAAATGAACTCTTTTTTTTATTAATGACTAACCAATTCAAGTGCGAGTCCCAAGTATCCCCATAAATAAGATGTTGTCGAAGAACACTAACACCCCTTTTTGAATATATGGCCTGAAAATCTCGTTCATAAGAGCTTGGAACGTTGTAGGAGCGTTTGTCAACCCAAATGGCATGTCAAGAAATTCGTAGTGCCCATCATGTGTGCGAAAGGTTGTTTTTTCAAAATCCGACTCCCGAAACCTCACCTGATAAAATCCTGATTTCAGGTCAATTTTTGAGAAATAGACAGACCCGTGTAGTTCATCCGGCAACTCTTCTACAACAGGAGTGGGGAATTTATATGGGACTGTAGAGTTGTTGAGGGCCCTATAATCGATACATAATCACCAAATATAGTCTTTCTTTTTTACCAGGATAACCAGACCTGAAAACGAGCTCTGACTTGCTCTAATAATTCTGGAAGTCAACATTTCTTGAACTTCTCTTTGGATTTCGTCTTTGTGGATATGTTGATATCGGTATGATCGGACACAAACAGGCCCTGTCCCTCATGTAATGTGATGGTAATATGGTATGTTAGATTGCTCGTTTTGGTGGCAACCCTGGGGGCTTTGAAAACGAAGAGAATTGCTGCAAGAGGCTATCAAGTTGGGAACATTGAGTCGGATCTAAATCAGCTTGGCCTTGAGGAGTAGCAGTAAAGGTAGATAACTCTCCTTTCAAACAATTTTGGAGGGAAGTTTGATTTAAGAGTGGAGAGTTTATTCTGATGCAGTTCCCTCGATCCCAAAATCTTACTTAATGAGTCTGCCAGCTAAACACAACATCTCCCAACCTTCTTAACCAAGCAATTCCCAAAGTAAGTCCAGGGGTCCAAGATCATGGACTATAGCATCAACTCTACAATGAACATCCCAAATTGATGAGAAACATCTTTGCATTATTCCGTAACCCATTCACGATTACGATCACCAAGTCGAATTCCCAATGGGGGAATACAAGTCATTTCCAATCCCAAAGCCGAAACCAATTTCCTTGAGAGAAAGTTGTGAGATGCGCCACTATCAATCAAAATCAAAGCTGAGAAACTGTTAAGTTCACCCGTTAACTTGAGAGTCTTCGTATCGGAGAGGTTTCCTTGAGGAATCCCACTCAATTCCAGCGCCTGGCACTCCCCTTCAGTAACCTCTCCTCCCTTGATATCGTCTAGGGCTTTGATTTGGCAGATTTCTCCTTCTTTGGTGAAACCCTCTCCATTAGCAAGGGAGAAAAATTCTCAGCTTGCCTTCGTTACACATGTTGTGGTGTGTACTTCTGGCCGCAGCTAAAGCACAAGCCTCTTTTGCGTCGATCCTCCCACTCCTGCTTGGTTAGGTTATGGGTATTGGTAACAGCCGAATTGGTAGGCTTGGACGTGTTAACGGGTCTGTGTTGGGTCTGGGCTGTATTTAGATTAGGGCGTAGTTGGGCTTAGATAAAATTGGGCTGGAGTAACCGGGCTTTTCATAATGGTTGGGGTTTTTCCATACAGTGGTGTTGCCCTTGGAATCAAGTCTTTCAGGTGATGGGGCGGTGGCAATACATACGTTTCGGGCATAATCCCTAGCTTCACCACATGAATTTGGGTTCAGAGCTCTCACCTAGTTCCTCACTTCATTCTTCAATCCTCACTTCATTCCTCATTTCATTCCTCAGTTAGATCCGGTATTAATGCAGACAGTGCCTCAAACTCTAAGATATATTATTCGATTTCTCCTTCGTGAAACAAGGATCCTAATGCTTCGTGAGCATTCCTGAATTTTGTTTCACTGAACCTGGCCATCAATTTGGTTTGAAATTGATTCCAGTCGGTGTTTGGAAGCCAGTTCATCAGCATGGTGAACCAGTTCAAAGCAGCTCCATCCATACACATTAGAGCCAATTTGAGTTTCTGAGATTGGGGAGTTTTGTTTACCTGAAAATAGAGGTCCGCTTTTGTCAACCACCCTCGTGGATCAGCACCATCTAAGAGAGGCAATTTAACTTTTGGCGGAGAGAACATTGATGCTTCGAAATGGTGTTCCCTTAGTATCGGAGACTTGAAATTCGAACCGGGCAGATTTTCCACTGTGATTTCCGGCTCCAGCGGATTCTTGAACCCCCATCCGTCCCATCGTCTTCATGGGATTTCTTTCTCTCAGCCTTCTCCTGAATGTGAGGAACTTTCTCCATCAGTCCCTTCATCGCTATCATCATCGTGGATAAATCCTGTACCTGGTCTGTCAGCTGGCCAATCCGTTCCTCATGGGTATCCAATCGAGACTGGATTCTGGTATTCATGATAGGAGGCTCAGTTTGCACCATGTTTCGTTTCCTGGCAATGGAACCAATTAATAAGAAACGAGACTGAACAATTATCAATTGGGGAAGTAGGCTGTTATTCAATTAGCTGAAAGGTAGAAATCAGAGGAGTTCCTCAGAGGATACTCCCTGCCCAAGCCAACAATGGCCGATTACAAAGAGAGAATGAACAAGAAAAACCGTGCTTCAGCGTACTCGTATCATATCTATATATGATCCCCCCCCCTCTTCTCCTCTACTAATAACTAACTCATTAAATCAGTCCCCTACAAGTGTTTTACCCCTCCTTTGATAGACTTTCCATATGTTGGGCCTGATGGGCTGAGAATAAGCTAGCTCATTGGGCTGTTCTCTATCAGCTAGCCTATTTGATCACTGTATCAAATTTTTTGATCCATCGGGTCATATAAAGATCAAATCAAGATCTAGACCCGACCCATTGTGAGGCCTAGTTCAAGTATAGTAGCAACCAAATCTGTATTTCTTGTTGATGTAATTATCTTTCCTTTAAAGAGATTTTTGTGTGTGTTTTCTAAGCATGAATGCTTTGATGCTTTCTGGGTTATGGATCATAATCTTCATCTTATGGTACTTTCTCGTCACTATGCTTTGTGGCCTAAAAGACTTCTTATTGGCCCAAACTTTAATTTGTTTTCAAGTTTTGTTTCATGTTTTTTTTTTTAAAAAAATTGCTTGTGTTTATCACAGAACAAATACGAGGACACCATTAAAGAATGTACCAAGGCATTGGAACTAAATCCTACATACATGAAAGCTTTGATTAGAAGAGGAGAAGCCCATGAAAAGCTTGAAAACTATGATGAGGCTATTGCTGGTAAATGTACTCCTGTTGATGGCTATATTACACTCAGAACTATTGTTAGAATGTTATGTTTGTTTATATTTGGCAATAAAAATAGCAACAGAATTTTATCACGCTCCTGTTTTAAGACTATTTACGTTTTCTTATGGGGAATACAACCTAATTTATGTTTTTTTTATGGTAAAGAACAACCTAACCTGTATTTGGTTGCCTAAAAAGGTGATAGTGTATAAAAATGGAGAAAATCACTAAGTAGTAACCAAGTTACAGAACTGTTCCGTTAAAGATTTAAGGTCGATTGTTATGAAAAACATTCTATTGTTATGAACATCTTTTAAAACCGAAGTGACCTAAAAGGAATAGTTTTGACGCTTGGTTAATGATTATCATTGATGATCTTTTTTCAACTTAAGGTTAACTTGAAAAATAAAAGTAAACAAACAGTCTCCCAGTTTCATAACTGTTCCATGTAGGTCCAGTTTTAATCATTTTTGCAAATTTTCACAACAGTGGAATAGAAACTTAGAGTGGTTTTTGTAGCAGAAAAGTTTTAAGTGACTCTAGTGGAACAGTAATGAAGCTTAAGGACGGCCCACCCTTTGAGGGCCTCCACTGACTGGTTGTGTGATAATATGGCGGTAAATCGCACCAAGGGGCATATGCCAGATTTTGATCCCTGGACTCCACTAAGTTTCCATGTCCCCAACCACTAGGCTACCATTTGGGGACAGACACTAATGAAACGAGGTCACTATTAGGTGACATTTAAAAAAAAAGTAATTTACTAATTTCCTTAAAAAATATTGACCGAGAGTACGGTTGCTATTTTATGCAATTTGTCCCGTTCCTGTTTTGGTTATAATTCTTACTTCTAGGACTTGGTTTGTGTCTATATAAGTTATAATGCATTCATTTGCAGATATGAAGAAAATCATAGAACTGGATCCCTCAAATTACAAATCTAAGAGAACCATTGCCCGTTTAGAGCCATTGGCCGCAGAAAAGCGTGAAAAAATGAAGGAAGAGATGCTCGGTAAGCTTTTGCTGAACATACTCCATGCTAATATTTTCTTATCTTCGTGTTTTCCTTCGGATATAACTATATCCGTTTCTACTGAATAAATTTTCTACTTCTACTCACTCTTCATCAACTCTCCATACTTCTACCGAATAAATGCTCGGTATGATGACATTTTATGTCAACTATCAAAATTTGGTTATATATATATATATATATGGGGAAGGTTCATTTGAGAACCGTTTTTGTTGTGAGAACCAATTTTAACCGTTCATTTTGGATAATGGAATTAATGGATGAAGAGTGTGGGGGGATTGAGTGTGGCAAGGTGCATGTAAGGAATTCATGGGTGGGCAATCCAATTGAAGGAGGAGGAATTGGACGGCTAAGATTAGTTCTCGCGGTTCTCGCAATAAAAACAATTCTCAAATGAACTTTTCACTTATATTATATGTTAACAAACTCTTTTTTCAAGATTGTTGTATATAATTCTAGTAATTATATATGTTAGTACAATTACTAACAATGAAATTGTGAAAAAGAGGGGTAAGTAAATTATCTTAAGAGGGAGGTGGAAGGCAAAGCCTTCCTTGGAGGTCCTGGGTTCAAACCCAGGCAAAGACGTTTAATTACTAACTTGGCGCGTGGCTTGGGGCTCGCATACTACCCTATATGGATGTCACTGCGGACCCTGCCCACTAACATAACTTCGCTGTTCAAAAAAAAAAGTAAATTATCTTAATATTTCATACATAATCAATTTTGCTGCAGCAAGCTTGAAACTCATTATAGGAAACTGATAGTTTGACCCATAATTAATCAATTATCAAGAATCAAATTTATTAATCCTAACACTAAAACTATTCATTACGACATCAGCGACTCAATAATCAGTTTTATAACACATATCCAAATATGATTCTACGTATTCGGCTTCTGAAACACTAATAGTATTATTTGGATTTGATGTTTGCACAGGGAAGTTGAAAGATATGGGAAACTCCATTCTAGGACGATTTGGGATGAGCGTGGACAACTTTAAAGCGGTCAAAGATCCAAATACCGGCTCATATTCTCTCTCTTTTCAGCGCTAGATATATACATATTTGTAGCTTTTGCGTGTTTATAAGATGTGGAAACATTTGATAGAACTACGTCCGAACTGTGGATATAATCAATGCTTTCTTTGGGTTTCTTTGATAGAACTTGGACTTCAAAAGATTTGAGTCAAGCTTGACTGCTTAAGACTAAGTTTAAGTCCGGCTTGATAGCTTGGCGAGTCTTAATGTAGGCTTGGCTTTGGCTCAAGAAGGATTCAAGACCAGTTCAAGATATTCAATTATTTATATAAACATGATTTCAAGTAGCCAAACTTACTTCAAATATATGTAAAAGGTATATAAGATTTTAAGATGTATGAGATCGGGCTTAGCCCGCTTAGTCTTGATTATGTTCAAGAACTTTATTAATGGCGATATATAAAATATTAAACTATAACATACTATATATAAAGCATATTTAGATTCGCGAGTTTAAAAGAGTCGCACTTTAAGGCTCGGATCCGTTTACTAAATGAGTTCCAATCGAGGCTTGAGCTCTCTTTAAGCTTGTAACGATTCGAGTTACTAGTCATATGTATCAAGCTTGTTTGTAGACTTGAGCTCAAACTCAAATTTGATGAATCTTAGCTCGGACAAGCTCGACCTGGGTTGCTCAATTTTGGCTTATTCACCTTAAAGTGGGTCAATTTGGGGTTAACCGTGTTACAATATTCGTTACTTCACCTTCAAACGGGTCAATTTAAGTTGCACGTGATTTCAAATGGACCGTGAAGCTCAACCCATAGTCCAAGTGCAAGTACTTGATCAAATGGAAGAAACCAAGCCAACAGTTACGTTATAAGCGAACCGGAGGACTCATAATTGTCCAAGTTCTAATGTACACAGTCTGAGTATTTGATCAAGCATATACGGATAGCTATAGCCTACGACATAAACCATACATTCGCCATACAGCGACCGACTTGAGTTAGGATTAAGATTTTTAATCTCATCACCACATATGCTCGTGCTCGTGCTCACGCATGAATCACATTCACATTGTTATCTTCATTATTTTGATGTTGAAACCATTTGTTTGCTATAATTTCACTATGGTGCTCGAGATACTCTTTGCTATTCATTTCTGTCAACCTGTTTATGCAAAAACTTAATAGATCAATATAAAATCTATATAGATGTGAGGTTGTGTAACGGGTCAAAAAGGTAAGTTTCGTTACAAGATGGCCAACACTTAATAAACAAGTAATGTAACAAGGAAAAAATGATACATGCAGCTAACATCACCTAAGTTAAGTGAAGTTGCTCTCACATACCACTTAAATGAAGGGTACTAAGGTCATTTGAGTGTTTAATGATTTAAATGATATGCGAGAGCAAGATCACCTAACTTAGATGATGTTAACTGCATGCATCATTTCTCCTTGTAATAAATAAGAGCAAAAAAACAATATTGTTACAATAACAATATAGATCTTTGTATAATGACATTTAGAACGTCGTGTGTACTAAAAGTATATCACGGGCAACTTTCAACACCTAGTTTGTTTTTGTTCGGGACATTTGAGATCATTAACTGAATTACCCAAATCGATTGATTTAGTCAAATGGGTAGACGTTGCTACATCTAATAGAATGTTTAAGGTTTTAGAAACTGGATGCAATAAGTGTTCACGTTTAGATAAAACTAGAATCGATTTACTTAAATTGGTAAATGAAAACGGGAAAATATATTTAAATGACGGAACAAGGCATACCTACTAATGGTACGATCTTTGGCGAACCCCAATTCATTGTCAACACAAAGGTCAAAATCGTCATTTTTCCGTGATCTTGATGAGGTCCTAGGTGCTCTACTATGAGCATCTGCAACGGTCACTATCCTTTCAAAAAGCTCGAAAGGCGTCCCATCAACAGTGCACATCAATCTAGCTTTGTTCTCATACATAACCTAGAAGTGGAAAATAATCGTCATTTTACGCTATTAGACACCAAACATACACACACACGAGAGCCGAAAAGGAACAAGACTAACATCAACCAAAGTGACAAACCGATACGCTGCTGTCCTGTTGTGTAGACCAAATATCGGGACACCATCCAGAATCAGGGTGTGAAAATTCTCTGCATTTGAAATTAAGCATTTTGACTTTTGATGTCAGCCTTTTTAATTTTGACTTTTAAATTTCATATGGATCTTCTGACATCTTTAGAAGCAACATATTTCACATTATGTAGTATTTGTTGCACATTTTGATGTGCCTGCCTGTTTTACTCTTCAAACTTGAAGAGTTCTCACTCACTTAAATGCTGAAAATAGACTGTTTGACCTCAAAAGTCAAACTTTACTTCTTTTGACCATAACATAATTCAATTATACGCAATTCCCGAAACCAGGAGTAAATACCTCTTTTGACTTCTACCTTTCAAATTCATATGGATTCTCTAACATATTACATATGTATATTATGATGTGCCGGCATGTTTTACCCTTCAAATTCGAGTAATCCTCATCGTTTGCGATGTAGAAAATGGGTTGTTTGACCTCAAGAATCAAACTATACCTCTTTTGACTCTACTATTATTGAACATCTTAATTTGTAAAGTTTAGATATGAAACAAATGGAATGGCCTGAAACTCCGAAAGGTTGATTTACTTACTACATAATCCAAAATAGTCGGCAGCGCCAAGTGGTTTGTCACAGAGTTCCTCAAAAGGAAAATATGCACACCCGTTAGCACCCAAAGGTACCTACCCATAGCGCATAATGTTAATTTAGCATTCATATTGGCAAGGGTAAATTAGTCAAATCCTTTTTTTTCTGATCGAATAGTAGAAGCGGCAGAAACAAATGTACGAGCCAAAACGTTCAAAACTTATTTTTAGAGGTGGCAAAACACGAACCAATATCTTTGTATGAGTTAAAACGTGTCTGGTTGGGTTGACTATGCATTGAAAATACACTTTGGGTTAATCTTTAACCTTGTTTGATCTCTTAAACCTTTTTAAGTTTTTTTGATTTACTAGTTTGACCCGCTCGAAATAAAAAACGAAACTAGAGTTGACCCATTTACAAGCAAATGGGTCAAAATTGTCGTCTTTACTAATTTGATTTAAATATACCTGTAGAGTTCTTCCCATAACAACTTCTGCCTCTTGAGGGCGAGCCATATGCTCCCCGATCAACTCCTTAAACCTTTGCATAAGGAAATCAGATGGACCGTTATTTATGAAGTAGAAGCCTTCTTCGGCCTGCATTTTGGGAAAGAATTAGAAACCGAAAAAAACCGTGTAGAACTGACAATTTCAAACCTTTATTTATGAATTAGTAGGTTTTCTGTTACCTTTATCTCGAACAGGTTTGGCCGTTTGGGTAAAATTAAAAAGTTAGCTAAAAGGGAAACGGGTTGAAAGTTGCGCAACATATATTTTAATGGGTAAAAAAGGTCAATAGAGTTATAGAGGTGATAAATTCGATCCATTTACTTAAGGTTTGTGTTAGGTTAATCTCTAACATGTCAAATAGGTAAAATCAGATAAATTAGCCGAAAACGAAACGGGCTCAAATGGGCTAAAAGTTTCCCAAAGTGTATTTCTAGTGTATATAGCCTTGTAAACCTCTCAATCCAACTAGACCCGTTGACCACCACCAAAAAGTCAATTGCTTTGACCTATTATCCTCCCCAACCATTTTACCACCTCTATAAAAAGGATAATGTGAATTAAGGTGAAAAGAGTTGGTGTTTTACCGACGTCCTTGTTCTATAGTCGACGGAAGAACCAATTTCATGTATTATGCATCTTTCCTGCATCCACAAGGCAATAAAAAAGTCATTATTCTGATAAAAAAGAATCATATTTATAGAAAGAAAGACAACCTCATCTTATAAGAATTACAACTCTTTCCAATATGACTTAAAAACCGACCATATCGACCCGGGTCAGTGAGATTCCCGTTTGAAGGGTGTTTTAGACATTTATTGCAATTAGTGAAACATTTTCTTCATGTTGTTTGTCTAGTAAAAATATTTTACGGGACATATGGTGCAAGTGGCCGCGCTTTACCTTAAGTGTAGAGATGAACGGCATAAAAAGATCTCTTTGCAATCCACGCTCATAAAGATTATCCGGAGCACGATTTGACGTAGCAACAAGTATCTATACTTGCATCACCAACACATGAAAAACTTCATTCAACTTATATCCACTTAAATATTATGTTGTGCTTACAAACTAAATGAACATAAGTTTGTAAAACTTTGATCACTTACGGAACCATTACAAAAAAGGTGTTTAAATAATCGGTTTAATATCAAAGCATCAGCTACATCGTTAACCTAGCAAAATAAAAAAAAATCATACATAAATAAGGAAATTGAAAACAAAAATAACTAAAGGGTAGTTTAGACATATAACTCAAGTAGAAACTTACCATGAATTCATCTAAACATAGCAAAACAGAATCATGAGAAATCTCGCCTGCAACAACTTCGAGGGGGTCGGATACACCTTTGTGTCTCTACATTATAAAAGAACGTGAAGTCAAACTTATTATAGTCAAATTATTATTTGATATTGACATAGAAAGAGATTAAAGATCAACATTTTTTCTATTTGTAATATTAGTTCACAAAAATCATTAAAATGCATGGTATGTAGCTCGAAATGTATAAAATTTAGTCGATTTTGAAGTTGAAATTTAGTTGACTTAAAAGAGAGTAAGCATTTGACCTGCAAGCGGCTGTGAACGTTCAGCATAAAGTCGTGAAAATGAATCCGTGTTTTTTTCCAGCTGAAAGGCCTGGTGATGGAAGTACATATAAGTTTTTTATCACTATCACGTAAAACAAGTAAAATTAAGAACAAAAAAGTAAAAAGAAAATGTCCAAACGGGTTGAAACATGTCCAACGTGTATTGTTAATGCTTACAACCTCTTCAATCACTTTGTTAAAAAAACCGGATCAATATCGCGAAAAATAAACTTTTGTAATTACCCGACACACCCATTAAGATTCAAGAGAGTAAACTAACATAACACATTTATTGCTTACAACTGATCATAAAATAAGTCCATTAACATGGTTTTCCCGGTGCCAACTCCGCCATAAAGATAAAGTCCTTTTACTGGTGAGACCGAAGACTGAGGCATAAATCGAGACCATAACCACCTACTCCTGAAATTGAAGTAATTGACTTTTGAGAGTCAAACAATTTATGGTTTGACTTTGACCTCAAATTTGATAAAAAAAAGAATAGGTTGAAGGGTAAATTTGGTAAAGAAATATTATCTACCTCCCGGTTTTCCCTGGATCAGAATAACGATCCAAATGACAGGCATGAACCGAGTTACCGAGTTCGTCATAGAGTCTTTGAATTTCTTTTAAGGTTCCTAACTGCAAAAAAGTTCAGAAAATTGCAACATTTGACTTGGTACATAATTTAAGCAAAATGTTTGACTACCAGTCAAAATGTCATATCTTAAAGGCAAAATGGGGAATCTCATGGACCTAAATCAACACTGTATAGTGATTTATGACAATAATAATAACAATAATAATTGGCATATAGGACAGACTTGGATATTTCTGTAAAAGAAAATATCGCAATTTTAATAATAAGGTTAACTATCTTAGCAATCTCAGTCTCCACTACTCACGGGTTTCCCATTCGAGCAATCGGACATACGTATAGACAAACGGGTTTTAAGAAAATAACTTATAAAATAGGGCAAATGAGTAGAAAGTCACTAAAAGTGTTTTTTATGCATAAAGCCTTCTAAATCAGTTTATTTTAAAAATTATCTTGAAATAATAGAGTTCTAGTAATCATAATTGACATGAAAATTTTAGAATAAATATAAAGATTAGGGGAAAAGATGTTTCTATTCAACCTAACCTGTACCAAAAAGTTACCCGTTTTGACCGGTTATCAACTCACTCGAGTTGATTATGGGGTCAAACCGGTTAACCGATCGCTAAAAGATATCATAGCACATGGGTTAAAACTTTAAAGTCACCCCAAATGTATTTTTATACATATAGCTTTCTGTATCATTATATTCTAAAATTTTGTTGTTCTTGAAATATTCATATGATCGTTTAGGAGAAAAAAGTGTGTGTGTGTGTGGTAAGGGTGCAAACAAGTCGAGTTTTAATTAAGTAACTCGAGCATGAGCTCAAGCTCGTCTCGTTCGAGTCAAAATTTATCGAACTCGACTTCGAGCTCATGAAACGAGCTCGAATTACTTAACGAGTGGAGTTCTTATCAAGCCTTTTATAGTATAAGTATATTTATATGTGTAATATGTATACATGAGGAGCTAATATTAAAATACATTAAAAATGAGTTCTTTTTGGAACAAATCTACATTCTATAGGTGCTATTTATAAAAACTATTTACTAAAAATCATAAATTTCGGATTTTATCAAATAATTTGATTTTTGAATTTAATTTTTATTATATTCTTTCGAGCTTTTGGACCGAGCTCAAGCTAATAATGTATGTTGTCGAATTGAGCTCGAGCTCAAGTATGAAAGCTCGTCTAGCTATTGAGCCTAGCTCGAGCTTGATTTGACTCGTTTGCACCCCTAGTGTAGTAGTGTGTGGTCCGTGGTCACTATGTGTGTGTATATATTGCATGTTTTATAATCATATTTGGCCAAATGAAAATCGGGTTGACATCGTACACTTTTTAGGACAACAGTTTCATTTAGCAAGATGTAAAAATAAAATAATTCGCGCACTCACACACACACACACGTATATATGTAATTAAAAATTTGGGGACAAAAAGTGTATCCTGTGAACCCGATCAGAACCAAGTTACCGAACATTACCCGTTTTGACCCATATGAGACCCCACTAACCCACCCAGTTTGCGTCCTCTACTAAAACTCACTAGGGAATACTCGTAACGATATGTACCTGACAGTTATCACCATCTTCAAGTTCACCTGCATTTATTCTACGCTCATACTCGACAAGAGGCCCGCTTCTCTTTACTTCTGTTCATAATATCACGCATTTAGATCGATATTTATAACGAGAAACAAAACTGAAAATATTCAAAATCTTTGAACCTTCATAATTTACTTTAGCAGCAGCAGCATCAGCAGAAATAGCTCTTGAAAAAACATACAATGAATGTCCGTAATCAGACACATTAACATTGTATTTCGCATCATACAACGCCGTGTTTACATTCAACAACGGTCTTTTTGCTTCACAATGGCGAAAAACCGAGTGAATTAGTCCCGAAGATTTGACCAAAGCTCTCCTCATCTTCAATCCAATGCCTTAATGTTGATTTACAAACTTTAATGTTGTGTTAGAGCCTTTAAATACCTCCAAATACTGAAAACAGGTTGGAATTAAAATAAAGACATAAACTAGGAATATTTTAAAGTAAATGATTCCAAGAAATAGTGTTCTGTTTTGACTATTTCGAGTCAATCGATCGATTTTTAACTTCAAAATTGACAAGGACTGAGTTTGCTATTGACAAAGAACGTTATACATGTATTATCATACGAAAAGAGTATTTGGTTACAAATTATTATTAGTTATAAAGCTATGAAATAGCAATTGTAAGTTTGAATTTCTGAAGTCAAATGTGGACTCTAATTTCAGTCCAGTGGTTGAATGTAAATTAAGAACTTAAATGCTGATTTAGAGTCACTGAATACAACCAAATTCTGAAAACAAGTTGCAAAAAAATATATAGACACTAATTAGGTACATATGTTACAGTAAGTGATTCCAAAAACTAGACTTCAGTTTTGACTTTTAGAGTCAAGCTGATCGGTTTTTCACTTCGAAATTGCAAGAAAATGGAGTTGATTATTGACAAAGAATTCAAAATCTCATATGTAACAAAAAAGTTTATCACAGTAAAAAAATATGAGACTCCAAAGTAAAAAAATATCGAATTAAAATCGAAAATTCGAAGTCAAAGGTTGACTCTATAACCAAAGAAGGGATAGTATGGTAATATCACTTGTTTAGCACATTCCTTTATGGAAAAAAACAACATAGCTTTCAGCACTTGCCAGAGAATCACATTTAACTTTTTTTTTTGTGTGTTTCATTCATTGTTTTCATCACTTAACCACAAAAGTTACTTGGAAACACTTAAAAGTTCAACCTTTTCCTAAATTCCAAGATGAAATCACCATCAAAGTTTATAAAATCTTGAAAAAAAGAGTGGTTAATTGACAGAAATTAGTATAATTCTCGAAACATCCTGAATCATGAACGCTGATCTTCAAAAGATCCTGAATCATGAAATTAGTATAATTCTCGAAACATCCTGAATCATGAACGCTGATCTTCAAAAGATCGAAACCAAAAAGTTCATGATTTTGACAAATTTTAAAACTGTAGAAGTTCAAGAACAAGTTTGAATGGGGAGTTTAATCAAGTTGAATAAAACTGATTTTTTGAAGATCAAACAGTTGACTTCACTTTAACCAATTTTTGAAGAAATAATGATCACCAAAAAGTTCATAATTTTGGGAAAAAGAAAACTGCAACACCCAGAATCATGGAAGATCAAACAGTTGACTTCTATAAATCTTCAAGAAATTTGACTACCAAAAAGGTCAGCAATGTTGACTAAAACTAAAGTATGGATGCATGCAGGAAACAAATAATCATGAGAATTCAAGAACCAGTCTGGAGGTGGTGTTTGATCAACATCTGAAGTTAAAAAAACAGCAACACCCAGAATCAGTAAAAATTAATTTTTCAAAGATTAAAAAGCGCAATTCTCTTAATTTTCAAGAAAATTGACCAAAAATTCCATAAATTTGAGATTTTCTTATTGTAAGGCAGCTGGGTGATTGATCTAAATTACTCAAAAAGAAAAAAAAAACTATTTTCAAGAAAACCGATCACCAAAAAGTTCTTTTTTCTGGAAAAAATAAAAAAAATTGTTTATGGATTCAGGAATCCAGTAATTATATTAAATTCAAGATTACATTTGAATTTGATCATTGACCTGATCATCGAATGATTAAACATTCTTTTTTTCTAATCTTTTTTTAAAAAAAAGCAACAAACTTTTTAAATAATTGCATGCAAGAAACCAGAAATTAAATAAATTTAATAACAGAGCTCAACTTGTGATTGATGAGAGTAACTAAAAGAATTTCAATAATTGCAATTTGCAACATAATAATAAGTCAACACCTGATTAACATTTTCAAATCTTTTTCAACAAAAGTCAAATTATTAAAAAATATTAAAAAATAAACTGAAAAACAAGATAATCACTGAGCATTGATGATGTTCAGAGGATTTCACAATTGTTTAACCAATTTCTTGAATAAGATTCACCAAAAGTCCATAATTTTGAAAATATTGCTGCATGCAAGAAACAAAAATCACACAAATTCAAGAACAAACCTGAACTGTATTATCGATCAAAAGAACTCAAATTTTCAAAAGCTCCAACACCCAGAATTCAACTCTGCAAGATTGATCAGACTACAATCTCTGAAGGGTTTGATGAAATTCAAACCAAAATAATCTTAAAATTAGACGATTCTTTGAAGGATCAAAAACTGATAAACCCTAAAGTTATGGAGATTGTTGAAGATAGATGAGGCAGAGAGAAGGATAATGGAATATTGGATTTTTTATGCTGTTTTTTTTCTTTTATAAAAGTGTTTAAATTTAGGTAGCGAAACCGAAAGGAAGGTCGTAGTCAGAGGTTTTACATTACGAAATTAAACACAATTGTTGGTTGATGACAGTTTGGGACTAGAAATTGCTGACCATGCTTTAACTCTGTTTCTGTGCGTGTGTGTGTGTGTGTGTGTGTGGGGTGTGTGGGTGGGGATGGGGGGTGGGCGTGGGGATGGGGGGTTGGAGATAGGGATATTCTTGTCAGCACATGAGGTCCCTGAACGATCATAATGATAATGGTGAATTTTATAAAGTTCATTGATGATGAAGACCCATTTCGCCACGTCACCTGCTTGTAAAATAATATGTAGGGCAAAAACGATAGAGATTGTTATCATATTATACGATTTTAATATCACCTAAACGATGTATAATGAGGTAGAATATAGACGATCATACATCTATCTATTTAATGAATCAAGTGTCTGCTTTTAGAAAAGCCGAATAAGAAAGGAAATAAGAAGATAAATTATGTATAAACGTTGTTTGTTTTATCATTGTATATAAAGAACTAATTTTTATAATTGATATGACAACTTGTTAAAATATTAATTGTATTCAATGTCATTTTCGATAAGAGATAACCTAACTTTGACAACATTCTATGATCACATCACAGATTCTAGCGACATCCAAACTCTGAAGACCTTCAAAGCCCAACTCCTACAATCACTTACCCTCGGACCTTCAAACCCAACTCCAACAACCACCTACCCTAAGACCTTCAAACCCAACTCCTATCACCACTAACCCAAAGGCCCTAGAACAACTTCAATGACCTTCAAACTTAACTCTGACATTTAGAAGCTCAAGATACTTGTTGGCCACCCGTCAACCTCAGGTCTCCAAACAGGCAACCTTTCGGACCCACATCCAATTTTTTGGGCAAACAAAGAGTGTGTTTATATGTAGGTATAGATGACGAGCCAATGAGTGAAAGATGAAGACCTTTACTATGACGAACATGAAGTATGGTAGGACCATTGTATGCATGTGAATGATCTAAAGTCAAGAAATGTGGAATCACAAAATAAGTTGAATCACATGGTTTATTATAGTATTAACTAATTTAAGTTGAATCACAAAATAAAATCAAAATTCAAATCAAATTCAAACGATCATTGAATTTGAAGTTCGGATCAAATTGAAACGAACATTGAATTTGAAGTTACTAGCCAAATGAAACACGAAAATAAATAGGCTGACATAAAATTGACACTAACAACATGAGCTTGACCCCGATCCGAATTGCTAGTAATACTTATTCTTAAACTTATTTTCCGTCATTCAAAACCTCTAATGCCCTTATAACACCCACACCATGTTCGCACCTATTAGGATCACACTCATTACTTCTTAACTTTTCTGATAAAATATAAATATTAATGAAATAATTTTTTATGTATGTGTAACCTCTCCACTAAAATTAAACAAATGAATTAATTTTTGGTTTGTGTTGTGCAATCTCCCTTTGGTTCTTTCTTTGTTTACTGGTTTCTTAAATTCTTCAAAGCAGACAAAAGTCTTTAGTAACCAACTATTTTTTAGTTAATTTTGTTTATTAAATTGTAAAATAAGGATTTATGGTTTGATTTTAAATGTTTGTCCTATGTGTATTTCAATCATAGATGATAAAAATAACCCAATAACGGTTAAGATGTGTACATCTAAGCAAATTGCCAACCTTTCGGAACAAGCCTTACTAGAAAAACACCTTTAAAATAATAATTTGTTAAATGACGGTAAGGGTTGAAGCGATTAAGTTACAATTGAATTTGAAGTCTTATAGACCTAAATTGTTACTTATTATTGTTGCTATTACTATTATAAAGAACAAGGATCAATAAAAAACCATGTTTATTCAAAGAACCTAAGAAACCGATATTGGCCTTCGGATTATGTAGATCAAGGGCTAAGATTAAATCTATAAATTTTAGTTTAACAAACTTACATATCAATTTTGAAATTAATAAAATGGGCATTTTTGGAAATAACGTCACCGACCTCGTCTGATCTTTTGTACATATTAGTTTGACGTTTCTCTCTCTTAGCTTAGTTAAGGTTGACAATCTGAGATATGAACCAAAAGCCCGACTTAACCTCACTCGAAATTGGTTGACAGAACCCAACATGAAACTAAAATGGGTAAAAAATGGGTCGACATGAACATGACATTAAAAAAAGGGGTCGGGAATACCTGAAAATGAAAATGACCCAATTACCCCGATTTTGTTAAATAAAAAGGAAATTTTTTTTACAGAATAATAACCAAGTTCGAAAATCATAAATAAAGAGATAAGTGACCATGGTCGAACAGTTTTCAAATTTGGTTACCATTATGTGAATTTACCCCAAATAAAAGCGTATTAATAAATATAAAATTATATAAAAATCTAAGTAAAGGTGATAAGTTTAAAATATGTTAAAGTTTAAACCTAAAAATAATGTAAAATGAAATTGAAATCCTCAAAAATCAAAATTTAAATTCCATCTATGAATTTTACGACTTACTTTTAAACCTGATACCCAACTCGTAAAATGGGTTGACTTGAGACCCGAACCGAAAATCCGGATTTTGAAGTCAATTTTATGCATTTTAAAGCTAATTTTATATGCAACTTTTTTCTTGAATATTGAGCGAACCAGAAAATCCGAATTTATGACAACCCATTTTTTCCTAGGTAAAATAGGTCAACACGAAACACGACCCAAACCAAACACAAATTAAAGTGACATGAACCGAATTTAACTTAAAATTAACTTAGGTCGAAAATGAGTTGACACGAAAATAACACAAAAATGGTTAACATGAAAGCAACACGACACATTTTACCCACCATGACCTGAATTACGAGCCTTAAGATTAGTTCTTTGGTTTGTCTCTCTCTTGTGTTCTCTCTACAAACCACTATTCCACACCCTTCTATAGGCACATGTCACTGACTCATCCAATCCCTTTGTGACGTTGTTGCCTTGACTACCGTTTTTTGTTTCAGTTCGTAGGCAAGAATGTAACATCCGAAAACCCGGCCTAGTAGTAGGCGGGCTATTGGTAAGTTGAACTGTGTTTAATTATGTATAATTAAAGATTTGTTATGTGATTAAACGAGTATGTGAAGTCGTATGTGTTTATGATTAAATAAGATTGAGTTTGGTACGAGGATTGTAGAAAATACCTCGAATGCATGTTAGGGTAATTGATTAAGAAAGATTATTTTTTTTAAAGTATTTGGACACAATGATACTTGAATAATTAACTGATGGTTAATTGGCATGTAAAAAATATGCTAGAAAAGTGAATATGCAAGTATGTATGTATGTTAGTATGTATGTATGTGTGTATATGAGTTGGTAAGGTGATGACACAATAGTTGAGGTGTACACGTGTGTGTATATATGTGTATCTTGAAAGAAAAGAAAGGAAAAGTGAATGTGTGTGTGTATGCATGTGGGTTTCTCTGGACATAAAGAAAAACAAGAAGAACAAGAAAAGAAACTTAAAATCTTGGAATTGAAGTTTTGTGGGTTATAATTCAAAACAGAGGTTAGTTTATGATCATTATGTGTTATTGATTACTTGGATATGTTATGATTGTGTTTTCATGTGTGTAAAGAAGAACACCATAGTTGGTTCATAAAGATGAAATGGGTTTTGTTAAGTTTTTTGTTTTGATGGATTAAAATGGTGTTTATGATGTTTAATGTGCATCATATATGCTATATATGAGTTTAGACTGAGAAAATATTATGTTGGAAGTGTTTACAAGAAGTTAAGTTGGCTGGAAATCGGATTTAAGAAAGGTTGATATGCTGATGAACATGTGTCGCGGCGCTACATTGAAGGTCGCGGCGCGACCTTCATGAAATCCGAAAGTGAAGTCGGTGTGTGCAAATCCGAGATTTTGTAAATCCTAAACTCAAAATCCGACTCCAAATCCGATTGTGAAATCTGGAAATGAAAATCCGAGGCACAAAATCCGAATGCAAATCCAAATCATTGAAATCCGCTACTCAAATCCGATAACCAAATCCGGAAGTCGAAATCCGATTGTGTCGCGGCGCGACACAAGGGAGTGTCGCGCCGCGACATAGGCTGTTTCAGAATAATTGTTTGTTTTGTTTGTATTTCGTTTTGGATAAGTTGGATTATTCATTAAATGAGTAAATCAAGTTATTTATATGATTATGAGATATAAATATATGTTGAAAGATATATTTATATATTCGAGACTGATTCGGTTGTTGCTGTGTTTTCAGGCAAACCACAGACTCAGTGATATTAGACAACTGAGCACGCGTGATTCGAGGACTGAGGTGAGTGGAAGTTTACTCACAGGTGGTTTCGTTGGTAACATTATGGATTGAATGATTGAAGGATTGTTTGATTGCAAAGATTGTTTGTTGATTCGAATATGAGATATTTGACTGATAAGTTTTTTATGCGAAGATAGATTGCTTGTCATGCCATGATAGACTGTTAAGTCTGCTATATGCTAAATGAGAATTGTATGTTCATATATTTTATATGTAAAAGAGTTTTGATTGAGATTGTGACTGGAAGAATATTTGGATTGTTTGAGAAACCGACTTCTGTGTTACGGGTCGGAAGAGATCAGCTTCTGTGTAAGGGCTGGTTGGGGTCAGCTGCTGATGCAAGAGCTGGGCTCACTTGCGGTTGGTTGAACAGTAGTAGCTCCTCTGTTGCATTTGTTGCTCAGAGGGGAGTTTACTGTGCCAATCGGCAGGGAGCTATCGGTAAAACTTTGCTTAGGCCAGCTTTGGTTGTAGGTTCGGCAGAACCGCCAGTCCTCGGGATGGAAGAGATTGTTGAATTGACGGATTGCTTGAGGATTGATGTTCAGAGGTTCCGTTCGGAACAGTGATTGTTTTGTGCTTGTCTGTAGCTTCCATTCACTTAGATTTGTGCTAATCCCCCACGGTTGATTGCTTTTTGCAGGTTTATGTGAGTAGCTGTTTAGCTTGATTGTGGAAAGGGGAGTTTGACCAATACTTTGATATTGTGTTTTGAGAAGAGACGAGCCACGTTTTACAAAGAACGTCCCCCATCCTTTCGGTTTCACTTTCGGTTCGTTGGCTATCTTTGGATTTTTTGTATGTACAAATAAAAAATTAGAAAATATGTCAAACATAGTCTTGAATTAAAGATGACAGAAAAACGAGGGGTTTCTTCTTTAAAAAAATAGGGGCAATAGTTTTAATCTAAGAGAGGTGTGTAGAGTTGGAAGTAAATTTGATTTTCAGCTTTGCCTTTCTTCAAAGAACATGTATCACTTCCACATTTGTTTCTTGAGTTTCTCAAATAAGAGTAGTTCTTCATTAAACCATACACTTATTATAAAAACTAAAAAAAAAAAGCCTAAATATTTTTGTCAAAATCAATAAACATTTATAGATAAAAGCAAGCAACAAAACTTTCATGTTAGCTCTAACCTATTTTGTATGGGAAAATTTCTTCAAAAGTATATAATCTATACCATTTGCTATTGTATCAATTATCTTTTATTAGAAACAATTTTTATTAATAAAACCAAAAGTCATCTCCAAGGTTGAGATGGCACATTTACATGATGCAAACAATTACATTTCTAATTAACTGCCCAAACAATCGACAAATAACCTTAGAATCAATTAGCCACCAATGCCAAAGGGGTTTGTGTTGGGTTTTCGTGGTCCAAAATCGCAGCGAAAGTAAAAACGAGTAGAAAAAGTTTTCAAAAATCGATCACGAACACGCCCACCAAATGGACCAAAACTCTAGACATGACTAAGCAACAAAATAAAACATGTGCGGATTTGGAGTTTGGAAGTCTTGTGCACTAACGTGTACACCTCTACCGAAGTCCACACCAAGCTACTATCGTCTCCCACTTGCTAGAGTGTTAGATAAACCTATCTAAACACCACCAAGATGTCTATCACAAGAGAACCAAAGCCTTAGTACCTCTTGTGCTTGAGAGAGTTGTGTATATGCAAATATATATTCTAGAAAAGCCAATTCTTGGAACATGACCATATTAGCATCATGGCACTTATATAGACCTCAAAATCAGTTCAAATTCGTGCACACTAATGTCATTTTCAGTTTCTAGAGTAATGGCAATAAACACCACCTTTAACTAGCTTTGAAAGCCTAGTTAAGAGGCTGTTACTGCATGAGGCACGGCCGTGCCTCACAAGGTACGGGCGTGCCAGCCCAAGAGGCCACGCCCAAGTCACGCCCGACTTGGGCTCGTGCCTGTCCACTGGGCACAGGGCACGGACGTGCCTCCTAGAGGCACGGGCGTACCTAGCCACAGGCCACACCCAAGTCACGCCCGACTTGGGCTCGTGCCTGCCCGTAGAGCACGGCCGTACCTCATAGAGGCACGGGCGTGCCTTGGCCCACCAGAACCAGTTTCTGGTTTTCTCTCTCATTAGACCATCCGTGATGCCGGAATCGATACTTAGCGTGTGACCCAATAGGCCCTTGCTTCATCAGCCATGATACCAACTCGTGTGTGTGTTAGTGGGCATAATCCAACAGACTCCCACTTGCACATGACAAACTCACGAAAGGCGTCACCGACATAGAGCGGCCTCTAGCAAGGCATCTATGCCCCCAAGTCAGCACAGGGTTTGTCTTCCCAAAACAAATACCTAACCAAAAGGAAAGGTCCTATAGATAAGTGATTATATACCCCTTCGTTCACGATATCCGTTGTGAATGCAGGTATGGAACATGATCAACCCCAAATCATTCACGATTACGTTTCTCGATATAGACTAACTATGACTAACAAAACAAGTTTCACAATTGATCCACTATCAATTCAACTTGAGCACGGCCATGCATTTTGATTTGTCATCAGCTTAGTCAACGAGGGGCCCAAGGATATCTCTCAAAAGAGGAACGAATACCTTTGACTACACCGTCCTATCATAATAACAAGTTCTTGCCTGAAAACTTCCCTTATAACAGCCAGTTACGAACTGCGTTAGAAAGCAATCTAAACAAGTCCAAGTTAATAATCAAGCAACGCGTGCATCTCCAGTAGAAGGATAAATAATATTATCATCCTGATTTACTCGTGATAATATCCATGAAGTAAACTCAGGTACGGGTCCTCCAATTACTTAATCACCATTAAGTACAGGCTAGTGTTGCGTAAACAAGTATTCAAAGATGAAAACTTTACCAACCACTCGCCTCGATCTTAATTCACTTCTTCCTCCCAATGAAGAACGACCGATCGTGGAGTATTTAGAATAAACAAGTTTATTCATGGAAATATTAAACATGCAAAGATAGAACACAATAATGTTTCATAAAGTAATCGCACCATTCATATATTAAATCCCCATTTAATAGTCATTACAATAAGAAATGCATTATTGCTTTAATGTTCTCAATAACAAATACAACTAAAACAATTAAACCAAGTCACTAGCAAATCTAATACCAATAGACTTAGCATGAGAATCATGCTTAACTTGTGACAAAGGTTTGGTGAGTGGATCTGCCAAGTTCCCCTCAGTTGGTACTCTATTAACCACAATGTCACCATTCTTGATGATATCACGAATAAAATGATATTTCCGAGCAATATGTCTCGTACGTCGATGCGCTCTTGGTTCCTTAGCTAGAGCTACTGCTCCCTCATTGTCACAGAAGATCTCAATAGGGTTAGCGATGCTAGGAACAACTCCAAGGTCTTGAATGAATTTCTTCATCCAGATGGCTTCCTTAGCAGCATTGCTTGCAGCAATATACTCTGACTCCGTGGTTGAATCAGCCACGGTAACTTGCTTGGAACTTCTCCAACTTATTGCTCCACCATTTAACAAGAATACAAATCCCGATTGAGACCGGCAATCATCCTTGTCCGTTTGGAAGCTAGCATCAGAATATCCAGTAACTCTGAGCTCCTCCGATCCACCGAACACTAAAAACATTTCCTTAGTTCTCCGAAGATATTTAAGGATGTTTTTAACTGCAACCCAATGACTTTGACCAGGGTTAGCCTGATATCGGCTCGTCATGCTCAAGGCATACGGCACATCAGGCCGAGTACATAGCATAGCATACATGATCGATCCCACTGCCGAAGCATATGGGACTCGACTCATTTCCTCTAGTTCCTTTTGAGAACTAGGACATTGAGACTTGCTCAACGCCATACCATGCAACATAGGCAAATTCCCTTTCTTGGAATCTTGCATCTTGAACCTCTTCAAGACTTTATCTATGTACGTACTCTGGCTCAAACCAATGAGTCTCTTAGATCTATCTCTATAGATCTTTATCCCCAAAATATATGCTGCTTCTCCCATGTCTTTCATAGAGAATCAACTCCCAAGCCAGGTTTTCACTTCCTGCAAGGTAGTCACGTCACTTCCTATGAGTAGTATGTCATCTACATACAAGACTAGAAAAACTACAGCACTCCCACTAGCCCTGACATATACACAAGGTTCATCCTTGCTCTTGGAAAAGCCAAACTCTTTGACCTTTTCATCAAAGCAAATGTTCCAACTCCGAGATGCTTGCTTAAGTCCATAAATGGACCTCTTAAGCTTGCAGACTTTATTAGGATATTTGGGGTTTACGTAACCATCAGGTTGTGCCATGTAAACCTCCTCTGCCAACTTCCCATTAAGGAAGGCAGTCTTGACATCCATCTGCCATATTTCGTAATCGTAATATGCAGCGATAGCCATTAGTATCCTAATAGACTTCAACATAGCCACCGGAGAAAAAGTTTCAACATAGTCTACAACATGAGTTTGAGTGAAACCCTTTGCTACCAGTCGGGCTTTGAAGGTGTCTACTTTTCCATCCATGTTAGTCTTCTTCCTGAAGACCCATTTGCACCCTACTGGCTTGTGGCCGAACCAAGTCCCAGACTTGATTATACGCCATGGATTGCATTTCCTCCTTCCACCTAGCAGACTCAGGGCCCACTACGGCTTCCCGGTAGTTGGTCGGTTCACTATGATCCACCAATAGTTCGTCGCCCTCGGATATGAGAAACCCATATCTTTCCGGCTCATTATGAACTCTACCAGATCTATGGAGCTCTAATGGTTGTGTATCAGGCACCTCATCCACCATTGGTTGAGGTTCCACTTCTTCCGATGCGCCGACCTCAGAAGCGGTACTAGTGCCAACATCAGGTTGATCATTGGTGTCATCTAGAATTTTTTCTAGATCGACTTGCCTCCCACTGGCTTCTGCAGATATCAACTCCCTTTCAAGGAAGACCGCCCTTCGAGCAACAAACACCTTGTTCTCCGAAGGTTTGTAAAACAAATATCCCATAGAACCAGCTGGGTAGCCAATTAAAATACACTTCTCGGCTCTGGGTTCAAGTTTGTCTCGAGCTTCACATCTCACGTAAGCTTCACAACCCCAGACCTTGAGATAGGCTAGCGAAGGAACCCTTCCATGCCACATCTCGAACGGTGTACTTGCAACCTTCTTTGTTGGTACAAGGTTTAAGGTCCTAGCAACGGTTTCCAAAGCATAACCCCAAAAACTTGCGGGTAGCTTTGTACGACTCATCATGGGCCGAACCATATCCAATAAAGTTCGGTTCCTCCTCTCAGCGACCCCATTTAATTGTGGTGTCCTGGGTGGAGTAAGTTGTGAAATAATTCCACAACCCCTAAGATGACCAAGAAACTCGGTACTAAGATACTCACCACCCCTATCGGATCTGAGAATCTTTATCCGCTTGCCCAATTGATTCTGCACTTCGTTTTGGTATGTCTTAAACACCTCAAAGGTTTCAGACTTATGCTTAATCAAATAAACATAACCATACCTACTGAAATCATCTGTAAAAGTAACGAAGTACCTACGGTTGTTTCTTGTAGCAGACCTGAACGGACCACACACAATCAACAAATAACCTTAGAATCAATTAGCCACCAATGCCAAAGGGGTTTGTGTTGGGTTTTCGTGGTCCAAAATCGCAGCGGAAGCAAAAACGAGTAGAAAAAGTTTTCAAAAATCGACCACGAACACGCCCACCAAATGGACCAAAACTCTAGACATGACTAAGCAACAAAATAAAACATACAAAGAGATAGAGTTATACCCTTGATGCTTTCTTCTTTGTACGTGCGGATTTGGAGTTTGGAAGTCTTGTGCACTAACGTGTACACCTCTACCGAAGTCCACACCAAGCTACTATCGTCTCCCACTTGCTAGAGTGTTAGATAAGCTTATCTAAACACCACCAAGATGTCTATCACAAGAGAACCAAAGCCTTAGTACCTCTTGTGCTTGAGAGAGTTGTGTATATGCAAATATATATTCTATAAAAGCCAATTTTTGGAACATGATCATATTAGCATCAAGGCACTTATATAGACCTCAAAATCAGTTCAAATTCGTGCACACTAATGTCATTTTCAGTTTCTAGAGTAATGGCAATAAACACCACCTTTAACTAGCTTTGAAAGCCTAGTTAAGAGGCTGTTACTGCATGAGGCACGGCCGTGCCTCACAAGGTATGGGGGGCCACGCCCAAGTCATGCCCGACTTGGGCTCGTGCCTGTCCACTTGGCACAGGGCATGGGCGTGCATCCTAGAGGCACGGGCGTACCTAGCCACAGGCCACGCCCGACTTAGGCTCATGCCTGCCCGTAGAGCACGGCCGTACCTCATAGACGCACGGGCGTGCCTTGGCCCACCAGAACCAGTTTCTAGTTTTCTCTCTCATTAGACCATCCGTGATGCCGGAATCGATACTTGGCGTGTGACCCAATAGGCCCTTGCTTCATCAGCCATGATACCAACTCGTGTGTGTTAGTGGGCATAATCCAACAGTTTGAGCACCAGTGAATCCAAGTTACTTTAGCCTTCGGTTTTCGATTGCCAATCCATAGAGCCAACATCCGCTGCATGGCTGGGAAGAGGTCTTTATACAATAGCTTCTTAGCCTCTTCTTGCTCCGGATGATACACACGGCTTCGCCATCTCTAGATTAACTAAAGAGTTACCATAAAAACCGCATGAATAATTTCATTTTTCATTTGAACACGATCATGAAATATCATTGCACCAAGTCTATTTGCATCCCTGAAATGTCACACCGAGACCAAGCTTTTCTCCGTAATGGATCAACTGTAGAACATTGAAACAAACTATGATCAAAATCCTCCACCTCTGATCCATACATGACACAAGCAACATACCCCAATCTAGTTAGGTGCTATTGTATGCATCTAACTTTCAAGCTTACTTTTTATGTATACTAACTTCCAAAACTATGCTATTGTATGCACTTGAAAACTTGTTTAGCAGGTTGTAGGGGTGTACGTTCGGATAGATAAGTCTAATCCGATCCGATTGAGTAAAGCCAATTGGATTTCGGTTTTTAAAATTGAGATCCAATCCATCCAGACAATCTTAAGATCCGAACCAAACCATCCAATTAAATTACAATTCGGTTGGATTGGTTTTTAGAATTCGATTTTCATTCTCACATAAATACATGCTTTAAGAGTCGTGATATTTCAAAAACTAGATTCGATACATATACTATTAAGATTAAAATATAGTTGTCCAAGTTACAATAACTAGTGCGACTAGTGGCTTTATAAATATATAATTAAAAACAATAAGTTGTAAATACACATAGACATGACACGTATGGATTACTTTGTTCCACTAGTGTTATATATATGTGTATATATATATATATATATTCTTATTCGGTTTATTTGGTTTATTCGGTTTAAATTATAGTATCCAAAAACCAAACCGGTATCCATAGTAATTATTCGGTTTTGATATAATCTGATCCAAAAATCCGAAATATCCGAACCAAATAGTCCAATCCAAACTTTTCGGTTCGGTAATTCAGTTTTATCCGATTAGTGAAAACCCCTAGCAGGTTGCATTCTTTGATTTTTGATTTATTTTATATATCCAAAAATTATTTATTAGGGTGTATTTTTCTACACGCTAATCTAGTTTTCTCCACGCCTTAGTCTATATTATCTTTGATTGGAGTATGAGTTTAATTTTTATATTTCTCAAGCTAATTTGACATGTTTACATTACACGGGTGAGTGTTGGAAAACATAAACTAGGGTACATCGACAAATATCCAATTGTTATTTACTTATTTATTATTTGTTAGTCCCAAATAAACAAAAACTGGGTAGAGGCGGTGAATACCAGTTTTCGAACTTTATAAAAGTAAAAGATAGCTCAAAAAGGCAACAGACAAGGATGTATCTTTTTAAAGTTTGTTTATAACAATCAAACACCAATGGCGAGTATAAACTTAGACTTGAGAACAATACACTTCTCAAATCAGAAAAGGAAATAAATAACTATTTAGAGTGAACAAACACTACTTGCTTTTTATAACTTAGTGAAAAGCTTCTTATCCCTTCTCAATAGGAGAGATGTATTTATACTAACCAGATTTACAAGTGGATCATGGAGAACTTGACACGTGTAAAGTGAATTAATGTGCAATACAACTGTGTTTCTGAAATTTATTTAAAGTACAAAGAATATTCTCTCAACTAACGAGAGCCATTTGTTTCCAACTGCAAGAGCGGGGACTACAAATTCCATAGCAAGCTAACATTTAAGAGTGATATGTACTGAATTATACATATTTATTATAAAGTATTTCCCGCATTTTTGCACTTTTATTGACAGATTTACGTGATTTAATGCCTAATATCTTATAAATCTGTTTTGTAGGCTCGGGATGATGGATCGATGATAAAGGAAATATAAAAGACGAAGATCCGTAAAAAGTATCGAGCCTAGCGAGAAACGGCAGCCAACACACCCTGCCTCTCCCGTGTAGGTAGCCGTGTACATCCCATTCCGCCTCTCCCGTGTATATGCTACACGCCTATGGTCAACTTTGGTCAACATGGGCCGTGTCGACCTACACGGGCCGTGTTATCCACAATTTAGCAATTCAAGACATAATCTCAGCCTCAGAACAGAGGGGTCATCTTCAGTTCGATTTTCTCTCGTTTTCTCTGGTTCCAGGAGCTCTGAAGCTCCTCCTTTCATCTCAAATGATTTGAGGGTGATTCTTGGTGCAATTGAAGGTTATTCAAGCTTAGAAGGGAGTGTGTAGCTCATTGTACATCCCATTTTGTCTCTATTTCGGGTTTGGTATAATCTCTCCTTTTTGATTATGTTGAATCCGATTGTTTGTATGATTTGGGTTTGCTTTAGGAACTATGAGTTGTATACTTTGATTCATTTGGATTTGATGGTTTGACTTTTGTTGACTTGGATGATATTGTGTTTTGATTCAATGACAACTATATTTGGTGGTATTGATGTTATTTCCAGCCCATGTGAGTGTTTTATGCATTTATGTTAGGTTGACTTTATGTGTGAAATGCTTATCTTCAAGTGTATGTATATTTAAACAAGTTTAAGTTATGTTAAGATTGGCACTAGGTTGGTGGATCTTCATGTAGTTAGACTTGGTATGTGCATTTGTGGAATTACATGAGGTTCGTGGATGATGGTTTGGGATTTCGGATATTAAACCAAGTATGTGTCCTTATGCTATGAGAAGTTATGCTCATTTGTGTTTGGTGTGTTGTTTGAATCATCAAGAAGTTATGCTTATGATTTGGCTAATCACGGGTTGACTCATGATATCTTATCTCCATATATGATCGGGTATTTAGTATTATTTTCCAGTTTAAAAGCCTTATACATCAAGAAGTTATGCTTATGTGTTTGGTGTAATTCGTTGTGTCTATAGATGAATTACTAATTGGAACGTGTATACTTCGTATCCTCTGTGCTTAATAAGTCAATATAGTCTTATCACATGATTATTTATTTTAATACATTTGACTAGAGTGTATCTAATCCGAATGAGTACCTTCCTGCTTTGAATTCCCTCCTATTGCATTGCTCTTATGGTGTCTTTGTTTCCTCGTTTTTAGTTGTTTAGTTGTAGTCTTTCGTTTTTTTCGCTTCTTGCCCTGTTGTCGGCTAGATAATAGTGAAGGTTGATTATTAGGAGCCTCCATTCCCTGAGTTTGATACTCGGTCTTAGCAAAAGGGCTATACTATATACGGATAGGTGATACTTGTCTATCATGCGTGTAGTCTACTTTTAAGATGAAACCACTTTTAAAACACCGTGTGTACTCTATAATATTTATACCAAAAATACCGAGACGGTACGCACGTGTCAAGTTTTTGGTGCCGTTTCCGGGGAACGGTGATTTTAAGAAAGACCAAAGCTGTTAATTTAGTCATTTTGTGCATATTTTAGTTTCTATGTTTTAGTTTCTTGTTTTTGTTTTTGTTTTTGTACTCTCTGTCTGCTGGTTGTTTGTTTATGTTGTTTCTTTTGCAGGTTCATGGATCATCAAGAAAATCAGTTATTTTGTAGTTACAACACAACATGTAGATGTCCAAGGTGCTTTGGTAGGTTTGACTACATAAAACCATACTCTTATTACCAAGCTACCATCGAACCCCAACTAACTCCCTCTAAAAAACCAAAGTCCATCCTAGAGGAGTTAATACAACACTGCGCAGAGAAAGCTGATGCAGCTTTAGAATGGATGAAAAACAGTGCAGTTGTTCGGGTGAATCCTCAATTTGATGAGTACACATATGGTCCACCCAACCCTCCTGACTTAATTCCATGTTATGAACATGCCCAACCTGATCTTGAAGAATTGGTAATGAGATCTGTTGGTGAAATAGAATGGAAGATGGTAGCACAAGAGGAAACTCTAAATCAGCAGACCTATGCTTTGGAAAAGTTGGAAGCAGAAGTAGGTCAAATTCTGAAAATGCTGTTAGAGGAATCTGGTGAGGCACATGACGGCTTAGACCCGGCAAGTACTGTGCAACCCAGACCTCCTGTGCTCGAATATGAAGAGGTAAGTTCGCAAATCCAATATAATTACCCTGATGATGATGATTTTTTCTCAGATTTGCAGGAAGAAACCTCGTATATGGAAGAGTTAGTGGAAGGGCAAACAACACATGCTGATCCGCCCATACAAGTCCAAGCTGTATCTCCAATTGTAGAGCAAGTATCAAATCATGCTTCTCTTGTACAACCTAAGGCCGTGTCAGGTCCTGAGCTGTTGGAAAGTGAAGATGTGGAGAACTGCGCGGATGACATCTTAAACTACCCTGAAAATGTGCTAAAGTGCTACCCAGAGCCAAAAGACGATCATGTTGTCCATTCTGCACGAGGACTAACGGTTTATGCAACTGGGTATTTCTATCACTTGGTACCACCTGTTACGCCTTGCATAGCTAATTCATTCATCCCAGGTGCGTACCACTATTTCCACCCTCATTTCCTTGCAAATGACGGGGTTTGCACTTCAATTTCTGGATATTAATGCTAGAGTCAAGCTAGTGACTCGAACAAAAACAAACGCTTTGTGGGAGGCAACCCGTGCTGTAGTGTAGCTTTAGTGTAATTTTTATTTCATGCAAAACTTTGTGGGTATGTTTGCTATAAACCCTCACGAGACTTCACTCGTCCACTCGGGCTACCGAGGGGTTTAAAAGGCTTGTTGCGTGTGCTAAATGCATCTCGCGTCCTTTAGAAGTCAATTTTTAAAAATGCTTAGTCAATTGTTTGATTATGTGTGTATGCTTGACTTTCATGCTAGGACATTTATATTTCTGCATTTTCTAGTTAGTTTTAGTATGCTTGGCTTGTTTCCATGTCTAATTCATCATTTCACTTGCGATTGCGGATTATGGTGCGCTTAATGTTTGCGTTTGCGCGCGGAAAAGATACATGAACTCATATTCCTTTATTCCTGCGCTTGAACTGTATTCTATAGAGTTTTAAGCAAAAATGTAGTGCTGTTTGAGAGACTGGAAATTCATAATTCTGCAAATGGGTCATACACAGGCCGTGTACATGTACACGGGCAGTGTTGACCGGCCAAACATGGCCGGTGTTGACCCCTTCCTTGGGTCGTGTTTGAGTTACTATACACGGGCCATGTTCCGTTTACACGCCTTATACTCCTTCAACACACCCCGTTTCATTTCACCACCACCACAAACTTTCTCTCTCTCTCTACGATCGCCGGCCATCGTCTTTCTCCCTTCTTCTTCTCGTTTTCCGTCGATCAACAGCCCAAAGGTATGTTTCTTTCGCTCCTAATCACTCCTAGAAGCTTTAATTTGAGTTTAATGTGTTCAATTTTGGGTTTAAACTCGATCTAAGAGGGGTTTCGCAAATTTGTTCGCCAAACACCCTACACGGCCTGTGTATTTTTGTACACGGCCATGTAGGGCCCAAATATGCTTTCTGTTCTAGGGTTTTACACGGGACGTGTTTCTCTACATGGGCCGTGTTTACCTACACTGCGCGTGTTCTGCCCTTTTTGGAACATTTTCAACTGTTTTCACATTTTTCATACTCGTGCTTCACCGCACCCTCGATTGATCGTATTTCTTCTCATCTTTACGTTTCTGATCTTATACTTCGCTGCTTTGTACAGAGATGGCTTCCAGTTTTTCGCCAGGGCCCCGGTAGGGGCAAGCGTTTGCGCGGTGGCCCTCCGACTCCGCCTCTGTCTGATCCTGATTCTCCGGGGACTGACGAGGAGGTCCTGCTGGTCCACGAGTGGCTGCGATTCGGGGACGAGGACCACATTGACCAATTGGCTACACTCATGCAGCGTAAGTTCGAGGTTCCTTGGACTCTTTGTTGGGATAGTTTATAGGCTCTGCAGTTGGTAGAGCGGGATCATGGCCCCGTTTGGGAGCGGCTTTTCTCTATTCGCCGTGTGGTCTACAAGGAGATCTGTTACGAGTTCCTCTCTACTATTCATTTCCAGACACCGGTCAGGAGCGTTACCCACCCACGTACTCTTACATTTCAGTTGGGTGGGGTGGCCAGGACATTATCATTGGCCGAGTTTGGGGTTCGCATGGGTTTATACACTTAGGAAGAGACTGAGCTTTTCACCGAGGCTATCATCGATTTTCCTAAGGGGTTGTCTTCAGCCGCATACTGGCCAGAGATCGGAGAGGGTCCTTACTATCCAACCAGGACCAAGAGCACAGCTCTCTGCGACCCTCTTCTCCGCATTTTGCACAGAGCCCTTGCCCATTCCATTACCGGCAAGAGAGACAGTACTGGGGTAGTGACTATGACTGAGGTGTTTATATTATATTGTTTCACTGCCCCCGCCACGTGCAACGTGGCCTACTTGTTGGCTTCTTACCTCTCCAGCATGGCGACCAAGAGGGTTAACAACCCTATCTGTTGTGGATCTTTCATTACATGCCTTGCCTCGTCTTATGGCATCCTTTCCAGTCCACCAGTCTCGGCCATGGAGGAGCTCCCAGCCACCCGACTTATAGATTCCACAGTATTACTTCATACGGAGGTTATCCTAGAGCGGCCGGAGGGCGGCTTTCCAGTTGTTAGATGGCCGGAGGCAGCCTTGGCCTCCGGAGCAGCAGCAGGGGCAGCCTGCAGGAGGAGAGGCAGAGGGCGCTCCAGCGGGCGCGGCAGAGGGAGAGGACGGGGGAGATGCTCCGGATGGAGGAGCGGCAGACCGCAGGCAGCCGCAGCAACGTTTTCTGTTTAGAGGGCCGCGGGGAGGAGTCGCTACAGCCAGATTTGAGAGGCTGGAGCATCGGGTCGATGAGTTGCGCGGCCAGGTGCATTGGATGAGCCAGGTGTTTCTTGTCGTGGCTGGCTACTTGGGCCTAGAGGTCCCGCCTCCCCCAGCATTCGGTGACCCAGAGCAGCAGCAGTAGCAGGACGACCCACCACCACCATCACCCGCATGAGGGGCCTAGTTTGATTTTTGTATATTTTGGACATGTATATCTTAGCTTGAGGTTGTACCGATTTTGTTTTTGTATGTGTACAAGCCTCGTAGTAGTTTGTATTAGTTTAGCTTTAGGCTAACTTTCATGGTTGTACGGTTTTGGTAATTGTATTTGTACGAACCATGTTTTTATTATTATAATTCGGGTATCTATGTGTTTCTGTTTGTTTGTTTGTGTTGCTTCTTTTTGTGCTAATCCGTTCTTTTGGTCCCTTGCTTGAGAAACCATTGGTGTTGGATTGTATTGCTTGGTTGTATTATGAAACGCCGTTTTGTTGAGAAATTTTGGACGAATTACAGACCACTTGTTCTGTCAACTTCATAAAACAGAGGAGTTTCTCGATTCCCTTTCTCCTGCACTATTTTGGTAATTGCTTATCTTTTTAGTACATTGAGGACAATGTACAACTTAAGTGCGGGGAGGGATTTATATTTTGCCATTTTCTTGCTGTGTTTGTCCTTTTGTATACTTTTGCGTGCATAACAGCCTAGAAATGGATTTTAACCAAAATTTTTCGCAAAATTGTATCTTTTTGGACAATTTTAGATCCTCTCGCATGACAGATTGTCAAGTAAAGTGACACTAGGAGGATTGCACCACAAATAACTTTCATGAAGCTTCCTTTTCACAAATCACTTGAGTTTTGTGATTATCTGACTTTAATTGCACATCCACACCTATACTTGCATTCCTGAGCATTTGAGTCACAACACTTTGTTTCTTGATTCAGTTAGCTCAGGGAATTGCTCATATACATGCTGATTGTTGCTTTGATGACAGAACTTGCTTATTACATCCATTTCAAGATCATGAACTGAATGTGTTGCATTTACATGATAGAGGCACTAGGAAACCCAATTTAGCCTTTTTGCTTTTGTTTTTAGCCACTTTTCATATCATTTCCCCTTAGTTGCCAATTTGAGCCTTAGCCTGTCATTTCACCACCCTTGTAATCCATGTTTTTGTTTTATTTTTATTTTTTAAGTGTTCAGAACCAATTTGACCCGTTTGAGCTGCTTAGTTACGTTTAGTTGTATTCTACCCTTCAGTTGGTCATGCACCGATTAGCGGGACATGGAAAGTTCATTTGTCCCTCGCTTTGTTCTGTTTATGTTGCGTGCGACTGAGTTTGAAAAATCAAAAAATCAGAAAAAAATAGAAAATGAGAAAAATGAGAACTTCAGTTGCTTGGCATGCTTTTGCTTGGTCGTTTTTAGGCCTGTCATACATTGAGTTGCGATTTTTTGTCAGTTTCTTCTTGATGTCGACCAACATTTGGACGGGCCTGATTCCATTACTACTAGGTGAACTGTGTTCTTCAGCAAAAATATTGTAGTGTTTCTCTTTAATTTCAATAATAACAGCTTATATGGTTTTAAATTTGGTTTCTAGATTCTATTTTAGCCACCTTTATATTCCCTCTATCCTACCCATAGCCACAGCCACATTACAACCCAATCAAAGACCTCTTGATATTTGCATATGTTCATGTTATTTGGTGGAGATTTGATGTATGATCAAGCTTATGTTTATCTCTGCTTCAATTAAGCATCACTGCACTTATACACATGCCATGATATACATACAGATTGAGTGCTTGAGAGACCACCTGGTGAGGTATGAAGTCAGGTACTTGTCAGAATTCTTGTATGCGTGTTAGGCTTGCTTAGATATGAAAGTGTGTCCTCGGTCCTTTGCTCAAATATCTGTTATGTCTTTAGATCTTTAATTTGTTGGAAGGATACCTTTTTGCACTAATTGAGGTTACTTGATGTTTTCTAGGATGATTGTTGCATTAGAGTTTGGTTGAGGACAAGCAAAGCTTAAGTGTGGGGATTTTGATATGTACTGAAGTATACATATTTATTATAATGGATTTTCCGCATTTTGGCACTTTTATTGGCAAATCTACATGATTTGATGCCTAATATCTTATAAATCTGTTTTGTAGGCTCAGGATGATGGATCGATGATAAAGGAAGTATAAAAGATGAAGATCCGTAAAAAGTATCGAGCCTAGCGAGAAACGGCAGCCAACACACCCTGCTACATGACCATGTAGGCCTACATGGCCCGTGTAGGTAGCCGTGTACATCCCATTCTGCCTCCCCCGTGTATATGCTACACGCCTATGGTCAACTTTGGTCAACACGGGCCATGTCGACCTACACGAGCCGTGTTATCCACAATTTAGCAATTCAAGACAGAATCTCAGCCTCAGAACAGAGGGGTCATCTTCAGTTCGTTTTTCTCTCGTTTTCTCTGGTTCCAGGAGCTCTGAAGCTCCTCCTTTCATCTCAAATATTTGAGGGTGATTCTTGGTGCAATGGAAGATTATTCAAGCTTAGAAGGGAGTGTGTAGCTCATTGTACATCCCATGTTGTCTCTATTTCGGGTTTGGTATAATCTCTCCTTTTTGATTATGTTGAATCCGATTGTTTGTATGATTTGGGTTTGTTTTTAGGAACTATTAGTTGTATACTTTGATTCATTTGGATTAGACATGTTCTAGTTGTTTGTATTATGTATTTATGATGGTTTGACTTTTGTTGACTTGGATGATATTGTGTTTTGATTCAATGACAACTATATTTGGTGGTATTGATGTTATTTCCAGCACATGTGAGTGTTTTATGCATTTATGTTAGGTTGAATTTATGTGTGAAATGCTTATCTTCAAGTGTATGTATATTTAAACAAGTTTAAGTTATGTTAAGATTGGCACTAGGTTGGTGGATCTTGATGTAGTTAGACTTGGAATGTGCATTTGTGGCATTACATGAGGTTCGTGGATGATGGTTTGGGATTTCGGATATTAAACCAAGTATGTGTCCTTATGCTATGAGAAGTTATGCTCATTTGTGTTTGGTGTGTTGTTTGAATCATCAAGAAGTTATGCTTATGATTTGGCTAATCACGGTTGACTCATGATATCTTATCTCCATATATGATCGGGTATTTAGTATTATTTTCCAGTTTAAAAGCCTTATACATCAAGAAGTTATGCTTATGTGTTTGGTGTAATTCGTTGTGTCTATAGATGAATTACTAATTGGAACGTGTATACTTCGTATCCTCTGTGCTTAATAAGTCAATATAGTCGTATCACATGATTATGTATTTTATTACATTTGACTAGAGTGTATCTAATCTGAAAGAGTACCTTCCTACTTTGAATTCCCTCCTATTGCATTGCTCCTGTGTTGTCTTTGTTTCCTCGTTTTTAGTTGTTTAGTTGTAGTCTTTCGTTTGTTTTGCTTCTTGCCATGTTGCCGACTAGATAATAGTGAAGGTTGATTATTAGGAGCCTCCGTTCCCTGAGTTCGATACTCGGTCTTACCAAAAGGGCTATACTATATACGGATAGGTGATACTTGCCTATCACGCGTGTAGTCTACTTTTAAGGTGAAACCACTTTTAAAACACCGTGTGTACTCTATAATATTTACACTAAAAATACCCCGACGGTACGCGCGTGTCAAGGAGATATTTTAGAAATGTTGATCTATAGAAGTATTTTCTCAATATCAGCACAAGTCCAACAATCCAACGATATCAAATAATCTTATGTTCACATCAATTATTACACTTGCTAAAACAAATAGACTATGTACATGGAAGAGAAAGAAGACTAGTATTTACATGATCCATTATTTCATATTTTTGGATTTTTGTGGTTTCTGGGTGTTTTGATCTTTGAATTTTTTGATGTTTTTATTTTTTCCAGAACTGAAAAATAAAATATGGATACAAAGTTTTTCTAGCTATATATGATACAATTGTAAGTGAAAGTAAATGAATCAAAACTAGATAACTAAAGACTCTTCTTTCTTTGAATGTTGACTAAGGAAGATTGAGTCTTGAGGACCTTTGGGTACAAACTTTAGGATGAGTTTAAGATGGCGAAGTCATCCCTCATCTCTCTTTCTCTCTCTTCATCTACATAGAATGGTTTTATTAAGCAATCACAAGAAGAATTCAACGGGTAGGATTTTGGGTTTGATTTTCCGGTGGTGGTGTCAATACTGTCAACACCATGGTTAGGCATGGGCTTTTGAAGCAAACACAAACCTTCGCCGCCATCGTTGGACACTAATACTATATCTAACCGAAGCAAACACAAACCTTTGACGCCACCGCCCCACAAATCTGCGTCCATCAATGTGGGACTCTACGCCTTCCACCAATAAACCCTCATCGGCCACCTCTACTTAGAGATTAACATACTAAGGTTTCTACGGTTATGGATAAAGTCCAATCATAGTGATGAAAAGGAGTTTTAGACTAGATCGGGATTTGGTTTCTTATTTTGAAGTTGAGTGTATGAATCGCTGCTGGTATGGTGGTATTCTGATTTTGATTTCTGTCCATGTGTTATTGATGTTGTTAGTGATGGTGTTTTGATTTTGATTTTCGTTTTTTATTCAAATTTTGATGTTGATTTTGAATGTATGATTCACCGGCTGTTAAATGGTTGTAGACGATGGTGGTGGGTGATCGTTGGGTGGTGTTTGTTAGAAGGGTAGAGGTGGTGTGTGATGATGGATGTGTGCTGATGGTAGAAGGTGGGGTGGTGGTAGAAGATGGCGGTGTGTGGAAGAATAAGCAGAAGAAATAGAATTTAAGAGATAACTAGGAAAAGACTAAAATACCCCACTAAAAAGACAAACACCCATTTTTAACGCCAGGTTAAATCAATTACTAAACATGTAACAAAAATGTAATCACAAGGACTAATGGAATAATTTTTGATCTTAAGAAACTAAACCAACAATATTTAACAAATCAAAGGACCACATCTATAATTCACCTTAATAATAATAATAGTTATTATAATCAATATTATTATATTAAAACAAATAACAGTAATATCATCAGAATAAACAAATGTTAACTCAAATTTAAAAATGTTAAACAAATTCAAAAGTTTACTTACAAAAAAATTAAATTTCACAAAAATTGAAGAAAATTAAAAAAAATGTTACATAAATTAAGAAGATTACTTACAAAATAAAAAAATATTTCTGGTTTAGTAGTTTAATAATTGAACAAATATACATAGTTTAATAATCTGATTAGAAAAAGTTAAAAGAAATTACATAACTTTAAAAAAAGTACAATAATACTTTTATAATTTTTCTTTAATTTTTTAAATGCTTAAAAGTTTTAAACATACCTAAAGAAAATTCTTTATTAGCTACCAAAAATAGCATGCTTTTTTGTTTAGCCAACTATCAAAAAGCATGTTTCAACCATAAAAAAACACAATAAACTATAACCAATTTTAGCAACAGAATCCCAAACAACCCTAAATATTTCTAACCATGAAGAAAATACTAATAAATCATCCATATTCTTGGTCACGAGTGATTGTTCATCTTCTACGGTCATATATAATTTATACTTGAAAATATATAGTTGTTGTGCAATTAGGGATGAGAGTTTTGATTCAGCCGCTACTTCTTCTGGTCCCTTGTTTCTTTTTGGTAATCATCTTCTTCATAGTTTACGTAGAATTTTGTGTTTTTTTTTTGTTGACCGGGAAAAGAAAAAAATCTTGACCGCACCTTCCCTCCCACCCCTTGACGTGGTTGCCATCCCACAAAGCCACCACCACGACGCGGTAGTGTGGCCGGATTCCCCACTACAGCACGATCGGTCGACCCCTCCCTCACCCCGGTTGCTGGTACGTGTACTCTAAGAGGTTAATGTTTTTGTTTGGAGATTACTTAATAACCGGTTATCTTTGGGGTTAAATCTTTGGAAAGCATCAAACTCACATTGGGAGTTTTTTTCAAAGATTTTAGATGTAAGCTAAAGGCTGCCAAAGTGCATGTTATGCATTATCTTGGCTCATTTGGTCTCAAACAAATACATGAATTCACACCGGTGAGGAAGACATAAGTTGAGAATACGACTTATTTGGCAAAGCGGTATCAATTTTCTCGTTTATAGGTTTCTAATACGGGTGTTTAAAAAAAACCAAAGGATTGAATTACCCCGTATGATCCAAAGCCGAGAAACTGATACCCGAGCGGACCAGTGACCTGAAAACCCAAAAATAAGGATACCTGTTGAGTCGTGAGGCGGGTTCAGTTTTCTAAACAGGCTACTGGCGACCTGTCTCACCCCGTATATATTAATGTATTAAGAAAAATATATTAATTAATATTTCATAATAAAAAGTTACTTACCTTAAGAAAATCTCTATCGCATACGGTGTTTTCTTGGTTCACCTCTCACTGTCATTGATTTTGTTGTCTTTTTTTTTTCCTCTTTTTTATGAGGTCATGGCCTTACTTTTCTATATCTTATCTTGTAGATTGCTTTGGCTATGATGCTTCTTGTTTTGTATTTGGGTTTTTTTTTTAATGCATTTGCCTTTAAAAATAAATAAATTTACAAGTTATTGTAATATGATGTGCTCTTGGTTTGACAATTTAGCTTCAGAAAAGGGTTTTTATAATTTAAGTTACAAAACATAGATCAATAGCCTTGGTATTAGCTTTTATACCAAGATCGTTCATTATTCCCCATGCCCATGATTTACCTACTATATACACAGAGTAAATGGACCTACGTCTATGTCGAGTTGGGCCCGCTTTCGGAGATTGCAGTTAAAAGATTGAATTCACGATCCAATGTCCACCAAGACTCGTTCCGATGGTTTATATTAAGGAAATACTCCAGGAAATATCCGTTGTATGTAATTATGGATACCGTGGCTCTGAAAGAAGAGAAATAAGATAAACTCCAGGAAATATCCGATGTATGCAAAATGGATGAGTCAGGATCGGGTATTAAGTCAAACGTGTACATTTTTGGTAAGGGTTGGGCTGACCCGGAATCCTTTTTGTCTGAAGATGTTTTAATGAAATAGTTTGTGTTTCAAATATGATACTATTTGATATTATTTTAAAAAAAATCTTATCTTTACTAAAATGATTTAAAAGGTTTTATGCATTCAACCAACTAGAGATCAAATACAACTCGAATCGACCCATTTGACCCGTTAGAGATCCATTTCATAAGTAAATGGGTCAAAATTGTCTCCTTTAGTGTAAATATAAACCATAGAGCCTAGAACAAAAATTTAGTAAAGATAAGAATTTACATTAAAACATCTTCAGACACAAACTATTAAAAAAGGTTGCTGGATCCGGTTGGGTAAATGGGTCAAAACAGATCAAGTGTGGTTGATCCAAAATACTCTATTAAAAAAGTTTTGAGTAAGACATGATTACAGAAATAATTATAATTACAATAATAATGTACTTTAGTGATTAAAACGATTTTAGTACATTGTATAAATTTAAAAAAAAAAACCGGTTTGGGTCTACTTTTGATTGGTCAAACCATTTGACCCGTACCAATTTTAGCAACAACAAAAAAATATTTTACTGGTTAGATACTTAGATATAAACATAACCGGAATCGGCCCAGTCAAAATAAATAAATAAATGAGTCGAAATTGACATCTTCAGTCGATATATAGAAAATGAGAAGCTTTATAATGGCCTAGATTGAACTCAAGTTACTCACCTGCAAGGTGTAGATTCAGATGTAGACGATTCTGCAACTCTGTCAACCTTACGAATCACCACATAACTGTGACCCAAAAGAAAAATATAAATATAGAAAAATAAAGAGAAAAAAACCCGTATCCCATCCATCGATGAATGTGATAAAAACTGCACACCTTCAAGGCTTCAATGGTTGTCCCGATGGAGTTGGACACAACGGTTATTAAAACAAAATATTCACTTTGCATGATTAGCGGGTCTCATTACTTCGTATAAGGAAAAAAAAACAAGACCATGAAATTTATTTCACAAAACTTTTCAAAAAGCCCAGTCTTTTTTCTTAATAGAGAAAGCAAAACACAACTCATACTAGGTGCCTATGTAAAACATCTCGTAGCGAAACCATTATTTGCAATTTCTTTAAAGATTCATCTAAAAATCAACGGAATTATATAACAGAACTTTCAGAAATCATATCTGTATCGAAAAGGAAATCTAAAATCCGACTGGGCTAGCTCAAATTGTTGAAACTTCTTTAGGACAACCTAGAAATCGTGAGTTTAAAAGCAGAGGTGAGATTTTTGACCCATTTAGTTGTGAATGGGTACCGGCCATGTTAACAATTATATCTCTAATGGGTCAAACAGGTGGATAAATAACTGTAGCTTGAAAGGGAACAAATTAAACTGGTTGGTAGTCACTCAAAGTATATTTCTAATGCATAAATCTTCCTAAATCATTTCACTGAAGAATTATATTATACTAAAAAAATATAATTTTTGTAACCATATTCACGTATTCAAAACACCAATTATTTACAAAAAAGGATGAAAGTAGGACAAAAAGTGTTTCAAATCATCGCAGGCTGACCTGACCCAACCAGCCCAATTTGACCAATACCTATTTGACCCATTGCTAGATTGACCCATTTTTCCACCTCAAGGCTCATATTCTTCTAAAAGAAAAAGAAAACTGTCTCCCAAAATGATCTACGATAACTTGAATAAAAAGTATAGGCAAATGGGAAAGTAGAAGATAAAAACAAGGTTGCTTGTCAATTCATGTTACCTCTTTACACCAGGTGCAACTGCATTGTGAAGAACATTATGATGAGATGTATCAAGTGCATCACCCACAGAATTAGGGATGATTGATCCAAGAAACGTATTTGACCTTCTACTTCTGGTGGATATAATGAAAAACACGATCATTTTCACTATAACATGTAGAAAAAATATATTTATTTAGCAACTCCCACACAGAAAACTAATTTGTTGCCACTTTACTATAAAGTTAACTTCATTCTCCATTACAGAACTGTTCTGCTCCCCTTATCTACTCGCGGCCCTTATTTTCCAAACAAATTTTGATTTTAGGTGGACAAATTTACCCTTAATGATTAACACATGATATCAATTTTACAAGAGCAAGCTTGTCAAGGAACTTTGTTTTTTTTACCAGAGGAAAAAAATGAATAAGCAAACTAGCAAAACATATTGTTTTGTAGGGATAGCAACGTCAACCACGTTACCAATACGTGGGTTGATGTGGGTTATGGCTTATCTTCGACGGGTCACTTAAGCTAGATGATTTAAATAAAAAGAAAAGCAAAGTGGTTAAATGGGTTGGAGAGACATTTAAAATGTGGTCAAATGCATTACAAGCTCCTAAATCGTTTTATTAAAAAAAAGTTACACTATTTGGTAATAATATAATTTTTGTAATCATAGCACATAAATTTTTAATGAAACCCAAAAAACTGAATGGAAAAGTGTTTGCAAGTCAGCCTAAACTCTACGCGGCCTGTTTCCACCTGCTTTAAAAGAAATACCTTTTTGATCCGTTACATAAACCAACCCCACCCATTTTGCCACCTTTAATCTTCTCCAGTAATTTAAAAAGAAACAGAAAATTCATGGTAACAAAAGCTTTAATTTCCTCACCTTTGATCAATTGCCAACCCAAGAAAGAAAGCATGAACAGAGCCTGTAGAACTTGTAGCTACAAGAACATCAGGAAGCCCAGGAGAAGGCCCAAATGACAAAGAAAATATAGTTGATGGGTACGTTCCCCTTCGAAAACTATAAGACTGAATATGATGAAAAAGATTGGAACAAAAGAAAAGATCACTTGCTTATTCAAGAAAAAAAAAACAGGAAACTGAAACATAAATTAGAGGTGGCAAGACGGGCGGGGTGGATAATGGGTCAAAGCCAGTTCAGATGTGTTGACCCGCAAACACCTTTTGTCCGTTTTGAAAAAAAATTAGAAGTACATCATGTTTACAATAACTATAGCATTACGGTAGTAATCTAGATCTTTAAATAAAAGAAAAAACATTAGGAAGTTGCATGCATTAGAAATAGATTTTGGGCAACTCTCAACCCGTTTGAACCCACCCCAAACAAAAAAAAATCCATTTAAGTTAGTTTTTTTGTATGACCCTTTTGAGATAAATATAACCCAAATCGACAGTTCACAAGTAAATGGGTTGAAACTGCTACATTTGCATAAATCTGAGTGTGTACAGTGATTCACCTTAGTTGCTTCTGAAACAGAATGAACCCTGATAATAGTCCCCTGTTCAGATGCTGTTGCTATGTACATCCCGTTTGAAGAAAAAACTATTGCATTCAATGGCGAGAGATGAGCATCTATCTGTATTTTAGCACATTAATGACCAAACTTGATTAAAAAATGGTTGTTATCCCACATTGTGACTTGTAAAATATTTATCAATACAGGAAATCAAGCATCAACAATTTCCATGTGTCAATATGAACCATCGACTCAAAGTATAGATAACAACTTCAAGAAAATTGAACACATGTAGTAGAAGTATATGCAAACTAATGAACTATGCAGATCCCAGATGACCAATTACTACTCACAACACATTATCAAAGATGTATGCCAAATTTTGTGGGTTATACAGAACTGCAAGTATATAAATCCATAAAAGTTATACATCTTTTCATGACGGCTTGATTTTAGCTAATCAAAATAAAATAGCGGTTCAACATGTGTTTGTCATCAATTTCAAATGATAGCTCTCTTTAAGATCTATCAAGAAAGCCATTCTCATACAAACTACATCTGGAATGATTTGTGGATATTTATTCATGAAGTTATGAGACAAAAATGGAAATCCTGGACTTAACAATTGAAAAATACAAATTGATTTCAGGATCAAGTAGGTGGAGTTTGAATTTGAAATCAGGATGTGGTTACGAACTGCAATTATTCAAATTTTCATCATTCCATATTCGATAAAATAATAATAATAATAATTAACCTCACAGTGTGAGTGGAGATCCATAACATTGTAGACTAACACAGACCCTTTTGTGGTGCTTGCTGGAAGAGCTAGGAAACAACTATCCAAGGACGGAGAAAATGCACAAAGTCCTGAAAGAGAAAGAAACTAAATAAATAAACAAATAGATACCTAAACATAGCATTATATCAACATTTATTTTCATCGTCTTCAAATATTAAGTATGTGCATTTTAAGATATATATATTAAAAAAAAGAACCACCACCTTTTAAGTTTGGCACTGTCTCGATTGTGTCTAAGATAACAAGACTGTTTATGTCATATATAAATGTCTTTCCTTGCAAAACCACTATCAGCCTGCATGCATACAAGGTATTCCACATAAAATGAAATCTATATAAAAAATCAATAAAATGAAACAGATTCTGGTATACCATTAAAATTACAAACTTATGCATGATAGCAATAATATATAACAAATCAGATTCATTTACCGGTAACCCTAATGTTGCTCTTTCAAGAAAATAACATGATACAACCAATCATGGAAGTAATTTGATTTAATTACTAGATGGATTTCATGCTTGCGTTTTGTATCCTTACATGTTTCCAATACACACATCATCATCTATCATATTTTCGCAGATCATTAAATGAAAACAGTGTTGTAACTATCGGTCTTGGCAGCCGATAAATTGGTGCCTCGGCAGTTGTCGGGCTAGCCGACCTAGAAATCATATGATCGCCTGATCGGTCAAACTTATCGGTCATTGTCAAAATCGGTGCTTGGGGCAGTCAACAAAATGGTTTGACTTCATTGAAAAACAAAAAACAAAAAACAAAAAAAATTGTTTAGGGTCTAAGGAATGGAAGGGGAGTTGTATTTAGGGTTTAAACTAATTATAGACTTAGGCCCTGTTTGGTTCATTGTATTTCGTGGGATTTCGTGGGAATGGGATTTCAAATACAGGGAAATGTTGTGTTTGGTTGGAAAAAGGAAGGGATTTTAAATGCTGGGAATTCTTTAAAATCCCTCAAATTCCCTTACTCAAGGGATTTTACAAATGCATCCACCCCCCATGGTATTTCAAAATGCTTTGTATGAAGGATCTTCCATTTTACCATTTTGCCAAATGCAAATCCATTTTACAATCCTATCAAATGCAAATCCTGCGAAATGCAAATCCTTTGACAGAATGCAAATCCCATGAAAAAAAATCTGCGAACCAAACGCCCCCTTATGGTTTTTATTTTTCAAGCTTGTTAAACTTTTGATGGTTATTGACTTATTTTGCTAGGATATTGCTAATATTTATTTTTTTTAATAAATTCCTTTATAATTTAGGTTCCCCACCAAGAAACCAATTAATCACCGCCAAGGCCGATTAATCACTTGAAGATGGTCGACCAACTATATACTGCAGGGCGATTTTTACAACCTTGAGTGGAAGTGATTATAACTATGAATATGCAACAACGTAGAATAGTTTACCTTTTTCTATTTACACAAACAGCCAGAATTGAAGTTAAAAAATTTAGTTCCCGCAGAGCAGTTCCAGTTTCAGTATTAAATAAGCATAAACGTCTGGGAGACAAAGATGCCTGTCGAAATTAAGGGAAAGATGATGATTAAATACATTAATTTTGTTGTCGTAATAAGAACTGAAGTTAGCTCATTACTTTAAACTACCTGTTCACCAGCTCCGACAATGGCAAGAAGACTAGAGCTGAAAAGCATTTCAACAATAACAAATGCTCCAATAACTGAGAAATAGAATATCGGGTTATCATAAAAGGTGTTCAGATTCATATATCTCCATAGGATTCATATATATAATATAAAGCCAACTGCAGTTGGACGGGTTGTGTAATGGGTCCGTTCGACAGATTCAGGTTGAAACGGGTCATTTTTTATGGATCAAAAATGGGTTCCGGTCAACCCAAGCTCGAGCCCGTTAAATTTCTCAGGATCCCAGCTCATGCTTTAGACCAGAAAGCGTGAAACCAGCAGGGCTATCTTAAGTTTAACGAGCCCGGGCTCAGTTTGGCTCATTTACATGCCTAGTCATATCTAAAACCTCAATGTCAAAGATATGCATATAATTTTTCCTTGAAGATTTAGACTATTATGTCCCCACTCCCCACCAAATCAAAGAAAAGTTTCCATAGGGCTCATACATGTTATCAAATTTATTGCCAAAGATACACATATACTTTATTGGTTTGATATTAGTTTTTTGTATGCATAACCTACATAAACAAACATATAAACAAAGAACCCATTAACATTAATTGCTAAGATCAAGTACACTCTAACAATATAGCCATCACTCACATAGACCATAAACCATCTATAATTCTAATAATGTGGTTTCATGATTTTGTGAATGTTTAACAAAATTCTCTATGTCAAATGATTCCATTCAACTCCACTGTCTCTGTCATATTGCACAGACTTTTAATCAAAACATATCTGTGGAGAGCAAATAAATCTAGAAAGAGTGTTAGAATGTGCATTAATACAGTAGTTATGATTTCAATTTTCAGATCATTTAACCTCAAAGTTATCAAATTTATATTATAATGCATCTAACATCATCTACTAGTCCTTAGTTTTAATCTGTTGATTGTTTCAAAGTCCTAATAATCACTTTGAAAACAAAATCCCAAACAAACCCACAGTATTTCCTTCAAGTTTAAAACATCATACAATTCAGCTCACTATATCTCTGCCTAATTGATCCTCACAAAGATAAAGTCAAACGTAAGTCCAACCTCATATATAATTGTTAGCATAAACAGTATTTTCCATATGAGATCACATACCTCGTTCATATAGAAGTCTTCCTGTGTTGGAATTGAAGATTCTGAAACCATCCTTCGTCCCAATTACAAAGCAGCTAAAATTCGTTCATAGAGTTAGCAAAACCTAAATTCATCTTAACTAAAACAGATCGACTTCAGGTTCAGAAGAACTACCTGTTATCTTGATTGAAAGAAGCACACAGAATTGGGTTTGAAGCAGAGCTACTTGCTGCCATTTGAGTAAAGCGATTGCTTGTTCGTCAGACGATCTTTGATGCAAGAATTTGAAGAACATGCTTTAAAAGAATTGGGAAAAAGAAAAAGAAAAAGAAAAGCCCAAATTAGAGTTCATACAAATTGGGCTTAAACAAGCTTTAGAAAATATTAGTTTTATTTTTTTAAATAAATTAAATAAAAAATAAAAATCTAATGTTTAAATAAAAATGGATAAAAATCATAGAATGGTTTATAATGTAATCAAAGTATGCGTAGATGTTGACAGCGATGAATAATTGTTATAGTCCGGATCCGGATTCGGATTTGGATTCAGATAGTATTTTATAAAAGTTACAGATATTTTAGATATCTGATTTCCAAAATATATATATTTAAATTATTATACTGCTTAATTTTTTATTTTCTTAACATACAGAGTTTTTTATACATGTATTTTTTATTTTGAAGCGTATATGAGTTATTTTTTATTAATTAAAGTTTAGAATTTGGGTTTTTAGTAATTATATTTTAAAAACATTTATTATAAAAAATATATGTTTTTAGTAAATATCGGATACCGAAATTTTGAATATGCACGGAAATTCTTCGGATATTCGAATTTTTGGCTATCTGATTTGAACACCCCTAGTTATAGTTACAAAAGTTGAATCATATTTGCATAGCATAAATAGAGAAAAGTTCAGTCGAGAACTGTTTTTTTGTACGATAACAGTTTGTAACACCATTAATGACTCATTAATAACGGTATTTTGACCATTTATACATTTACCTAACCGCGTTGGGTGAGCCGTCATTGATTTGTGAAGCTTAATAAATGGCTAAAGATTTGTGTTACGAACAAAAATTAATTCTCATATGAACCAGATTTAGTATACGGGAGGGTTCAAATAAGAATTGTTTTTCATACGAGAATCGTGAAAATCAATCTTAGTCTTTGATTAATATTAATCAATGGTTAAAAAAGTTGTACGACTCATTAATCGACCTAGCATTCTGACAATATAAACAATGTCAAGACCGAGTATAAACTTGGGGATACATTAGGCTTCTAACAACAAAAGCATAAGGCCATGCCGCCATGCGTAGCACCCTTCCCCAACCCAAATGTCATATTATTGTCACATCAGTTTTTTTTTTTACTTTTTCCTTCCCAATCCAAATCAACCCAAAACCCAAGTAGCACCATTTTGAACCAGATTTAGTATACGGGAGGGTTCAAATAAGAATTGTTTTTCATACGAGAATTGTGAAAATCAATCTTAGTCTTTGATTAATATTAATCAATGGTAAAAAAAGTTTTACGACTCATTAATCGACCTAGCATTCTGACAATATAAACAATGTCAAGACCGAGTATAAACTTGGGGATACATTAGGCTTCTAACAACAAAAGCATAAGGCCATGTCGCCATGCGTAGCACCCTTCCCCAACCCAAATCAACCCAAATGTCATATCATTATCACATCAGTTTTTTTTTTACTTTTTCATTCCCAACCCAAATCAACCCAAAACCCAAGCAGCACCCTACCCAATCAACTCAAATATTTTCTCTCTTCTACTCTCTCTGCAAAACCAAAAAAAAAGGAATTTGGGTAAGCTCGGGCTTACCAAACCGAAATGGAAAAAAAATGGGAACCCGAAGGAGTAGTATTGGTGTTCCCAAAGGAACCCAAACTACCCAAACTAACCCGAGAACCTTCGGGAGTCCCCCTACGGATGGCCTAATGTATCAATGTCATTTGCTCTTTCTCTACCTCTATTTTCGGGCATCAAAAAGAACCGAAAAGGTCCCCTTTTAACATGTTTTTAAGGCCATTATTATAGAAGATATTCCACATAAAACTTATAATTATACGACGAAATAACGTGGCATAATACTATAGTAGTATGATGGAGGATAAGTCATATCTCCATGTCATCCATATATTCTATGAATTAGAATATGTTTTTTTAACCGCATAACACATACGCATCTCTAAACCTTTTCTTTTATCTACACGTTTTGTCTACATCAGGAGTACAACTCATAATTATTAAAAAAAAACATGTTTCTAACATCGGTTACCGGTTACCGTTGAGTTAGAAGTCTTTTAAATTCATAAATTAAAACATGTAAGACCATTAGTACCACCTATCTATCAATCTTTCACAACCCAAATACCACATCAACGTCACATCATTTTTTCCTACTTTTCTTTCTTTTACCCGAAACCCAAGTATAATTTTTGTTCCGGAGTTATTTTAAAGAGAGAAGGGAAATAATTTGGAATGAAAATTTAATTAATTTTCTCTCCTAAACTTTCCTTCCAAAATTGAGAGCAATTGGAAAGAAATGAAAGAAAAGCTTTTATGACTTTTCGTAAATGGTAAAATTACTCTTGATCATCATAAATAATTTTAAAAAATAAAGGTATTATTGTAAAATTATCCTTTTTTCTTTTCTTTCTCTCTAACTCGGGAACACCAACTTATTCCTTTTCTTTTCCACTTCTTTTCCTTTCTTTCCGACTCAAGAACATGAAAAATCAAAATCATTATTCTTTCTTTCCGACTCAGGAACACAATGTTACACCGATAAAACAAAAAGGAAAACGTGTGGGTGAGTCAGGTTGGGCAAACCGAAAGCCAACCCGAAGAGGGAGTGTAATGGTGTTCCCGAAGCAAGCCGAGCTACCCGATAATCAACCCGAATGGTTCGGGAGTAGCGATACGCAAGGCCTAATATGCCATGTTACGGGCGTAGAACAGAATGGGGTCATTACTCTTCAATATTTGCAGGTTGCTAAGATATAAAAAAAAAAAAAAATCTATGTCAAGATACTGGTCCATTTACCATTCTCTTAAAGCACTTGCAAGGTACAACTACACATGCACCACGTACAAACTTTCAATGCACCTCCCTACTTTGTATTTAATGCATTCATTAATACCATGTTTTTATTCTATTTTACAGTTAACATTCTAGTAAATAATTTGCTTGCTTTTTTATTACATTTATTAATTAATTTGTGTACCCTTTTATAATTTAAATGTGTTTTTAACAATTTTAATATTTATTTTAAAAAAATTACAGTAAGTAGAAACAGGTTTTTATATATTTTTTTAAATTGTTAGTCATATAGGAAGATATAGAAATTAAGACAAGTTTTTAGAAAGTCATGCAACTTAAGATTTAGGAAGATATTATCGTACTAAATCTTTCTATCTTTTCACTTCACTTTTCTACTTACTTAATTATTGATATGTATAATATACTGACTAGCATGATACTCGTGCAATACGACGGCAACGAATAATTTCTACTCGTTAACATGTCTGTTTTTAAGACGTATGGAGTATGGTATTCATGTAATACGGTGACGGCGAATAATTTTCGTTTGGTGACATGTCTATTTTCTTTATCTTTTTTACATTTTTTTTACTTTTCTGTTTTCCATAATTGAAAAAAAAGTTTATGAAAATATTTTTTAATAATTAAATGAATTTGTATTGGCTTTGACTTTCAAAAAATTGTATTGACTTTGATTTTCTTAAATATGTAAAGTTTAGTTATTAAAACGGAATATACGAATCTTATCAACTATATTTAATACTTACTCAATTTAGTTTATATGAGAGGTAATTTAGTAATTTTAAAACACTTAAAATTTAAGAGTTTAAGCAAAATGCTAAATGCTTTATAATATAGTATATATTATCTTTCAGAATTAGTGTCGAATGATTACTATAGTTTTTTGTAAAGATTAATTTTAAATGTTTTTTCTATCTATTTTTCGATTAAAGATAGAAAAGAAAAGGAGATAAAGAAAATCTTTTTACCATTGTCTGTTTCCGAGTTGGAGAGAAAATCAAAAAAAAAAAATTATATAATATTTTTTGTTTCATTCAAAATCTTTTTAACTTTTGAAGGAAAATAAGAAAAGAAATTAGTTCTCTCTCCTTAAAATCCATTTTCCTCCCTGTATCCTTCTTTTCCTTTCCTAATTTAACTCAGAAACACAGTGTAAAGCTTCAAACAATGGTCATGTCGAGGAACGGAGACAGTGGAATATTTTTGAGGACGCGATATTCTATGTAACAAAATTGTTTATACATAACAACTTAATTAAACTAAAGATGAAAACCAAATTCTAAAACACTTTTTAAGTTTTTAGGTTCATTTGGTTTGATGCTTGACCCGAGTCAAACCCAAATTCCCTTTTGGCTTGAATCGGGCCATAGCCCAACAATAGCTCGTCAAAAGAAAAAATATTTTTATTTATTTTCCTTTTTGACTTATGAAACCGAAAACTTTATGTGGGTCCCGGTAAACACATGGACTGATGGACCTTATTTCATCTGACATGAAAGAATTACTTGTAAAAAATTTGCAAGAGGTGGTGGAATACAACTAATAATAGATTTATATATACATATACGTATGTATGGGGTGAGCATGGTACTGGAATCAGTACTGATTGGTATCGGTATCGATTCTATCGAATATCGAATTTGGTTTAAATATTATATCGAATACTGTACCGAGTACTATATAGGGTACCAGTACCGGTACCTATTTTACCTAATTTTTGGATACTAGTCTCGAATACCAAATCCCAGATACCGATTTAACAATATTTCAAGTACCAAGTACCGGACCGAACGTTTGGTATTTTTGTTATCCATACTCACCCTTACGTCTATGTAAAAAGCTATTTTTTATTATGAAAAGTGTAAGAAGGATTTTTAATCTTGAGATTAATAAATCAATGGTTCAATTGTGTCATTTTGTAATTAAAACAAAGTAAAATGGTATCAATTTAAATATGATGAGGGTAAAATGGTAAATAAGATATTTTAATATATATCTTATTTTCTCTTTGCTTTCTCATCTCTTCCTTCCTTATAACCACTGATTTATTCCCCTCTTCTTAATACCCTAACCCTAATTCTCATATCATATTCATCTCTATACACCCCCAAGCCCTAGTTGAAGCTTCGTCACCGTCAGCTTCTTGTCAACCACCACCGATCACCGCCGGACAAGCACACATCAATTTCTCTTCATTGTCCTTATACCCTAACCCTATCAACCTCCACCAATTGCCGCTCAAACGAGATCCCGTTCCACCATTGGAGCTCTGTTGCCGTCGGCCACCATATCGACCTCCACCGGTCACCGCTCAATGAGTACCAGGTTAAGCGTCTATCACCACCCAAAACAAAACACAGTGACTATGGCTCTGATCGTATGATCCCGTAGATGATGATAAATCTATTTTAATATACGAAGATTATCATAGAATTGCCATTTGGTCTTTGGCTCTAACCAAAGAACCGGTTCTAACCTACCACCGTCGGGCACCATCATCATAGGCTACGGCTACCACCGCTGCCGCCCCCTTCTACTTCCATCGTCATTACAGGGCACCATCGGATAATTAGCATTGTTGTCTATCATACTCGATTACCATCACGAGGGGAGGATTCCGACTTAGAAGTTAGTAATAGTGGATTTGCTTTGATACAATAATGATGAAAAACTTTTAAAAAATTGGTTGTGTTCACCGATGAAAACACTGTAAATTTAATAATTTACTAGTAAATTATTTTTAATTTAATTTGATTTTTATTTAAATTTAGGAGAGATATGGATTGGAAAGAGAAAATTCCGGTTTCCATTAAACCCTTTTGAATTAAAAAAAATTAAAAAAATATGATTAATCCACACAATTCAATGTAAAAAACATAGTACTAAAGTTTTAATATTCAATCACAAATGAATTACGATCCGCCCAAAATTTTAAAATGCAATATCTACTATTGATGCAATTGATCCAAAGGCTAAAATTAGACCATTAAGACTATGAATTAAGTATGAATTATATATATATATATAATTTTTTTGAAGATTTAATTATTTTACTCGTATGTAAAAGCAAATTTAACTTTTTTTAAACTAGAACATATTAAAAAACATTATTTTATTCTAGTTTATCTTCCTATATACAAGATGGTTTTTTAGCCGCTTGCCCACGAAATAATATGTCTAATTTGATAATATTCTTTCCTTATCTCCTCTTTTAAAATTGGCATATGTTTTGACTTTGTAGTAGAATGATATAAAACCTCTGTCAGAAAACCTTGTATACCCTTGAATGCTTCAAATTAAACAATAATTAAATGACTTACTGTAGTGATGTAAAGTTTTACCAATCATTAAGTTTAGTTGCAAACATATCATTAAGTTTGCATAAGCACAAACATTTAAACAACAAAGGATTAGCTTCAAGTAGCTAATGTGTAAAAAGAAGTTGATAACCACAAACCCATATACATAACTTTGGTTATACAACCTTTGTTGCCAACACCTCACTAACAAGAGAGTTTATCTTCTCAACACCTTTTTAGACTTCTTACAAACACATCAATTATGCAACCAACTTTACTACTATAATAAGTAGAACATCAATTGACCAAACATATATAAACAACAATGATAGCAATTCCACATGTATAACAACACAACAACCAACTAATGATCTGCAAAGAAGTGTAAAAGCACCTAGTCATTCTCACCAATATGTTAGTAGGGGATATCAAGGGCTAACCCAGGATTTTTATTGACTAATGGTACTATGTAATAACAAAAATAAAAGTAAGTAAAACTGAGAGTGTTGTTTGGGTTTTTTTCGGGTTTCCAGTTAATCGGATCGAGTTAACAAAGTTTCAGTTGTTGTTCCGGTATTTTAGGCCTAAATGTAAGTAAAACATAATTTATATGAAATCCTGTTAATTAAATTGTTATTTTAAGGTAAACTAAGGTGTTTTTTATTTTTGAAGATATAAATGTCTTATGTCTTATTTCATGTCTTCAGGTTAAGATGTGATTTAGAAGGTCTTAAGTCAAGAAGGTCTGCGAAAAAAGATGTATTTTTTAGCTTCTTAAAATAAGCAAAAATAAGACAGAATAAGGTCTTATGTCTGCGAAAAACAAACAGCCTTATTAGAAACGTCTGCAGGCGCGCAGATGTGTCTTTGAAAAACAAACAAGCTTATCAGAAACATCTGCGCGTCCGCAGATGTTTCTTTAAAATAAGACCTTATTTTAAAAAACAAAGCCTAAGTATTTTAAAAAATCACTTTTTTAAATTATATCTTATCATTTTTTTAAAATTCATTTTTTATTAAATTATGGTGGCGTCAAAAAATCACTTGTGGTATCCCAAAATTTGGTGACACCGGCTCGAAAACGTTAAAATTTTTCATTCCATCTGCAAAATTGACTAATGTCCCGTGTTATCACTAATCTACACCTAGGTCCGCCTATGGGGGATATCCACATCACTCAACAAGGTCGGTGAGCATTAAGTGGTCCACCATAAACCGTTTAGTCGGCTTTACAACACAAGCCTCGGTCAAAGAACAAGTTCTCATCAAAACTAAGGCACAATCGTTAGATCCTCGCAATGCGGGTCCCGTTCGCGTAAAATCTAAAAATCCGTCAAACCCCCGTGAAATCACACACGGTCGTTTTGCTCCTAAGCCACATTGTCATCCATCTTAAAAAGGTAAAAGAACGAACATTATTGCAATGAAAAAGAATCAGTAGTAATGTAATTGTAATATATTATGTTAATAATGCCTGCAAGTACAACACTAAATGCAGCATAGTACAACATTCAAAGCTGACCAACATTGATAATGTTGGTTGAAATGGATTGTCAAAATTTTAATTTGTCTCATATTAAATGTTTACCTATGTCTTGTCCCCCACCTTAGTGTTACAATTCATTTGATTCGATTTGTTTGTGTCTATATATGTATGCTAGTAAGGTACTCGCGCAATGCTGTAACGTCAAATAATTTCTATTTTATATCATGCTGCTTTTTAAAATGTAATAATATGCTATTCGCGCAATTCAATGTCACGAAAAATATCGTATAATGTCAGTTTTTTATTTTTTTTATTTGTATCAACTATTAATTTTAAAAATAAATTCTAAAAGACATTAATATAAGAAAAAGATTTATATTTATGAAATAAGGAGGGAGAAGTTAATAAGTTGATGTGAGTGGATAATTGTGTTTGTGTGATAAGGTGTTTTAGTGTTAGAGGGATATTTTAAATAGATAAAAAGTTAAAGTAAATTAGGAGAGAAAATGAAATGGTTAAGAAGAGGTATTTTAAAAGTTAAAGTAAATTACGAGAAAGAATGAAATGGTTAAGAAGGGGTATTTTAAAAGTTAAAGTAAATTAGGAGAGAGAATGAAATTGTTAAGAATGACTATTTTAGTACATTCAAGTTACTTAAATTTAAGAGTTTTTAATGTTATATATTTTTTATGTTTAGAACGTAATGCAAATGTGTATGAATAAATATAAACACACTAATCATTTTGTAAAATTCAGAATTATGTATAGTTTATTTTAAAGCTTTTCTAAAATGAACAAACCCACAATGATAAATAAAACGTTTTATTGTCTCTTTCTTTCACATGCGCACACAAAAATTAGGAGAGGACTTAGTATGTAGCTGAGGATAGCACAAATAACTCTTTAATTTTTTGCTCCTTAGTGTTAACTTTTATCGATATTTATTTGTTTTATGTATGTGCTACTCTTAGCTATGTGTGTAACACTTAAGTTCTTATTTCTGAGTTTGACTCTGAAAAATCTAATTTGATTCTAATTAAAGTCTTAGAAAACAGTAGTAAGTTAATAGTCACATTACTCCTGGTATAAGTCCTTGACCCTTGTCCGGGGTTTGCACCATTGCAAAGGAAACAATACATTTGACTATCCCCCACTTTGACCGTACTTTGTTAGAGTATAACTATTAAACTAAACTATTACGGGGCTATTTGATAAAACAAGATAATTATGTGTTGAATGATTTATTGTCTGAATAATTTAGAGACTATGTATTAAACTGCTTTTAAATGTGATATGTTATTTGATAAGAGTTCTGAATAAACAATTTGAATAATGCAAATTACTATTTTAGCATTCATCGTGATTTATTATATAATAAGGTATGATTATTTAACAATACAACATATGAAAGAATGGTTATTAGAATAAAATATGATATGCTTAATGATTCGGAATGTAATTTATAGTGGTATTTTATGATGGAATGATTAAGCAGTATTCTTCTATTTCATTCAGCATAATATTTATTCAAAGGTAGCAGCTCAACATTCAACGCTAATTCATTCGGTTAAAAAAAAAACAACCCATAACTTTTAGATTTATATATACATGACACGCTTTGACATTGTACATATTTAAATAAATCATTAAAATTCAAAAATAATATTTAAAAGTTAAAATAAATATAATAGTGTGACTAATGAAGACATGTTGTATCTCTTTTCGTGCCATCATTTGACTCATTCATATCATTCTACCATATGACATACCATTTTATAATGATGGTACGATCTTTTACTACATTTTGTTTTTAATGACACGCTATAATTAACAATCACTTAATTTTTTCTAACCACATTGGTTTATAAGACACTTAACACGATTATGCTTTATATAATTTAGCATATCAATATCACAAGAACCACACAATCTTTAGTCTAATTAGAAAATACAGATAATTTTTATGTCATTATTTTAGATATTTAGCAAAAAAATGCAAAGAGTTAGATATATAAATCCATGAGGATGGTTAGGTTATGGACACAATTGTATATGAGAATGAGCTTGAAAATATTCGGATGTAACGAGGAGAGAGAATTGAGAACCATGGGAGCCTAGCTTAATAATATTTTCAGTCATTCAGAAAAAAAAGGAAGTATATGAAAAAGTATGGGTGAGCATTTGGACCGGAAAAACATAACCGAACCGAAAACCGACTAAAACTGAACCGAACCAGCACCGTATTTAATATTCGGTTCGGTTTTCGGTTTTGTAATTTCACAATTTTCAGTTTCGGTCCATTCGGTTTCCGTTTTTTAGCGGACCGAACCAAATGGTTTTGTTAAATAGTTTTTACTTTTTATAGGTTTAAGTAAAACTTAAAAGTAGGGGTGAGCATTTGGACGGGAAAAACCGAACCGAACCGAAAACTAACTAGAACCGAACCGAACCGAACTAGCACCGTATTTAATATTCGGTTCGGTTTTCGGTTTTGTAATTTCACAATTTTCGGTTGCGGTCCACTCGGTTTCGGTTTTTTAGCGGACCGAACCGAATGGTTTTGTTAAATAGTTTTTACTTTTTATAGGTTTAATTAAAACTTAATATGATTAAGTGTGTACGTATTCTTACTTGAAATCATGTAACTCACCTCCTAATTAATAATTTAATTAGCATGAAATTCAAACGTCGGCAACTTTCGTGCATATATGAAACACCGCGATTTCGAGAACCAAATTTTTCTTTTTAAAATACTAATTTATCATTTTCATTCAAAATACGCAGCGGAATATAAAACAAGTGGCTAATATTTTACATTTAAAAATTGCCACATAATAAGTTTGGTGTTACAGTTAATAAACCGGCCGACCATTATCTACTACAACATAACCATAATATCAGAGTTAACAAAATACAGTGTTCCTCCTAAAACATGCAACTACCCGCAGGCACCCGAGCTCACAGCCTAAGGAACACATGCACATGTGAAGAGTAGTACCTGTTAGCTATAATAGCTAGTGAGTACACGATAGCATGCAATCAATATAAACATACCACATATCATCAATCATGCTCAAATAGTTCTATCCTAGCATCTCGCGATGAGCTGGCGTAGTCAGGAGGTAGCATATCTCGCAGGGGGATCAACCCGGCTCAATGCACCAAACTGGGGTACCAGACACATCAACCGCTCCGGTGGGGGAGCTGTTAAGCGTCCACCGTTGCGTTTTGGAATCCGCAGATTCCTTTGTTGTACAGCCGCAACTATACCCGAAGAGGACAGCTTTGTCCTTAAGTAGAACAGCTTTGTTCTGGGGCAAACCATGCCCAATGGGTTGGACAGCTTTGTCCGGGCAAACCTTGCCCAATCACAAACACATATTCTGATTCAACCGAATCATCAATCAATAATCATGTCCACATAACATACACCTAAACAGATGCATATTATTTATACCAATCAAATATCTAGCATCATCATGCCATTCATTCTTTACCTCATTGCGCGCACGCAATAATGTATATATCTATCATCATAACATACACCTAATCAAGTGCATGCTATTATGTATCAATAAGTTAAGCCTAGCATCATCATGCTATACAATCTACACTTAAACAAGTGCATATCATACTGTGTCAACATGTTAAGTCTAGCATCGTCATGCTTCACTAACCACACTTAAACAAGTACGTAAATATCCTGATAATCACTTATCATACATATTACAAGGTATACAACCTCTTATCAACATATTCAATCGCTTTATCGATGGTGTACAAATCATTGTATTCAATTCAATTCATTGTTAATATATGTTATAGATATATTAATTGTTATGTTATCAGGCACTCACCTGTCGAGTTAGAATACTTTACTATTCGATACTGAAGCTTCTGGATCAACGGGAATACCTAAACAAGGTTTACAGCTATTAAAACCTTGTAAAACAGATTCTGCCAGGGCAGGGCACGCCCGTACCTTGCCAAGGCACACCCGTGCCTAGCGTGGCACGCCCCGGGTACGTCCCGTACCTGGGTCTCAGGTACACCCCGTGACTTCAGGGTACCCCCGGGATTGCTAGGGTTAGGCATGCCCCGTACCCTTTGGAGGTACGGCCGTGCCTCCTAGGTACGCCCTAAGGTACGGTCTGTTCTTGAGAGGCACGCCCGTGCCCTTCAATATACAGCAGCAGGTTCGTGCAGAACCTGCTGTTTTCCCATCCAAGTCATACCAAAACTATTCCAGAGTATTACCAATCGGTTTCTAATGTTCATATATGAAATAACTCATCAAAAACGACTTAAAGACACCATTTTTATGCATCTAAACATCCAAAATCAGAATTCGGGACCAAATCACCACTTTGACCCATTTAACACTTTAATTCTCAAAATCAATTAAAAGCTTCACTTTAATTACAGATTCTGATTTCTATTAACTTAGAAACCACTTAAAAACAGATTGGTAATCTTAGAAACACCGATTGGAATCAAAATCATTGAAACCCAATTTAGAACATAAACTTGAAAATAAAGAAATCATACATGGAAACTTACTTGAATCAGAAGATGATTAGGAAAGATAGCACAACAGATTAAAACTTGAAATCAATACTTGAATCCAACTGATATAATCAGATTGCTTGGTTCTTTAATTGTTCTCTTCTTCTTCAAAAGTCACACACACAAGAACACAAATGAGAGACTTGGAAAAATGTCTGTGTTTGTGAAATGGTGAAGAGGTGACTCACGTGTGTAACGCCCCAATTTTCGAAAACATAATAAAACCATACTTGAAGTTCTTTTAGAAATAAAAGAGTTATTTTACAAATAAGCGGAAGCAACACAACTGTTTTGAACCCTCAGGTTCAAATAAAAGCGTGGTAGTTACATATTTACATCAAAAGATGCTTTCTCACTAAACAACTGGGCGTTAAGTTTAAAACACTGTTTTCTTTAAATACATAACAACCGTCAAACTGAAGCTTCGCCCCTGTCTTTGATAAAATCTGCAAAACATTTTAGAAATAATATCTGATAAGCTGCGAGAGCTTAGTGAGTAAACTAGACTGCCAATCATATAAACACATAAATATAATCATATGACAAACACTGATAATAACTGATATAAAACTCTGAGTAATTTATTGAGCCACTACTGCACAAGGCAGTATGCTTACTGATTCACATAATTAATTAACTGAGCCACTACTGCACAAGGCAGTATGCTTTCTGATATCTGATTAATTAACTGAGCCCCAGTACTGTGCTATTTCTGAGCCACTACTGCACAAAGCAGCATGCTTATTATTACTGAGCCTTACTGTACATAGCAGTAAGCTTAACACACATAATATATATATATATATATATATATACTGAAACATTACTGTAACACTACTGAACCTTACTGAGCATAGCACCTACATCTGAGTGATCTAACATATCAATAACCTGATATAATAACATACATGCCGTATATATGACTAGTAGTCTAGAAGACTCACCTTATAGTCTGTGATGCTATAACAGTCCACAATCAATAATAATCTAGCGAACGTGCCTCTGGTAAATCTCTACATGAAATAATACTCATAATACATCAACACCTGCATCTGCTGAACTGAACAACTGAACAAAACACTAGGCACGCCCGTGCCTCGTCAGGCACGCCTGTGCCTTACTCAAGGTACTCCCGTGCCTTACACCCAGACCACCCCGTGGTCTCTAGGCACCCTCTGGGCCTTTCTAGAACAGGGCACGCCCGTACCCTAAAGGTCACGCCCGTACCCCCTTAGGTAAGACCAAGGGCACGGTTGGATCTTGAAGGTCACGCTCGTGCCCTTCAACTGGTAGCAGCAGTTTGGCCGACTTACTTGCTGTCTCCGGCCAAAACACCCCAAAAACCCAACTTTAATTCATAAAAACACATCTGGGATGTTTTCCTACATCCCAAACAACTTCTAATCCATAAATAACAACAATAACAATCTAAAATCTGTGATTCACCATTGAATCACTAAAACCCATTAAAACTTCAAAGTATATCATCAAGAACTCTTACCTCCACTTGTATGATCACTAGATTCTGTTGTTACACCTTGCTTCTAGCTGATCCTGCTCCAAATCTCAGAGAAAAATAGATGTTTAGAGCATACGTGAGTTTAGTTTTGCAAAAGTGAAGACTTTGACTATCTTAAAGTCAAAGTTGGCTATTTATATATATAACTATGGACTAATTGCACAATTAGTCCCTCAACTTTTCCAAGTTCCGTTTTGACGGTTTTAGCCCCTCTAGTTCATAACCACATACTATCACGTATATCCATTAGTAACTCGTATACCATTTTGTACATTTCTCGCGTTAACTTAATAATAGAATTTCCGGGTGTTACAACGTGTGATGCCCACTTGTGGGTTATGCATATCCACAAGTGGGTATCTTGTTCCCCTTTCCAACTTACAACTTAACGCACGAGTACCCATTTTAACTAACGGAGATATTTTTGAAAACCTCATTCTAAACCATTTGATAATTTATTATTATTATCTATTTATCATAATATTTTAATATTATCATTTCTTTATTGTTTTTCTTCTATTTATCCCATTAATCCATTATACACATTTAATTTCTTTTATCCAATATTTAATTAGAATTTCTTGACGTATCAGATTCGAACACGACTAGGCCCATTTTAAGGTTGTTACAAATCTACTCCCCTTAAAAAGATTCTGTCCTCGGAATCTCATTTAAGAAAACAGATGGGGATAGCGGACCCTCATATCCTCCTCGGTCTCCCATGTCAGGTTTGACCCAAGGTTGTGCTTTAATTTGACCAAGACCAGCTGAATAGTCTTCTCTCTCAGCCGCTTAGTCTTCGTGTTCAGAATCTCTACTGGTTCTTCCACGAGTCATGTAGAAGAATCCACTAACAGATCTTGCAAGGGTAGAATCTGATCTTCAGCTACCTTGCACTTACAAAGACATCAAACACAAAAGGTATTATAAATACCTGGTAACTCTGGAGGCAACTCCAAAGATACTGTCTGCTCATTAACTTTCTGGATTATTCTGAAAGAACCAATATATCACAGACTCCGTTTGCCCTTTCTGCCGAATCTAATACACCCTTCCAGTGAGAAACTTTCAAAAATACCCGATCACCTAATTCAAAGGTAACCGGCCTGCGTTTCGGATCAACATACAACTTTTGCCTATCCCTGGCTGGTTTAAGCTTCTCACGTGCAAGCTTAACTTTATCTGCAGTAATCTGGACCAAATCAGGTCCAGCATACTGTTTCTCCCCTGGTTCAAACCAACAAGTAGGTGTGCGACAACGCCTACCATAAAGCATCTCATACGGTGGCATACCGATACTAGAATGATATGAGTTATTATAAGCAAACTCAGTCAAAGGTAAATGAGAATCCCACAAGCCACCGTATTCGAGCATATATGCGCGTAGCATGTCATCAAGAGTTTGGATAGTCCTTTCGGACTGTTCGTCTGTCTATGGATGACATGCAGTACTTAAATGAACACGAGTACCGAGTTCCTATTGAAAACTACTCCAAAATTGTGAAACAAATCGTGTATCCCTATCAGAAACAATAGATAGAGGAACACCGTGTCGAGCAACAATTTCATTGATACAAATCTGAACAAGTCAAGGCATAGAAGAAGATTCATTAACTTCTAGGAAGTGTGCACTCTTGGTGAGTCTATCAATAATCACCCGAATCATGTCATGCCCTTTTAAAGTCCAGGGCAATTTAGTAACAAAATCCATAGTGATGTTGTCCCATTTCCATTCTGGAATTGGTAATTGTTGCAAATTACCAAAGGGTCATTGGTGCTCGGTCTTCACTTGTGCACAGATCTGACATTTCTCCACATAGGAGGCAATGTCACATTTCAAAGTAGGCCACCAATAAAGTGCCTTAACATCATGGTACATTTTCGTGCACCCAGAATGAACAGATAGACAAGAATTATGCGCCTCCTTCAAGATCAACTCCCGGTTCCCTCCGATGCTAGGTACCCAGATTTGGGACCTGTATATCTTCAACCCCTGCTGTCATCTTGTAGCTGCTCCTTCATCTTGGACATAACTTCAGCCTTCAGATTAGCTTCTGCTAAGGCTTTTTACTGAGCATCCTTCAATCGAGCGATAAGATCAGAAACAATAGTGACTTTCATGAATTTAATGGTATATGTGGAGGAGCCTTTTCGGCTTAAAGCATCATCCACCACATTAGCCTTGCCCGGGTGGTATTTGATTTCACAGTCATAGTCGTTTATCAATTCCATCTATCTGCGTTGCCTCATATAGAGCTTCTTTTGTGTAGAAACATACTGGAGGCTCTTATGATCAGTGAATACCACAGTTTTGGTGCCATACAAGTAATGGCGCCATAGTTTCAGAGCAAAGACAACAGCTGCCAACTCCAGATCATGAGTCGGATAGCTCTTCTCATGTGACTTAAGTTGGCGGGAAGCATAAGCTATCACTTTGTCCTTCTGCCTAAGGACACTTCCCAAACCTACGTAAGAAGCATCACAACAAACGATAGAATCTTCTGTCCCATTTAGCAGAGTCAGAATTGGAGCTTAACATAATAATTGTTTCAATGTCTAAAAGACATTATCTTGTTCATCAAACCACGAATAGGTAACAACCTTTCGTGCAAGCTTCGTCATAAGATCTACTATTTTAGAAAAATTCTGGATGAACCGCCTATAGTAACCGGCAAGTTCTAGGAAAACTGCGAATTTCTTATGGGGTTTTGGGAATTCCCCAATTCATCACTGCCTCGACCTTTACTAGATCAACCATAACACTATCCTTGCATATAACATGACCAAGGAAGTGTATTTCTTCAAGCCAGAACAAAGGTCTATCTTTGAAAATAGATCATCAATACGAGGAATAGGGTACTTGTTCTTTACAGTTCGCTTATTCAGCTCCCTATAATCGATGCACATCCGCATCGTCCCGTCTTTCTTTTTAACTTACTAGACTGGAGTTCCCTAAGGTGAAGAGCTGGGACAAATGAAACCTCTATCAAGAAGTTCCTGAATCTGAGTCATTACCTCATGAACCTCGGATGATGCAAGACGATAAAGAGTTCGAGCTACAGGCGTAGCACCTGGAACAAGATCAATCTGATATTTTACTTCTCTTACCGGTGGCAATCCCGGTTATTCATCAAGGAAAACATTAGGGTATTTAAAAACTACCCTAATGTCGTTAATAGCCTTCTCCATCTTTGTATCAACAACATAAGCCAAATAGGAATCACATCCCTTGGCTACGAATTTACGAGCTCTCACCAGTTATATCAATGGAATTTTAGAAATTCTTGCCTCACCACGAGTCACAACATATGACTCGTCAAACTGAGGAATTTTAATCACCTTTTCAAACAAAGATTCTCAGCATTTCAGTTGCTGAGCCAATCCCTTCAAATTACAGCATCAAATGCCTCAATGGGCATAACAAGAAACGAAATGGGAAAACTATTCCCATCAATATCAATTACCGCCACAAGAACACTATCAGTGCCTTACAGCTAAGAACTTCCACTTTCAGTGGATCAATCAACGCGAAAACAGATAATTGCTATTAAGCACAAAAAGACGCAGATACAAAAGAATACGTAGCTCCTTGCTTTCACCGGTTTCGAATACTAACTCTATATCCCGTATCCATCTCTTGATCACCGCCGGATCCGTTGTACCCTTAAAGGTATATATGGTTTACATGACTGAAAAAAAAAACTCAAAACATGTGGTCATTCTGTGCTATGGAATAGGAACAACTAACATATGTTCCTCAATTGTCATTATTCGTTTTAGATCTCATCATTTACTATATGCTTCTTTCATAGGAACTGAGGACAGTTCCCTTGTTTATCTTAATACTAGTAGTGCAGAAGACTACTATTACTTCAGCTATTCTTTTGGCATCACTCTTTTATCTAACATTATCAATCTGATTACATCAGATTGATCTAAACATCTCTTGATTATATTAGACCATTAAAGTCTTAATATACTTACTATACTTATCTTGTTTGATTAATCATGTTAATCAATTAAGCAATTAATCAATAACTGTGTTAGTCATGTGAATCATATCAATCTCTCTCACACCCCAATACCTCCCGAGGAACACTTTAAATAATGGTCGAGCCTGAATTTGAGACTGAGTACTCTTTCAAGTATCCAATTCACTCAAACTTAGGCTCTGATACCAGCTTGTAACACCGCGATTTCGAGAACCAAATTTTTCTTTTTAAAATACTAATTTATCATTTTTATTCAAAATATGCAGCGGAATATAAAACAAGTGGCTAATATCTTACATTTAACAATTGCCACATACTAAGTTTGGTGTTATAGTTACTGAACCGGCCGACCATTATCTACTACAACATAACCATAATATTAGAGTTAACAAAATACAGTGTTCCTCTTAAAACATGCAACTACCCGCAGGCACCCGAGCTCACAGCCTAAGGAACACCTGCACATGTGGAGAGTAGTATCTGTTAGCTATAATAGCTAGTGAGTACACGATAGCATGCAATCAATATAAACATACCACATATCATCAATCATGCTCAAATAGTTCTATCCTAGCATCTCGCGATGAGCTGGCGTAGTCAGGAGGTAGCATATCTCGCAGGGGGGTCAAACCGACTCAATGCACCAAACTGGGGTGCCAAACACATCAACCTCTCCGGTGGGGGAGCTGTTAAGCGTCCACCGTTGCGTTTTGGAATCCGCAGATTCCTCTGTTGTACAGCCGCAGCTATACCCGAAGAGGACAGCTTTGTCCTTAAGTAGAACAGGTTTATTCCGGGGCAAACCATGCCCAATGGGTTGGACAGCTTTGTCCGGGCAAACCTTGCCCAATCACAAACACATAATCTGATTCAACCGAATCATCAATCAATAATCATGTCCACATAACATACACCTAAACAGATGCATATTATTTATACCAATCAAATATCTAGCATCATCATGCCATTCATTCTTTACCTCATTGCGCGCACGCAATAATGTATATATCTATCATCATAACATACACCTAATCAAGTCCATGCTATTATGTATCAATAAGTTAAGCCTAGCATCATCATGCTATACAATCTACACTTAAACAAGTGCATATCATACTGTGTCAACATGTTAAGTCTAGCATCGTCATGCTTCACTAACCACACTTAAACAAGTGCGTAAATATCCTGATAATCACTTATCATACATACTACAAGGTATACAACCTCTTATCAACATATTCAATCGCTTTATCGATGGTGTACAAATCATTGTATTCAATTCAATTCATTGTTAATATATGTTATAGATATATTAATTGTTATGTTATCAGGCACTCACCTGTCGAGTTAGAATACTTTACTATTCGATACTGAAGCTTGTGGATCAACTGGAATACCTAAACAAGGTTTACAGCTATTAAAACCTTGTAAAACAAATTCTACCAGGGGCAGGGCACGCCCGTACCTTGCCAAGGCACGCCCCGGGTACGCCCCGTACCTGGGTCTCAGGTACACCCCGTGACTTCAGGGTACCCCCGGGATCGCTAGGGTTAGGCACGCCCCGTACCCTTTGGAGGTACGGCCGTGCCTCCTAGGTACGCCCTAAGGTACGGTCTGTTCTTGAGAGGCACGCCCGTGCCCTTCAATATACAGCAGCAGGTTCGTGCAGAACCTGCTGTTTTCCCATCCAAGTCATACCAAAACTATTCCAGAGTATTACCAATCGGTTTCTAATGTTCATATATGAAATAACTCATCAAAAACGACTTAAAGACACCATTTTTATGCATCTAAACATCCAAAATCAGAATTCGGGACCAAATCACCACTTTGACCCATTTAACACTTTAATTCTCAAAATCAATTAAAAGCTTCACTTTAATTACAGATTCTGATTTCTATTAACTTAGAAACCACTTAAAAACAGATTGGTAATCTTAGAAACACCGATTGGAATCAAAATCATTGAAACCCAATTTAGAACATAAACTTGAAAATAAAGAAATCATACATGGAAACTTACTTGAATCAGAAGATGATTAGGAAAGATAGCACAACAGATTAAAACTTGAAATCAATACTTGAATCCAACTGATATAATCAGATTGCTTGGTTCTTTAATTGTTCTCTTCTTCTTCAAAAGTCACACACACAAGAACACAAATGAGAGACTTGGAAAAATGTCTGTGTTTGTGAAATGGTGAAGAGGTGACTCACGTGTGATGCCCACTTGTGGGTTATGCATACCCACAAGTGGGTATCTTGTTCCCTTTTCCAACTTACAACTTAACGCACGAGTACCCGTTTTGACTAACGGGGATATTTTTGGAAACCTCGTTCTAAACCATTTGATAATTTATTATTATTATCTATTTATCATAATATTTTAATATTATCATTTCTTTATTATTTTTCTTCTATTTATCCCATTAATCCATTATACACATTTAATTCCTTTTATCCAATATTTAATTAGAACTTCTTGACGTATCAGATTCGAACACGACTAGGCCAATTTTAAGGTTTTTACAATATATGCATGCATTAACTTGTAACTCTCTTTGTAATGCCTACACACACACACGATTGTAGCACATAGGCATAAGCAAGGATACTTATTTTTGTGATTTTTTAGAAAATCACAGTAAATTAAAAAAATCATGTAGAAATGCCTCCAACTTATTTCAAATTTTTCGTTAATGGAGAAGCTAAATCTAATGTAGAAATGCCCAAAGCTTTTGTTCTTTATTAAAACTTAATTTTTGTCCTTATTGGTCCTAATTCGGTTCTAGGACCGAAATCCCAAACTAAGATCGAGACCAAACGGAAACCGTATATATACAATCGGTTCGGTTTTCGGTTTGAAAAATAACACATTCTTGGTTTTGGTGCATATATATATATATATATATAGGATTAAGTTCAAATAAAAAGAATATTAATGTAAAAAGAGTAAGGATAAATGTGAGATTGACATGTGGCAAATATAAAATTAATTCTCATTCCTCATAATAGCGTCCACCATTTTATCTCTATCCTCTCTCCCCACTATTTCAGAAACCTTTTCCCGTAACCCTAGAAACCACTGCCACCTCCACCATGTACTCGTATGCCATCTCCGGCACCAATTCAAACACCTTCACCGTCACCGCCAACTTCCCTTTCCGTCCTTCAAATATCCCATGCATCTTCACTTTATAAAATAAAGTATAAATTATCATCTTACGTGATCCGGTATCGGCGAAGAGTTTCTTATTGACAAGATTGGACTTCGGCGACAGCACCAGGAGAACGACTATGGTGTCTCTAGCGTCGATAAGATTATCCCTCGCCCATTTCAACGTTGTTTTGCTAGTTGCAAAGTAATCCAACCCAATTGCAATTGTGCGAGCTTTGGCCATTTTTGTGCTTGATTTCTTTGAACGAGTTTAATTATGACAGGAAATACGTATGCAATTAATGGGGGCATTTATAGATTGTAAATCGGTGGTGTGCCGCCAACTTATTTTGGTGTGTAGTCGGAGTTTTTAGGGTTTTAATTTATTCTTAATGGAGAGGAGCTTTTGGAAGAAAATAGAAGGAATTGTGATCCGATGTGATGGATCAACGATCAATATTTTCGAAATTAACCATTGTGCATCAGACGAGAACCATGGCGGATACGTAGTTTTAGTAATTCTTTTTCTCCCATCAGATTTGAGTTGGTGAATTTATTTGTTTCGATGAACTTTATAAATCGTAGTTAGTAATTGCTTGTTCATCAAATTCAAGTTTATTCATCTAATTCACATGTATTTTACTTTTGTTCATCGTTAATCAATGAAAACTACTTGTGCATCTGGATTTCTTGATGTGCATCAATTTATAATTGATGATTTTCTAGAAGTGCATCAATTTTATAATTGATGATTTGTGTTATGCATCAAATCTATTAATCCAACGTTTTTTGAATTGTGAGTAAGTGTTTTTAGTATGAAATATGTTTACATAATTTTAGGAGCTGGTTAAGTAATCAAAAGACTAATATATCATCAACTAACCGATTTAATTAGTTAACTTAAAAAGAAAGTCAGTTATCAAATATCAGATCTGATTAATCTAATATATATATCACTCTCATCCTTTTACTTAATTAAAAAATGAGTTGGAGAATAGAAAAATAACTACTACTAGGTTCATCTAAAGTCGAAGTTATTAGTTATTGTAAGAACGCAATAACTAATCTTCACATTTAATTTATTTTATAATTATTTTAATATTTAGTGAATAAAAAATGTAAAATTATAAGTGTACATCGATTTTCTTTTTTGTTTAGTATCATGTGCAACCTATTAGTTAAAAGAAGTTATTATTATAAAAATTAGCATAATTATTATTATGTGTGTCAAATTAAAAAAGGTTTATTTTTTTAAAATTGTATTAAACTATAGCATAATCGTTATTGTGTCTATCTTTAAAAAATATTATTACGTGCATTTAACTTTTAACATTATATTATATGTATTTTGTTTAAATAAAAAATAAAAAAAACAAGTTTAGTATATAAAATAGAAAGTTTAATACACATAATAACATAATTTTTTAAAAGTTTTATACGCACATCATTACTTTTTGAAGATAGATCATACAATAACAATTGAGATGTGGACATAAAAAATAAACCAAAAACCAGGACTTAACCTACGATTTAAAAGATATTAAAAACATCATATACTGCTGCAATATAAGCCTTATGGTCCGAAAGTTTAGTTAATCAGCAGTACTTAAATCTAAAACATTTAAAGCGTATTACATTTTAAAAAGATAATTTATACACAATAATAAATATCATACACAACGAAAAAAATGTTTTGTGAGTCAATTAAATCCTTAAATATTTAGCCATAAAAAATAATCTTTAGTTTACAAGATTATAAATATCATAATGGGCAAAATACGTGAAAATAGAATAAACCGTCAATATTATCATTGTATGCAACAAACCTTATTTTGTACCTAAAAATACAAACAACTTACAATTTTGATTCATTATATGCAATCGACGACCTGATTACCAGGTTATCGGTTGTCGATTGTATACAATGAACAAAATTTGAAAGTTGTTTGTATTTTTTGGTACCAAAGTTCTTTTATTTTTTGCTAGGTTATTGGTAAGTTACCTATTGCCATAGGTAACTTGCATACAATGAATCAAATTGTAAGTTGCGTGTATTTTTAGGTATAGAATAAAGTTCATTACATACAATAACAATATTGACATAGTTTATTGTATTCTCATGCAATTTGTCTAATCATAATTGTTATATACAAATTATATACAAATTATATCCAAGTAAATCATTAATTTTTCTAGACTTTAGTGTAAAAGGTAAATTTTTACAAAGTTCAAGCCCCGTTTTGTAATTAGAATTACATGGTGCACAAATTTAAAGAAAATATAAAAGATAATAAATTACAACAAACCTGACAAAATTAACATAAAACATGACATTAATCTAGATTGAGCCGTCCCCGCCAATATCACCACCGCCGCCGCTGCGGCCACCACTACCGCCGTTAGAAATGGCCAAGCACCGTCACAAGAATCTTCTTTTTAGCATGCAAATTTTCACCAAAGCCATAAGCTTTCGCCGCCGCCGCCAGCCACCGGAAGTTACCATTCATGGGTTGGCCTTAAGAAATGGGGCTTCAAAAAGGCACCATTTCAAGAAACTGCTTCAAAATGACGCCGCCGCCACCGCCAGCTACCGCCGATCACCACCACCAGGACCGCAAGAAACTGCTTCAAAATGAAAGGTTTTACACAACTGACAACACCAAACAATGACCATCCTCTTGAAAGAAGCATTGCACCACTTCATTTTAAATGACAATGCTCTCGTAATCTCACCACTCACCACCGTCTTCCGCCGCCGATCACCACCAGAATGGCCACAAAATGGGCTTCAAAAGACGAGATTTTACACAAGACAACCAAACACAATTCCTGAGAAAAAGGGGCTGCAGCCCTTTTAAAGTCAAATGACGAAAATACCCTCCTAACCTTTCCACCACCGCCGCAACCCTCCGCCGCTGAGAGCCGCAAGAAATGGGGCTTCAAATCGCGATATTCACAACATCACCTCCACCGCTGACAACCACCAGCATGACGGCGAGAAAATGGGCTTTATAATGCGATATTTCGCCACCAATCGGAAAGAAGCAGCACTAGCCCTCTTTGTGTCAAATGACGAAAATGGCCTCGTGACCTTCTTCCATCGCCACCACTACCCCACCACCACCACCTCCGCCGCCCGCCGAGGCCCCCAATACGACTTATATCTCTAAAAACACGTCAAAAAAAGGAGAAAAAATTGTGGGTTGTTTCCAAATTTGCATCCTCCCCGGCACAAAGAAGCTTTTTCTGTACATTTTAACAAGTTTTTATCTAAGATTTCTTCAAGAAATTAGGGTTTTTAATAAAAAAAATTTAATAATGAATCGATAAAATCGAGAAGAGAAGAACAACATAAGAAAGGGAGATTGAAGAGGGGGTCGGTTTTTAAGGGGTTATGATGGGTATTTTTGTCTTATCTTGAAAAGCCCACACAAGAAAGAAAACCGTGTCCGATACAAATAAAGAAAGTTACACTTAACCACCTTTAGCTATGAAGTTTAACACTTGACACCCCTATAAATGGAAAATTAACCATGTGTTTGTATTTCTCTAACATAAGAGTGAGCGCATCCAACCAGCTCACCCCCACCCCCTTTTAACCCCTCTAGCAGGTTTCGGTTCACGCTATATTCAAATTTTGTTATGACTGTGTGTGTATATATCAATGATTGAGGGGAATTGATGTGAAGTTAGAGTGATAGGAGTATGATGAAGGAGGATAAGAGGTGAAAATGATGTAACACTGACATAACAATAAAAATGAGAAGATGTATACACATGATATAATATACACTCATATATTATTGTTTAAGCAAAGTTGTTTGCAAATGTACCCACTTACATTCATTAGTTGGTGATATGACTTTTTATTGTTTGGTCATGTTAATGTTTCATAAGATAACTTTTTTATAAAGTTCAAATGTGGGTGGTGATAATCTTAAAACCATTAAGAATATTATAAAGATAGGGTATTATAATTAAAGAATTAGAACTATGACCTTCAAGTAATAGATAAATTGATATGTTTAAGATTTTAATCTGTTACACATCTTAATATTACTTTACCGTTAGACAACTTGTCACAAAGTTTAAAATAAATTTACTTATGTGCGACTATTTGTGTAGTTTTGTCATTTTTACGTATTCAAGTAAATTTATTTATCACAATGTAAAAGGAAGATACACGCTCTTAAATTAATAAAGACACTAAAACAAACTAAAATAGTGATTTAAACAAGCCGAGCCTAGATTAAAGCTTATTTAATAAACAAGCCGAGCTCGAGCTTCAAAGAGTGGGCTCGCGAGCTTAAACGAGCTCCATATATAATATAATTTATATTTTATATGTTTAATTTTTAATAATTATATATATCAGTTTAATAAAAATATCAAAATAATACCCGAGCCTAAACGAGCCAAGCCCGAGCTTCATAAACATTACACGAGCCGAGCTCAAGCGACATCATAAGCTTTAAATGAGCCGAGCTCGAGCTCGAGCCTAAAAAAGTCTGGCTCGATAAGTGTTTAGCTTGACTCGTCTCGTTTACGTCCCTAAAAGCTGAACAAGTAGCTTCTTTGTTGCTTGAGTGTTCTAGACGTTTGAATCCTATTCCACTTCTTTTAATGGATATTCTAACTTTAATTCCTTAACTGGATAATTCGATTGATTCACGTCTTCTCAATATGAGTTGGGGAAAGTGAGACTATTAAAAAGTAACTCCAATGTATTTGTTTGTAATTATTTTAAACCAAACTAACCTATTTGCAAATCCACTAAACTTAAGGGACTTGTTTGCAATACATAAGAGAATGTTCTTTTTCCTCTTTTGTAAGGAACTTTAGATGAATGTGTTTGGCCAAATGAAAACCTACAAGTCATTTCTCCTTTTTACCCTTCCTTCACTTTGGGTAAAGTGTCATTTTACCCCCCTTTACTTGCCCCACAGGCCACAAGTCCAATTTTTTTTGCTAGATTTGCTCCAAAGCAAACTTCTTTGTCTTTTGTCATTTTCTTTAATTTGTGATTTCTAGTATTCCTTTCACTACCCTTCACAATCTCCATTTTACCCTTTCATTTATTGATCCAGATTATGGGCTTTTGAAATAATATTAGTTCAATTAAACTGTAATAAAATAAAATAAATTTGAAAAATAAAAATAATTATTTTATTTTGTTGATAACACCAGGTAAATAACTTTGACTTAAAATATTTTTAAATAAGAAAAATAGTATTTATTTTATATTAAGCATACTTATTTTGGATTTAGACAAATAAATATAAGTAACTTTATATAAGATTTTCTATATAACAAAAAAAAATTAAATTCCAACTTCTAACTACAAAAAATAATTTTTTTGGGACATTATTATTGTTGGTTGAAGATATATAATAATTTTATAATTTCTAATATTTAATTAGATATATATATATATATATATATATAGTTAAGCAAATGTTATTCATCAATTAATTATATGAAACGTGTTAATTTAAAAAAAAATAGTATTTCCTCTATTCCATAAGATTTTTGATTATGCAAGTTATTTAAGAATAAATTGTCAAGTAATTATCAAAACTTGTAAATAAAGATATATGTAACTTTGTATAATAATAATAAAATATTTTAAATTTTAATTTGTCATAAAAATTTAAAAATTGGTAAGAAAATATTAGATTTCGGTTTATGATTAAAAAGTGTATCACGACGTAAAAATCTATTTTATCACGTCGGTATTCTCTTTTACGATTTTTTTCAAAAAAAAAAAAAATAAGTTTACATGTTATCTATATTAACTAGTTTTGTAAAATTATTTTGCTTTTTTCCTACAATTTACTTTTTTTAAAATAATGTTTAAATAACTACTTAAAAGTTAAAACCTTCAACAAAATAATAAAACAAACTAAGAAAAATGAAAAAATACCTACACATCAAAGTCAACATCATCAATAGTTAAATACTCATCAACAAAGAAGGTTTAATCTATAACTATTACTATAATTTACAATTATAGTGATTAGTAAATTATTAGCATAATAATTGGATTAGTGAAGTTTGATATTTTTATCAAATATAACTCATCAAATTTTTTATTTGATAATGGATTCCTTAAGTCTTACTTAAGTCATGAACGAGTCTCTTAATTTATAGATCGTATTTTTATATTTATAAAAAAACATGATGGATTATGTCTGACCTGAATGTCGAACACTCAACAACACCCAGTCTATAATCATCGAAAGGTGATCTTTACACGATAAAAGTAGTCATGTATAACAAATTTATGTATTATCAACTTGTGACATATACATTAATGGTTTAATCTTGTTGTGTATGCTATAAAACTGTTTTGTTGTATTAGCTCTCGTAAAACCATGAATATAAGTTCCTCTTTCTCTCTCTTTTGCACCAATGTCAAATCAGTGCCCTAACGTTTTTCATTTTTTTTCTCTTTCTTACCTCAATTCTAAGTATAGCATAATCCAACTAACTCAATCTTTTTTTCTCCTCTCTCTCTCTTACACTGTAAAAAATAGCTCGGATGAGAGAAACCGTACCATCCACCCGAAGGTGAAGAAGATGTACGAGTGTTTCCCAAACTATCTGATGAAGCCGATAAAACCTAATGCTATTCAGGTCCTCCCATACGAATGGCCTAATGATCTTATAAGAAAAGTAATAATCAACTTCGAGGTGAAAAGTGATATATAACTCTAACCATGAAAGAGTGTGTTAACATGACCTAACATTCGTCCGCGGCTGATGGGGCCCGATTACCACAGTTGCAGCTTGTGAGTATAAAAAGCAACGTACAATTACTATTGCAGAAGGTACAAACATACTTAATATATACATTTAAAGGTACAATTTAATATATAGCATCGTTGCATGAATCCATGGATTTAATTTGACTCATGGTCAAATACGATTAAATAAGGTGTGGGGTCATTTCTGACATTGTGTTTCTCTCGAAATAAAGCTTCTGGATTTTGCATTTAGTTAATTAGTTATGAAAGGGCTATAGTCTAGTTAAGTGATATCTGATGTTATGAGTTAGTGTTTTTTTAGGGATGTTTTTGAAGGAGTGTAGAAGGTATGATTGTATAGGACCTATGTTTTAGAGGAGGTTCAAATTTATATATATATAATTTTATAATTTTTCAAAGCTCATTTAATAAAATAGAAATACTAGGAAGCTTGTATTAAAATAGTTATTTTACAAGTCTAAAAAATATATTACGCATATGATTACAAAAATTTTAAGTCATGTTGTAGTCATAATAAAGCTGCACCTAAGTATGATGAAAAGTTAGATTTGGATACAAATAAACTTTATATAGCGTTGAAACTGTTTGACATGTTTTTATTTAATTAAACGATTAAATCTAATGATGTGTTAAAATATTTTAAACAAGTCAATTGCTTTCTTAATGCAATTATTGCATATAGAGTTTGTTGACTATTCAAATAATGGGTAGTTTTTCAAAACTTAAGTTATTGAAGTCTTACTTATCATTTAAAATGTCACAAGAAATACTTAATGGATTGAAAACGATAGCTATTAAAAATGGTATTTTGGAAGGTATAAGTTATAAAGAGTTGATTCAAAACTTTGCTTCAAATAATACTAAGAGAATTTCATGATTTATATAATTGTGTAGTATAAAATATTTATACTAAGTTTCTTTTGTTTTAGTTAATAACATAAAAAATATCGTAGTTTCACTAAATTTTAGCTTTTATTTGTGTGTGTAAAATGGGTCTACTTTTCTTATTCGCATAGGACCCTAAAAATTGACGGGACATTTAAAAATAGATTTAAAAATAATAGAGTAAATTTAAAAATAGATTTAATAGGTGTTTGTTATTTAAAAAGATTAGTTAATTAGTTTAAATTATCTCATTAATGGTAGGGTGCACTTTCTAGTCAATTGAAGTCTTAGCATAAAAGTTTACTATTATGAATATTTGTATTTTAATATTTATATAACTTTTTCATTTAAAAAATATATGTCTCACTGACATAACTTTAATAATTTTATAATTTTAAATAAATCAATTTTATAAATAAAACAATCACATAAATAAATGTAAAGTTAAAGTCTATAACAATATTATCCCTCCTGCTTAAAAACCAAAGACCTATGGAACTGCGTGCTCAATTGGTGTACCTTAAATCTGGATTTTCAATCATCCTTTAAGCAATTCTTGGACAGGCTGCAGGAGGATGGAAAAACAAATAACAAAAAAAAAAAAAATTTAGAAGCTGTCGTTGGATGTGTGATTTAGTTTGGCTGCAAGCATAGAAATGAAGTGGTGTTTAATGGCAAGAGGCCGATGAGATCCAAACAATATTGTTTACTTGGATGAAATATAGAGCCAGTTGTAACTCTTTATTATGGGCATTGTAGTGTTATAATCCCCTTTGTCTCTTTGATTGATGTATGTATCTTCTACCATCGTGCTAGATCTTTAAGTATTAATATATTTTCGGATGCAGATGGTGTACGTGGTCGCCATACCGAAGCTTAGTAGATCTTCATTTACCATAAAATTCATCAATATGACTAAATTTTACATCATCATCCTAAACTTTTAACCATATCATTTTTTTGGTACTGTCACTTTTGTTTAAACACATAGAGCCACATGAATGTTGCTTTCATTACATCAACTTAGTATATACTTTGTTTAAAGATATATTTTATGATAGAAAATTTGAAGGGTATATAAGAAAACCTTGTTTGCAAATTGGTAGAAACCATGACATGTCTTTTATGTTTGATTATTGAGAGGTTTAATTTGGGAAATGAAAAAAATATATTGGTAATAGATTTTTGTGAAATTGATAAAAATAAGTGAATACATTTAAGTGTTGTCAATGTGTATATTTGATGTTAAAAAGTTGGTTGAGTAAATATGAAAGGGCAAAGTTTGGTGTCATGTTGATTGTATTTTGTAACTTCTTTGTTGTTTTTTTGGTAGCTTGTTTCTGCTGTTTTTATATAATTATGTTTTTGTCGTTCAAAAGATATATATATGAAAGGGAAAAGTGTATGAAAATGCAAAAAACTTTGTTAAAATTGTTATTGTATGTAATTAACTTTATTTTGTATCTAAAATTTAATCAACTTTCACTTTTAATTAATTGTATGCAATCATGTACCTTCTTAACAGGTAACATGTTAATTAATTAATTAATTTTTTCACTTTATTTTATGTTTTTAGCTTTTTGGAGTCATCTTCAAAGCTTCGTATGATTTTCATAACTTAACGAAAAACACAACCAAAAGCAACTAGATTGTTTTCGCAACGGAAACCCTAATACAAGAACCAAAAGTAAAAATCCCAACTTCAATTGTATTTCTTAACACAAAAACATGTGAAATCCTAAATCTAAGAAAAAAAGCGTCGGAATCGTTTTGAATAAGAAGAAAAAGAATCGTTTGGTGAGGAATCCATTCAAAAAAGAACATAATGTGAATCTAAACAAACAAAATGCAAATGGAAACCAATCAATAAGTAAACACCAAATTGCAGGAAAAATGGAAACCAAACAATTGATTTGTAACCCTAAAATGAATCTGAAACAAACGACAATCTTTTAACATGAAAACACGCAAAATCAAGCAGACAATCTGTAACATAACATAAACCAACAATCGTTCTCATGGGAAACCGATTAAACAAACGCCCAATCATGTTGTAATCCTAACAAAATAAGCAATCAATGAAACATGAAGCAAGCTGATGTGCTTGATTTCTACAACTCGACACAAGAACTCCTTCATTATTGTAGGTTTTTTTTAATATGAAAATAAAGCAACTGATTTCGAAACAACCAATTTGGAAGATAAAGCAACCGATTTGTTTGATTTCAATCCACCCACTTTTATGTGGAATTGAGTAGTTATTTTAAATATTTCTAAAAGTAGAAAAAAAACAATAAATAAAAATGGTGTGGACACCGGAAAATTGTTGCCGGAACTGGAAAAGATCATTGGAAACAAAAAATTGTAAGTTGGATATATTTTTTGATACAAAATAAAGTTGGTTGCATACAATAGCAATTTTGACAAACTTCGTTGTATTTTCGTGCACTTTACCCAATATGAAATTACAAAGTTTAAAAGGGCATATATGTATTCTCCCTATTATAACATTATTTACTAAACATTTAGAAAACATTAAAAATAAAATATAAAAATTTGAAAGGATTTTGATTGTGGAAAAAACGTAATAGTTCAATCTTTCGGGGTCAAAAACTAGTACTTGAGTATATCATTTTTGAAATCAAACTACTCTCTTTTCACTAGTTTAAAGATAGAATTATGAAATGGAAATTATTCCCTTGGGCAATTTGGATCACAAACCGAGCAGACGTAGTCAAGAGATGGGTTAATGGTATAAAACTGGATCATCTTGTGGTCAAAGAAACCTCGAAGTTATCTATGTTACTTCTTATATAATGGTATGACTTGTAAAATCATATTATAATCTAAAATAAATACCAAAGGGCTTGTAGCCCAGTGATATCTGGTATTGTGGATTAGTGCTCTCTCCCAAAAGGTTGTGAGTTCAAGTCTCATTGTAGATAATAGAGTAGATTTAGGGGTATATTTAGTGAGTGCATGTATTTACCGTTCAAATACTAATAATTTATAATAAATGTTGCATTTAAAAAAATTAAATCCAAAAGAAAAAAAAAGTTACCAATAAAATCACTTCTAAGCCTGAACTAAAGTGATGATAATGACACCTTAACCAATAAAATAAAAAGTTAATTGTTTAAATAATCCTTTAATTTGTTATTTCTATTACTTTAGTTTTTTAACTTTAAAAGTGATAACTACAGTTCTTTAAGAACCCTTTAATTACGTGTTTGGACCTTTCTAACGTTAGCATTTAGTCATCTTTATTAATTCAGGGGCATTTAGACCTTTTTACCATTTATAATTTTTAATTAGTTTCTAACATTATTTTATCTTTTTTATAATAAAAGACATAAATCACACTCTCTCTCCCCCTCATAAGTCATATTGACCCTCTCATTATACTTACTCTCTCTTTTCAAGCAGTAGCAACAAAATAGGCTGGCTCTTTAACAACCTCGCTCCTCCACAACCTCCGCTACTAACACAACCACACCTCCACCACCACCTTATCACCTAAAACTACTACCCGAAACCCACCGGATGTCATTCTCTCACTCTCACCCTCATCTCTATCTCTCAATCACTCCTGTAACGTCGTGGATTTTAAAATTCACATCTTAAAAAAACCATCGCGTCATAAGTATTAAACATCATTAAATGCTAACAAACTATCCGTTAACAAAACATCATCATTAAAAACCACTACGTAACCATGTAGTCAAACCATCGTAATATATAATTAACATTCACTTTAAAGTTAACCACAAGTTGGTTCAGTAATGAATATAACATCAACAAACGTTGCTACCCCGCAGTGCCCACTCTCACAAGGCCACACGCTCCTATGCTACCTGCATAGTACGAGACACATTTTAAGAAACAAGAGTCAGCTTACGCCTTTTGAGTCACCAATAGATACACCAAAATCACACTTAAAAAACAATCATAAATAGGTTTAGGTTTAGAAATAATTAACCTCAACCCGTAACTTAACCCGCCCGCATAACATCAAAGATCCCACACATGGTCAAGTAACATCATTAAACATCTTTGAGTCCATCACATTACATCATAAACATCATTATCATCTTTTCATCATTAAGTCCACATGCGTGCTTGGAAATTGCTAAGTTCCAAAGTTCGTTCGCACCGGCAAAGGTTCACTTTGCGTGCCTCGAAAGTCTAGTATCAAGTGGGGCGCGACTCTCACTCGTACTCAAACTCCTTCGGTCCCTCCGCTATAGATACTCCAACATAAGTTGTTCATGTGAAAGTGCAACCGGTGTCCCTATCGTTAGGCCCTTCTTTCACCATCGTGGTGTTATGCTTGTTGACCTCATCATCATCGGTCAAACAACACTCCGATGTCCAAGCCCTTAAAAAGCACGAGTACACCATGTGTTGCCAAGTTTGTCTAGACATCGTGACAACTAACCATCATCATGCTAGCAACTCCTAGAAGGAACACTTTTCCTGCTAGGCATCATCGTTACATCACCCCAAGTCATCATATCATGAGAATACCATAATAATCTTTTTATATATACATCATAAGCATCATAATTGTTCATCATATAACATCGTTAGGTAATTAATTAAATACGTCATAATCAGTCATTACATTCAGTCAATCGTGTTCATCATTAGAAATCATCTTATATCGTTAAGTCTTTCGAAAACGATTTTGACTTCGTACTCGGTTTTAGAAAATAATAAACTCACCTCAGCTCCAGAAACAACAATCGTTAAACAGTCCTCGTCAAACAGTCCTCACGTAATCAACCGAGCTCACGAAACACCCTATAATCAAATTCTAATCAAGAATCAACAAATCACAATTCAATGAATCACAAATCACTCAAAACCCCAAATTGCGATTCCACAATCGCAAATCATCTCCAATCAAAAACAAGAGTTCAATCGCAAATCTCATTGATTTAAGATTCACCCCCAATCGCAACTCACCAATTGAAAACCTGGTCCAATCGAAAACTGATTCACAATCACAATTCATGGCCATAATCTCCAATCGCAAATCCAACCGGGCCCAATCTTAAATCTAGAGGTGCAATCAAAAACCTCAATCAAAGGTTCCGATCATTTGTCGCCAATCAAAACCACATCAGGGGACTCAAAACTTACGGTGAATCAAACCACAACTGAAAACAACACAATGCCAATCGTGAATCACTCTTCAATTAAAACCCATAAATCACGATTCATCAAAAGGAATTGTAAAACCTCAAGAACACATCACAAAGCTACTTTAATCATTAATCTTCTTCATTCTTTAGTTTTTCAAATTTATTTCATCATGATCATCTTAAACATGTTTCTAAGGCACCCTAATTATCGATTTTACATTTTAACAATATAAGATCATCCAATTTATCTGTTTTCAATTCGGATTCATCGACACTCACGAACATACGGCAGTTCCATTTTAAAAACCCACATTCCGACATTCAAACTGAAAATTAACATTCAACTAAGGTAAGAAACTTACTTGTGATTGATTTAAAGACGAAATCCACAATAATCCTTCACTAATCGACCTTCTTGCTTGAGCTTTCTTTTTTGGCACACACTCAAGCACGTACACTAACACACAGTTGCACACACAAACGTTTCTTTTCTTCTCCTTAGTCAATTAGAGAGATTGTAACTCCAAAATACACTTAATGATCATTGAATCACTATTAATAAATTTAAACTCAAGTTCTAAAAGTTTCCTCTTTTACAAAGTCACCACCAAACTTACTAGTTCTATAAAAATAACCACAACAGAACACTAACATTTGACCAATTAAATATTTATTTAATTTCTTGAACGTCAAACAAGTACATATTTGTTAATACATCTCATTAGTTACAATGGTTAACAATAAATACCCGGACTTCTTATCGTTGCAACTCATCCCACTAAAACCACCACCACCAGACACCTTACTATCTTCAAGTGGCGCTGAAAACCCGAAACGCTAGCCCCATAACTAAGCCCAATAGAGAGAGTCTAGTCTGTGGTTGGCGGCCTTCGTCTGTTGGTTGAGATAATGGTAAATAAAATCAGAAAATGACAGGTTCTTGAAAATTAGAAACCCTAATGTTCTTGAAAATTAGAAAACCCTAATATTCTTGAAAATTGAAGATGGTGGTTGCTTGTAGATTCTCTCTTTCAGTCACTCACACACTCTCTATGTATGTATATATATATATATATGGTTTAGGTATACCGAAATGTAATGAACTATCCCTGTTTTAATATTGTGTGTAACTAACTAAACTTTCTTCACTAGAATGCATTAAACTACGTAAAAGTTGCAATTTGTGTAATTTTAATCTGCTTTGTAGGTAACTGCTAACGTGTCTGGTTACCTTATCATATAATGTTAAAACGGGGATAGTTCATTACATTTCAGTACACTTAACCCTTATTATTATTATTATTATTATTATTATTAGGGTTATTATTATTATTAATTATTCTTTTTAAGTTTATAACAGGGCTTACTTTGAACATGACATACTGTGACGACCGCGGTTTCCCAAAATTTACCATTTACAAAATTCTTGTCCTATTATCAGAAAACATGCAACGGAAGTCTTTAATCATATAATACATCTTATCGAAACGATAAGAATTTATGTTAATATGAAAATCACGACATCACGTTCATAAACATAAAGCATTAAGACATAAATTGTTTGATGGGAAAACATAAACATAATGGTATCATCTAAAACAGTACACTACCCAATGTTCCTGTGTAACACACCGATTTTCGTGAACCAAATTTTTCCTTTTTAAAACATTAATTCTGGTTTCTTTTTAAATACGCAGCGGAATAAAACACGTGACTAATATTTTACAACCAAAAGTAGTCACATACATAGTTTGGTGTTACTGTTACTGAGCCAGCCGACCATTATCCCATTATAAATACATGCATAATAATATCAGAGTATTTAACAAACAGTGTTCCCCATTAAACAAGTAGCTACCCGCAGGCACCCGAGCTCACAGCCTAAGGATCACCTGCACATACGGGGGAGTAGTATCTGTTAGCTATAAAAAGCTAGTGAGTACAAGATAACATAATAATCAATATAAACATCTCATATATCATCAAGCATGCTCAAATAACAATGAAGCTCAAATAGTGCTATCCTAGCATTTCGCGATGAGCTGGCGTAGTCAGGAGGAGACATATCTCGCGAGGTCGCGAACCCGGCTCAATGCACCAAACTGGGGTACAAGACACATCAACCGCGCCGGTGGGGGAGCTGTAAAGCGTCCACCATTGCGTTTCAGAATCAATCGATTCCTCTGTGTACAACCCTTGGCTATACACACAGCGGACATATTTGTCCTCAACACAGAAGTTCTTAGTTCTCAACAGTACCACTTCGTTCTCAACAGAATAGCTCTGCTCTCAACGTAGGACATTCCAGTTCTCAACACGGATCCGTACACAAACACATAACTGATCCATTCCGGATCTCATAGCATGCATGCATAATCATATTCACATAACATACACCTAAACAGATGCATATTATTTATATCAATCAAATATCTAGCATCATCATGCCATTCATTCTTTACTTCATTGCGTGCACACAATAATATATATATCATCACAACATACACCTAATCAAGTGCATGCTATTATATATCAATAAGTTAAGCCTAGCATCATCATGCTATTCAGTCTGTACATCATTTGCGCGCACGCATTTAATCATATCATAATAACATACACCTAAACAAGTGCATATTATATATCAACAGTTCATCTCTAGCATTATCATGCAAATCATTCTACACTTAATCAAGTGTCTATAATTCTGTGTCAACATGTTAAGTTTAGCATCGTCATGCTTTACAAACTACACTTAATCAAGTGCGTATAATATCATGATAATCATTTATCATACATACTACAAGGTATACAACCTTTCATCAACATATTCAAACACTTAATCAAGTGTATCCAAATCATGGTATTCAATTCTTAATTCATTGTTAATATATGTTATAGATATATTAATTGGTATGTTATCAGGCACTCACCTGTCTAGCTTAAACTGTTTATTATAACATTCCGGGTCTTCTCGATTGTCAGGCTCACTTGAACAAACACCCCGAATATCAGAACAACACGAAACAGCAAACTGTTTGCTGAAACAGGAAATGACTGGCCTTACGTCCGCAAGCATCCCACCCCTTGCGGCCGCAAGGGTGTTCCTTACGCCTGCAAGGACTTCTGCACAGACTTGTGCGATTTCCAGCCTACGTTTTTGGCCATTTCAACCCCAAATCTCAACCAAACGATTCCAATCCTATTTCCAGTGTTCACATATGGAATAGGTACTTAAACCAAGCTAGAAACAACTCTCAATTCTTACTTTAACATCCATTTCAAGGATTGGGATCAAAATCACCAATATTAACCCATTTGAACTTTTTATCAAAATTCAACTAATAGCCTCGTTTTAATTCGTGAAATTGGTTCCTTATCAATGATGAAGAAACGTATTGGAATCATTGATTTCAATCATAGAAGTCAATTTGTAAATTGACCCGTTTGACTTCAAAAGTCAAACTCACGAATTGAAGAACAAGAACTTACCAAGAAAGCTTGGATGATGCAGATGAAGATCAAGGATCGTTTGTAGCTTGAATCCAGCAAGAAATCCAAACTCTTGAAAATCTCCCTTGAATTCTCTCTGTATTTTCTTCGAAGAAGAAGAAGAAATGAAGAAGAAATGAGAAAAGAAAGAATAAGAAGGAAAAGAAAAGAGTCTGCCGACACTTTGTCGGTGGACTTCTTTTTAGCGTGTATCCCGCTCCCCTTTTCAACTTACAACTCAACGCTCGAATACCCGTTTGAACTAACGGGGATATTTTTGGAATCCTCGTTCTAAACCATTTAATATTTTATTATTCTTATCTATTTTTAATAATATATTTATATTATCATTTCATTATTATTTTCTTCTATTTTCAACTTAATCAATTAAGTATAATTCTTTTATTCGATATTTCGTCTTATCAGAGTCGAACACGACTAGGCCCAATCTGAGGATGTTACACCCTATCTCACCAAGCAATCTCTAGGCAACCTGCACGAGTACAAGACACATTTCAAGAAAAAAAGTGTCAGCTTAAAGCCTCGTGAGTCAATAGAGTTACTAAAAGATTCAATTAAAATATTTCGCGATTTAGACGGTAATACATATAATAAATAATCCATTCCCGCCCATTCACATAGTTGACCAACCCATCATCTGACATTTAGCACATAACGGTCAACTAATCATAGTATATCATAATAGTCATTTCATATATTTCATTATCATAATTCTTTAAATCATAATCATCATCATCATTACAATCATCATTATTGGTCTAGGGATATTTTCTTAACCCAAGGTACAGACCTGGTTCACGAGTCACGTTATTACCCGTCTAAGGATTATTAGAGCGCGACTTTCAATAATTCTTAGATTGTAACATCTTCCGCTATCGCTATTCCGGCGACAGGGTATACAGCGTATTCCACAATGCCATTCAGGTGAAGTAATAACGGTGTTTAACTCTCACACCTTCTTACACCCACATGATATTTAATAAGATACAACCTCTAGTACCAAACATCATTCCAATGAGTATAAATACATCATCATGTTGTCCCGGACTTGTCATGAACGCCCGGTAACCCACAAATGGCTAGCATTTTTCCTAGAAGGTTCAACCTACTAGGCATCATTATTAAGGATATGACTACCCCCATCCCAAGGCCTCATAAATCATCAGTGTGTTAATAATCATAATTTCATAAATGTTTATCATGAAGCAATTGAATAAATCATTATTTTATTCCCACATAATGTTTACGTCCATTGGACCAAACGTCAATAACACATAATGATTTCATAACATAGCATAATCGTCATATAATCTCATAACATGTACAATCATACATATATCATATATTTTATGCACAAGTAATATATATAAACACATATCACCATCGTATAGTTATTCTTTACTTTCAAAAACATATCACTTTGTCTAGTACTCGGTTTTGAGAAATATTGAACTCACCTCAGTCCAGATAAAGAAACTCACTATCCCGAAAAGACAAACAACGCTCACGGATCGTCAAAACACGAACTTCAAAATGCCTCGAACAACCTATGGAGATCTATACGTTAAAAACATTATCCAAAGATCCTAAACAAGTCTAAACTAGCTTAGTAGACGTAGATATACCAAATAACGATTTCCGGCCAAAGACTATCGCGTCATATGCTTAGAAACTTCATAAAAACGTACATACTTGACATGCATGCAACCCATATATCTTTATAATCGAAGTAGAAGTGTAATATTAGAGAAATATACGTCTCGGGTTCACCCACGCGAAACTATGCTCGTAACGGTGTTTTCCGATCTCCCGGAACTACTAAAACGCTTACACACGAAACCCGACACTTCTACATGATCAAAACACTTGGTTTCTTCCAAAAAATTGATAGACTAACGATTCTTGTTGAGAGGTTTGTGTCAAAAATGGCTGGTCTTGCTTCCTTTATATAGTTGCAGAATTTTCGGAAACGCGTAGTGTCGGGGCCTTGAACGCGTCGCGTCGCGTCTTTTCCGGACGCACTACGCCGACACAATCAATCTGCTCGAAGCACTACCCTGACATACTTAATGCTGCCTGACGCACTCCCTGACGTACACGTCGACGCGTCGCGTCGAGAACTCCAACGCGTCGCGTTGCGTAAAATCAGAAACTTGAACTTTTCTTTTATTTTCCATCTTTTAATATTTTACGCGCATCTTTGAAGCAAAAACATTCTTAATATATCCAAAGAATATATTTCTATTACTTGTAACAAAAATCTAACACCGAAGCATAATTTTTGGGTCGTTACACATACGCCGACCGATCACCCATCATCACCACCACCCTCACTGCCTCCTCAACCGCCGCAATCGCCTGAGTAAAAGACCGCCACCATCGTCGGAGAAGTGACCACCATGTGATGTCCTCATCTCTCTCGGTCTCATGGAATCACCGCACCCCACCTTCAACTCAATCAGTTTCTGGGTTTCTTAAAAACTTCAACCGTTCACCATCACCTGATGTGCGAGCACCGGCCACCATCACCTTCAATCCTCAAGCTACTCGTGAAGATGTAAGGAACAATATCCCTCAATCGATTGATGCTCCGGGTACCTCATACTCGCCAGACTTGGTAAAACAGAGTTGAGAAAACCCTAAAGCAAAGAACTAAAAAAATCCCAGATGTGGATTTCATTTCTTCTTAGTTCATTAGATCTGTCTACTTCAAATGGTTGAAAAAATTAGGGTTTTCATCGATCATTTGAAAAAATTAGGGTTTTCTTTGATCGTTCTTGAAAAAGTTAGGTTTTTTATCGATTTGAGAAAATTAGTTTTTGTTTCAGATCTGTTGGTGGTGGGCGAATGTTTTTACGATTTTCGTCTTGGAAGTGGTGGTTGTGCGGTTGAAGATGGAGTGGTTGTTGTAGATGAAGGTGGAAGTTAAGTTTTTTGCAAGAATTAGAGTGGAAGTTAAGTTTTTTGCAAGAATTAGAGAAGTCTTATAACAATAATCATTATTACATATATGAAGATATGTTCCTAACCAAAGTAATGTTAAGGTCAGATTGTAAAGATATGTTCCTAACCAAAGTAATGTTAAGGTCAGATTGTAAAGAAGCCTACTGGAAAGAAAGATTTATTGCAGGACTACCAAACTTGTTTGCTGAAAAAATTAGAAATAATTTAAGGGAAAAATATAATAATCAAATACCCTATAAGGAACTTACCTATGGAGAAATAATTAGTCATGTCAATAAAGAAGGATTATCTATATGCTCAGATTTAAAGTTTAAAGCTAAACTTAAAAAAGATAAGATTACAAGTAAATCTGAATTAGGAGATTTCTGTCAACAATATGGTTTTCAACCTATTTCCAAACCTTCTTCTTCCTCTAAACCTAAAAAACAATTTCATAAGAACGCTTTTTTAGCAAAAGATATACACCAAAGACAAATAATACAGAAAAACACAACGATAACAGAAAAAATTATAAAAGGTTTAAAAAACCAAGCCCAAAGGGTAATCAAAGAGACATTATTATCTGTTATAAGTGTGGAAAGGCTGGTCATATGGCAAAAAATTGTTATGTCAAGAAAACTATAAATGAGCTAGATATCTCTGATCAATTAAAAGTACAGATAAGTAAGCTATTTCTTAATGAAAATGACGATTCGGAATCAAGTATATCAGACTATGATAATAATGATCTAAATGTTTTACAAAGTTATTAATTTGATGAAACTGATTATGAATCAAAGTGCGAATGTTTAGGAAATTGTATTTGTAATAAAACAATAAATGTTATCACAGATAAAGATAGGGACTTTTTAGAACTAATAGACAAAATTCCAGATAAAATCATAAAAACCCAACTCACAGATAAATTTCTTAATTATAACAAAAATACTGAATCGATTACAGAAACATCACATAATAATCATCCCTTTAATATGCAAGAAATATATGCAAGATTTTTTAAACCAAAAACTACAATAACAGTTCAAGACCTACAAGAAGAATTAAAAACTGTAAAAACAGAAATAAGATCAATCAAAGAAAGATTATCAAAGGTAGAAAAGGGTAAAGATATTTTTACTGAAAACAAAAATAATGTAAACAAAATCATCAATACAAGTTCAGATCAAATAAAAATTCCAAAAAATATATCCTATCAAAGATGGAATACTTATATACATCTTTGCGTAGCAAATGAATTTAAGATAACAGTCTTAGCATTAATAGATAGTGGGGCAGATATGAATTGCATTCAAGAAGGGATCATTCCAACAAAATATTATGAAAAAACTGCTAGTCGTTTGTCAACAGCTAGCGGATCTTCTCTAAATGTTAAATACAAAGTTACAAATGTTCATATATGTAATAATGATTATTGTTATAAGACTTCTCTAATTCTTGCAAAAAACTTAACTTCCACTCTAATATTAGGAGCGCCATTCATTTCACAATTATATCCCTTTACTATTAATGAAACAGGAATAAGTACTAAAGTTTTAAATAAAGAAATAACATTTGAATTCACTAATCCAATTGCCTTTTCAGAATTAAATAATTTAAATAATAAAGTTAACCAAGAAAAATATTTAATAAGTGAAATAAGTAGTTTAAAGATTCCTGATCAATTACAAGAAATAATAACTCAAAGTAAAATTAAACAAATCAAAGAAAAATTCGAAAAATACGTATGTTCTAATATTCCTAATGCTTTTTGGAACAGAAAACAACATATAGTCAAATTACCATACATAAAAAACTTTGATGAAAAAGATATACCTTCAAAATCAAGAGCTATTCATATGTCCTCTGAATTACAAGAACATTGCAAACAAGAAATTCAAGAATTACTAAGTAAGAAACTTATAAGATTATCTAAGTCTCCTTGGTCCTGTTCAGCCTTTTACGTTATGAATGCAGCTGAACTTGAAAGAGGATCTCCTAGACTTGTAATCAACTATAAACCCTTAAACAAAGTTTTAGAATGGATAAGATATCCAATTCCTAATAAAAGAGATTTATTAAAAAGATTATATGATTCAAATATCTTTTCAAAATTTGATATGAAATCTGGATTTTGGCAAATACAGATTCATGAACAAGATAAATACAAAACTGGGTTTAATGTACCCTTCGGCCATTACGAATGGAATGTTATGCCCTTTGGATTAAAAAATGCTCCTTCAGAATTTCAAAATATTATGAATGATATCATAGTTCCTATAAGTGATTTTGCAATTGTTTATATAGATGATGTACTAATCTTTTCAAAATCTATTGACCAACATTTTAAACATTTAAACATTTTTTATGAATTAATCTATAAAAATGGATTAGTTGTCTCTGCTTCAAAAATGAGTCTTTTTCAAACACACATTAGATTCTTAGGTCATGAGATCATCAAAGGAACCATTAAACCTATTCAAAGAAGCCTAGAATTTGCTAATAAATTTCCTGATGAGATTAAAGACAAAACTCAACTCCAAAGATTTCTAGGATGTTTAAACTATGTTCATGATTTTTTCCAAGATCTAGGAACAATATGTAAACCTTTATACAAAAGACTTAAGAAAAACCCTGAGCCATGGACTCAGGAACATACTAATGTAGTCAAAGAAATTAAACAAAAAATCAAATACCTACCATGTCTTAATATTCCCCAACCAAATGCAAAAATAATTGTTGAAACAGATGCTAGTGACCTAGGATTTGGAGGAATACTTAAGCAAAAGACTAATGATCAAACAAAAGAAGAACTAGTAAGATATTACTCTGGTGCTTGGAATGAAACTCAAAAAAATTATTCAACTGTGAAAAAAGAAGTTTTAAGCATTGTTTTGTGTATCAATAAATTCGAAGATGATTTATATATGAAACCCTTTTTACTAAGAGTTGATTGTCAATCAGCTAAACCAATTTTAGAAAATGATATAAAAAATATAATATCTAAACAAATTTTTGCAAGATGGCAAGCCTTGCTAAGTAATTTTGATTTTCAAATAGAATTTATCAAAGGTAAAGATAACTCTTTACCAGATTTCATATCAAGAGAATTTTTACAGGGCAAATGACTTCTCAAAATCCTACTCAAACATCTGATCAAAAGAAAAAATTAGTTCTCTCCCCATTTACAGGTGGAAGTTCTTCCATCATTCCTACTCAAAATAGATTTGCTCCAATTACTCCTCAAAAAAGATACCCATCGTACTCATCTTTAGTCAACACACCTGTTACCATTCTACCAAGATCATCAAACATTCCCCCACATTCTTCAATATCTTCTCCAATTACTCCTCAAAAAGCCGCTTCTACCATCTCTCCTTTCTCAAAGCCAGTTATACCTTCTCCATCATCAAAACCAAAAAACAGCTCTTATATTCTCAACCCAAATTTTCAAATAGTTAAGATACTAGAAGATTATGAGTTAGAACTACAAGCTAAAGGCTTTCATATTCTAACAGATTTTCTTTTCCCAAAAGAGAATCTTTTTATCAATGATACTCAAAAAACACGTGATTACTATCAAGCCATCTTAAAAGATACAGGATCTATCAAAGTTATTCATAATCGTAGCCCGTCAAACCCCCTTCAAATAGACTTTAGCAAAGCTCAAATATTTCATATTATGTCTATTCAAGAATGGAAGACTCGACCACATACCAATAAAACCCTTTCAAACTTTCCCCAACATCCTTCTTATAACTATTATGACTATCAAGATGCCTGGTTCAATTTCCTTTATCTAAGAAGCTATTCCCATTCATGGTTGATCTTCTTTGATAAAAATTTTGACCACAATTATCCAAGATGGTTTATCAAATGGTTCAAATTTTTAGGAAATATTATTGACACTTTCCCAGATCGTTTTAAGGAAGGATTTATCAAATTTAAAGAAATATTTGTTCAAGATATTCCCGACTTTGAATACCTACTACACTTTACCATTTTATTCAAAATCCCATGGATTATTTCATGGACCTTCATGATTGTTCCAAGTAATGGAACATCCCCACCGTTACTACAAAGGACAGTAAGAGTAAAATGGTGGGATAAACTTAAAAATGACTATTCAAGGAGTATCAAACTATTATTCAATTAATTTTGGTGCATCAACTTCTATTGCTCCACCTCCAAGTCCAGAAGATGAAGAAGAACAAATCAAACAATTTATGACTACAGATTCAAAAGAAGAAATTCGAAGACTGATTAAGGAAATAAAGCAAAGTTCTCCAACAAGTTCTACTCAAGATATGCCCCAAGAATCTTCTATTCAAGAGACTCAAGATCCATATGCAGAATTTAGTCTTTATGATTAATACTTCATGATATATTCAAAATAAACATTTTTCAATGTAACTGTGTTATGTGAGTTTGGTGATTTGTCTTTGTAGACAAATTCTTTTTATTATTCAAAATTATATTATTCAAATATTTGAAATACATTTTTTGTATTTCAAAAGAATTTATTATTCAAATGAAAAGTTTATCAAATAGGTTCATGAAGACATGAAGAATAAAGATGGAGTAAAGATGCTAAAACATGACAAGACAAGAAACATGTTATACCAAGACAAAAGCATGTTCAATTAAGAAGCTTTTTAAAGAAAAGATGCTCCATTATCAAGTCATGACAAACAACTTTTCAAAATATGCTTACTATTCAATAATAAGAAGAAGACAAAAGGAATTAAGCAAAATGAAGAATGAGTTTGAAGTCCATAACCGGATATCTTCAACCTACAATTATCCTAGATGTCTATAAAAGGAGATTGAAGATTTAGTAAAACACACCACTTCTCACTCTACTCTAAAACATGATATGCCACACTCAAAATCCTCAAAACCCTCTCTCAAATTCTCTACTACCAGATGTTCCAAGTCTTTAGATTTCCAATTATTCATATTTCTAGATGTATGTCAAGATTGTTGTAAAGACAAGTGTAATCAAGATTGTTTAATCAAAGAAGGTACTTTATCATAAATCTATTTTTTGTTAATCTGTATCTATTAATATTGTTTGCCATTGTTATCACTTATCACTATCACTCTGAATAATGATCCATTTACCATTTTGGTATATATATATAGGGATGAGATCAAATAAAAAGAAAATTAAAGTAAAAAGTGTAAAAGGGATGATTATTTGATCATTTTTCGGTATATATATCAACTGATAATCGTTAGTTCATCATCTTTATTGATTAAAACTAGTTCTTCATCAATTTATTTTTGATTTCAAATACAGATTTTGAAAACAAAATTTTGGAATAATTTATTGATGAACAAAATGTTTTCATCTAAAAAGTGATGAATATGTTGGATTCATCAAAAAGAAATTGATGAAGAACTAGTTTTAATCAATAAAGATGATGAATTAACGATTATCAGTTGATATATATACCGAAAAATGATCAAATAATCATCTCTTTTACCCTTTTTACTTTAATTTTCTTTTTACTTGATCTCTACCCTCTATATATATATATATATATATATATATATATATATATATATATATATATATATAAACATTCTTTCTCTCTCTAGTAGTGCTCTTGAATACATGACAAACCCAACTTGATTGTTGGGTTCTTGTTTCTAGATCTGTGATTTCATCTTCATCTTTCAGATCTAATTTTTGATTTTGGTTTTTGGTTTATTGGTTATGATTTGGGGGTATAGGGGTATGGAGATCGGAGTTGGATGATCGATTTGGGGGTATGTAGGTCGGAGGCGGTGAGTGGTGATTGGGTGGTGATTTTTGGCGGTGTTCATAACTTTGTGTGTTACGAAGATGGGGTGGTATGGTGGTAGACGGTGGCGGTGGGGTGGTGGGTGGAGGTTTTTGGTTGTAGGGTGGTAGAGGGGGGTGGGGTGGTGGTTTGCTTTGGCTGTTAAGGGCGGTGATAGTTTTAGTTGTAGAATAACTAAAAACAAAAGCATAAATAAAAACAAAAGGGTAAAATGTTAAGAAGAAATGAATAAATGTTTATTGCATCATTTGTTGAATCATTTATGAATAATTAATTTATAAAATGAGTAAAATAAAAATAAAAGGATAAACTTGTTATTTTACCTTGTTTTAACGAAAATAATAAACGAAATACATTAGAAAGAACTATCCACGATACAAAATGGTTCTTAAAGAACGATGCTAATTAATCCTAAAGATAAAGTATTAAATTGGTATAAATGACAAGGGTGCACCCAATAGCACCCATATATTTACATTTTTTTTTACCTTCCACGCCATATTAAAACAAATTTTTTTAAAACGTGCCCAAATAAAATAAACAAACAAATAATAAATAAATAAAATAGAATAAAATATTTGACATATTCAATACACCTATTATAACACATAATACATCTTTACGTTACGAATTATCAAATAAATTTCAATCCATACTTATTATTGAATTTTATATTTATGTAAATATTTACAATGGTTTATTTGACTATATCTCTAATCAAGTTAGCAAAGACATAGTCGAGTCGATTGCGTTGAGAATATTGTTATGTTGAATTTTGTAATATTTTTAAGGAGTAAATATGGAAATGACTAAATTACTCTTTATTAAAATAATTTATAAGTGTAACATTACCTGAGTTATGTGGTGATGTTACAGATCATTTACCCTTTATTTAAATACAAACATTACAAGTTTTAGTTATAAATCGAAGGGTTTGTAAGCGAAACCAAGGTGTTGAAAATGTGTTTTTTTATGTTTTTGAATTCTAGTCCCACTATAGGTAAAAGGTGTAAACGTATGAGAAGGTTTATGATGTACGAGTGTTCTGCAATTACAAAACGAAACTAGTTTTAACTATTATATGATTTGTGAAACCGTGAAACTATGTGTACTGCTAACAATACCTTACTTACATATTGTCTTACATATCACTTAAATAACAGATATCTACATTATTTCACATTTAATGATTTAAATAGTATGTAATTAAAGAAACAACTAGGGTTAAGGAATATTAACAACACATATAACTTGCCATTATTTAGTTGAATAGTGATAGCTAATCCACATCCCCACATGGACCTCTAGATTATTGGTGTAGTGAATGTATAAGTAAACAAAAAAACTCTCACCATTCATGTCCTATACATTGCAAAGAAGCACAGTGGAAGATAACATAAAAACTGAAAATATTGTCACTGTTTCTATAGCAATGTGGGGTGGGAGTGAGTGTATGTGTCAATAAAGACAATAACATTTCCACTTTTTCCCCTCATACTATCTTGTATATATATATATATATATATATATATATAAGGTTAAACGAGAACTGTTTTTTATACGAGAATTAATCTTAGCCATATATATATATATATATATATATATATATGGAAAACTGAATATAGTCTCCTATATATATAGTCTTACATATCACTTGAATATAGGGGACGGTTCAAACGAGAACAGTTTTTCGTACGAGAATTGCGAGAACCAATCTTAGTAATTCATTTTGGATAATGGAATTCATGGATGAAGAACGTGGGGGGTTTTGAGTGTGGCAGGGTGCATGTAAGGAATTCATGGGTGTGCAATCCAAATGAAGGAGGGAGAATTGGACGGCTAAGATTGGTTCTCGCGGTTCTCGTACTAAAAACAGTTCTCGTTTGAACTTTTTCATATATATATATATATATATATATATATATATATACACACACACCTCTTTCCTCTATGATAGTTACATAAGCATATAATAAACTTCTCTCTATATAAATATTGTTAGGATAGGATACCCAAAAATATATGAATTATATAAGTTGGCTCATAAGAAAAAAAGAGCAAAAAAACACGAATGAAAGATCTTGACTAAACAATAACTTAAGTAGGGAAATATAGAGTAAGGTGGAGATCTAGGCGAATCCTAGCCATATGGATCTTGTTTGCGGTTTACACGATCTTTTTGTGTAAAATTGAGGATCGGTTTTATATCGAGAACATCGAAAACCTATGCAATATAGTCAAAATTCACTACAAATACATTAGATTCATGATTATGTAACATATTTAAATTAGTTCATGAGTTTTGAGAACATTTTAGTCGAATAATGATGAGAAATTCATGAAAACATAAAAATGCATCAAATGTGATGCCCATTAAAGGCATTTTCAAATATCTGCGATTTACTTCACATTTTTCGACCCAAATTCTCTAAAAACTCATAAAACACTCTAAGTCTGTTGCATACTCAAGAATTTAATAAATTTATAGATGAATGACTATACTACATATATAGGTTCTAGCAATAAAACCGATTCATAACAGAACACACACAACATATAGATAGGGAAGGAAAAAGAGACCTTTAAGTGTAAGCTTGCAATTGTAAAGAAAAGGGTATTTGTAATTGTGAAAAGAAAGGTACCACATTCATGTGTGATCTTTTAGATAAATACTAGCTTGTGTCACCATGTGAAAATTGGTGAAATGTCATTTTGGTTATGGTGAAAGTATATGAGCTTTTATCCATTATAAAGGTGTACACTAACATAGCATGTTTATGAGTGTGTTCGGTAACGGGTTTATGGAGGATTATAGGAGGTTGGGATTCTAGTTTTCATAATCCCCAGTCCTCTAGCCTCGTTCGGGTGTTAAAATTTTAAGGGATTATTAAAAACATAATCCCCAATAAAATCCCAAAATAAAAAGCTTTTTCAAGTAGCTTATGGCTTGGGCTTGGGATTATCAATTAATTAGCCCCAGCTAGTTTCGCCAAACACACCCTATATATTATTGGTATTAGAAGAAAATAGAACATTTTATGATTCTATCTTTAGTTAATAATAATCAAGAAAACAACACATTGATATTAATTTGTGGATGCGAACTTTATTAACATATCTCCATTGGTTATTGTCATATATAATCATCACAAAAGTAATTGGTCCAAGGCCCAAAAAAACTTAGCCCTTTAAGATCTACTCTAGTCCAAGCCCAACCCTATTATTGAAGTTATAAGCATTTAAAAGTTTTTTATTATTTTAATTAATGATTAAATGAATTAGATTGAGTGTTTTTTTAAATAAGGATAAAGATTTTTCTAAAAAAGCTATATTGGAATTAGATTAGATATAACATATAGAGATGAATATTTTTGGCATTGGCATAAATTCACCCTATATTTTTTGTCATGTATGTGATTATTAATACATTACATTTTTGTAAGAATATAAATATTATTAGTATGTAAATTATAAAGGGATATGATATATGTTTCTAGTCGTATCTATCTTAGATGATTTTACATCCACAAACACTTTAAAATTGAGAACCTATTTTATTGTGAGAACATCTAGAACCTATGCAATATAGTCAAAATTCACTACAAATACATTTGATTCATGATTATGCAACATATTTAAAGTGGTTTAAGAGTTATCAGAACATTTTAGTCGAATAATGATGAGAAATTCATGAAAACATAAAAATGCATCAAATGTGATGCCCATTAAAGGCATTTTCAAATATCTGCGATTTACTTCACATTTTTCGACCCAAATTCTCTAAAAACTCATAAAACACTCTAAGTCTGTTGCATACTCAAGAATTTAATAAATTTATAGATGAATGACTATACTACATATATAGGTTCTAGCAATAAAACCGATTCATAACAGAACACACACAACATATAGATAGGGAAGGAAAAAGAGACCTTTAAGTGTAAGCTTGCAATTGTAAAGAAAAGGGTATTTGTAATTGTGAAAAGAAAGGTACCACATTCATGTGTGATCTTTTAGATAAATACTAGCTTGTGTCACCATGTGAAAATTGGTGAAATGTCATTTTGGTTATGGTGAAAGTATATGAGCTTTTATCCATTATAAAGGTGTACACTAACATAGCATGTTTATGAGTGTGTTCGGTAACGGGTTTATGGAGGATTATAGGAGGTTGGGATTCTAGTTTTCATAATCCCCAGTCCTCTAGCCTCGTTCGGGTGTTAAAATTTTAAGGGATTATTAAAAACATAATCCCCAATAAAATCCCAAAATAAAAAGCTTTTTCAAGTAGCTTATGGCTTGGGCTTGGGATTATCAATTAATTAGCCCCAGCTAGTTTCGCCAAACACACCCTATATATTATTGGTATTAGAAGAAAATAGAACATTTTATGATTCTATCTTTAGTTAATAATAATCAAGAAAACAACACATTGATATTAATTTGTGGATGCGAACTTTATTAACATATCTCCATTGGTTATTGTCATATATAATCATCACAAAAGTAATTGGTCCAAGGCCCAAAAAAACTTAGCCCTTTAAGATCTACTCTAGTCCAAGCCCAACCCTATTATTGAAGTTATAAGCATTTAAAAGTTTTTTATTATTTTAATTAATGATTAAATGAATTAGATTGAGTGTTTTTTTAAATAAGGATAAAGATTTTTCTAAAAAAGCTATATTGGAATTAGATTAGATATAACATATAGAGATGAATATTTTTGGCATTGGCATAAATTCACCCTATATTTTTTGTCATGTATGTGATTATTAATACATTACATTTTTGTAAGAATATAAATATTATTAGTATGTAAATTATAAAGGGATATGATATATGTTTCTAGTCGTATCTATCTTAGATGATTTTACATCCACAAACACTTTAAAATTGAGAACCTATTTTATTGTGAGAACATCTAGAACCTATGCAATATAGTCAAAATTCACTACAAATACATTTGATTCATGATTATGCAACATATTTAAAGTGGTTTAAGAGTTATCAGAACATTTTAGTCGAATAATGATGAGAAATTCATGAAAACATAAAAATGCATCAAATGTGATGCCCATTAAAGGCATTTTCAAATATCTGCGATTTACTTCACATTTTTCGACCCAAATTCTCTAAAAACTCATAAAACACTCTAAGTCTGTTGCATACTCAAGAATTTAATAAATTTATAGATGAATGACTATACTACATATATAGGTTCTAGCAATAAAACCGATTCATAACAGAACACACACAACATATAGATAGGGAAGGAAAAAGAGACCTTTAAGTGTAAGCTTGCAATTGTAAAGAAAAGGGTATTTGTAATTGTGAAAAGAAAGGTACCACATTCATGTGTGATCTTTTAGATAAATACTAGCTTGTGTCACCATGTGAAAATTGGTGAAATGTCATTTTGGTTATGGTGAAAGTATATGAGCTTTTATCCATTATAAAGGTGTACACTAACATAGCATGTTTATGAGTGTGTTCGGTAACGGGTTTATGGAGGATTATAGGAGGTTGGGATTCTAGTTTTCATAATCCCCATTCCTCTAGCCTCGTTCGGGTGTTAAAATTTTAAGGGATTATTAAAAACATAATCCCCAATAAAATCCCAAAATAAAAAGCTTTTTCAAGTAGCTTATGGCTTGGGCTTGAGATTATCAATTAATCAGCCCCAGCTAATTTCGCCAAACACACCCTATATATTATTGGTATTAGAAGAAAATATAACATTTTATGATTCTATCTTTAGTTAATAATAATCAAGAAAACAACACATAGATATTAATTTGTGGAGGCCAACTTTATTAACATATCTCCATTGGTTATTGTCATATATAATCATCACAAAAGTAATTGGTCCAAGGCCCAAAAAAACTTAGCCCTTTAAGATCTACTCTAGTCCAAGCCCAACCCTATTATTGAAGTTATAAGCATTTAAAAGTTTTTTTTATTATTTTAATTAATGATTAAATGAATTAGATTGAGTGTTTTTTTAAATAAGGATAATTATTTTTCTAAAAAAGCTATATTGGAATTAGATTAGATATAACATATAGAGATGAATATTTTTATTCACCCTATATTTTTTGTCATGTATGTGATTATTAATACATTACATTTTTGTAAGAATATAAATATTATTAGTATGTAAATTATAAAGGGATATGATATATGTTTCTAGTCGTATCTAGCTTAGATGATTTTATATTCACAAACACTTTAAATGAAAGGTATGTTAGTTTTTTGTCATTTATTAATTTAATTGTTTGTGAGTGTGAAAACATTTATCATAGGTGTTTTTAGTTATACATTATTTTCCCAAATGATAATCAAATCTATTTAAACATTATTTAATAAATATTAAAATAAAATATCATTTAATTAGGCAAGTTTCGTCATACGGTTACGGGCCAACAATGAACAATCAATCAAGTTTGTGAATTGAAAATATTGAAATTTCTTTAATCATTAAAATTTTGAGTGCTACCAATATAATTTCTTAGTGTTAAAAATATCAACCGAATTGTTACGTACTCTTACGTCCAGTTTTTTCGCAGAATTCAAAAGAATAAAATAAAATTGAAATTAAATTCCATATTGTATTGTGTTTGGTAAACTTAATTTTAAATGAAATCTTATTTTTTAGGATGTTTACATTCTCTCAAATAATGGAAAGTCCATTCCATAGTTTAACCGAATAGAATTTAAATCAATTTCATTCATTTGACTTCTGCGAAACAAACTGAAACTTAAATATGTTAAAACACTGTTTCTTATGTTTAATTATTTGGTAAAAATTTGAAATTTCGCTCAAAGAAACTTCAAATTTTTTTGGTCAATTCATTTTTCTAGTTTTGTCTACATGATGTAATAAATATAAATGAATCAAAAGAATACATAAACTGTTCCATTAAGCTTGTGATTGCAAACATGGAAGTATAACTATTTATGACTTGAAAAATTATACAATTTGAAAAATTATAGATTTAGATGTTAAAAAATGTAAATAATGCTTGCACCAAAAGCATCTGCGATGGTCATACTCCATCACACTATCACGCCACCATTACAACACCACACAGTGCGTGCAGTGGTGGACACCCTATCATACCAAATTATGTGACCTATATACATACAAATCAACTGTCAGTTATTAATAAACAAACAAAACAAGAATAAAAATTGCACCATGCAGCATTGCACGTGGTTAATATCACCACCACGACATGATGGAGGGGTTCACATACCTACCACGGTGGCAAGAACATCAAAAGTTGTTTGATGAACCAAGGTAGCTACAAAAACTCGTGTGTGTTTGGTGTTAAGAATCTATTAGATGTTTTCTCGTCTCTAGTTCGTTCAAACGTATTAAAAAGGTTTTAAGATCTAGCGTAAAAAAGTTAAAATCAAACAAACACAACCATCTCTTGAAACCTCTTATCAAATTAGAGTTAAGAGGCATTAGCACCCTGTTCTCTAGTTTAATAAGAGAGGAAAGAAAATGAGAGGAAAGGAAATCCTTTCCTTCCAAATCATCCCAAAAATGGAGGATACATTTGAGATCAAAATAAGGCTAAACTCCCCCTCTAAATCCTCCATTTTCTTTTCTTTCCTTCCTTAACGTTGTGTTCCCGAATTTTAGATACGAAAGAAAAGAATAGAAAAGAAAATTAAGGAGAGAAGAAAAGAAATAATAATAGTTTTAGGTTTCGCGTTCCCAAGTTTGAAAGAAAAGAAAAAAAGAGAAAAAATATTGTTTTTATTTTGTGTTCCCGAGTCGGACAGGAAGGGAAAAAATGAGTTGTATTATAGTAATACCCTTATTTTCTAAATTATTAGTTGTTTGAGGTAATTTAGTCACTAATGAAAAATCATAAAAAATTTTCCTTTCCTTTCCATCCAAATCTTCCTACTTTTGGGAGGAAAGTTTAGAAGAGAATGTTAATGAAATTTTCCTTCCAAACCTCTTCTCTTCTCTTCTTAAAAACACTCCAGAACACAATTTTTTTTTTAATTATTTATTCCTTCCTTTCAAATCACTTCTTTTCTTCACAAAATAAAATTCTGGAACACAGCATAAATGAAACTCAATAACACCGTTTAGAGGGTTTCCTTTTTAAAAACAACTCGAGGACAGGGCGTAAGAGTTGTGTATCTCAACTTGGTTTAGATACATAACAAAATCAGTTTTTTGTGTATTCATCTAAGTTTAAAGACTACCAACATTGATAGTGTTAGATTTATTTCCGTAAAGATTAACATCATAGATAAGTTTTTATATTATAATATACGGTTATGACTTATCGTAATGCAGACTTATACGGTTATGCAATTCTCAATGTTATCTTCTCAAGCCATGATGACAATTCCCATGCAAATCGAAAGAAATACTTACAAAGACTACCTCCTCACAAGCCCAAGTTTTGATATACTTAGGGATTACAAAAAAAACCCCATATCTGATGGGGAACCCGAACTCCGACCCCAATTTGACCGGAGAATCCTCGAGTTGACCGGGGATGGGAATGGTGATAGGGATTCCTTGAAGTTAAAAATGGGGATGAAGATACCCCTTAGTTCTCCGAACCTGAACCCGTAATTGACCCCGAACTCTCCCTCTCTCTCTCTTCCTCTCTCTCTCACACACACACATATATAGATAGGGGAGAGTTCAATTGAGAACCATTATTATTACGAGAACCGTGAGAACCAATAAAAACGGTTCTCCAATGAACTTTTCACTATATATATATATAGAGGATGTTTTATGTGAGAATTCCTATTTTGCGAAAAACGCCAGAAGCTTTCTAGACACTACGATCAATTAATCAATGATTAGATTAATTATGGTATTTTTGTAAATAAATGTAATATAGAGGAAAATCATTGGATTGATGGAAGGGTAAAATTGACTTTTTTTAATTCCAGTTTACTTCCTTCAATTTCTTAAGGTAGTGTTTGGTATTAATGATTGAAAAAGGTAATGCAATAAGTTATTCCGCCGCAATAAAAAAATTTGTTTGTTAATTACGCAGAAATGGAGTGAATCATTACATAAGGAATGTGATTTCTTCCGTTTCATTTCATGGGGAGGGTGTTTTTCTCATTCAATCATGGATCAAAATTTAATAATTAATCTAATTTTTTTTAGTTTTTTACTAACACTAATAAAATTATTTTTAGATATTTATAAAATTTACTAAATATGATATTTTCTATAATGATCTTAACTAACTTTTTAAATTTTTTTATCTAATAAATTAATGATCTACATAGTTTTATTAAATTATTAACTAATTAAAAGTAAAATACATATTAGAAATGTGTGTTTAAAGTATAAGGTTTGATAAGGAAAATATGATTTTCAAATAAAAATATATAAATAAAATAAATATTTTCTCTTTCAAGATGTTACATTTAATATTTTCTTCGAGTATTGTTCAATGGAAGCTACAATGTGTAAAAATTTCTTTGGCACCTAGTTAAGTAACTTTCTTACCACTATCTCATCTTCCAAACTTGACTCGAGACTTTGAAACTTTGTAGCAATCCCAGTAAGTTTGCCTGAAAATTCATCAATCCATTCCTTTTCAACCATCTTCAAAATTTCTAACTTGGTTCTAAGAGTTTGAAGTCTTGCCTTTTGAACTCTTTCGGCTCCCAAATACCGCAAATGAAGCGCTTCCCACACATCTTTAGCTTCCTTATACTTTGCCACTTAAAGTAACACATCTTCGGGTAAGGTTTGAAACACGAATGATCTTGCCATTAAATTCTTCTTAGCTACGAATGCTCCTCCGTTACCAGATCAATAGCTTCCCACAAACCGTATGCTTGTAGAATCGACTCCAACATTATTGACCAACTATGTAATTAGTAACGGTTAACTTAGGACATTGCAAGGGAACATTACTTTGATTTCTTGTTAATACAATTGGACCACTACCACTTTCTTCTGCCATATCTTACTTTTTCTTCTCCTTTTTTTCGGCCTTCACATAGAAATCCCCACAGATTTTTCTCCACATAAGTTCTCACTTTCGTCAACTTCACACAGACGTTCAAACAGAAGTTCACCATACAGATCTTCCCTTAGTTAGTCACATATATCTTCCCTCCTTATCTGTGTGAAACAGAAACTGCTAAACGTCATTGTGTTCTTCACATACATTTGCTTGGCTCACAAAGAATCTCCTCGACAAACTCACAATACAAGCCTATTGCTCTGATACCAAGTGTTGGAAATTAGAGTGCAAAAGTGACTCTCAAACTCGTGAGTATACCAATGGCAGAAATTAAATAATTCTAATATGATAAGAAAGGAGAAAATGAAGGCTGCAGGAAACCTTTTAAGGAAAAAAAAGTCTACTTTATTCATAAGAGAGAAGGCTATAAATAGCTTTTACAAACTCAAGGTGCAGCAGAAAATTTAGCAACAAAATGCTCTACTTTTGACCCACTCCTCATATGCATATACCCCACGTACAAAGCCAAGAAATTCGGTGAGTGAGCTACCAATTCAAACTATTAATCAAACTAAATAAAACAAATTCTAAAATACTAATACTACTAAAAAAATAATCAAGATTAAATCCAATATTATGTAGGTTTTTAAAGTGGAGTCGCTAAAGGTTAAACATAGAAGTCATGAGGACTATACTGCAATTGTTTGTCCAAGGCTTCGGTTGTTTCTGAAAGGGTTATAGTTATTCAGTAATCTTCTCCTATATATGTTGTTCTCTCATCTTTCTTCGACATCCTTCTTCTGGCTAATTGATCCTAATCCCTAATATCAAGGGGATTGATTGTTTCCTTATTTAGCATCATTGGCTACCTATAAATCAAACATTTGGGAGTTCATTTGAAGACACATAGAATCTCTACTTATGTTATTGGAGAGTTGATTTTGTTTCATGCTATCATAGCTAGGTTATGAACGACTCTGTGCTCATTGTGGCATTCTCAATTCGGGACTAAATAGACGAGTTAGGGTTTGTTCTTTCCTAATCTCGCTGGTTCCTTCTCTTTCAAATTAGGGTTTGTTTTCCCTATATCGAGTATCTGTTCGAGTCTCTTGCTGTGATATGTTCCTAAAGACACCTATTTCTTCTTTCTTTAACTTGAAAAGAGCCGATCGTAAGTCATCTTCTCCGCTGCAATTAACATTTTCTGGTAAGGCTCCATTGAAGAGATTCTTTGACCTGTTTCATTGTGGTTTAGCTCCGATTGTAAGTCTTTATTTTCCTACCATGTCCTATAACTGGTTTCGTCCCACCCCGGGTATCTCATTACTAAATAACAATCCAAGTTGTGAGTATACCCGTAGGTATCGGGTATCCCATTACTAAAATTTTTCCTATACCTGGTCCCATTCCATTAACACGTCCCGAATCCTGTCCCAAAAGTTTTGGGTTCGGGTATTCATGTCGGGATCGGGTATTTTTGCCATCCCGATTCAGTAGCAAGTACCTCCTCCTACGAGCTCTTGTGTTGGACAGGGGTAAACTGCCCGTAGTGAGGATACTTGGACTATAGACAAGGATCCCTATGTGGAAATTAATTTGTTTTTTAACTTTTTGTTTTTTATTTGTGATTGATTGTTCTCCTTCTTTACATTACTATGAGTGATCTTGATTTTGACTATGAGGTCACCCAAGTCAGCAAATTGGACTTCGGTGATCCTTTGTTTTTGCACACAAGTGATATTAGTAGTGCTCCTTTAATTTCGTTTAAATTGGTTGGAACAGAATACTATAATGTTTGGTCTTGTGCCATGATACTTTCTTTCGAAACAAAAAATAAAATTGGATTTATAGATGGTATAACTATGAAAGCTTATGATAATAAAGTTTTAGAAAAACAATGGGATAGATGCAACAGTGTTGTGTTGTCTTGGATTTTGAGTTCTATAAGTGAAGATTTATACGGGGTCAGATTTTTTCTAAGGATGCTTCAACTGAATGGCAAGAACTCAAAGAAACCTATGATAAAATAGATGGTGTTGTCATGTTCGATCTCCATCATAAAATTTATTCATTAAGTCAAAATGGATCATCCATTTCTGATTATTGTCACAAGGTGAATTCTTTTTGGAAACAATTTGATGTCTTGGTTAGACTTCGTGTTTACACTTGTGATGCTTCAAAAGGATTTAGGGATCATAATGATTTGATGAAGTTAATGCAATTTTTGATGGGTCTAGATGATTTTTATTTACCTACTAGAAGTAATATTCTCACTAGGGATCACTGTTGGGGAGATAATCACTTCACCCTAATAATCAACTCTGCCTATCCTAAAACATAGGATTTGATGATAACTAAACCCTACATTCAGTATGACTTAGAAAGAATTCAAACATGTGTTGTTTGAATCAGTTTATGTAAAAATATGCTAAGTATGGAACCATCAGCTGAGGAAAATAAGCCATCAGCTGAGCATCAGATTCTACTCAATGTATCAGCCAAAGGATATCAGCCAAGGAGCATCAGATGAAGAAAACAAGTAAAAAAGACCATCAACTGAGGAAAACAGTCTATCAGCTGAGCAAAATTGTTGATCAGCTGATGAAAATATTTCATCAGCTGAGTAAACAGATTGATCAGCTGAATGAAGAAAGTGATCAGCTGAGTGAAGAATTTGATCAGCTGAGTGCCTACTATATCAGCTGAGTGAACAAATGAATCAGCTGAGGCCCTGAGCATTAGCTAAGTAAGTCCTTCTTTACACATGTCATCTCCCCTTATAAACTGATGTATTTGATTGATCAGCCGAGCATTCTTGATCAACGGATCATACAAATACATGAGCTTATGTTCTCCTAAGCTTACTATTGAACAGCTGAGCATCTATATGATCAGCTGAGCAATTTGTATCAACTGAGTCCTAGCAAAGAGTGATCAACTGATATATTTTGTCAACTGAGTAGTGAATATCAGAGTTCCTTGTACAATCTGTTAGCTGAGTCGTGAAATATATCAAATCTATTCTATCTTTTCAGATTGTAAGTCATATGTAAAAGGTAGAACATGTGTTGTTCTATTATGCCTTAGATCTTTGTTTGTAAAAGTAAGAATGCACTTTTTGGATCAAGTATTAGACAAAAAGGTTTGATCTTATCCTCTGGAAAAGGATAATGATACCTCAAACAGACGAAGATCTTGAAGATTTGTTCAAACAACTAAGTATGGCTGGCAATCCCATACTTGGTAAAGTCAAATCAATCAGAAGCATAGTGTTGATTAAAGTATAATCATGGAAAGGGAAAGAAACTTCTACATGGCAGTAGATGTGGTCTTTAATATTTTATATTGCGAATGTGTTGCACTTTTGCAGAAAAGTACAATTACTTTTATCATACTTTTGATTAAAGTAATTTTACTTTTCACCCACTACCTTTACAATTAAAATATTATATTTCCACATCCTCTTTGTTTCTTACCTTCATGCAACCGGATCCACCAAGACTTCTATATATACTCATGCATGGTGGACATGCAAACAAATAATACTACACAACACAACAAAGTGAAGTCTCTACTACACCAAAAGAAAATCTCATCAGTTGAGAAATTTCGTAGAGTATAAGCATTGTGTAGATTCAAACTTGTTCATGTGTTGAACACTCTATATACATTAGTTGTTTTAGAGTTAGCTTGTCTATGTGTTAGACAAATTGATGGCCACCTTTTATTGTACTTAGAATTTCCGCTTCTAGTACATGTAATTCTTGATTCATATCAATAAGAATTATATAAAAGTACATAAGTGTGTCTTTAATTTTTTAAAGCTAAAGTTTGTATTCAACCCCCCCTTCTACAAACATTTGTTGTTGCATACTCAATCTGGGACTAACAATCACGTACCTAGTGTGAAGGTTGCATTTGCTATTATATCTAGGAAGAATCTCAGAGGGGCGTGTCATTAAATGTATCAAGTGATAAAGGACATCCATGTGCATTTGTGGCAAAAACTAATGATATTAGGGGTGGTAGAAATTCTTCAAATTCTATTTTTTTGTGAAAATTGTAATATGAAAGGTCATACTAATGAAAAATGTTTTAAAATAGTTGGTTACCTGGATAACTACAAGAAAAAAGATAACAATAAAAGATTCAACAAAAAAATTCAAAACAATAGAAGTTTGATCTATTTTAGCCTCTGGTTCCATCCATTCCTTTCACTCCCGAGCAAATGTCAATTTTGAGAAGTTTGTTAAATGAAAAGAGGCATGTTGATGCCCCACAAGCAAACATGGCAGGTAAAGGTTCAATTTGCATAGTTTATTCCATAATGATAACTCTCAATTGGGTTAGTCATAGACTCCTGTGCAAACCAGCACATGACATTTTCTAACAAGATCTTGATAATTTGGTTGATGTCTTTGATTTAAATTTAAATATTGGCCATCTAAACGGTACAAATGCTAAAGTTAAAAAAATTGGAAACTCAAAACCTACAAGGATAGTAACCTTGTATGATGTTTTAGTTATTCCTCAATACTATGTTAACCTTTTATTTGTCCATAAGTTGGCTAGAGATGGCAAGTATTTTGATGGATTTGATGAATTCAAGTGTTATATTCGGGATTTATCTCAAAGGAATACCATGCGGACCGGTAGTGAACATGGTGGGTTATACTATTTTGATTTAAGGAGTCGTTGTAGCGGTTATAACAACAATTATGTTAATATGGGTTTGGAATCTAAATATCTTTGACATAATAGGTTAGGTCAACCATCTCAACACGTTCTTTATGTGTTGAAAAACAAACTACATCTAGGGGACGAGTCTTTGTTGCTTTGTGAGGTTTGTCACAAGGCAAAACAAACAAGAGAATTTTTTTACTTTGAGTGAACACAAAACCAAAAGTCTAGATGGCATAATTCATCTTGATGATGTTTAGGGTGCATATAAAATTTCGAGTAAAGTGGAGTGGGTAAAGCTTAAACATAGAAGTCTTGAGGACTATATTGCAATTGTTTGTCCAAGGCTTTGGTTGTTTTTGAAAGGGTTACAACTGTTCAATAATCTTCTCCATTGTTCTCTCCTCTTTCTTCGAGATCCTCCTTGTCGTTAATTGATCCTAATCCCTAATATCAAGGGGATTGATTGTTCTCCATTGTACTTTTTTTATCATGCTTTGAATTCAATTTTCAAACATTATGTTGGTAATTTTTATCAACAATATTATTTAAGTATAATGAAATTTACTTGTTGACCAATGCACTCTTGATAAATATTAAATAAAGAATGACGCAGAGTTGGATTTAAAGTACACTCTTATTTAGGAACCTCGAATGACGGGATCTAGGGGCAACGCCACTGGCGGTGGGGTCCAAGGGACAGAACCAGCCCCTGACTGGTTTTTGACCCACCCAATTTATAGCAATTAGCTGGTGGTTTTTGTAACTGTTGATCACGGTTTTCATCGGTTCACTTTTGGTCATCGTTTTTGGTACAAAAGTTTTTTGTAACATTTTCTTTTCTCTGGTCAAAACACTGAGTTTTATCCCATTATTTTTCGATTGTACTATCAAAATATTTCAATCTGAAAGTGTATCACGACTCTCAGTGAATCCAAGCAATCGAAACACCCAGATTTCTAACACATTATATATATATAGCGATAGACCAATAGTTTTATTTATTTTGACATTTTGGTCGTAAAGGATGTTATGAGAAACACAAGAAAATTTCATGAATTAACAATCTTATTTGATGAGGAGTACTCAAGCATAATTATGGTTTCATCCTCTAGAATTGAAGTCCCTGCACAATGTTTAAAAATAAAATTCAGATTAATGATACAGGTTTTCTTGATAATAAAACGGGTCAATAATTGTTTAACCATCAAAGTTTAAGTTCAGTTTGAGTACCCATCAAAGTTTTTTATTAAACGATTTTACCATACAGTTTTAAATTTGTTATGATTCAAGCCTCAAAGTTTTTTTTCAAAAGGTTTAAAAACCTTGAAGTGTTCTTAAAAAAACTGATTAATACCTTAAATTTTGTATGGTTTTTTGACCCAAGTTACTTGATTATACATGTTAGTTTTTTTAAAAACTTAACAAAACTTAAGGGGTTAAACTATCTATCTAACAAAAATTTAAAAGGCTAAATTATTTGACAAAAAACTTTAAGGTTTAAACCAAAAAAAAGGTGTAACATTAAGGATTAAATAATAACAAATTCAAAATTTATAGTAAAACCATTTAGAAAAAAACTTTTATTGACTCATAATAAAACATAATGATTTTATAAAAAAAAAGCGTCCTAGGAATGAAAACTTACCTCTTGTCGTATGGTGTCAATAACAGAGTTGAGGTCCCGTGTCATTACGTTTAGCTTCGGAGTAGTCAAATGCCCCTTGGTAAAAACCGTTAGGGCAGGGCAGTCCTCGATATGTAGAGTATCCAACAATGGCAATGAACAAGCCTCCTTACCTAAACAAAATCCCTCCAGACTTGAAAGCCATTCAAGTTGTAAGGACTTTAGACAAGGTAACGTAATTTCATTGCCATCACATTCTTCTTCTTCCTTAACAATTACCTCCAAACCATCACATGAAAATAAATGTAGCTCTTGGAGTTGTGATATACTACCAACCATGGAATAAGTAAATACATGTTTCAACTCACCACATTCACTAATAGACAGTTTTGTTAGGTTTGGAAACTGGAGTGTTGTCCACCGATTGCTTTTCCATATATACTTGAGCTTTCTTAAATAACCTAACTCCACTTCTCTCAGATTTGGAATTTCAATAGTAGTACTTGACTCGTTGAAACCACAATTTGTCCCTTCTAATGCTATCTCAAATACCTCCTCAACTGAATTACAGCAGCGTACTCGAACCTTTTCAAGCTTTTGCAATTGTGGCAATTCATTAGAAGGAATAATGTGTTTAATATCATTTTCCCAAAACACGTCTACTTCAACTGTATTATGGAAAGACAGAGGTTTCCCTTCTGAAGTAGCAGAGCACAAGTTTGTTCCATCTAAACTCGGGCATTGGGTCTGCAACGTCAAACCAGAAAACACACCGGGCATAAATTAGTACGAGCTAGCATTCCTATCCCAAATTGCATTTTATACATACAGCTGTCCTACATGAGTAAAGAAAGCCAAGCAAACCATAAATCCAAACATGTATTAATATATAAACAATTCGTTGTGTTGAAGATCCAAAAACAGCAACTAAACTTGATTAATTGAACCTAGAAAATGAACTCTAAATTGAATATACAAAGAAGAGATGAACAATCAAGTAAAATCTCTCATTGCTCTGTTTTGAAGAAGAGAACTACAAACCAATTTTCTTGATAACAAACTTCCACAATTAACATGAAATATCATAAAGTTGTAATTTTGAAGAGATTTAAGAGTCATAATTAAGAATTAATGTGTGTTTGCAAAGTTATCATCTTAAGAAGCGATCTCGTATAATCTATGACAGGGCAATGTTAACTTATACTGAAACTAGTACCACCGTCTCTAATCTCTTTCACCATTGGGAATATTTATTAATTGTTTAGACTTTAGATTATGCCGGTGAATTGAAAATAATACATACCTGATACAAGTAGGTTGTCACATGGAAATTAAGGCTATGTTCAAGACTTTGTTTGCCTAAGCTTGTATGTATGAAGTAGAGCTTCGGAGTTGTAGACTGACCAGCTGTGAACAACCTTATTCGAGGGCAATCATAGATCATAATAAACTCCAATGATTTCCATAGGAAGTCATTCATCCCTAAGAAGAAACCCTCAAGGTTTGGTAGATGAAATAGCTTAATGGACTTTAGATGAGGAAACACTGCCTCCTTTGTTTGCTCTCCATTTTCTTCTTTCACTATCACTTTCATTGCCTCACATTCACTTATCTTTAACTTTTCGAGTTGCCTGAGGCTTTCAAGTGCAGAGAACGGAAATACATGTTGCAAAAGGTCACAACCAACAATATTAACTTTCTTTAGCTGAAGTAGTTGAGGAATGTTAATATTTTCAAGTCTTGGAGATTCCAATGTAGGATCAATGCCACTACTTCCTTCAGCAACATTATTACTATTTCCACCAACAATGTTGTTGATTCCTTGGGTTTCAAATACCTCTATCATAGAGCTACAATACTCTATTTCCAGCACTTCAAGCTTTTGCATATGTCCAAGTGCATAAGATGGAATAACATGTGACAATTTGTCACACTCGTATATCTCTATCACTCTAGAGTATTGGCACAAGGACCAAGGAACAACTCCGTGTTGAGAAACCTGTAAGATATCAATGTAAAACTAGTAAGTATAAATAAGAGATATAATTAGTTATATCAATTAATTAATCTTTGATTATTTTCTTTATCACATATGAAATAGTTTCGTTTAATTGGCTTTTCAAAATCACAAGGTCGTCTTGACATCACAAAAGTAATTATTAAGTAAAAATGTGTTCCAAGGACTGGAATTTGAAATTAATGCAATTTAAGGTCATGACTCTACAATCTAAGAATTTAGAATGTTAAAGCAACAAGAGTCAAAAGGCAAATAATTATTCCGCTTAACGCTACCCCGTCCCCGACCCCAATCTCGACTGCCGCGGGCTTAACGATGCGCCGCTGCCAACCCCAACCTTGACTACCGCCGAAATGAGCATTCTCCTTCACCGTGCCCTGCCGCTTCACAATCGATTGATTTATGGTGAGCACCAAATTCAGCACTTTAAACCTAGGGAAAGACTCTGACCTAGCCAAGGTCCGGCGAGATCCAACGGCGGTCTTGCTTTTGTCAAAAATTATAGTCATCGTCCCTCTTTCTTTGCTTATTTTTTTTATTTTTGGATTTCATTTTATGTTTTCTTAGTTCACGGATGTATGAATATATAAGTTACAAACATCTTCAATTTAGGGAACTGCTTCACCACCGAACAATATAAGCTATGGACCATCTTGGATTATATTTATTCACATAGCTTCGTGATATTTGATTTCGTTTATAATATTTATTGGTGAACAACACCATTAATTAGACATCTTCAATTAATGTTGAAAACTGATGCAAAGCATACAAGGAATAAATTCTAAAATATCTTATGTCTGATCATTAATACACTACATATTTGTTCATCTTTAAAATGTCTAATATTGATTAAATACACTAAATTATGCATCGTTCACTAATAAATATGTGATGTCAGATTAAAAATAATATGTTTTTGTGTTAAGTTGTTCATGCATGTTTATTGGTGAACAACAAACATAAAAAACCAAATAGAAAGACAAAAGTGAGATTGCATAAAATTAATCAAAACATAAGAATGTTAGTTAACAAAGTATATGTAACTTGATACATTTTGCTATTGTGTGTCTTAAACTTTAAAAGTTTATAATGAGTATCAAAATTTTAAATTGTTGCTATTATATGTATTTTGGTTATATAAAAAGGGACAAAATGTATAAGTGTAGTACATTCAGCAGAAAATTTAATACACATAACAGCAACAAAATATATATTTGATACGCATAATAGAAAACTTTAAAGTCCGACACATATAATAGGAAAACGTGAAAGTTGAATACACATAATAGCATGAAATTATATTTTTCGATACAGACAATAGAAATTGATGATAAGTTGAATACATTTTAACAAACATAAAAAGTAATTATAGAAAATAAATATATTTTATAAATTTGTTTTTTACTTTATCATTATTAAAAAAGAGTAAGAATTTTAAAACTTATAGATTATTTAGAGGATTAAGAGTATTTTCTAAATTAGTAAAAAAAATTACAAATACCTTATTAGAAAGTAGGAAGAAGTTGTAATAAAAAATTACAAATACAAGATTCGATCCGACGACTTGCAACTCACATGTAGGAAACAAAAGACAAAAAGACCCTTTGTTTAGGTAAGGAGGCTTTATTTATCATAAATAATTTTTATTAGAAAAAGACAAAAAGTTATTGTTCATTATATTTGAATACAATAGCCTTAACCATCTCTGCCACATCCAATCTTTGAAATAAAACGTGATACCTTATATAAATTATTTAAGTTGTGTACTCATTGGTAAACAATAATAGGTGCAAGATAACTTTGTACGAATTATATATATATATATATATATATATATATATATATATATATATTATAAATTGAAAGATGTGTTTAAAATAGACAAACAAAAAATATATCGAAATGACAAAAGTTTAAAAAAAAAGAAAAGAAAACAACTACTAATTACTATAAAACAAAGCACGTAATAGGGAGAAAAAAAAAGCTGAATTAACATTATAACAAAATTTAAATAAGATGATAATAAAGGAAATAAAAAAAGAAATCGGTGGATAAACGAAAAATAAAATAAAAAAAAAGGGCAAGGGCTTTAGATCTATTGCTACAACTCTCAATTATAAATGTTATAAACACAAATGTTTATATGTATATAATATCACTATTAATTATTATCTACTGAAACAGAGAATCAAGCAAAGTAAAAGAAGGATAATCAAAACAAAATTAAGTAGGCAGTGGGATATATGTAAAGTATACCTTAAATGGATCATTCCTCCCACCCTTGCTACCAACACCACTTCCGCCAATACTCTTGAGATTCTCGAGAAACCCAAGAGACAGAGAATCAAGACGAGGAAACAAAGTGGTGATTGTTTCGGTAGATGACGATGATGATGATGGTGAATCAGCCATTTCTTTGTCGTTATCATCCATGCTTGAAACAACTTCTTCAATACAAGAACACTGTTCCATGTTAATTTCTTTTAGGTTGGAAAGAAGTTTCGCCATGAGTGGTGAAAACAAGTACTTAATTTTGGGGCACTCATAGAGCCTTAGGGTTGTGAGGCATCGGAATGGCAGTTCTGGCTGTTTTTGAAGAATTAACAAGCCATTCCAATTACATTTCCACACATGAGTCATATTCCACATATAAGATAATTGTATATCCTTGAGGTACAGAAGTAGCAGTGGAGGTTGTTGATCGATTCTTGCTAATTCTTTACTACTTCCACTCTCTACTTGAAAAACCACCTCCACTCCTTTACACACTCTCAATATAAGGGAATGAAGATGATGGAAATTGTGCATGACATGAAGCGGAAATGTAACATCAATCTGCACATGGAGATACCCAACAACAAATGGACTTAGAAATTTCTATTGAAAAAAACTGATTGTGTTTTATTAAAATGTAAAATCAATCTGCACATTCCAATGACAAATGGACTTAGAAATTTCTATTGAAAAAAAACTGATTGTGATTTATTAAAAGGTCTGTGTGCATATATTTAAGATTAACATTCAAAAACAGAAAAGCATTAATATTTTTGTCTTAGTAGACTAATTAAAAAAGTAATAGATATATATACCTCGGGTTCTTGGGTACTCTTAACCACTTCATTGTTTCTCTTACATTCTCCGGACTTCACTATCTCAATGTCCATAAGTGCTCTCATATTAAAATTGGCATTGGCAGGTGTGAATACATTTTCAAAGCTCTTACAACCGGAAATGGATATGCTTTCAACAGCTTGGAAGCCAACGATAACAACATTTCTGTTGTTTAAACCTTTCACCCTCCAAATTTGTCTAAGCTTTTCAAGATTATCTGCTTCAATACGTCTCAACATACTACTACCATCCTTGGTTGTAGGAACCGTATCCATATCAATATCAAATAACGTTTCAATTGAAGCACAATTTGAAATCACGAGCCGTTCTAAATGACGCAGCAGTGGCATAGGATTGCTCGGAAACAGACTTACAAGACCTTCACAGTTACTCACATCGATCTCTTTTATCACGCTGCCACCATCCTCAATTTTAGAAACCGATTCCACATTGATGTCAAATAAGGTTTCAATGGAAGCACAACCGTCAACTTCAAGCACTTCTAAATGACATAGCAAGGACATAGGATTGTTCGGCAAAATATTAACAAGACTATCACATTTGCTCACTTTAATCCTTTTCAATCTTGGAATAAAAAACTGCAAAATATTTAACATTTGTGTGTAAGTTAATTCAATATACCTTTTTGGACAAAGGGCCTTACTCGGTGAAGCTAGAACACAACATGAAGAATACTTTTCGTGTTTGTAGCTTTTAATGAAAAAATTATTAGAATTATATTAGCATAGAACATATTTACCTCTTTGTTAAAAAATGGTTGAATTGCAGAAATATTACAAGATGTTGCCAACACATTCTCGGGATAAATGCTTGTGATTTTTGGAAGACCAGAAAGTTTCAACTCCATGAGATGTGGTAGCTGGATTAAATTGACATTATTGCACAATCCCGATAGCTTTGGAAGATCATCCAAATCTAGACCCATCAGCTTAGGAAATTTAATTATGTCTGCTCCATTGCCTTCGATATGTATGATTGATTCAATAACCGGGCATTTGGCTATCATTAGAGTTTCAAGCCTTGACAAAGCCATTGCGACATTAAGTGTGAAAAGGTACCTCAACTTACCACACTCTGCAACCACAAGGAATCTTAGATTGCAGAAGAAAGAGGATACCGGAGAAGGATGAACGTCAACATCTTCAAGATCTTTCATACCATCAATTTCCAAGTAAAGATGCTCTGTTTTTTCAATCAACTTATTCATTTTGGATTCATGTAGGCTATCTTTAGGTGTGACAAGCATCAAGGTATTTCTATATGAAGAAGTGTCTTTGTCACTTTCCCATGCTATGTCCATGGCTTTTTTCCATAAAGGACGTCCCACTAAGATCTTGAATCTTTCAAGTTTCTCAAATAGCATGAACTCCAATTGAGGTTCATTTTCAAAGAACCCAACTTCTAATGCATAAAGGTTCTTTGAAAGCCCTGTTACATCATTATAGTTGAAATGAATGTCATCTTCATCATGCACACTCATATAGAGCTCTTCAAGACGGGCCAAATTTTCCAAAATTCCATCATCTATAACAAGATTGTAACAATATGATAAATCCAATAACCTTAATTTCTTCAAATTTCGAAATGTGGAAGGCAGCTTTCTAATGTGAGACTTAGCAAGGCTTAGCACTTCTAGATTCAAAAGATCTCCAATGCAAGAGTAATCAAACGGCAACAAGCAGCCATTGAGACAAAGTGTTCGAAGAGTAATCAATGATGTTGGAAGCAACGGATAACTTATTCTTTCATATCCTATGACTTCAAGTTTTTTCATTTCTACATAGAAGTCTATAGGAAACTTGACTGTTTCATTTACACCAATAAGCTTCAAAAGGGAGAGGTTTGGAAACTTGAAGTCAACAAGAAACTTAGACCTACCCGAGCATAATAACGAAATTTTCTTGCAAGACTCACTCATTGTAACTTTACTCCAATTTGAATCATCATTATGGTCAATGATCCATGCATCTTCACCTTTGGAAACTCTATCTACCACAAATGCAAGAACAAGATCATGCATTTTCACACACCCAATTTTACCATCATCACTATCCATCAACAAATTTGCACTCTTGAGATTGCTCACACAATCTTCAGTCTTGTCTCTAACATCTCTTAAAATATAAACTTTCTTGAACAGCCTTAGTCCCCATGCATATCTTGTCAAATCCTCAATCGGAATATTAGAGTCCTCTAGATGCAATCCGCAAAGTAATAAAATCTCTCTTTCGTCCTCTCCTAAATTCTCATAGCTTATCTCAATAATTCCTTTTAGATCTTCACTAAGATCTTTTCTCTTCAAAGAGTCAAGTGTTCTTCTCCATTTGGCCTTTTCTTTATGTATAAGGGTTGCAGCAATGAGTTTGATGGCAAGGGGTAAATAACCACACTTTTTGACAATATCACATCCTATTTCATATAGATCACGATCAACTCCTTCTGATACTTCCGTAATTAGAGAAAACAAATTCCGTGCTTCTGGCTCTACCAGTGCCTCCACTTTAACTACTTCAATAACCGCAGGAACATCCGCTGCGATCTTTGTGCAAACATTTTCATCTCGTGATGTGAACAACAACTTGACTCCATTTGGAAGAGGACTCACTAATCCAATATATTTTAGCTCAATTTTCTCCCACACATCATCCAATATAACTAGAATCTTATTTTCAGTTTTTAATATATGCTCAAATCTCTCACGGAGACGATCTGCCCTTGCCGCTTCACTTTGTTCGACTAGAGGTACGCCTATGTAATCTGCAATGGCACTCTGAACGGAAAACATGTTATAGTTTCTCCCAATAACAGCCTTCACAATCTGATTAAACATCTTTTTAGATTTTGCTTCATCTCTCAGTCGTTCCATCATTGTGGTTTTTCCAACACCACCCATGCCGCACAACGCTATCACTTGGGTCTTGTCGTCTTGTCGGAGGAACTTCAATGATTGCTTGAATGGTTTATGTCGTGAAATGAAATCACTTTGGGTATCTCCACGTGATGGTGATGACCGTGCCGGTTCAGACGTTGATACCTGATTGGAATATACATTCCCAATAGCAGCTCTTGGGATACGAGGCCATAAAGTCCCTGGATTATGTTCGATAAGATTTTCGATCCTCTTTGCAGTATTAAAGGCGTCCATTCCTACTTGGTACCGCCTTTTTATATTAGAGTATCCAATGTCATTACTTTGAATTCTTTGAACTTCATTCTTTACTTTTTCGACATCTTCCAACCAAAGCCTTACATGGCCAGGTGTCTCTGAACTCATTATATTGTTTGCATCAATGTGGTTTATAACATCATTGCTTGTAGCATTTAAAACCAACATTTTGTCCCCCATAACCTTAATATATTTTGTGCACGAAGTGAGATACCGTAGCTTTTGAGTAAGATGAACCGTCAGCATTTCAGCAACAGGACGAAGAATTGTCAATGCAATATCCATTTTCAATACACCTACAAACAATATTTAAAATATAAAATCATTAAAATATATAATTAAATTGTTAACTAGTATACATTTATATATTTTTTTATTAAAATACATATATTTTAAGGAGTAACCCACTCTAGAAAGAATTAAGCACTTAATCGTTAAAGTAAAGAAACATAAACCTGTTAGAATTATAAGTCTAAATTAACTTGTTGATTATGTTCATCGTAGTTTATAACAGTTGGTTAAGTTACAATTAGTTGGTAGGTTTATGGAGGGGATAATTCTAGAGGCAGTTAAGATATAAACAAAAGAACAAACCTAATTCCATATATTAAATTTTTGTCATTTTTAAATTACGAGATATTTTTATTTCTTGTTTAATTGGTATAACATTTCATATTAATTAGTGGTACATTTAAAAAGTTAACCAACTTGTAACTCATAAAAATGCCAAATACTTTCCAAGTACATTGGTCAAGTACTTCAAGTCGATAACGAATAACTCATATAAACGGGTAAAAGGTGAATTTTGAAAAATTACTTAAACCAAACGGCATGATAAAAGGAAGTGTTGTACATGCTGTGAGAAATCACAATTTATTTGTTGGGATATAAATAATAATCAGCTTAAAAAACCATGGAGGTCATAGATGATAATAGTGAAAGACTCTAAGGCTCAAGGTGATCTAACCGAAGACACAAAAACAAATGTGCCACTCCGCACCAAAACCTATGAACCAAAACATACAATTGAATAGTTTCGAATGTGCGTGTGTACATGTGTATGTATGTAACACCATCCGAAACAAAAACCACCCACCCATAAGACCCAAACCAATATTTATCCACCAACACATATGCTACCTTGACATTAATTAGAGTGTAATGAATGAGGTTTAATGAGTTCTACTTATCCGATGGTTTCCACGTTCTCTACATTGGGTTACTCAAGTTTGAAGATCTTTATACCAGATTTAAAAATTAAATTAAAGTGTATGAAACCAACAATTTGAATATTCAAATTCAATTAAAACCAATTTTAACTTATTTGAGGTCATTTGCTTTGAAACCCAAAGTAGATGGGCATCACATTAGACTTAAAGTTTAAAGATCCAAGTTTCAACAACAGTACACAATTAATTTGAGATTTGATAGAAAATGTATATACATTCTTGAGTTGGGGGTCCTAATGTAGAACTATCATTTTTTTGTCCTACGTAGAACTATCAATCAACAAAAATGTGTTTATTTTATCAATCAATTACAGTTTTCATCCGATACATGTCATACATTAAGATACATCACATCCATGAGGTCATCTTGGACATATATATGGGGTCAAAAATCAAAACAGACACCCTTTTTAGTGTTATGGGCTTTGACTCTTATCACTATCTTGAATGAAATAATATCAACTATGAGTGTGTGTCTTTGATAATAAATTTGGTTCTTTAATTACTAGATTGCACATAAAGTGACTATTCGGCTGTTGGTTCAAAAAGTTGTTTTACTAGATTACACATTCAATGTCCCAAATGCATTTTGACAAAGTTTGATACGATCCCGAGTTGATAAGCAACCCTTGATTCATAGTGTTTTCTCATAGATTGTAAAAGAACATTAAAAAGGGATTTAATTAAAAAATAAATGGGGATTGCAGTGAGAAATATATAAAATATGATTTCAGTTAAACACAATTTCTAAAAGGAAATTATTATGCTTTTATGAAACGAATATTTTATGAAATATATTAAATGTAAAAATATGATTTCAACATAAGAATACTAAAAATCTTCTAATCTAATCTTCTAATCTTTTAATAATATAAATAAAATACTAACATGAACAAATTCTATTAGGCAAACTTAACCATAGATTTACATTAAAAAATTTAATTATTAAATCTCAACCATCAATTTTGATAAAAATTTAAATTCAATTTTAACTTTTCTTGTCAAAATTATAACTCGATTTAACTCTAAAATAAAATATTATTCAAATTTATTACTATTATTATAAGATAAGATAAGATAGATTAAAAAAAAAACATTACGTATATTCAAAATTAGTTCAAAGTAAACTAGCAAGTGATTATATTTACGTTTTTAAATGTTTTCACTAAAGAATATGTAAGTTAAGCTTTATTAGATCGAATTAGTCCGCCTCGATGAAAAACAAAATACTCATTAATTAAAGAAATTAAGTAAAATCTTTATTTAATAATATATTGTATTTACTAAATTAGATGTCCGTGTAATATACGAGTTGATCTAACAAAAGCATAAATATTAAACATTAATAAAAAAAGTATTAAATAATTATAAAACACTAAAGCAACAACACCCATAGCGATGGAAGCGTCAATGCAAGATTGAGGGCATACGTGACGGAAGAAACATGGTACCGAGACATAATTGTATTTCATGTATAAAATATCGATCATTATTAATACACTTAATAGAATAAGGTCAAATATTTATTACTTATATTTAAAATAACATGAAATAATTATAAAATATTTTAAAATGATAAAATCAATAATTTTGTAATATATGATATTTTAAAATGTTATAAAGGGTTAATATGATATTTATAAATTAGGATGTACAAATATGATATTTTAAGGTTTGAGAAGAGCATATATAAAATTTATGTAATAATTTTGATTCAATTTTAATTAAATGGATGGTCAAGATTAAGTAATTACATTTATTTCAATAAATTAAGATTATGATCATCCAATAAATTTAATACATGTTAGTCTCTTATTTATATTAGAAGAGTTACTGGTATAAATAAAAGACTAGCATTTATGGGTTTAATTAGAGAAATATGAAACTCAAATTTGACTTTAAATCAATTTAATTTGCGTTAAACTATTTACGTAGTTCAAAATTTTTATTCACTATATTAATTTAATGATAAACAAATATATTAAATCTTAGGATACATCAATATATAATAAACTATAATACACATTCAATTTTTTGTCAATATCTGTGTTTAGGGCAAATTGCATTAAAACATATGAACTTTGTCTTAATTACCCTTATATACATTCAACTTTATTTTCTTAAAGATAATACAGTCAACGTTCATAATTCTCACAATGTATGCAATTTGGTGTACACTATGGAAGTTATGATCAAGTTTATTGTATATAATGATAACTAAACAACATACACATACAAAAGTTGCTTCCATACAATTTAATCAAAATTAAATCATAACAACTTAATTAGTTAAATATGAAACTCAATTTTGACTTTAAATTAATTTAATTTACGTTAAACTATTTAGGTAGTTCAAAATTTTTATTCACTACATTAATTTAGGGATAATCAAATATATTAAACCCTAGGATACATCAATATATAATAAACTATAATACACATGATTTTTTTGTCCATATCTGTGTTTAGGGCAAATTGCATTAAAACATAATGAACTTTATCTTAATTACTCTTATATACATTCAACTTTATTTTCTTAAAAATAATACAGTCAACTTTCATAAATTTTACATTTATGCAACTTATTGTATACTATGAAAGTTATGACAAAGTTTATTGTATACAATGATAACTAAATAGAGATACATAAAAAATTGTTTGCATACAATGGACATATTACGAAAGTTACTTGTATTATTTTTAAAATTTTAAACGTGGGTGTATACAATGATAACTAATACAAAGTTAATTGCATTTTAATGCAATTTGCCCCTATGTTTATTATATAATGCAAATCTTATCAAAATAAATTTTATATCCTTTCTAAAGCTGTCATTATTTATTCTTCTATATGAATTTAAACTAATATTAAATTCTTTTACTTTTTAAGAAAGTTTTCCTTTGTTTTTACAAAACAATCATATATTTAACTAAATAAATATAAAATAATGATTTCATATAAATAATTATGGCTAAACTGTGTATTTACACCGGTATCAAAACTAGTATTATTATAATTTATAACTAGCTTAACACCCCGTGTTTATACACGGGGACACGTGGATGATTAAAGTAAATTAAATATTTTTAAAGTTAAATAGTACTAAAATGTATAGCAAAATAATAGCAAAATGAGGTAGGGATTGTGTTTTTTTTTTTTTTTGGGCTAAGAATCGAAAATTTATTGGGTGGCGGCTCTACTGTTGTCGACTGGAGCATAGACGAATAGGTTCATAAATATTCATTGAAGCATGATTTGATCTGATCTGCAATTACCCATTGAGAAATAGATTGGTGATTCATATGTATCCATGACTTTTAATTGGTGATTAATCTATTTAAGTGGCTTTATACGTAGAAATAAATATTTACATGATGCTTACATGATTATATGATTTATCTAGTATATGATTAGCATGAATTACAATATGAATATCTGAACATAATTAATGATTGTATGTTCTCTTTGCGGATATGAAAAATGTTTAAGATAATACGATTACAAATATGATCATGTGATATCTTATGATTGAATTACAAATGGATATATGTGATGTATATGTGATCATATGATTTGTGTGTTGTATGATTAACATGAACTCGATATGATACATGGTTGTCGTTTTACGAATATGATTTACGGTGAAACCGTTATAAACATGGTTTGCGGTATAATTTTGTATGATTAATAATTGAATGGATATTACGGATGCATGTTGATTTCCTTAGTGGGCGGGGCAAGTTCCTACTTAAGGATATGTTACGGGTCTAGTAGGTAGTTGATGCCTTGTAGGATAAGAGTGCTAGCTAGACGGGTCTCCGGGTCTTCTAGAGGGCTTTGGTGGCAAGTGGTATGGGTCTTAATTGACTTGTACTAGAGTGATGTGTGGCATGAATGGTTGGGGTCAAGCTCAAGACATCACGTAAGGTGTTGGGAGGTGTTGCAAGCACCGTGGTTACCTTCACCTAAACGACACAAGCTGCACATGATTTGTGGTGCTGTCAGAGTAGCTAAAGCGGTCAGGTTCTTAGTGGTTCACGTACATATGGGAGTAGCTACCCATTATGGGCACGAGTCGGCTAAGTCACGCAAGTAGCGAACGGTGTTTTCCTTTAGAGGGATTAGACACCAACTAGGTGAACTCTAAGGATACAGAGATACTTACAGTTGCTAAACGGTTGATCGGTTAATACGGTTGCTACACATGGTTATACAAATATGATTATGATGGTTTAACTTGACTTTTATGGTTTATAACCATAATATATTGTGGGTCGGGTTGGGTATTGGTTTATAATATCTAACTATGATGTTCGGTGTTTTAATATGATGTTTATTTATTAAGTTTACTGTTGACTCACGAGGCATTAGCTGACGCTTGTTCTTTGAAATGGTGTTGGGTACTCGTGTAGGTGTTTGGAGCTGCGTGGTGAGACGGGAAGCTTGATTGGGTAGTTAGAAGGATGTTTGTAGACCGTTACCAACTTCTATTAAATATGAAATGATTTTATGAGTAGTAATGTCGTCTTAACGGTTTAAAAGGCTTATGTCGGCACAATATTAATGTTGTTTTCTGCTGCAACTATTTTGAATAAAAGGAAAAAAAAAGTTAATCATGATTTTCAAAAAAACCCAGCGTTACAGATGTAAAACTGCTAATAAGATACTTATCGTTTATAAGAAAGGGTGATTATCATTTGTTAGCAAAATAAATTAGAAAAACTGGAAACTAAACTCATAATATTTTGAAAATGGAATAATAAAATAGATAAAAGAAAATTGGAAAACTAAAACTTTATGTATGTTTTTAAGTATAAACAAATAATGAGATACTTTTATTAAGTCATTTAACACATAGACCCAGCGTTTACATCATATACATATATATAATTTAGAAAGGACACCACTAATGGATGATTTTACCATGACGAGGGGTTTGAGGCATGGAGAACCGTTATCTCCCTTCCTCTTTTTGCCGGCAAAAGAAGGCTTAAATATAATAATGAAAGAGGTACAATAAAGAGATAAGTTCAACCGAGTGGAAAGGGGAAGAATGTAAGATAAGAATATCCCACATTTCCACTTACAATGTGTAGACGATGTTATTTTCTTTGGTAAATAGTGTTTGTTGAATGCTAAAAAACCCGGTAAGCATTTTATTATGTTTTGAAATGGCGGCTGGTCTAAAGATAAATATGAAAAAAGTATGATAATTAATGGGAATTGGGATTAATAAATATATGGTCGAAAGTGGGCTACGCAGCTAGGATGTAGTTGGGCAAGCACACACACCCACCTAATCTTTACCTATATCCATGACGGGACATAAACCCTCAACCTCATAGAAAAATATCTTAACCACTCCTTGATACCGCTAGGCCAAAGGCTCTTTTTAATAGGATGCGGTGGGGATCCCGATAACATATCTCAATTACCTAGGTGCAAATATGAGAAGAGTAGAAAGTTGGAAGCTCATTAGTAAAAGAACTGAGTTGACTTTATCTCAAGGACGGTTAACTCTCGTTAGATCTGTTCTTAATAGTTTGCCTTTATATAACTTCTTGTTGTATCCCGCCCCTTAAACGCTCCTGAAATTTATAGAGACTGTGAGGAGTGGATTTTTCTCGGGAGGGGGGTTGGCAGAAGCACAAAAAGTGCATTGGGTGAGTTGGGAAAAAGTCTTAAAAAGTTTTAAATTGGAGGGGGGGGGTTGAACGTTGGTACTCTTTCTCGGGCAAATTTGGGGCTATTAGAGGAGTGGTGGTGAAGGTTCGTTTCTAGAGAAGGGCTACTATGGAAAGAGGTCATTCAGGGTGAGTACGAGGTACGGGTTAGATGGCGTTTTTGACAAGGTGTGGGGACTCGGGGACTGAGAGTTTGAGAGGACGAAAAACTTGGTGTAACATTGTCAACATGGAGTGTACCTAGAAAATTTGGGAATCAACTTAGAGACTCGTTTGAAAAGAAGTCCATGGATTGGAGTACTATAGTTTTTTGGAAGGATAAATGGCTAGGAAACTATAAGTTGACTGAAAAAATTTAACAAATTGTCTTTATGGGAAAGTAACAAAAATGTGAGCGAAAGAGACTAAAGTGAGGGTGAGAGAGATAGGTGAATTATGTACTATCCGGATTACCGAAAATAAATAAAAGAATATTTTTATGGAAGTTGTCATTTTCATGATTATTTTTGGGTGGCAATTTGTTTATGGGATTGAAGTTGGTCTTCTGGGTTGGGTGATTAGTGAGTCTTAATGGATAAAATGAATTATGGGTTAATTGCTTAGTGGGCTAAAGTTGTGTTGATTGTGCTAAAACCTTGTAAGAAAGACGTGTATATATAGTGAAAATTAGGGTGCAGCCCCCTAGGACAATTATACCGTTCCATTCTTCAAAACAACGAGTACTGTGTTTGTGTGTGTTGAAGAGCAAGAACACGGGAGATAGGATCTTCATTCTTTGTCACCCAAACTACAAGGAATTTGCAAAAAGATATCATGTAACGTTTCTCCTTGCCTTGAGATCATGTAGAAGTTATTTTCGCTTGGATTCAAGATAAGTCCATGAAAGTTTAGAAGATCTAGGGGTGTGTTCGTGTGGTTTATAAACCGAGAGAAAAAGGGGGTTGTATGGGGTTTAATCTTGATAAAAACCTAAATAAAATGGAAAGGATTTGTTTATATGAATAAAGAAATGGTTTGCAACAAAAATGAACTGAATTGGTGGAGTTTTGAAAGAGTTTGATTTTTGAAAGCGGTGACAGGTTGCACACCGGGTGAGGTCCGACCAAGATGAGTTGGTCCGACTTGTGATATTTAGTAATTGGTCGGACTTATGCTGCTTAGTAATTGATCCGAGTTAAGATATTTAGTAATTGGTCCAACTTGTGATATTTTGTAATTGGTCCGACTTATGATACTTGGTAGTTGGTCCGACGTATGATAATTAGCAATGGGTCCAACTTATGAAACTTGGTGATTGGTCCGACTTGGGTTGGGGTCCGACCTAAGGAGGGTACGACTTAGAGCCCATGATCTGACTAAGGGTCGATCTGACCTAGAAGTAAGATACAACTTGGGGGCCTTAGTGTTTGTGCAGAATGAGCAAGGACCTGTACCCGGTATTAATTCAATAAGACATGTCGTAGGTGACGACCGACTGACGAGTAACCACAAGTGAAACTCTAAACTAATAACTGCGTGACTAAACTACGAACAGGTGAGTAGTCTTATTTACAACCTAACTTTGTGACTTATATGATCATGACATGTGGTATATGTATAATGATGTTATTACACCTTATTCGTTAATGGGACCATTTACATCGGTGGTGGGAATCACTAAACCGTTCACTTCGGTGGCGGGAATGAGGGATCGTCTACTACGATAGCGGGAATAATCAGGGTTGTTTACATGAAACAAGTTTTTGATGAGATAATCTGAATTAGTTTGTAAGTAATGTGCTCATTAAGCCTTGGGCTTACCGTTGTTGTTTAACTGATTTTTAGGTGATGACGACGGCGGGGCTCCGACATGTGTTTGATAGCTCATCCTCGAATTTGCTTTCGCGGCTTTCTTATATTATTTTAAAAAACTTTCTATTTAGTTCAAATATTTGAACGTGCTGTAATTAACATTTGACAACATTTGTTTATGTGTGTATCTGATTTCGATTTGAATCTGAATCTATTAGGTAAAAAAAATATTAACTGAACTCTTAGCACTACTAGAAAGAGCGGTGAGCGGTGCCGATGGATCAGAAAAGGACGAGGGTGTTTAGTTGCTGGGAGAGAACAAGAGATTTTCAGTGAAGAGTTTGCGGACTATGGTGGATTAAAAAAAATTGGAACGGGGAGTGGAAGTCTCGGCTACAAACTAGTGTAATCTAATTGCCAAGAAAGTGGTAGTCTTCGTTTGGAAACTTCGACAGGGAAGGATACCGGTGAGAGAAGCATTAGACGTACAATATAGGAGTCAACGTGCACTCATCATCTTTGATTTCAACTCATCCAGGGAAATTTAAACACGTAAGAATGAAAAATGACAGTTTTATTTTTTTGCTTGATTGAATTTTGATTTCTTAGTTAAAGGACAATTTAAACAATTAACTCTTTAACGGCGCCGGTCCAATTATTTTAAAGGCCGTGAGGAAAGTTATAAAATAAGCCCCTAATGTAAAAAAAATTATACAGTTTAAGTAAAGAATTAAAAAGAGTAGTTAAAACATTGGATACTCATCTTATATATACTTAAAAGATATTTGTTTAAGAAATGTAAATCTACACTAAAAGTCTATAATACCTATTCCCTACATAAGAAATATCCTTACATCTACACTAGAAGTCTATAAGACTAAACGTTATGGGCTAATCGATGGAATTGAGTAGCCTGGGTTGCTAGAGGAACACCAAAACGCGGGCATCGGGTTAGGGAATTAAGTAACAGCAACGGGTATTGGAGCTCGATCGAGAAACATTCGCCCAACCCCCACCCCCACCCTCAACGTTTATATTTTTTTTAAAATGACCGTTTTTTATTTTACTTTTTTCTTTTTTTTAAGTAATCACAATATTCGCCTATATATACATAACCTTTTCATATCTATTTTTCACATCTCTATCTTCTATTCTCTCTATCTTCATTGAGCTTCGGCAACTTGCCCTGTAGTATGGAGAGATCAATATATGAGAGGTGGTCATGAGCGATCGACAATAATACTAGAGGCGGTGACATCTCATGATCTATGGTTTTGGCATGCATTCTTCGGAGTTTCCGGTTCCAACGACGACATCAATGTTCTCAATCAGTCGCCTTTACTGAATGACATATACAAAGACAAAGCACCCCGGTGTCCATTTGAGGTGAATGGGGTGACCTACAAACACGGATATTATCTTGACAATGGGATATATCTGGAGTGGGTAACTTTCGTCAAATCATTTACGTGCAACAAAAGAAAAAATTTCAAGTCTGCACAAGAATTTGTAAGGAAAGATGTTGAACGGGTTTTTTGTGTGCTAAAACAACGTTGACACATTCTTCACTACCCAGCACGATTATGGTCTATGGCAAAATTGAGAAGTATTATGTACACTTGCATAATATTACACAATATGATCCTCGAAGACGAAGGCCATGCGATTTGCAGTTTCGATGAAAATGACGTTGTAGCGGATATATAGAAGTTAATATAAGTGAGGAACAACCACGTTCGAGAAGTAAAAAACCAAGATACTCATAACAACCTTCGGGGTCTGATTTGGGCGACGGAGATGACTAGTTTTTTAGATTTTATTATTATTTTATTGTTTTACGTAATTTTTAAATTTTTAGAATTTATGTAATTTAGTTATTATTATTAAAATTTTAAATTTCTAGAATTTTATTTGTAATTTTTTTATTTATATTTTAGTTATTAATGAAGATAATTAAGTTTAATAATTTTGTTTATACTAAAAAAATAAAAAAAAAGTGGGGAAAGTTTGGGGAAAAAAAGGGTAAGTATAACACTTGATTTGGGTAAGAAGTAGGGAATGAAAGAGGGATTAATATGACGCTGACGTGACATTAAGTAAGAGAAAAAAAAGGAAGATATAACTCTTGGCCTAATACTTATCCCCTACATTAGGAATTGTATAATGTATCCTTATCTAAACATAAAATGGAGGTCTTCACGTAAGATAATCATACCAATAAACACATTAAGTTGAGTTGTTGGTGGTTAAAAAAGTTGATCTCGACTCGCAATTAGGGATGACAAAAAAACCGAAACCGATGGGGAAAACAAAAACCGATATAAACGGGGCGGGGATGGGAAAACCCGATTATTTAAATGGGGATGGGGACAGGGACGGGTTTGATGATCCCCGCCCCCATTATCCGACATACCCGATTATAATTTAATAGTATATATACACACACACATATATATATATATACATAAAATTAGTTTTAAATATAAAATATACAAATCTTTATACACATTCGCGCAACCTAATTTTAATCATGGTCTTTATCTGAATTATTTGGTTTTGATGTTTTGAATGCATTTAAATTCCTTAAGACTTTAATTTCGATTTAGATATGTTCGTATTCGATAATGTCGTGTAATTTAGGATAATCGTTTTCTAAAACTATTGGTAAAATCTTAACAGTGACGATGTTGTGAAAATCCATAGTTAGTTTAAAGGGTATCTTTGCGATAAAAATTACCTAATTAATTACATGTTTATATTAAATGGGAATACCCGGTTACACGCGGTTTTCCCCGGTTACGGGGATCCCATTTAAACCCATGGTTTTTTAAGCGGGGACGTCCCCGTCCCCTTACCATTCCTACCCGCAATAAGAAAGGAACTTGCAAATCTTGATAAGACTAAAATATTTCACCTGAATTTTTGAAACAAACTATTTATTCCAATCTATTGAAAGCTGACCAATTAATATCTGATGTACGCCGCGTTCTAAGCATAAAATGAAGGGTCTTGAGGGTACCTAATCACATCCAAAAACACATACGTTGAGTTTTTGTCCAAAGAAAATGATTTTTTGACACTTTTGCTTGATTACGTACAACATGAGGAGAGTAACAGATGAGATACTCACATTCTGCAAAATTCATCTCTGCAAACATCAACATTCTACAATAAGCAAATAAACCATGTGGACTTTACGTCTTGATTGAAGAAAGAAAAGAAAACGTACAAGCTGATCGAGATTAATATCATCAATTTACGTCTGATTGGGTTTTTTTTATAGTCTCACTTTACAAGCATTGCCGACAACCGACTCAATCTCGCATGGGAATCAAAAGAAAACCCATCTGAGGAAGCTAAGAACATATTCGTTTTTTTTTGTGGATACCATTTGATTTACGAGATGCTTCGAAATTTTAATACTTGATTGATTGAGGAAGCTAAGAACATATTCGTTTTTAATTTTTGGATATCATTTGATTTACGAGATGCTTTGAAATTTTAATATATACTTGATTGATTGAGGAAGCTAAGAACATATTCGTATTTTGTGGATACCATTTGATTTACGAGATGCTTCGAAATTTTAATACTTAATTGATGGAGTAAGCTAAGAACATATTGTAATTTACGGAATACTTATTTTTTAAAGGGCGGTGATTATTCAAAATCATTATTTTTATATATAATAAAAGTTGTATGTTTTTTTTATCATTAATGTCGCTTTCCAACAATGGCCGTCATATTCGTGTGATTTCACGAGTTTTTTTTTTTTATCAAACAAGTGTCTTTTAAAAACGTATTTACTATGGTGTTTTTTTGTAGCAAAAGGAATAAACACAAACAACATCCAAGACTAAAATAATTCCATTTCTATGCTTCCATAAGCACCTTTTAAATTGTAGATTTCACCCAATTAATTCATAATCGGATCCACGAAGACATTTTAAATACCCCACCAGCTACCAAACACAAACTAAAAACATGATCATATAGTCAAAATAACAAAGTATAAAATGATGTACTATTATTTTAACTGTAATAATTAAAATTACATTGCTATCTTTTTACAACTTTTAAACACTAATACATATTCACATACCCAATTTAAGGTTAACTAAATAATTAAAAACATAACATTTATGTTTATTAAAAACATAATCAATTTCATAAATAGTCCTTTAACTATCTATAAATTATAAATTTAGTCTTTTTTTAAAAAGTTACAAAAACTATCATTTAATTACCATTTTATTACATGTATAACCTCTTTTGTTTAAATTGACCAGTTTACCATTTTCACCTTTTCTATTTATTTCTTTAATAACAAAATTAATAATTATTATTATAATAATAATTAAAAGGATTAAACAATACCCATATACCCCATACACACACATTTTCCCCATTCTCTCCCAAACAATAGCCACCCCACCACCATTTTCTGTCATTCCCTCTCTCAACACTATCATCCCACCGCCACCTCACAGCCCCTCGCTAGAGAAGTCCACCGCCTCACCTCCCTTGTCGGACAAGACCTTCACCGCCACGCATCTGTGATTTAAGATCTATGTAATAATCAATGCCTCTCATCTCCACCACCACCGTGCACCATAGATCTATGATATAAGATCTGTTTATCGCCATCTCCAAACTGCCACATCGTCATCGCCATCGTCAAACATCACAGGTCCCCTTTCTCTATGTGTTTGCGTGTGTAGATCTAAGATTGATTTATGGTTTCGATTTGGATGGTGGGTTTTCAAATTCGCGTCGTGGGTAAGATTATCTGGTTGTGGGTTTTGATTTTCTATTGGTGGTAAGAGGTGGTTTCAGATGAAAAATTTCAGGTGGTGGGTTTTGATTTGTGTATGAGTTATGATTATTCTTGGTGGTTTTTGAATTTTCTGGTGGTTAGTGTAGAGTTGAAGATATATATAAATATATATATATATATATAATTAAAAAAGATTATATATTATTTTAATTAATAAAAACTTAGAAAAACCGGTAAAAAGACCAAACTACCCTTTACTTAACGGAGTTGACTAACGTCAACTAACGAAAGGACCATTCAAATCGTAAAGTGTATGTTTAAGGCCCATCTTGATCACTTTTGAAGTTAAAGGACCAAATCGAAAGAAATAGTAAAGTTAAAGGACAATTTGACAATTAACTCTATATACTTAGCAAAATGATAGTTAAAAAATAGAGGTAATGTCTTTTATTTTATCAAAGATTTAATTAACCTTAATTATTTTAATATTTGAATATGGATTTAATTAACCTTAATTTTTTAAATATTTTATCAAAGTAATGTAATTTTAATATTTGTAAGAATATGAAAATAAATTCATTTAAATGTATTCTTTTTCCCCAAATAGAACCTTGGCTACGATTTTCACTTCTTGAATCCATTTCTTTATTTTTTTCCTAATGTTTGAAAATCGAACCGGTCTCGTCACTCAATTGGTTCACTCCGGTCTAAAAATTCAGATGATATAATAATCGTATACATATATATTACCCGGTGTGAGTAAGACTTTGAATACATTTCTAATCGTTAGATCTAAACTAAACAAATCTTGACCGTGTTAAACAACGAGTATCCACCGTATCCCCGCGAACTCAACCATGGACGATAATTCCCTCTAATATCTATGCTGCTAAACATTCCGTTCTTCCCGTAATTGCTGATTTGCTTTCATTTTTTCCGTCATCCGTTTCATCTGCTTCTTATCTTCTAATATTGTCGTCGTTAGGTGATTGCCATGATCACGGTTTTGTTCTTTACCGGCATGCATGTGGTGTCGTAAGATGGTTCATTTTCTTTATCATACTCTTAAGAAGGATTGAGGTCTATATCTTTGGCCTTATCATATCATGTAAAGGCATGGTGCTGCACTAAAGATCAAAGTCTAGATGGCCTGTGTGTTGCAGTTTTTGTTAATTATCAGCAAGATTTGCATGTGTGTTTCCATTGTGCAGGTTTAGCAGATAGATGTGCAAGGGAGCAATGAGGGTATAGCTCAAAATGGTGAACGATTTGGTTTTAGTTGTAGTTTTGTGGTAATTGCTTTAAGGGGCTCAAGTGTGGAGTTGGATTTAACCATTAGCTCAAATTGTGTTTGTGTGAGAGAGTGTGTTAGTGAGAGAGTATATTTTAAATTAATAAAAAGTTAAATTAAATTATGAGAGATGAAAATTATTAAAGATTGACTGGATAAAATTAATTTAAATAAAATGAAATATTAAGATTTTGTCTTAATTAAATTTTAAAAACTCTTAAAATTAAGAAGGAGAAAAAATATTAACTAATATATATATATATAACTAGATTAAATACCCGTGTGATACGCGGGTTGGTTAATAAAATGATAAATATTAAACATTAATGAAGATGTATTAAATAATTATAAAACACGAAAGAACTAATGAAAACGACGTCAACACCCAGACCAGTGGCGGAAGCGTAGACGCGAGGTTAAGAGCACACGTGACACAAGAAACATGGTATCATGATACGAAGAGACGTGATTGTATTTCTTTTACAAGCTATCGGTAATATTATTGTTAAAATTAGGACAATAAGGTCAGATATTTATTGCTTATAAATACAAAAATTAAAAATAATTATAAAATATTTTAAAATGATAAAATTAATAATTTGGTTACATTTGATGTTTGAAATGTTATAAAGGTTTAATATGATGTTTATATATTAGAGTGAACAAATTTAATATTTTAAGGTTTAAAAATGACTTATATGAAATTTCTCTAATAATTTGATTCATTTTGACTTATAAAAGTCAAAATTGGAATTTCAATTTTGATTAAATGAATAGTCAAAATTAAGTAATTACGTTTATTTTATTAAATAAAAGGTTATGATCATTTAATAAATTTGATTTATGTTAATCTTTTATTTATATTAGATAGAGGATTTCACATATGTTCTTTATAAACATTAAATACTATATTACATGAATAAATATATAACAATTAAATCTATTTTATCATTATTTAAAATTCAAAAAGTATGATATAATTTAAACGTACGTAGGGTTTTAAAAACAATATTGAATTTATTAAAACTTTATAATTATCAAAGTTTGTTTAATTGTATAAAGTAATTAAATCTCGAAGTTTTTTTAAGAATAATCTAAAATTTAAAATGTTAAAGATAATTTCATTTGATTAACTCGGAAAAGTCAAAATTGAATTTGAATTTTGATTAAAATGGATGGTTTAGATTTGATGATTCAAAGTTTTAATCTAAATCAATGGTTAGGATTGTATAATAGATTTTTCTTAAGTTAGTCTTTTATTTATAATAAATATAAAGATAGTATAAATTTTAATTAAATATGAAAGGATAATTTCTTATAGTGAACACATGTATATACTTTTTTCTTTCCGCAAATTTATGTGTAAGTGAATATATATTTTAAGTAAATATATATTGTTTCCTATTTTTACTTTTCGCATCGTCTTCTCAAATAAAAGGAAATTTTTTTTCCTTTCTTTCATCCCAATCACCTATATGAAGGTTCTCTTTCTTTTTTAGAGTATGAGTGGCATTCATTGCAAATATTTTTTTTAACTAAAATACCATATTAACTTTTACATCACTTTTTTCCCTATACTCTCTTACACAACAAAAAGAAAAAAAAGGGGAAGGGTGAGGGTGTGTGTGTGAGTGCAGTCGGGTTTAAGAACCTGAAGGAGGGAACCCGAATGGATGGTACCACTCAATCCAAACTTACATGGGGAGCATGAGTTCTATCCGAAGGGTTTCCAGCTACAATTTTTACAAGTTAAAAGACCTTTATAGCTATAGGTATAGTAAGTGAAGGATGTGGCAGCCTTTGCTTATTCTTTTAATAGATGATCAATTCCCCCTATTTTCTCCTTTTTTTTATAAATACTAGAAAACTCTTTTTGCACTCATGAAAGAGTCAAAACCCACTAAAAAGAAAACATTCAAAGTGAAAGATAAACGACCTAAAGACCGAGCAAAAATGCATCCAAACACTACGTTACAACTCGTTATCTGACTTTGTTCAATATGACGAAATTACTTTCATAACACACATCCAGACACCCGTGTTAGTTGGAAGTAGTGTGCAATGCCTGTGTAATGGCGGTTCAAAGGCAGGGAAGCAGGTGGGGAGAGAGTAATGAATGAATGTGGTGGAGAAGTGCAAAACAACCGCGAGACCTGATAAAGCAAAAGAAGGGAATACGGAAGGGAAGCAGGTGCGTGGCACACATAGAGAAGGTAAACATGGGCATTAGGAAGGGAATATGTTATTTTTGTATAATAGACTTGGAGGTTTACGGCTGTGCTATACACTCTATTAGTGGTACAAATTCTTCGGTCAATTCACTCTCCTTTGTCTCATTTTTAGCCTAATTATCCGGCTCCTTTTTCTATTTACGCGAAACATAACTTATAATAGGATAGTCCCAGAACAATTTTCTTTGTGACAATTCATTGGACAGGTGATATTCAGGACACGTTTATCATTTCAGGATCTTCACTTTTTACATTTTAGCAGTGATGACTTTTGTGAGCAAGCCTTTAAGCAACTTACAAGACTATGAATTCACCATTGAAAACTTTAAAAACTTACAAATTACAGGATTTCACTTTTAAAATTTACAAAATTAAAAGAAATCACTTTAAAACTTGTATTACTAACATACAGCTAAATTGTCCATTGAAACTAAATCAGCACCTTTCAAAACTTTAGGTGACAATCCAAAGCTGGCACATCAACAAAAATATCTCCACCATGTGAACAAAAACCAATAATAAATAGTAGTTTGAAGGATTCAGATCAAAATATTTGAAGGATAAGAGTAACAAACATTAGATGACTAAGATGTGAATAATAAAGAAACATAATCCTAATTTATACTCAAAGTTTAGATTGTAGCTGTTTCTTGAAATTTATGGTGGTATGTTTTAATGAACTTAGAATACAATGAAAAGAGTTACCCAACAAACAAAGATGCTCGAACGCACGTACTTTGAATGGTTATATTTTCATGAAACCGTTATGAATGGAGCCATATATATGTTAAAACACGACAGTTGTATAAATAATTATACTATGGTGTACCTTGTTACTTTTGAAAGTGTGACTAAACTAAATAATGACATGTTAAAATAAACAAATTAAAGCCTACCTTTACAAATGAAAGCAGATGAAGGCGGACCAGTGGTGTATACCGCAGCAGATTCCGGTGATGGCGACAATGGAGCGAGGGCCGACCACTTCAACAGTGGGGACCTTCCAAAGTGTTCTTACGCAAAAAAATCCATCAAATTAGATTTGGGAACAATTTGTTGCTCTAAGTTTAGGACCATCGGGTTTTGTTTTCGCATTAGAGAAATTAACCATTAGAATGAATAATTTCTGAGGTATAATCGTAATGAACAATTAACGTAGAAATAAGCCTAGTGCACCATGTTTGAGTTGCCTTGCAAGTATAAAAAAATTAGGGCAGAAATTTAAGGGAGGGAAGAGGTAACAATGTACCTGTTGGAGGCTACAAGAAGATATGAAGGCAACAGTGTTTAGTGTAATACCCGAAATTTTGTAAAATTATAAAATATATGTAAATGCAAGTTTTAGTAAGAATTGGTAAAAATTATGTGTTTTGGTGGCATTTAATTGTTACTAGAGTGCTTGTGTTTCATAAACTAAAATTGGTAAATAAGTGTAAAGGGAAAGGAAGTGCAAGGTTTATAGTGCAGATCATAGGCAAATGGGAGGACTAGAAGTGTTAATTGTGTCTGTATAAGTGTTATTTGACCCATTTGAGGGTCAAATATCTTCATTCTTCTGGAGAAATCGTGAAGAGCAAGAGGAGAGAGTTCTAGAGGAAGCCATCAAATGGATGAAGGGAGAATCAAGAGGGATTGGTGGTTTGTGAGCTTGGATTCAAGAATTTATGAGTTTGAACCTTAGTTCCTTCATCTTTGGCTTGGGTTTGAGCAAGAAAGGAAGTAATCAAGTTGATTTGTGATTTCAAGTAAGTTCTAAACTTAAATTTGTGTTTGGTTTAAGTTATGGTAGTTGTGTATAGAGAATTTATGGTTGAATTGGTGATTATTTGCCAAAAATGGGTAAAGCTAGAAGAATGAAGAAGTTGGGTTTTTTTTGGTCAAAAGGTAAGAAAAATGTGTTTATAAGTCTGGGTAATTGTGTTATGAAGTTGTATTGGTCGAGTTTGAAGTGATTTTATGGGTTTCTATGGAGTTGAGTGGTAAAGAATGGAATTGGAGGCTGCAACAAAGAAGAAAAGCTCGCAGATCACTGTTCACGGCCGGCGCGCTGCGGGACTCGAGAGGGCTCGCGGCACGACGTCCCTGTTCCTGCGCATTGAGTTTTTCCAGGGAAATCTTCGCGGCGCGAGCATGGTGGTTTCGCGGCGCGAGCTTTTCTGAAGCCTCCAAAATGTTATTTTTGACCCCTTTGACATTGTATATGTTTGGGGTTTGTTTCCTATGGTTATAGAAGGTGTAAATAGAGTCTTTTTAGACCTGAAAAGGTGTCTAAGACTAGAATTGGGCGTGTACTCTTAAGAAATCTTGTTTTTGGATTAATGTATGTAAGTTGACTTTGTGCTTTGTGATCATAGGCTTATGATCAAGTGTTTAAGCTTTGGTTTGGATGGGGTTGTGATCCTCATCACACCCTCAAGTGAGTACACCCCGCGGATACCCAGTTTTTGTTAAAGTTTCAAGTCATCATGATTGTGTTTTGATTGTTTGGCAAAAGTTTGATGAAACTTGATGAATCAAAGGATGTGGATTATGGAATTGTTTTATAATGTGATTTATATGATTAGCAAATGTTTATGAAGCTTTTGAAATTAAAAGAATGTGAAAATTGTGAATTTGATATACGATGCGTTTTTAAGAAAATGGTTTTCAAAGTAAGACCATTGCTCCATTTTGGACATGGTCTATGTTAATGTTGAGTTTTAATTGATGGTTTTGAAACATGATACTCCATGTTGGAGTAAACTTTGATTTTGAAACAACAAACATGATTTTGAGTATTGAAAGATATGTTTATACTAATGATGTTTTTGGGCATTGAGATGCCAAATGTGGTTTTGATTGTTGAGCATTTATGCTCAATAGATATGATTGTGACACTTATGTGTTGATTGATAAGCTTGATTGCTTGAGATATTTGGCCTTTATGGCATGTGATATGTGACCCTTTGGGGTATGTGATTTGGTCCGGACCACTGTGTGATATGAACTCTGTACCATAGGGTTCCTAGCCATTGAGACGTGCACAGGTTCATGTGGCTTCGGTAATTGAGGAGCCCCGATGTACGGGTGGTTGAGGAATCGGTGCAGAGAGTGGAGGGGTATGTCAGTAGCCATCATGACCGTGTGGGTTCACTGGGCTGACGAGCTACCGAACCCGGGACAACACGAGTGGATTTGGTGAACAGGGCATGCACTCTAGATAACCGTTGTATGGTGGACTGCTTCGTGCTTCCCCCACCTTGATGGGGAGATGTGGTTATCTCCCATGTGGGCACGTGTTGACCGTGGCTAGCTACCACATGGAGACATTGTGGCCCAATGGACAAACCCGCATCCTTATGTGCTTATGTGTATGATTTTAAAGCATGTTTACTGCCAAACTCGTGTTTTAAAAAGATGATGACTTGGTTTTGAAAGACAAATGTTTTTGGTTGTGCTCACTAGCTATGTTTATAGCTAATACTGTGTATAAAATGTTTTTGTATCCAGGATGTCTAGAGGCCTTGGTGAGGCGGGTAGATGCCTTGGGCATAGTTTTGATTGGATTGCATTTCCGGTAATCTTGGATTTCCTACTCTTTTGATTATGGTCGTAAGATTGACTGCGGTAACACCAAAGTATTTGGATTATATTTATTGATAATGTTTACCGTTGAAAGGTTTTATATTTTGAAATATTTACAGAAAATCAAATGCTTCCGCAATTATGTATAAAATATGTTCTAAATTGAGATTTCAAAAGGTTTAAATTTGGAATCAAAATCTGGGTGTTACATTAGCCGGTTCACAAATAACATGCCGGCAGGGAAGGTGGGCACGCGTGATGCAGCAAGAAGAAAGATAGCCTGAAGCAGTTAAGTCAACTGGCTCACAAAGGGAAGCAACGTGAAGCAAAAATAAAAAAAGAAAGCACCCGCGTGGCGATCAAAGGAGTAAGAAGGGAAACAGCCAGCTGGAGAAGCACCTGCGTGGAGGGCACAAGGGAAAGAGGCGTGTTTGATGGAGAGCATATGGGCTCTTCTTGTATAATAGTGTTATTATATATATATATATGGGAAGGTTTCGTTGAAAACCGTTTTTATTGCGAGAACCAATCTTAGCCGTTTATTTTGATATTAAAATTCATGGATGAAGAGAGTAGGGAGATTGGGTGTGGCAGGGTGCATGTAAGGAATTGATGGGTGGACAATCCAATTGAAGAAGGGAGAATTGGACGGCTAAGATTGGTTCTCGGAGTTCTCGCAATAAAAACGGTTCTCAAAAGAACTTTTCACTATATATATATATATATATATATATATATATATATATATATATATATATATGGAAAAGTTCAAACGAGAACTGTTTTTCGTACGAGAACCAATCTTAGTTGTCCAATTCCCCCTCCTTCAATTGGATTGCCCATCCATGAATTTCTTACATTCATCTTGTCACATTCAATCCCTCACGCTCTTCGTCCATGAATTCCACTTACTACTTGAATGGCCAAGATTGGTTCTCGTAGTTCTCGTACGAAAAACAGTTCTCGTCTGAACCCTCCCCTATATATATATATATATATATATATATATATATATATATATATATATATATATATATATATAGGCAAAGGTTCAGACTAGAACTGTTTTTCGTACGAGAACCGCGAGAACCCATCTTAGCCGTCCAATTCCCCCTTCTTCAATTGGATTGCCCACCCATGAACTCCTTACATGCACCCTGCCACACTCAATCCCCTCACGCTCTTCATCCATGAATTCCATTATCCAAGATGAACGGCCAAGATTGGTTCTCGCAGTTCTCGTACGAAAAACAGTTCTCGTTTGAACCATCCCCTATATATATATATATATATATATATATATATATATATATATATATATATATATAGTGACAAGGTCATTTAAAAACCGTTTTTATTGCGAAAACCAATCTTAGCCGTCCAATTCTTCCCCCTTCAATAGGATTGCCCACCCATGAATTCCTTATATGCACCTTGGCACACTCAATCCCCCACGCTCTTCATCCATGAATTTCATTTTCCAAAATGAACCAAAGATTGGTTCTCGCGGTTCTCGCAATAAAAACGGTTCTCAAATGAACCTTTCCCTATATATATATATACTAATATATAAAACATTTAGCACTCTCACTCCTTAAAAAATCTTTTAAATTTTAAGTAAATTGAAATTACTAACTTACCAATCATTTAAACTTAAAAGGAAACTATTGAATGAATTTAATTAGATTCTTAAAAATTATTTGACTTAACTTTCTATAAGAAACAATCTTTAAAAATTTCAAGTCCATGCAAATTAAATTTCAACCTATAAGATATTACACAAATTATAAATAAAATAAAAAACCTCCATAGAAATATTATTTAAAATATTCTATCATATAACAAATATTTTAATTTAACTATTAGAAAGTTCGTAAAATTAAAACTCATAAACATGATAAATGTAACATGAATTATAAGCATTCATATAAGTAAATTAAAAAGTTTCACTTATCATATATTTATCATTTATTTACTTAAACTCTTAAAATCTTAGCAATAGAAATTTATTAATTTAATCTTGAATATCTGTATATTTTTTAAAACACACCTCATTTAAATCAACACAATTTACAAAGTAATTGACAGGTTTTCATCATATTTTTTATAAGTAGAGATTTTTTTTCTTATTTTATTTTATTTTTCAAAATGCATTTTAGAAAGTAACGAAAGAGTTGATAGATAATAAATAAATAAATAAAATGAAAAAGGAGGAAAGAAAATGAACATGCTGCAAATGGAAATTACTCTATGTCATCATAGTGTGGGAATATTATACCTTACGTTATAGAAAACAGACATGTTATCAAATATGAATTATTCATCATCTCCGCATTGCGCGGGTAACATGCTAGTATGTCGTCCAATTCCCCCTCCTTTAATTGGATTGCCCACCTATGAATTCCTTACATGCACATTCCCACACTCGATCCCCCCACGTTCTTCATCTATGAACTCCATTATCCAAAATGAACGGTTAATATTGGTTCTCGCAATAAAAACGGTTCTCAAATGAACCTTCCCATATATATATATATAGGCAATCAAACGATAACTGTTTTTCGTACGAGAACCGCGAGAACCAATCTTAGCCATCCAATTCCCCCTCCTTCAATTGGATTGCTCACCCATGAATTTCTTACATGCACCATACCACACCCAATCCCCCACGCTCTTCATCCATGAATTTTATTATCCAAAATGAACGACCAAGATTGGTTCTCACGGTTCTCGTACGAAATACAGTTCTCGTTTGAACCTTCTCATATATATATATATATATATATAGGGTGGTTCATGCGAGATGCTTTATTTTTACGAGAAGTGCGAGAAGCATTTTCATCCATTAGATGATTGATTCATTGGTTAAGATCAATCATGGCATTGTGGTAATTAAACTTAATTACAAAGGGTTTAAAATACAATTAAATGGATAAAGATGTAATTTAAATCATTAGATAACAATTACCCTTATTAATCTCCCATTCTCTTTCGTTATTTCTAATATCCATCGCTGATTTTCTTTCTTTCAAATTGAGAGGTTTCCCCAAATCACTCTCATTTTTCTTAAATTACCATCTACTCTCACTTAATCTCTATTTGCTTCTTCAACATCTTCAAAAGCACCACCTTCACTAGCAATACACCGCCCCCTCCAAATCCTTCAACATCATCGACCTCTATATAGGTTTTATGTCGACAGAATATCGGGTCACTCCACCATTTTCAGATTCCTCGATATCATCTGCACCGACCACCTTCAAATCTATCCAATCTCACCTTTAGATCCGTCGATCTCATCTGCACCGCCATCCAATATCTTCGTCTCCATCTCGCTGCTCATCAACATCGTTGACCATAGAGTGTTTTATAGCCGTTCAACACCATCATCATCCCCATCTCAGTTTTATTGGGTTATTTTTCTAGATCTGTTCATATTTTCTTTATATAGATTTATGGTTTATAAAGATTTCTCTTTTATCCATTTTCGTTTCATGAAAAAGAAGTCGACGTTTTTTGATTGTATATGTTGAGGATATATATTTTTATGTTTGTGGGTTTTGTAAATATTGTATAGCAATATTTATTTTTGATTTATGCATCTAATTATAAACAAATTGGGTATAAGCTAGATAATATATGTTTGTGATTTTGAATTTGTTCACCGGTGAATAGACATGTTATCAAAGAAGGGCTAGTGGATTTTTTAGCTTGTTTTAAGATTATACTTGGGCTTTGAGTTTTAAATATAAATTACGAAAAGGAGGTATTTTAAGTTTTTCATTAGTGAGCATCTTAATAAGATATGAAATCTTTCTCTTCATTAGTGAACACACATATGAGAATTGTCACTATATTTTTAGTTGATAATACATGAACAAGCATTCCAATTTATTTTTTAGTTGTTTCATGAAGCATTGAATTGTCACGGATTCTAATTAGTATAACTTTGTGTGCTAAGCTCACGGATTCTATTGTGTGTTAAGTTCACTAGTGAGCCACACAATAGTAATTTGAAGGGTAAATTATAATCATTAAACACCAAATATTTCAACACGTTCACACGATGAATTTATAATATTGGACCAAGCGTTAATTACTCAGTTAAGGAAAGTGAAAATTTTGAATTACAAGATTTGTGTCTCTTATTTTGTTTGTGTAAACATAAGTTGTATAATGTGGACTTGTGTTTTACTTGTTTACAAGTGATATAATAATCCAGTAATCATTTATTGTGCATAATTCAGCAGTGAACAATAACAAGTTGTTAATTATAATGGCCGCAACCTCCTTCATAATGTTAAACTAAAATATTCATTAGTGAACAAGCAGAAAAATATATTTATTGGTAAATGATTATAATGAACAAACTGGAGAATTTGTATTCTTCCAATAGCTCACTAATGAGCTTAATATGACATTAAAAAATCAAAATTTTGTATTCTTTCTCAACTGTTTATTAATGAATTTTGTGTAATTTTGAAGAAAAAAACTAAAGAGATATGAAAAACAGAAAATATAAACATTGAAATGTTTTCTTTTTAATATTGTTAATTTATAAAGAAACAAATATCATTTTTAAAAAATTACAGATTAAAAATTTGATTAAATTAATATCGTGAAATGTTAATGTTATTAAACTAAGATTAAGTTAATTTAAATAAAAAACAAAAAAACAGATTAAGAATTTGATAAAATCTATATTATAACAAATTTAGAGAAATTGAAGGAATTGCCAAATTTAAATTAACATAAATGAATGAACGTTTGTGTTTATTCTTTTAATTAAACGAAAGGAAAATATTGTTCGTGTTCATTTTTTGTTCGGCTAAAGTTAAATGAACGAACAAAACAAGCCGCTGTTTGTTTTCGTTTAAAACTCTAGTGCACGTGTAACTAAAAGTTTGTTTAGTCAAACTTATTTCTAAATCAAAAAATGGTTGTGATTAATAAATAGAGAATGAGATAAAAGAAGAAATAAATAAATAAATAAAGTAATTCTTTTAAATTATAAATACTGAAAAAAAGAAATAAAGAAAAAAAATTAAAATATTTTAATAACAAAAAAGGCAGCCGCCTTTTTCAAAAAAATTAAAAAAAATAATTTGATATATATCCTACAGCATGCGCATATATATATATTTTTTAATTATAATTTTGTTCAATATAAATAAGATTATTAAAATATTATCTAAATTGATTGGTTTATAATGGTTTTCATGATTCTCGTATTAAAAATGGTTCTTAAATGAACCCTCCCCATATATATACATATATATATATATATATATATATATAGTGGATGGTTTAAACGAGAACTGTTTTTTATACGAGAACTGTGAGAACCAATTTTAGCCGTTTATTTTGAATAATGGAATTCATGAATGAAGAGTGTGAGAAGATTGAGTGTGACAGGATGAATATAAGAAATTAATAGGCAGGGAGATTCGACGGCTTCATACTATTCAATCATCTGCCCGACTCCTTCTTCGTTAACAGTTCTTTCCAATTAAAGTAGTGAAATCAAAACCTACCTTTCATCTACACTTACCCCATCCTCTCCGGTCACCGCCTTCTCATCACTGGCTCCCCTTCACAGCTTTCATCTTCTACAAGTTGAAACCCGCCGGCAACTTCCCCTTCACAGCTTTCATCTTCTATAGGTCGAAACCCGCCGGCGATTGCTACTCCGATTTCTTTGTGGATGACGAGCCTCTCCACCGCAACTCCGTCTTTTGTGTCGTTTGTGTTAGTTCCCTGGTACACTCAATCTATGTTTCCATCATCAACTTCGCCGATTTCGCTGTTGATTTCATTCACCGGTACGCTCAACCTTTGAGATTGCTCCTGGTTTCATCATCGATTTCCATTTTGTTGATTTCATTAGCTGCTTTGGGTTTAAAAAGTATTGGTTTCATAATCTATCATTGATTTCCATTTTCTTGATTTCATTAGCTACTTAGGGTTTAAGAAGGATTGATTTCACTATCTTGGGTTTTCTATGAATGTATATGAATGTAATGAAGTATATGAACTTGAAGGCTTTCACTCTTGCTTGATTCTTGATCTTGAAAGATTGAATTATCAAGGAATATGAGCTCACAAGATTTTTATGTATTCTGTGTTTTTTCAGATTGCAAGAGGTGAATAAAACACAAGACTTGAGTTGTTTTAAATAAGGAAAAAGTTTGATGCTCAAAAAGTGTCCAGACGATCCACGGTCGATCCACGGTCGACCGTGGAATCGACCGTCGCACTTCTGGAGATTTTTGAGCCTTGTGCATATAGACGTTGGGCTTTTACCAAAACCACACACAACCCATTTTTACTATAAAAATGCACTGAAAAGAAGCTTTAGAAAAGTTGGGTAAGTGCCATACTTCTTAAGTTTGAATTTAATCATGAAAATGGTAGTTTGGAAACCAAATGCACAAAGCATGTTGGAAGTTTACCTCTTTGGGAGATTCCTTTTGCTAAATATGGTTTTGGCTTATTTCAATATAAGATTGTGTTTAGTATTTGCCAAAATGGGAATTTATGTTTTGACTTCCAAGCTTGTGATTTTTATAAAAATTGTCTCAACTTTTATAAAGTTTTTATAAAAGTTATTTTATTTATTTTGTAAGCTCATAGACTTTGAATGTTTATTTGTAGGAGGCTTCTACATCGACTTCTACTTGAACTCGGATCTTGACGATTGAAGCTTGGCCATTTGATGAAGCTTATTTTGTAGATTATGGATTAGAATATATTTGATTGAATATATATATGTATATGTGCACATATGTTAATGTTAATACATACAATTATATAAACAAGTTGTATACTTTTGTGTCAACAAAAGAGGATTTATTTATAAGCCTATTTTTCCCAACAATCTCCCCCTTTTTGTTGAAGACAAAAATTTATAACTTGTATAAGAATTGTATATGTAACTTTAACATGTTAACATGTGCATATATACACAAAAAGGAGACTCCCCCTTGGCATAAGCTCCCCCTTGAATGTAGATCTCTATGTCTTGATTTGGATGAGCTAGAGTACATACAAAATTCTACCGAGGACTTGCACGAGTGATGTGAGCATAGCCAATATTAATCACAATATATGTTAGATGGAAAGCATGCATATCAAACCACAAAACGTACATCGTAGCATAAAATATTGTAGCACATGACCAACATAAATATCATATTGTGTGAATACATAGAAATAAATTGTTTGAAAGAAAAATGTGGTAATCATAAAACATCGACTCATGATTGAGATGGCTCACCTCCATCGGTTCCGGAATTACATTTAAGAGCATTCATAATTGATCTCAACATGCCCTTTACCCCTTTCATTTCTTTACGGAGAGAGCGAGTTTCATTCCGTAAAGCATTCACATTACGATTTAGTGCCGCAATTCATTCATCGGTAGTGCCTTCAACCATGCCGAAATCCAGAGGAATTGAACTCTCCGCTTCACCTTCCTCCTCTTCACCAAAGGTGAATTTGTCAATCTCGGCTTCCGTATCTTCGGAAGAGGAAGAGTGTGCCCGTTTCGTCCCCTTATGGGAAGACATCTTGCGAAGTGTCGCAAGGTCGATGGGCATGGAGGATCCCGGAGTTGAGACAATGCGAGAAACATCCGGTAGATTTGTAAAAAGAAGAGATAGAAGATGGCCATAGGGAAGATCCCTACGACTTGTCACGAGACCACTCATGCGTTTAGCAAGAATGTGCGTGAGGTTGATCTCGGTCCCCGTTTTAAGAGCATGAAGAAGAACAGCTTGAATAGCACTTATTTCAGAATGATTCCCAGATTTGGGAAAGATATTGGAATCAATGATTTTGTTCCAAACGGCACATTCGGGAAGAAGATCTCGTCCGAAAAGGTTGGTTGTGGTGTGGGGAACATTTGGTTTGCAAATTGACCCAATGATTTCAGGAATGGTGAAGGTGGGTGGAAGGTTTGTGAGACTATGACCGGTATGATAGTATTTAAGGCCGGAGGATGGGATGTGTAGAATCCTACCTAGTTGGACAAGAGTGAAGGTAAAGTCCTTACCTTCAATGTTGAAGGTGATGACTTCATCATCCTCATTATAGATGAAGGATGCATAAAATTCATAGAGACGATTTTTATAAATGACATTTGAGAGAGAAAGGAAAATAGTCCACCTAAAAGCCTCAAAGGTGGCTTGGGTCCTATATTGGTCAAGTTGATTGACCGCAACTACACGACCCTCGTTTATGGCCCGTTTCTTTAGAGCATTGGCGGATTGACGAGGGGTAGGGTTGTCGGGTTTTCTTGAAGCCGATGTGCGAACACGTGGCATGATTATCTATAGAGAAAATGATTATATGATTAAGTACAAATATATAGTATTAGGACTAGTGTGTGCCTAATGTGTACGACATGTTCAATTTATCTAGTCATGACACGAAAAAGAGTTTGGTTTTGGAAATTTATAACTAGATATATGATATTTCAATGTAGATGAGACATATTTGAAAGTGTGCTTAAAAAAATATAGCAAACTCTTTGAGAATATGTCCATACGATGTGGTTGTGTCCTAGGTGTGAGAAAATTTTGAAAATTTTGATGAATCATGCGATGTCAAGTGTTTGTTGGAGTATATGAAGCATGAATAAAGTGAATTTGAGCATTAATAGTTGAAATACTAAAAGATGAAAAGTTCAAAAATTTCCAGATTGCTGACGGTCGATGCACGGTATCGACCGTGGTTGGACTGGATTTTTGTACAATAGCTACGGTCGAGTTACGGTCGACCGTGATATCGACCGCCGGACGATTTTCAAAATTTTTGGTTTTGTTTCTCTTTTTTGAAAGCTCTGATTTTATTACTTTAAGATACATCAACAAACCTATGTATAAGAAAACTACTACAAAAGTTAAACCAAACCCAAACAAAACCTACTTTATCATCCTTAAGCCATTTATAACAAAAACTACTAAATAATCTTCCCAAAATCAAGCCCAATCATGAAAAAATAACAAAAATCTTGAGATACACATGATTCATTGGTGCAAAAAAAAAATAGAATCCTAAGGAGATGAAGAAGAAAGAAAAAAAATTATACCTTTGAGAGAGAGAAAACCGTGGATCGACCGTGAAGGAAGGAGGAAATCGTGTTCAACCGTAGATCGACCGTGAGCAGAACCGTGCCTTCGACCGTAAGTGAAAAAGTTTTGCTTGTAATGATTTTTTTAAAGCTTTTTAGAGAGTAAAATGGTAAAATGGCGGCTAGGGTTTGATGAGGAAGATGAGGAGGATGAAAGTGGGAGGAAAGAGAGAGGAAAAAGGGAAGGTAGGGTTAAATTTCGTCAGGTGTATAACGGTCGATACACGGTCGACCGTGGTATCGACCGCGTGTTTCTCAAACTTTTGGCAGTGCCCCTACGGTCGATACATGGTATCGACCGTGGTTCGACCGTGGAGCCACTGGATAGCATTTTTTTTGCTGTTTTTCAGTTTTTAGGTGTTTATCTCTTAAGGTACATGTTCCATCATTCCCAAACCAAGTCTTAATGTGTCAAATACTTCCTTTTTTAGTGGTTTAGTGAATATGTCAGCAATATTTTCACATGACGTAACTTTTTCTAAGATTATAGTGCCTTTTTGCACATTATCACGTAGAAAGTGATGTCTAATTTCGATGTGTTTAGTTCTTGAATGCAATACAGGATTTTTACTTAAATCAATGGCACTTTTATTATCACACATAATAGGAATTTCGGATAGATGTACCTCATAGTCCAATAAAGATTGTTGCATCCATAAGACCTGAGCGCATGCTCTTCCGGCGGCTACATATTCGGCTTCGGTTGTTGACAAGGCAACGGATGTTTGCTTTTTCGAGAACCATGAGGTAAGTTCCAATCCAATAAAGGCCCATACTCCACTTGTACTTTTTATATCCAAGTAGCATCCACCGAGATCCGAATCCGCATAGCACATTATATCTAAGCCGCTCCACTTTGGATACCACAATCCCAAGTTGATTGTTCCTTTAATGTATCGGAATATTCGTTTGACGGCCTCATAGTGTGATTTCTTTGGATTTTCCTGAAAAGGAGCACACACACATACACTATACATAATATCGGGACGACTTGCCGTTAGATAAAGCAAGCTCCCGATCATACCACGATATCTTGTACTATCAAATCTTTCACCCTCTTCATCTAGTGTCAAGTGTGTGTTTGTAGCCATAGGTGTACTCATTGGTTTCACATTTTCAAAATCGAATTTCTTAAGCATGTTTTTAATATACTTCGGTTGATTTATGAATGTACCGTCTTCATATTGTTTTATTTGAAGTCCAAGAAAGTAATTCAATTCACCCATCATACTCATTTCAAATTCATTATGCATAAGTTTTGAAAATTCATCACACAAGTCTTGGCATGTTGATCCAAATATGATATCATCCACATAAATTTGTACAAGCAAGATGTCATCTTTTCTTTTCTTTGTGAACAATGTATTATCAACTTTACCCATATTATATTCATTTTTCAACAAGAATGATTTTAATCTATCATACCAAGCTCTAGGAGCTTGTTTAAGGCCATACAATGCTTTTCTAAGTTTATATACATAAGATGGATGAATGGGGTCTTCAAAACCGGGAGGTTGACATACATAAACTTCTTCATTTATAAACCCGTTTAAAAAAGCACTTTTGACATCCATTTGATATAGTTTAAAATTTTGAGCACAAGCATAAGCAAGTAGAATCCTTATGGATTCTAATCTAGCAACCGGAACAAAGGTTTCATCATAATCTATCCCTTCTTGTTGGTTATATCCTTGGGCTACTAGTCTAGCTTTGTTTCTAGTGATATTTCCATTTTCATCAACTTTGTTTCTAAAAACCCATTTAGTTCCAATTATTGTGTGACCACTAGGTAAAGGTACTAAGTCCCAAACTTGGCTTCTAGTGAATTGATTTAACTCTTCTTGCATTGCCATTACCCAATTTTCATCTTTAATTGCCTCTTTAATATTTTTGGGTTCTATGTGTGACACAAAGGCAAAGAAAGTATTAAGGTTTTGGGCTTGGGATCTAGTGAGTCTTTGATTCAAGTTTCCTATGACTTGAGTTATTGGATGGTTCCTATTTTCTTTAATTTCATTTTCATTACTTGTGGTTTTGTTATCTATTATTGGGTTTTGAACACTATGATGATTTATGTCTAATTTTGAGAGTTGTTGTTCTATGGCTTCTTCTTCTAATTTGTCATCATCTACTAAGGGTTGAGTCTTAGGAGGAAGTGGAGATTCATCAAATGTGACATTAAGGGATTCCTCCACAACCATAGTGGATTTGTTTAATACTCTATAAGCTTTACTATTCAAGGAGTATCCTAAGAAGACACCCTCATATGCTTTAGGATCAAATTTTGTCAAGTAGTCTTTGGTATTAAGGATATAGCATTTACTACCAAATACCTTAAGATGTCCTAAGGATGGTTTTCTACCTTTGATGATTTCATAGGGTGTTTTATTTAGCATTGGTCTAATCAAGACTCTATTTAGGATGTATGTAGCCGTTGAGACCGCATCGCACCAAAACTTTTGTGGAATGGATTGTTCATTTAGCATTGTACTACTCATTTCTTGTAAATTCCTATTTTTCCTTTCAACAACCCCATTTGATTGGGGAGTGCGAGGAGCCGAAAAGTTATGAGACACTCCATGTTTTCACAAAATGCTCCAAATTGCGCTTCATTGTCAAATTCTCTTCCATGGTCGGTACGAATTGAAATGATCGTACAACTAAATTGGTTTTGAATTTTCTTGCCAAGAGTTTTAAATTTTTCAAAAGCTTCATTTTTGTTTTTCAAAAATAGTGTCCATGTATATCTAGAAAAGTCATCTACAACAACTAGTGTGTAGAAGTTTCCCCCATAACTTTGAATTGATGAAGGGCCAAAAAGATCCATATGCAATAGTTCAAGACATCTTTTTGTAGTTATAGCATTTTTAGATTTATGAGATGAATGCACTTGTTTTCCTATTTTACATGCATCACAAAAATGATTATCGAATTTAATATTTGGTAAGTCTCTAACAAGCTCATTTCTAGTCAACGTTTGTAGTAGTCTCATGTTGGCATGACCTAGTCTTTTATGCCATAATATTGAATTATCAATTATAGATGCAAGACATACTTGTGTGTTAGGATTATCACCAAGTCTACATGTATATAGTCCATTTCTCCTAACACCTTTTACTAAAACTTTATCATCTTTGCATATTAAGCTTTCATGTTTGGTGAATTTAACATTTAGATCTTTATCACATAGTTGACCAATACTTATTAAATTGTAAGCTAAACCACTAACATGCTCAACATTCAAGAATTTGATATTGTCATGAAGAATGTTACCTTTACCAATCACCTTTCCTCTTAGATTGCTTCCAAACACAACATGTCCTCCATCATACTCCTTGTATGAGGTGAAGAGTTCTCTATTACCGGTCATGTGTTTTGAACAACCACTATCAAGAATCCATTCATGAGACATATTCTCACTTTTACTGCAGCCTTACACATATGAAGTTTTCATTCAAGCTTTTGGTACCCAATGTTTCATGGGTCCTGGATGGTTAGCATCAAAAACTCCTATTCTAATCCATCTTTGTGTGATTCTAAAACTTTTATGATACCATGTGTTCTTAGGGTTTATGGATTGAGAGTATTTTGGTTTTTGAGTCACATTTGATTTGAATCCAAGTCCATGCTTTGTTGTTGGAGTATAAAACTTTCTCATTAACTCATTACTTGCAACCTTGGGCATACAAGTGGAAGAGCTAGAGACAATGTTTACATTTTTGTTCTTTTGAAAATTCCAGTGACCCGACGGTCGATGCACGGTATCGACCGTGGGTCGACCGTGGAGGTCCTGGATTTTTTCTTTCCCTTTTTCTTTCACAAATTGGATGGTTTTCAAGTGACTTATTGGCATGTTGTTTGAGTGCCCAGAGAATCCAATGCCACCCTTATCTTTTGATGATTTTTGAATCTTTAACATTTCATCTAACTTTGTTGAACTATTCTCAAATTTTGACAGTGTGGTTGTATCCAAGTTTGTTTTTAGCTTAATCTCCAAATCTTTTATGCTTGTATGTGTATGAGATGCAATTTTGTTTTCTAGATCTTTTATCTTTATAACTAAGTCATCATTTTCATTTTTCAACTTTATATTTTCCTTTTTCAAACTTTTATTCTCATTTTTTAACTCCTCATTTTTAGTAAGTATTTTTGAGCTAAAATCACATAATTGATCATATTGATGGCCATTATTGTCACTATAGTAGCTAGAATCGGAGTGTACCTCACTTGTCTCAGAGGCCATGAGACATTTTTCTTCTTTTGTTTCTTCTTGGTTTTCATCACCACTATCACTCCATGCACCTCCTAGGAAGGCTTTGTGATTTTCCTTTTTCTTTGAAGCTACCTTTGGACAATCACTTATGAGATGTGAAGAGTCTCCACATCCATAGCATTCTCTAGATGATTTCTTTTCTTTCTTGGCATCCATGGCTTGCTTGTACTTCTTAGGATCAAATGGAGCTTTCACATGCTTGCCTTTTCTTTTGAAGAACTTTTTAAAATTCCTCACCATCATGGCATACTCTTCATCCTCATCACTATTTGTTTCATCTCCTTCATCACTAGAGGAATCTTTGACATGTTTGGCTTTAAGTGCAATGGACTTGCTCTTCTCTTTCTTTAGCTTGGCAATCTCATCATCCTTTTGCATGATCACTTCATACACCTTGAGATTTCCTATTAGCTCATCCATTTGAAGTATGTTCAAATCTTTTGACTCCTCAATAGCCGTCACCTTTGCCCTCCATTTTGGTGAAAGAGCCCTAAGAAACTTTCTTACAATCTTTTTGTTAGAGTAAGTAGTCCCAAGTGACTTGAGACTAGTAACAATAGTATTAAACTTTGCAAAAGCCTCATCAATTTTCATATCATCTAGTATTTGAAATTGTTCATATTGTTGCACAAGTAATTCAATTTTGTTATCTAGAACTTGGGCATTTCCTTGATGTGTGGTGACAAGAGATTTCCAAATAGCATTTGCACTTTCACACATAAACACTCTTTCAAATTCTTTTCTAGGCAAAGCATTGTAAAGAAAGAGTTTTGCTTCAAAATTTTTAGAAACCATTTTCTTATCCTCTTGATCCCATTTTTCTTTAGGAAGTGGAACAAAGGCATCTTGTTTGGAATCAAAGGTTTTTGGTACATAATCCCCTTCTTCAATAATATCCCAAAGATCAACATCTTTGGCTTTGACATAAGTCATGAATCTTTGTTTCCAATAACAAAACCCTTCTTCTTCAAGAAGTGGAGGTCTAACCATAGAATTCCCCTCTACATAATTTTGTCAACTCAAAAATTTTTGAAAAAAAAATATTTTTAGAAGATTTAAAACGACTTTTCAAAAATTATCTAGAGCAACTTGCTCTGATACCAATTGTTAGAACCTAGAGGGGGATGAATAGGTTATATGCCCACTTTTTAAAGTTTTTAACAATATTTGCAAATAATTAAAGAGTTTAAGGAAGGAAGATATCACCAATAAAGTAGTTTGGACACAATGATTTATAGTGGTTCAAGCAAGGGTTAACAACCTTGCTCTACATCCACTCCTTGGCCTCACCCACCAAGAGTTGCTCCACTAACTTCTCTCTTTGAAGGTAGAGATAAACCTTTTACAACTTCTCTCTTTAGCTTACAAGAATTACACTTCACTCTTGCAAACAAGGTTAAGATAAACCTCACTTCACTCTAATTGGAAAGGCTAGAGTTGATCCTCACTTCTCTCTAATTCTATAGGCTAGAGATTATCCTCACACTATTACAAATGTATATGAATGTAATGAAGTATATGAACTTGAAGGCTTTCACTCTTGCTTGATTCTTGATCTTGAAAGATTGAATTATCAAGGAATATGAGCTCACAAGATTTTTATGTATTATGTGTTTTTTCAGATTGCAAGAGGTGAGTAAAACACAAGACTTGAGTTGCTTTAAAAGGAAAAAGTTTGATGCTCAAAAAGTGTCCAGACGATCCACGGTCGATCCACGGTCGACCGTGGAATCGACCGTCGCACTGCTGGAGATTTTTGAGCCTTGTGCATATAGACGTTGGGCTTTTACCAAAACCACACACAACCCATTTTTACTATAAAAATGCACTGAAAAGAAGCTTTAGAAAAGTTGGGTAAGTGCCATACTTCTTAAGTTTGAATTTAATCATGAAAATGGTAGTTTGGAAACCAAATGCACAAAGCATGTTGGAAGTTTACCTCTTTGGGAGATTCCTTTTGCTAAATATGGTTTTGGCTTATTTCAATATAAGATTGTGTTTAGTATTTGCCAAAATGGGAATTTATGTTTTGACTTCCAAGCTTGTGATTTTTATAAAAATTGTCTCAATTTTTATAAAGGTTTTTATAAAAGTTATTTTATTTATTTTGTAAGCTCATAGACTTTGAATGTTTATTTGTAGGAGGCTTCAACATCGACTTCTACTTGAACTCGGATCTTGACGATTGAAGCTTGGCCATTTTGATGAAGCTTATTTTGTAGATTATGGATTAGAATATATTTGATTGAATATATATATGTATATGTGCACATATGTTAATGTTAATACATACAATTATATAAACAAGTTGTATACTTTTGTGTCAACAAAAGAGGATTTATTTATAAGCCTATTTTTCCCAACAAGTATAAATTCGAGTTTTCAAACTGCATGGGTACGTTTGTAATTTGAACTCTTACCTGTTTGTTAACTTAACTGAATTTCAAAAACTATGCTGCGGAATTTTTAAATAAGAAACAAACAACCCAAGCAGTTATTACAGTTTAAAAACACATGTTTGGCATATATACAAATATACAATACCAAAAATTGCCAAACATGCCTACCGGTGTTACATAATCTAAACCGACCATAATACTTTTATACCAAAAGAGTGTTCCTTCAAAAAGGCTTCTATACCAGCCATGAGTGTCCCCAACTCAACAAGCCGTCTATTCCTTATCTGTAAAAGGTTAAACATCAACAACATTAGCTATATAAATATAGCTAGTGAATACTAACAATCATGCATAACAATTAGGCAAGTCTTTAGCAATATAACAAGTCATATAGCTGAATAAGCAATGAATGGTATCCTAACATATAGCGGAGTGTTGACATGTCCACCGAGTGTATTATATTGCCGGGTTGCAAAACCAGCTCAAACCACTACCACCGGGGGAATCATACACCACCATCCGTGCGGGTTTCATCACCTAAGTGAATCACCATGCTCGTTAAGGAGCCAAAGCTCATTAGGCTTAGCCATTTAAGGCACTCACCTCAATTGCTGAAAGGAACGGTACTCGAGTACCGTTAGTCCAGAACATTATGCCCGTAGGCCCGGGACCCAGCCGAAGCCGACCTTAATTACATACAAGTCCGGACATACAGATAGTTTCATCAATCACCCTTTGCAGGGACAAGTGCATGCATGCTTTATTCATATAACATATTATTCATCAAGTGTGCACATGTACTTAAATACATGTCTTGCACATTAATTAACAAGGCATATCATGGATTCTTTATCATATAGGCATACATATGGCTTTCATAATACAAGTTGTGGCATGTCATAATCATATAACTGTTCTTGCATTCAAACCTTCCTAAATTGAAGTCATAAGAGTCAGTACTCACCTTGGTGCTCAAAACCACTCAATTATGGATTTGGTCTTCCTTGGATGTTTAATTACCTATTGTACACATATAAGTCCACTTAGAAAACCACATATCACATACATATGCTAGTTCTAATGTTTAATTTCCTAAATGTGTCTAAACTAGTAAAAATGGTTAAACTAACCCAAATATCCCAAAATTGGTCAAAAGTGATACAACCATAGCCCAAATAACCTGAACATTGAAAAACAAGTTTCTGTTTGCTGCACAACAGGTCGCGCCGCGACACCCTTAAGGGTCGCGCCGCGACGCAGCACCAGAGCCACGATTCTGAGTTCTGTAGTTGCTGTTCTTCCATTCAAACCCAATACTAACTTGCCCTTAATTATTTCGAGCACATGTACTAGTTTTGGGGCATCAAAAAGAGTCCATAAACATAAACATAACCTACTATAATATCAAATTCATAATTAATCCATGAATTCACCATATTTGACCCATTTGGTCAATTTCAAGAATTCAATCAAGAAGGTATCTTTAATTCATAAAATCAATCCTAAACTACTTGTAGGTGATTCTAAAACATATTGCAACTCATAAATTCAAGCTTTAATAGCTAATTTCGTTTTTTCCCAATTTTAACCTAAAACCTAAAATGAAGAACAAGGAAAGATGAGCTTACAAGGAGTGAAGATGATGAACAAGGAAGGATCAAGAACAGATTGTAGACTTGTTTCAAGCTTGATTCCAGCTTCAATTGATCTTGGATTGGATTTGTTCTTCAAGTTCAAAGTGCAAGAACAAGAGGTGAGGTGTGTGTGTGTGTCTCGTATGTGTGTGTGTTGAAAGTGAGTAGGCTGACTCACCCATATGTGGACCGACTTATGGTCAACAATTATCCACAAGGGGTATTTTGTTCCCTTTTTCAACATACAACACTACACCCGGATAACCGTTTCAACTAACGAGGATATTTTGGAAACCTCGTTTGAAACCAATTATTATTTCATAATTCTTTTCTATTTTTATTACTATTTTTAAATTCACATTTATCTGGCCAATAACTAATTTCCATTAATTCTTACAAATATATTTATATTTAATTCATTTAATTAAACCGACATACCAATTGGAGTACGCGAATAGGCCATATTTGAGGATGTTACACTTTTTAATACATGTAGCTTAACTGATCCATTTTCTATTGTACACAAATTGGTGTTGAATCTTTGTTTTAGTTCAATACAATGGAAAAAGTATACGAATTCATTCTTTTGTGCGCAAATTTAATATTTGGATGGTTGGTTTAGGATGGTGCGAGGATTTGGTGTGCTTTTTTATGTGCATTTTACAATTAATTTGGTTAGAAATATGGAGTAAAAAATAGTAATCAGCCAAAGTAACTTTCTGTCATTTTTTGTTTTTGATTCACAGAAAATACGCGTATATCATTGCCAGTTGTTACTTCATTGAACAAGAAGGACCATTTGAATCAAATGTGAGCAAAGTCTTTTACACTCTTATATAGTTTCTTTTATTAGTTTTGTTGCTTCGGGATATTAAGCTTCATATAGATATTAATCGTAAGTATCATTTGTTTATAAGCAATCCTACAACCTTAGGCCATGTAGTCAAGTGGAAATCAACTGCAATAAGTCATTATTGTCAACCTGCATAGGTATGTTTCTTCTGTCAATTTTTTTCCCTAAATATTTATGCGTGTATTGTATCCATTGGGATTGTAGATATAGACATAGAAGTTTGTATGATTTCATACCGATTCAAACATGTTTAGTGGTGTGGTGGTAATTCCACATAATGTGCCCGCATAAATATCCTAGAAAAAACTGATTACATAATGATCTAGCTCCATCAATTTATCCATATATCTTTCGCTAGGGAACTCACATGACCATCCTTATTCGCTAAGCATGAAACGGGGCCGGAAAACTAAAAGAATCAGAATTGCTGATAACTTACTTGACGATGGTTTCGACCGGAGAATATCGGATGCTCAGAGTTTAGGTTTCAACAGCTCAGAGACTCTTACTATTTCTGCTTCTAGCGCTCGTGCCGAACCACCAGTAAACGTATGTGATGATGCCCCATCATCAGGTGGATGTTCCCTTTTAAATACCCCAATTAGCTTGGACCTAACAGGAAAAACCATCAACAATTACCTGGACCAAACATTCTTTACACCTCCGACAAACAACCAAATAGAAGTGACATGCAACAAAAACAGAGAACCTCTGGTGGAGATATTAAAAAAACCACACAACTTCCTCAAAATCAGGTCCTTCAGGTGGTCCTGTCATAGGAAGAACTTTACTACAGCTCATTCCTTTGATGCCTGAGACACTACCATCGACGAAAGATTGCCCTTACTGTGGTTCTGTCAAATTCTACTCCGAAATTTTTTTTTTTGCTACTTAGAAGGTCGTGTGCGGTTGGCTAACAATCAACTCCCAAGTATTCTTAAAAACCTTCTAACCTCAACATCAGATGAATTAAAAAAATTTAGAACATATATTAGAACAGATAATAACCTATTTGCTTTTACTTCTCTGTGAGTTAAATCAGATACAAATCTTAGCAAATGATAGGGAATTGATAGTTAGTTCTAGAAGGGGTATAGTTGTAATATGATTAGTAGTTAGTTAGAGGGTAGGACTATAAATAAGGGAGGTGATTCACTTTGTGAGATAGGCAGAAAATATATTACGTTTAGGTTTCTACCGGGCTCGTAGTCGGTTTGGCTATCGAGAGAGGGCTACGCCCTGGACTGATCTTCCGCTTGTGGAGGATTAGGGTTGAATTTTGTGTTCAGTTTCAGTTATATAGTATTTGATTTCAGTAATTTACTATCGATGGGTATTACTTGCTGTTCTTAAATTCACGATCTGCATCATTGGTCCGACCTGCCGGTCTCTACCCCAACCGATATCATTTTTCGGATTCAATTTCAGTTCACGTTCTGTAGGAATAGCTGTTTAACGTCCTGTTCCACTTCCATTTCAGTAATCGATCTATTTTTTCTTTATGCTCTGTTCCCTTTTCTCACGATTTCTATTTCCCAATCTGTTTCCTTAATCGCTAATGGAAACTCTTCGATTTGGTAAGTGCTGATTTGGAAACTATCAATTTGGAATTTTCCGATTTGGAAACTGTAGATTAGGAATTTTCCGATTTGGAAACTGCAGATTAGGAATTTTCCGATTTGGAAACTGTAGATTTGGAAATTGCAGCTTTGGTAACGTGTCATTGTGATCTGCCGACTGTAAACTCACGTTTTCAGTCAATACTCATCCATGGAAACACGATCAACTCAATCTCATTTGGATCTTCACGAGAAGCAGATTCAACGCCTTCAATCGGATGTCAAAGAGATCAAATCGGCCCTGAAGATTTTAGAAGCTGATCGAGTGGAGGATTCTAGAATTTCGCAAACTCATGATGGCATGGATGAAGGATCAAGGTCTGCAACACGTTTCTAGTAAGGAATCTACTTTCGATTTGTGTAAGGTTGAATCTGGAGGTGGATCTGATCATATTTTTTAATCTGGTTGTAAAAGTGGTGACTCTGGCAGTAACATGCATCAGAGAATTCATGGTGAGGGAGAAATTCCAGTTGTATCTTCGGCGAGCATCAATTATCATAAAGGAAGTGGAGACCTGTTATTGACTGTGAGTATCCGGTGAGGGAATTGACAACAATTATGGGTGAGGAAGCAAATTCAGATGCTGGTTATGAAGGGCTGAATAAAGTGGTGATGGCGAGGCCTAAACAATCAATTGGATTGGAAACACCTACTCCATCAATTATAAACAAAAAATTCAATTCGACTTGGAAGTTCAGGACGATTTCTGATGCTTTCACTGTTTGGGTCAAAAATGAAATTGAAAATCATATTTTCATGATGGCTAGGATTTGTTTAGTTGTAGTGTAGTCTTATGAAGGGGTCTACAAGAGTTTGACTCAAGCCATTATTAATGGGGACTACTGTTGGTTTGAGAAAATTTGGGTTCGTGATTTACCTCCGGGAAAACCACCGGATCATTGGGCTCGTTTGGAAGCAAGTCTTGAGGACAAGACTTTTTCGAAGGCGGAAGTAAATGATGCAGATCGTGAATTTAAGAACAGCAAGTAATACCCATCGATAGTAAATTACTGAAATCAAAAATTATAGAACTGAAATTGAACACAAAATTCAACCCTAATCCTCCACAAGCGGAAGATCAGTCCAGGGCATAGCCCTCTCTCGATAGCCAAACCGACTATGAGCCCGGTAGAAACCTAAACGTAATATATTTTCTGCCTATCTCACAAAGTGAATCACCTCCCTTATTTATAGTCCTACCCTCTAACTAACTACTAATCATATTACAACTATACCCCTTCTAGAACTAACTATCAATTCCCTATCAGCAAGCGAAACAATGGGTATACACATTCAAAGTGTAGGGTCAGGTATATCATTTTATTAAAGATTTACTCCCCGAGCATAATAACTCAAAAAATCTTCAATTATACTTCCATGTAAGTAATTCTACACAATGTAGATGCAATGTTATATTCATTTGTGGCTTTTGTTCAGGCTCTACAATTTAACATAAATTCTCTCTTTTTAACTGAACAAAACATGTTGGGTAAAAGGGAAAATAGGACTTCCCGCACAGGAGAAAAGCATATGGTACACTGCTTGTGCCAACTGATCTTACGTGGATTGTGATGTGTCCTTCATGTTGGTTTATGCTCGTGTCATAATGTATATTTATATGGCTAGACACGCGTGAGCCTATGGGGTCACACACATATACACTTATACACCAAAAATATAATAATGTGATTAGGGTATTTACATTATGTTATAACCTAAGTAATGAGAGAAATAATTAAATGGGCTTAATGAATTAAGTATGACTTAATACATAATGGGCTTGATTTAATTAAAAGGGGCCATAAAGAGAGAAACCCTAAAAGGCTTGGAGATCTATATAAGAACATGATTAACTTGTATAATAAAAACCTAATCTCACTCTCTCCTTTGTTTTTTCGGCCGCCAACCTCAACACCCCTTGGTGTTTTGGTTTGAGTTTTCTCTTCAAGATACAAGCTTTATCTTGAAGCTTTGAAGCATTACAAAGGAAGGACTAGCATCCATCGGTGATCAAGGAGGTGTAGTGTGGACTACTCATAGAGGTGTTCTAACTTGAACACTTAGTTTCAAGTTGTCTTCATCAACCATTCTAAAGGTATAATTGTATTCCTTATCTTGTTTGTTTGATCATAGTAGGCCTACGTAGATCCTTCTTTTGGTGATTCTTTCCGCTGCGTTTTATCTTTTGTTCCGTAGCTGTTGGACAGCTGGCACGAAAACGGAGATTCCCGGAGCTAGACAACTCGGAATGGCGTGATTCTTTTTTCTGAAGTTTCACAAAAGATAGACCTACAACATTACACAAGGGTACTTTGATTGGGGAAGACTCCTTGGGCACATTTTAAGGCCCTGAAGTTTCTGCTGTGGAGTAGGAACTTTGAGAACCTTTTTGTACTAGCTTGTGGGTTTATGTTGGCCTGTCCCTAGTAGCCCTTTTGGTCCATCGTGTTGGCTCACGTGACCAAACTTAGGATTTCATTGGTTGAGGTTTTGCACATGTGTGATTGTGTTGTTTATTTTTACTTGTTATGTTTGCTTGGTTGCAAAACTTGCAAACAATAAAAATATTAAACACCACATTTTTATAAAACACAATAAAGTTGGACTTTTGAGTTAAAAATTGTTTTTAAAAATGCTACGAATGAAGAGTGCATGCTTCTTTCGTATACATGTTTTTTATTAACACGTTTTATTCAAAAAAATACCCGTCAAGATTTAAGCCATGCCGTCCAATTAGGTTGAGATCACTTGTTGTCATTATTTGCCCTTGCGTGAGACGTGAGCAAATTATGTCTCCAAGGTAATTATTGTCTATGCGTGAGACCTAGATTTATTTTAACACGATTTCAAATTGGATGACTTAATCGCGTTAAGCTGGTGAGACCTTAACCTGAGGCAAGGATAGGACTAAACATGATTTGACACTAGTTAACTTGTCACTAGGTGCCATAAGTCCTATAAAGATCTAAGAATTGCACTCGTAATGCAATTGGTGATCGTCACCTACCTATTGAATCTATCATTGCTAGCGGATCAACTGATGTGATGTTAGAAGTTCAATGAGGATCTTAGCCTTTTCGAAAAATTAATTGTTTTAAAAATAAAACAAGGGGTAATTAATTTTTAAAAGGGATTAATTATTGAAAATACTAATTTTAAATTTGTACTTATGTAGATGAAAACTCAAAACCAAACCCTTAACAACTCTACTATAAGGTCGGTTCTAGAAAAAGAAAAACCGAATGGAATCAACTTTATCGACTGGTTTCGAAACCTGAAGATTGTCCTTAGAGCTGAAAACAAGTTGATCCACTTGAAAGAACCCTTACCTGAGGAACCTCCTCTCACTACTTCAGCTACCGTTCGTTCTGCCTATACTAAGAGGTTTAATGAACAACGAGAGGTAGCTGCTCTTATGCTGATGAGCATGTCCCCCCGAGATCCAAAAGAACTTGGAGGAACTCCCAGCCTTTGAGATGCTTAAGGAGTTGAAAACTATGTTTCAACAAGAAGCGGAGCATGAACTGTTTGAAACAGTTAAAGCATTCCATGCTTGCAAACATGAGGACGGTCGGCCTATAAGCTCCTATGTCTTGAAGATGAAAGGATATCTTGACAAAATGGAGCGTCTCGGCTACCCTATGCCAAAGGAACTTGGAGTGAGCTTGATTCTCACCTCACTCTCCAAGGACTACAATCAGTTTGTTATGAACTACAACATGCATAGCATGGGGAAGACAATAGCTGAATTACATGCTATGCTAAAGCTTGCCGAGCAAGGGTTGCCCAAGAAAGCTCCAACTGCACTAACTATCAGGGAAGGTAAAATCCAAAAGCCAAAACCGCAAAAGAAGGGCAAGAGCCAAGGCAAGGGCAAGGGTAAGCAAGTTTACAACCCCAAGCCTAAGATTCCCCCACCTGCTAAAAAGGAGCACCCTGCTAAGGACGCCATTTGTCATCACTATGGAGTGGTGGGCCACCGGAAGAGGAACTGTCCTGCTTACCTGGCAGAGTTGAAGAAGAACAAAGCTGGTGAGACCAGCGCATCAGGTATCTTCACTATAGAACTATATGCTTTTCCAAATAAATCCTGGGTGTATGACACTAGTTCTGGAACTCACATTTGTAATAATGTGCAGGGACTAAGGGAAAGTAGAAAGCTGAACAAAGGAGCTTTGGATCTGTACGTAGGCAATGGAATGCGTGCAGCTGTCGAAGCTATAGGGAGCTATGATCTTATCCTCCCTAATGGATTGATTATTGTACTAGACAATTTTCATTTTGCACCTACTAGTGGAATTGTTTCGCTTTCTCGTTTGAAGAATAATGGATTTATTCATATCTTTACGGATTATGGCATTTCTGTTTCTAAAAATAACATGTTTTATTTTAATGCTATTCCTTGTGATGGTATTTTTGAAATTGACATGCATAATCTTGTTTCAAATGGTAGTTCTATATACAATTGTAGCACTAAGAAATCCAAACTTAATCCGGATTCGTCTTTCCTATGGCATTGCCGTCTTTGCCACATAAACAAGAAACGCATTTTAAAGCTGCAACAAGATGGGCTTTTAAAATTAACTGATGCTGAATCTTTTGATAAATGTCTTTCTTGTATATCTGGAAAGATGACAAGAAAACCTTTCTCCCATGTAGGGGAAAGAGCTAAGGATCTACTTGGACTCATACATACTGATGTGTGTGGCCCTTTTAGAACCACATCTAGGGAAGGTGCTAGCTACTTCATGACTTTCACTGATGATTTCAGTCGTTATGGTTATGTTTACCTGCTTAAACATAAACATGAAGTTTTTGAAACCTTCAAAACATTTCAAAACGATGTAGAAAATCAACTCGGCAAGACCATTAAAGCTCTCCGTTCTGATCGAGGAGGAGAATATATGAGTCAAGAATTCTTGGACCATCTAGCGAAATGTGGGATTGTCTCACAATTGACTCCACCCTACACTCAACAACACAATGGTGTGTCGGAAAGGAGAAATCGAACACTACTAGAAATGGTTCGATCCATGATGAGTCTAACTTCTTTGCCACTGTCGTTTTGGGGCTATGCTCTAGAATACGCTACACGCGTACTCAATATGGTTCCAACCAAGAAGGTTGAAAAGACACCATATGAGATATGGCATGGGAAAGTCCCTAATCTGTCTTACTTGAAAGTCTGGGGTTGTGAGGCTCTCGTAAAGCGAGAAACACCGAACAAACTTAAGCCCAGATCTATCAAGTGTATCTTTGTAGGATACCCAAAGGAAACGATGGGTTACTACTTCCACTACCCAATAGAGAACAAGGTATTTGTTGCTCGATATGCTGAGTTTCTTGAGGGTCGTCTCATTTTGCAAGAAGCAAGTGGGAGTACAATAGACTTTGATGAGATTCAAAGTGAGGATACACAACCTTCTAGTGACACTAGCAAAATTCATGCTGAGACTGAACATACTGATGTTATGCCACAGAATGATGCTGTTCCCATTCGTAGATCTGCAAGAATACTTCATGCACCTGAACGATATGGTTTCCACATCAATGCAGAAGAGCAGATTGCAGGGGATCATGATGAACCCCAAAATTATAAAGCTGCATTATTGGATCCGGAATCCAACAAATGGCTTGATGCTATGAATGTGGAAATACAATCCATGAAAGATAACCAAGTCTGGGAATTGGTGGATCTTCCTCCAAACAGCAAAACTATGGGGAGCAAGTGGATCTTCAAGAAGAAGACCGACATGGATGGAAATGTACACACTTATAAAGCTCGTCTAGTAGCAAAAGGTTATACTCAAACCTACGGGATTGATTATGATGAAACGTTCTCACCTGTTGCTGACGTGAAAGCTATTAGGATTCTCATAGCCATAACAGCGTACTATGACTATGAGATTTGGAAAATGGATATCAAAACAGCCTTCTTGAACGGTCACCTCAATGAAGATGTTTATATGGTGCAACCCGAAGGTTTTGTGAATCCAAAACATCCAAACAAAGTATGCAAGCTTCAAAGGTCCATTTATGGACTAAAGCAAGCATCTAGAAGTTGGAACAAAAGGTTTGATGAGGAAGTCAAAAGGTTTGGTTTCACTCAAAACCCTGATGAGCCATGTGTATACCTGAGAGCTAGTGGGAGCATCGTCGTTTTTTTAATCTTATATGTTGATGACATATTGCTCATGGGAAACAACATCCCAACACTACAAGAGGTTAAATCCTGGCTTGGAAAATGTTTCGCCATGAAAGATTTAGGGGAAGCGGCATATATCCTTGGAATCAAGATCTATCGAGATAGATCAAAGCGGTTGATAGGTTTAAGTCAAAGTGCTTACATTGACAAGATTCTAAAACGGTTTAGAATGGATGCCTCCAAGCGTGGAAGCATTCCAATGCAACCAAATGTAAACTTGAGTAAAACTCAATGACCCTCCACACCTGATGAGGTGAAGCGAATGAAGGGAATCCCTTATGCTTCGGCTGTAGGATCCATCATGTATGCAGTGAGGTGCACTAGACCTGATGTAGCTTTTTCTCATAACCTAACGAGTAGATACCAGCAAAATCCGGGTGAGAGTCACTGGACTGCTGTTAAGAACATATTAAAGTATCTTTGAAATACTAAAGATATGTTTCTTATTTATGGGGGAGATATTGAAAGAGAGCTTAGTGTTACTTGCTACACTGATGCTGGTTTCGAAACAGACCGAGATGATACTCGATCCCAGACTGGATACGTGTTCGTTATGAACGGAGGCGCTGTTGACTGGAAGAGTGCTAAGCAGAGCACCACTGCAACGTCTTCTACTGAAGCTGAATATATAGCGGCCTCTGAGGCTGCAATGGAGGCTGTTTGGACACGAAATTTCATTTCTAGGCTTGGAGTCGTCCCCAGCCATGAAAATCCTATGGATATGTACTGCGATAATTCGGGTGCCATTATCATAGCCAACGAACCTGGAGTTCAAAAGGGTGCCAAACATTTTCTCAGAAAATATCACTACATCCGTGAAATGATTGAGATGGGTGAAATTCGGATTCTCAAAGTACACACAGATGACAACTTAGCAGACCCGTTTACGAAGCCAATGTCATGCACCAAGCATATCGAGCATGCTAGGAAGATTAGGCTTCGACCTGCTAATAGTTTAATGTAAATCTATATTAGTATTTGAATAATTGGAGCATGAAACAGTTTTTATATTATAATGAATTAATATACTTGGTATGATTGTTGTGCTCTATATTTGCATGTTTAATCCATGAATATTTGATATTCTAAAATTGCCCATTGCCAATCGACAATATGGGAGTATTATTGAATTAAGGCAAATGTGAGAGGATGGGTGATATTTATTATGAATAAATATTAATGATGATGCCACCCAACTCACATGTCGTTCATTGGTGATGAACGTTAGGCTGACCCAACCGTCGAGAGTTCACTGCATGGTTTTATGTCAACTGTGAATCTGGATAATAGATGGTTATGTCACTCTCCTTAGACTTGAGATGCAAGCAGGTTTTGAGTAAGTGGAATGTCATTCTTTGATGTGATCAAACGCTGTTATAAAAATCATCTTGAGGAGTGATGTGAAACTCACGTCAAACACGTGCAGTCAAGATAGGATTTGTTCCTCTACATGTAATAGAGTTAGATACTACTGGCCCCTCGATGAATTGAATAAGATGAGTGTACGGCCATACCCAAATGTCATTAAGATGATGCTTACATGAATTTGGTAATCTAATTCAATCTAGAGATCGAGAAACAGAATCGTATGAAGATTTAGAATGACACATGCGCCATATCTAAAATCATACATAGTATCTGAAACAAAGGGATGACTAACTCATATACCACTATACAATAAAGGTTTTAAGAAACTACACTCATATGTTTCTAGGGGCAAAGGCGTATTGCTAGACGCTAACCTTTGCTTGTATAAATTGTTATTATGAACTAGCAAGTGGGAGTTGTTGGTTTATGCTCGTGTCATAATGTATATTTATATGGCTAGACACGCGTAAGCCTATGGGGTCACACACATATACACTGAGACACCAAAAATATAATAATGTGATTAGGGTATTTACATTATGTTATAACCTAAGTAATGAGAGAAATAATTAAATGGGCTTAATGAATTAAGTATGACTTAATACATAATGGGCTTGATTTAATTAAAAGGGGCCATAAAGAGAGAAACCCTAAAAGGCTTGGAGATCTATATAAGGACATGATTAACTTGTATAATAAAAACCTAATCTCTCTCTCTCTCCTTTGTTTTTTCGGCCGCCAACCTCAACACCCCTTGGTGTTTTGGTTTGAGTTTTCTCTTCAAGATACAAGCTTTATCTTGAAGCTTTGAAGCATTACAAAGGAAGGAGTAGCATCCATTGGTGATCAAGGAGGTGTAGTGTGGACTACTCATAGAGGTGTTCTAACTTGAACACTTAGTTTCAAGTTGTCTTCATCCAACCATTCTAAAGGTATAATTGTATTCCTTATCTTGTTTGTTTGATCATAGTAGGCCTACGTAGATCCTTCTTCTGGTGATTCTTTCCGCTGCGTTTTATCTTTTGTTCTTGAATCACCAACACTTCATGTAGACAAGAGTCTGAAGTACACGCAATGTAAGTATCATCTTTTCATACAGATTACCACAAACATAATAAGGGGTTGTTTATTTGTTTGGCTTGTTTTGCTTATCTTCTTATGAATCGTTATATTTTATTTCAGTGCTTGTTTTCACATGTATTTTTTATTGTGTTTCACAATTGAGGCTTCTTACTTTTGGCATGTTTGTCCTGTTTGTCATGAAAATTGTAAGTTGTGATGCAACTTTTTGGCTGTCTACTACATGTTCGATGAAATGCTTAAAAGAAAAATATTGAGTCAAAATGTTTGTAAGATGTGATAAAATGCTTTATGAAGCTATAAACCAAGTTGGACCTCCAAAAACATATTATGTACGGCTAATGTCATCACGTGTGTTCCGATCTGCATTGATGTCAATCTTTTAGTTTAGTAACTCTTAGAGTTAATGATTTCTGAAAGTTACATGATTATACATGTACCATTGTCTCTTGTGCGCTAAAATAATCACAAATGATGCAAAGTAGTTTCTGGGCATAAAAAGTTGCTTCCTGACCCATAGGTTATAGAGGCAAGAACTTAATGTTCTTATTTTCAAAATCAACACTAAACCACTAAGTGCTTTTTTGTGCTAAAGTTTCTACAACCATCTTATTTTCCCTTGTTGATTTAGTTAAAAAGTGCATATTTTCATGTACTCAAGCCTACAAGTCTACAGGTTTGTCACTCCTTTCACTTTTTGATTCCATTTCTAATTCCGTTTATATAAACCATATGTTTTAATGTCCTTAA
>JARJIL010000006.1:72580224-72599224 GCA_038502395.1 Dittrichia graveolens
CCCACGATTGCCGGCTGGATTTACTACATTAACTGGTGCTACAATCTTTGCCCCACTCCTACAATCCTTAGCATAGTGACCAAGTCGGTTACAGGTAGTGCAGGAACGACAAGGTACATTCTGATAATGGTGGTAGTTGCAGCTAGTGCACTTTGGTGCAGTACCCACATACTCTTTCCTAGCAGGATTAGTTGCCACGAATCCGGCTGCTACTCTAGCCCTCTTGTTGTTATTCAGGGCATTCCCAGTCTTGCTTGCTTCACCAACATCTTTTCTTTTCTCATTAACCTTCGTCAACTTTCCAGTTCTGATTGCGTCATCGGTCAATGTCCCGGCCTTCAGTATAGCGCTCTGGATTGTGGCCGGTTCCGTTGCCGCAACCATCGATCGGATTTCAGGGACTAATCCATGTATATATCTCCCAATTCGTTTAGATTCAGGGGTAACCAAGTGTGGGACTAGTCTGGCTAGCTCATGGAATCGGTCTGTATATGCAGCATGGTTAGCACCCACCATTGCATGGTTCCAAAATTCCGTCTCCAATTTTTGCATTTCATTACTCGGACAAAACTCTTCTACCAATAATGCTTTAAAATCCTCCCATGACATTCCCATTGCTGCAAGCCTTCCCCTGGCTTGAATTTGCATGTTCCACCACGTTAGAGCCTTATTAATCAAAGAGCTTGCTGCGTATTTGACCTTTTGATTTTCAGCACAGTTGCTGATATCCATCACCGCTTCCATCTTCTCTATCCACCTAGTAAGTGCCAGTGCACCTCCCTTTCCATCAAAGTCCCTTGGTTTGCAGGCCAGGAACTCCTTATAAGTGCAGCCGTTGGCATTCCCTGCATTGTTATTTCCTTCGCCACCGGCCCTTTCTTCATCTCCTTCTCTATCAGCATTATTGTCTCCACCGCCATTGTTAGCTTGGCTGGCAATGTTGTCACTGATTTGGGTAACAATATTGGGAATGAGTGCTTGCAGTTGCTGCGCTATGAGCTCAGCGATGTTGGGATTTGCGGCCTCGTCATCTTCTGGACCATTACCACGACCTCCACGGCCGCCACGGTTACCTCTACCTCCAATACGACCGCGCGTGTTCTGACGTCCAGACCTCCGTGTAGACATGTTCTATATAAACGGAAATTTCACAAGTTAGGCGAGATACAAGTTCCCGTTTTCAGACTCACGTTGCATCTAGAATGGCATACACATGGTATACTGTTTGCTTTTAGTCGTAAAGATATAATAAAGGTTTCACGTTTATTCTACCTACAGATCACTCACGTGTCTATTCGAGCTCAAGACCGTAATTTGTTTCGCAGGATGCTCCGTGATACTTTAAGTGTCCTTGTGCTAGGTATGTGTGCATGGCGGTGATCAGGCGCAATGCATCCATACTTATCACAACTCTCTTTAATGCACCACTAATCATCCCGATCCGCTAACATAGGTTGATACTCTACTTCCTATAGGTCTAGGCAATTATGAACACTCGGCCATGTATGACACTAGATCACATAGTCATTCGAATTGTTGGCCCTACTCTAAAGCAACATCACACGAGAACATGCAATAAAGCTAGGTCAAGAATTCTAAGTCTATATGATTTGGATCATACATTATTGTAAGTGTTCATGCACCCTTCCTTTTATCTACTAACAACATATAAGAACGAGAAAATAAGTGTGCACATAGTCATTCAAGAGGCTTGCATGAGTGTATGGTATCACCAAATAGTGCAAATTGTATAGCATGAGTAATAAAAAATATCGATAATTACTGAATTTTTGTCTTTTATTTATAGTAGTCTCGAGACCTCAAAGCAAGCATAGTTTGTTAATAATTCCTAATCCATAAAACATTAATAGAAACGGCCTAATTCCTAGATAGACTACTCTGATGGATCCTCCTCGGAATCTTCTTCGGGGTCTTCCTCGGAATCCTCCTCCGGGTCTTCCTCGGAATCCTCCTCAGCCTCTCTCAAACGCTCAATCAGTTGTCCTTGCGCCTTTTGCATCCTTTCCAACTCCTGAATTTTATGACCTTGCTGCAACCGCTCTATTGTTTGACGGTTCAGTCTTTCATGTAGCATGTCGACCTTGTTTCGCAGCTGCTGAATAGAGCAATTTTCCTCATATTCTGCAACTCTTAACCTCTTGTAAGGGTCATCATACCCCACTGGAATAGGCTCCGGGTGTCCGAAAGGAGCATAACGGGGACGACTTGTCGCCTCATGCTCGAGTACGCGGTGTTGTCCATCGGTTGTCTGTATCATTCCAACCGAGCGCATCATTTCTTTGAGTTGCTGGATCTCTTGCTCTTGTTGCCGAATTTGTTGATCTCTTTCGGCGAGCTTCCTTTTTAAGGAGGAGATTGTCAGTTCGGATTTGGTAGGAGTTCGGATTGTTCGTACCATTGTATCTTAAAATAGAACAAATAATGGGTGTTAGCATTGGAAATTGTCATCCGAGGCCTACAACTACTAGTTAAACCGAGGGTATGACCCTATGAAAAATCAAATCATGAAAGGTAAAATGTACACATAGTTTCTAAAATGCAACTATATGGGGTACTTAGGTTATAGTCTAGGTCAATCCACCTAATTCTCTATAACCTGGCTCTGATACCAATCTGTCACACCCCGCCTTGGCGGAAACACGAGGTGCGACGGAGAGAATCGTCATAACACATTGATATATGAATTGAAAATTTTACTAAATGAGTTCACACCAACGTGTCACGACGTTCCCCGACACAAGAGGAGACTTGTGCCGTGGTAAGTCACTTCACGACAACCATAGTCAACAATTTAGAACAAGAACATACGAAATAGTTGTTCCCACAACCCGGGACAAGTATACGGGGCTACAAGCCCTAGATTTATAATAAAATCCAAGTTCATAATAGCATAGTTAAATGAAAGAGTCCTTAGTCAACTGCCCATGTCATGCTAAGGCTATATAGGGTCACCTAAGCTCCTTAGGCATGGTTATTAGCATTACCTGAAAATGAACACTCGAAAATGTCAACATAAAGTTGGTGAGCTCGCAGGTTTAATGTAAAAGCATAGTTGCCGTGTAAATTGTTTAAGTAGGACAATTGTGCACGTATAGCATGTTAAGCGTGTAGATGTTGTAACAACAACCGAACCACCAGGTTCAATAGAAATCAATATGAATCAAATCATTGTCTTCCAAGCAGTTATTATAGCATACCCAGCTGGAGCATAAACCGTTGGCTCATAGGAATATAGGAATCAATAGTCATCAACCAACAACAAGTAGTCTTTGCATATACATCACATAAGTTGTCCAAAGTAAATAAGAAATAGTCATCACGGCATAAAAAGTTTAAAAGAGAGTTTGAGTGTCATTCTCCCCCGAGAAATATAGTAAAAAGGGGCCACGAGTACTCACCTTAGTTGTGGGTTGTCACTTGAATCTTAACGTGCTCGGAAATCTACAAACAAATCGTATAATCTAAGTTATATTCTATTCACGCGTAAAAGTTCTCTTTTGTACTAACCTTAAATTTAATTAGGTTTCGCGATTAAGTTTTACTGTAGGTTACATGAGGGCATCCATTCCTTGGGCCTAACCCCAATATACATATTTGAGGTTTCAGACCTTGGTTATTTTCCTTTTCAAATGTGTATGTTAAATCCTGTAATTTTGGGTAAGCTTTATGTATTTTTAAAATAATTTAAACGTCCTAATTATTTTCCTAAACTTTTAGGGCAGAGGTCTTAATGTCTCTATTATTTTATATAAATTTTTCTAGGGTTTAATAATATGTTAATTATTTTTTAAGAATTACTTTAATTAGTGTTGGTCAGAAAATGCCTTCAGTTTGCGCGTCACAAAGTTTTTATTTCTTTAAAATACTAAACAACCTTAATAAAATCTAAAAATTTTACAGTAACTTAAAAACACATAAAAATTCTTTAATATAAATTTTTGTCCACCAATTCAGATATATGAATGTTTTACAATATTTTAAACTCTGGTTAAAGAAATTCCCTAAACTCCCAGATTTGACAAACAAAAAGTTCTTGTCCAATTAAAATAGAAAATAAATATAATAAATTCTAATATTTTTTACAGTGATTATAAACACTCTAAAGTTTATCCATATTAAGTTTTAGGCTTTAATTCGTAGTCTTGGATAAGTTGTGATGTTTGAAACTCTGTTATTGAAACCCCCTAGGATTTCCAGATTCAACAACAACAATGTTTTTAACTAATTAAAATAGAAAACCAACTTTATAAATTCTGAAATTTTTACAGGACTTCGAAATCTCATGGAATATGCTCCAGATTTATTTTGAAGAATTTTCGTGATGTTTAGATGTGTTTAGATAAGTATATATGAATTCAAATTTGAGTTTTAGTTGCTATCCTCCCCCAAAACTCTCTCTTTTGAATTGATGATTGGTTTTATCTTTTTTTTTTTTTTACCCTTGGCCGTAGATATATATATATATATATATATTTTCAATTTATTGTTTTCATTATTATTATTATTATTATTATTATTATTATTATTATTATTATTATTATTATTATTATTCTCTTGTAAATTTTATCTTTTTTTTTTGCCTTAAGCGACTTACTTATTATAAGTTCCTAGTGTTGTATATATTTATTTCTTGTAGGTGTGTTTAGCTATTTATGTATTATATTGAGTTATTAGGGTTACCACTTTGAGTGATATTTAAACTTGTCATCTAGTATCAACTTTTATCCATATATTATTAGTATTAGTGTTATACATTTAGTTGAGGGATTCATTCACCCATACTCGCTCTAGAGACATTTGCTCGATAACCTTGTACACTAGGAATCGGTTAAATGTTCTACCACCTTATTTTAAGAATTTAGACATATATAACACCTAATTCTAGTATTTACTAGACCTTAGGTATCACACAAGCACATAGATTTAGGTCGTATAACAAGTTAAACTCAACTAACCTGTTTTTTTGGTGACGGATGTCACATTTTACCATGCAACGACATGCTCGACATATGCGTATAATTTTTTCTATATTTTATTTATTTTTGTATAGTTATTTAATAGTTTTTAAAAATGTTATTGAGTTTTTTATATTAAAAACAATTCAAAAATAAAATGACAAGTTTCGGTCCCTCACAAATACTATAAGTTTGCGACGGATTTGTGAAAGCCTTGAATTTGTTTTGTTGTAGTTTTAGATTATAAAATGCAAAAATTGCACTAAAAACACACATTCTCTCATTTAATGTAGGTGTTATCATTTTGGTCAATAAAGAGATTATACGCGTGTGTTTATAGACACGATCGTGTGCGTTGTAATATGTTTACAAACTAGTTTAATAAACTTGAAATATGGTATATTATGCAACGACATTTTCGACATACGCGTTTTATTTTTTGTTCATTTTAATTGTGTTCGTATAGTAATTTAATAGTTTTTAAAAGAGTTTGAGTTTATTATATAGAAAAATAATTCAAAAATAAAATGACAAGTTTGGGTCTGTTGCAAATCCGTCACAAATACTATAAGTTTGTGACGGATTTGTGATGACGTTGAATTTGTTTATTGTATATTTATAATAAAAAATACTAAAATTACACTAACAAACACGTATTCTCTTATTTAAGATATGTGTTATGAATTTGGTGAAATAAGAGGTTCTACACGATGTCTGTAGACCCGACCGTACACGTTTTATTATGTTTATAAACAAGTTTTCTTAACATGAAATATCCTTTTACCATGCAACGACATGCTCGACATATGCGTATAATTTTTTTTGTATTTTATTTATTTTTGTATAGTTATTTAATAGTTTTTAAAAATGTTATTGAGTTTTTCATATAAAAAACAATTCAAAAATAAAATGACTAGTTTCGGTCCTTCACAAATACTATAAGTTTGCGACGGATTTGTGAAAGCCTTGAATTTGTTTTGTTGTAGTTTTAGATTATAAAATGCAAAAATTGCACTAAAAACACACATTCTCTCATTTAATGTAGGTGTTATCATTTTGGTCAATTAAGAGATTATACGCGTGTGTTTATAGACACGATCGTGTGCGTTGTAATATGTTTACAAACTAGTTTAATAAACTTGAAATATAGTATATTATGCAACGACATTTTCGACATACGCGTTTTATTTTTTGCTCATTTTAATTGTGTTCGTATAGTAATTTAATAGTTTTTAAAAGAGTTAGAGTTTATTATATAGAAAAACAATTCAAAAATAAAATGACAAGTTTGGGTCCGTTGCAAATCCGTCACAAATACTATAAGTTTGTGACGGATTTGTGATGACGTTGAATTTGTTTATTATATATTTATAATAAAAAATGCTAAAATTACACTAACAAACACGTATTCTCTTATTTAAGATATGTGTTATGAATTTGGTGAAATAAGAGGTTCTACACGATGTCTCTAGACCCGACCGTACACGTTTTATTATGTTTATAAACAAGTTTTCTTAACATGAAATATCCTTTTACCATGCAACGACATGCTCGACATATGCGTATAATTTTTTCTGTATTTTATTTATTTTTGTATAGTTATTTAATATTTTTTAAAAATGTTATTGAGTTTTTCATATAAAAAACAATTCAAAAATAAAATGACTAGTTTCGGTCCTTCACAAATACTATAAGTTTGCGACGGATTTGTGAAAGCCTTGAATTTGTTTTGTTGTAGTTTTAGATTATAAAATGAAAAAATTGCACTAAAAACACACATTCTCTCATTTAATGTAGGTGTTATCATTTTGGTCAATTAAGAGATTATACGCGTGTGTTTATAGACATGATCGTGTGCGTTGTAATATGTTTATAAACTAGTTTAATAAACTTGAAATATGGTTTATTATGCAACGACATTTTCGACATATGCGTTTTATTTTTTGTTCATTTTAATTGTGTTTGTATAGTAATTTAATAGTTTTTAAAAGAGTTAGAGTTTATTATATAGAAAAACAATTCAAAAATAAAATGACAAGTTTGGGTCCGTTGCAAATCCGTCACAAATACTATAAGTTTGTGACGGATTTGTGATGACGTTGAATTTGTTTATTGTATATTTATAATAAAAAATGCTAAAATTACACTAACAAACACGTATTCTCTTATTTAAGATATGTGTTATGAATTTGGTGAAATAAGAGGTTCTACACGATGTCTCTAGACCCGACCGTACACGTTTTATTATGTTTATAAACAAGTTTTCTTAACATGAAATATCCTTTTACCATGCAACGACATGCTCGACATATGCGTATAATTTTTTCTATATTTTATTTATTTTTGTATAGTTATTTAATAGTTTTTAAAAATGTTATTGAGTTTTTTATATAAAAAACAATTCAAAAATAAAATGACAAGTTTCGGTCCCTCACAAATACTATAAGTTTGCGACGGATTTGTGAAAGCCTTGAATTTGTTTTGTTGTAGTTTTAGATTATAAAATGCAAAAATTGCACTAAAAACACACATTCTCTCATTTAATGTAGGTGTTATCATTTTGGTCAATAAAGAGATTATACGCGTGTGTTTATAGACACCATCGTGTGCGTTGTAATATGTTTACAAACTAGTTTAATACACTTGAAATATGGTATATTATGCAACGACATTTTCGACATACGCGTTTTATTTTTTGTTCATTTTAATTGTGTTCGTATAGTAATTTAATAGATTTTAAAAGAGTTTGAGTTTATTATATAGAAAAATAATTCAAAAAAAAATGACAAGTTTGGGTCCGTTGCAAATCCATCACAAATACTATAAGTTTGTGACGTACTTGTGATGAATTTGTTTTTTGTATTTTTAGAATAAAAAATGCTAAAATTACACTAACAAACACGTATTCTCTCATTTAAGATATGTGTTATGAATTTGGTGAAATAAGAGGTTCTACACGATGTCTGTAGATCAGACCGTGAGCGTTTTATTATGTTTATAAACAAGTTTTATAAAATTGAAATATCGTTTATCATGCAACGATATGTTCGACATATGTGTATAATTTTTTGTTCATTTTATTTGTGTTTGTATAGTCATTTTATAGTTTTTAAAATATAGTAGAATTGCACCAACAAACACATAATTCACTCATTTAATGTAAGTTTTATCAATTTCGTGAATTAAGATCTTCTACACGTGTCTACAGAAACGCTCGTGTGCGTTATAATAGGTTTACAAACAAGTTTTTTAAAATTGAAATATTGTTTATCATGCAACGATATTTCGACATATGTGTATAATTTTTTGTTCATTTTATTTGTGTTTGTATAGTTATTTTATAGGTTTTAAAAGGTTTATTAGTTTTTTATATAAAAAACAATTCAAAAATAATATGACAAGTTTGGGTCCGTCGTAAATCCATCACAAATACTATAAATTTGTGACGGATTTGTTACTGGGTTGAATTTGGTTTTTGTATTTTTAGAATAAAAAATGGTAAATTTACACTAACAAACACGTATTCTATCTTTAATATATGTGTTATCAATTTTGTGAAATAAGAGGTTCTACACGTATGTTTGTGGACACGACCGTGCGCGTTTTTTTATGTTTATAAACAAGTTTTCTAAATCCGAAATATCCTTTAAACATGCAACGAATGCTCGACATATGCGTATAATTTTTTCTATATTTTATTTGTGTTTGTATAGTTATTTAATAGTTTTTAAAAATGTTTTTGAGTTTTTATATAAATACAATTAAAATATAAAATGACAAGTTTGGGTCTGTCACAAATACTATAAGTTTGCGATGGATTTGTGAAAGCCTTGAATTTGTTTTGCTGTATATTTAGATTATAAAATGGAAAAATTGCACTAAAAACACACATTCTCTCATTTAATGTAGGTGTTATCAATTTGGTCAATTAAGAGATTATACGCGTGTGTTTATAGACACGATTGTGTGCGTTGTAATATGTTTACAAACTAGTTTAATAAACTTGAAATTTGGTTTATTATGCAACGACATTTTCGACATGTGAGTTTTATTTTCTGTTCATTTAAATTGTGTATGCATAGTAATTTATTAGTTTTTAAAAGAGTTTGAGTTTATTATATAGAAAAACAATTCAAAAATAAAATGACAAGTTTATATCCGTCGCAAATCCGTCATAAATACTATAAGTTTGCGACGGATTTGTGAGGGAGTTGAATTTGTGTTTTGAATTTTTCCATTAAAATATAGTAGAATTGCACCAACAAATACATATTCTCTTATTTAATGTAAGTGTTATCAATTGGTGAAGTAAGAGCTTCTACACGTGTGTCTATAAAACGCTCGTGTGCGTTATAATAGGTTTACAAACAAGTTTTATAAAATTGAAATATCGTTTATCATGCAACAACATGTTCGACATATGTGTATAATTTCTTGTTCAGTTTATTTGTGTTTGTATAGTCATTTTATAGTTTTTAAAAGGTTTATTTGTTTTTATATAAAAAACAATTCAAAAATAATATGACAAGTTTGGGTCCGTCGTAAATCCGTCACAAATACTATAAGTTTGTGACGGATTTGTGACTGGGTTGAATTTGGTTATTGTATTTTTAGAACGACATTTTCGACATGTGAGTTTTATTTTCTGTTCATTTTAATTGTGTATGCATAGTAATTTAATAGTTTTTAAAAGAGTTTGAGTTTATTATATAGAAAAACAATTCAAAAAATAAAATGACAAGTTTATATCCGTCGCAAATCCGTCATAAATACTATAAGTTTGCGACGGATTTGTGAGGGAGTTGAATTTGTGTTTTGAATTTTTCCATTAAAATATAGTAGAATTGCACCAACAAACACATATTCTCTTATTTATTGTAAGTGTTATCAATTGGTGAAGTAAGAGCTTCTACACGTGTGTTTATAGACACGGTCATGTGTGTTATAATATATTTACAAACAAGTTTAATAAACTTGAAATATCATTTATTATACAACGACATTTTCGACATATGCGTTTTATTTTTTGGTCATTTTAATTGTGTTTGTATAGTCATTTAATTGTTTTTAAAATAGTTTGAGTTTTTTATATAAAAAACAATTGAAAAATAATATGAAAAGTTTGGGTTCGTCGCAAATCTGTCACAAATACTATAAGTTTGTGACGGATTTGTGAGGGAGTTGAATTTGTTTTTTGTGTTTTTAGAATAAATAATGGTAAAATTACACTAACAAACACGTATTCTCTCATTTAATCTATGTGTTATGAATTTGGTGAAATAAGAGGTTCTACACGATGTCTATAGACCCGACCGTGCGCGTTTTATTATGTTTATAAACAAGTTTTATAAACATGAAATATCCTTTTAACATGCAACGACATGCTCGACATATGAGTATAATTTTTTCTATATTTTATTTGTGGTTGTATAGTTATTTAATAGTTTTTAAAAAGTTTTGACTTTTTTATATAAAAAAACATTTCAAAAATAAAATGAAAAGTTTGGGTCCGTCGCAAATCTGTCATAAATACTATAACTTTGCGACGGATTTGTGATGGAGTTGAATTTGTTTTTTATATTTTTCCATTTAAATATAGTAGAATTGCACCCGCAAACACATATTCTCTCATTTAATGTAAGTGTTATCAATTTGGTGAAGTAAGAGGTTCTACACGTGTGTCTATAGAAACGCTCGGGTGTGTTATAATAGGTTTACATACAAGTTTTATAAAATTGAAATATCGTTTATCATGCAATGATATGTTCGACATATGCGTATACTTTTATGTTCATTTTATTTGGGTTTGTATAGTTATTTAATAGTTTGTAAAAGGTTTATTAGTATTACATATAAAAAAACAATTCAAAAACAAAATGACAAGTTTGGGTCCGTCACAAATTCTTTAAGTTTGTGACGTATTTGTCACGGCGTTGAATTTGCTTTTTGTGTTTTTAGAATAAAAAATGGTAAAATTACAATAACAAACACGTATTCTCTCATTTAATCTATGTGTTATGAATTTGGTGAAATAAGAGGTTCTACAAGATGTTTATAGACCCGACCGTGCGCGTTTTATTATGTTTATAAACAAGTTTTCTAAACTAGAAATATTCTTTTAACATGCAACGACATGCTCGACATATGCGTATAGTTTTTTCTATATTTTATTTGTGTTTTATAGTTATTTAATAGTTTTTAAAAATGTTTTAGAGTTTTTTATTTAAAAAAACAATTCAAAAATAAAATGACAAGTTTCGGTCCGTCAAAAATACTATAAGTTTGCGACGGATTTGTGAAAGCCTTGAATTTGTTTTTTTTTTTGTATTTTTAGATTATAAAATGGAAAAATTGCACTAAAAAAACGCATTCTCTCATTTAATTAGGTGTTATCAATTTGGTCAATTAAGAGTTTTACGCGTGTGATTATAGACACGGTCATTTGCGTTATAATATGTTTACAAACAAGTTTAATAAACTTGAAATATCGTTTATTATGCAACAACATTTTCGACATTTGCGTTTTATTGTTTGTTCATTTTAATTGTGTTTGTATAGTCATTTAATAGTTTTTAAAATATAGTAGAATTGCACCAACAAACACATAATTCACTCCTTTAATGTAAGTGTTATCAATTTGGTGAAGTAAGAGGTTCTACACGTGTGTCTATAGAAACGCTCGGGTGCGTTATAATAGGTTTACATACAAGTTTTATAAAATTGAAATATCGTTTATCATGCAATGATATGTTCGACATATGCGTATACTTTTATGTTCATTTTATTTGGGTTTGTATAGTTATTTAATAGTTTGTAAAAGGTTTATTAGTATTACATATAAAAAAACAATTCAAAAACAAAATGACAAGTTTGGGTCCGTCACAAATTCTATAAGTTTGTGACGTATTTGTCACGGCGTTGAATTTGCTTTTTGTGTTTTTAGAATAAAAAATGGTAAAATTACAATAACAAACACGTATTCTCTCATTTAATCTATGTGTTATGAATTTGGTGAAATAAGAGGTTCTACACGATGTCTGTAGATCAGACCGTGAGCGTTTTATTATGTTTATAAACAAGTTTTATAAAATTGAAATATCGTTTATCATGCAACGATATGTTCGACATATGTGTATAATTTTTTGTTCATTTTATTTGTGTTTGTATAGTCATTTTATAGTTTTTAAAATATAGTAGAATTGCACCAACAAACACATAATTCACTCATTTAATGTAAGTTTTATCAATTTCGTGAATTAAGATCTTCTACACGTGTCTACAGAAACGCTCGTGTGCGTTATAATAGGTTTACAAACAAGTTTTTTAAAATTGAAATATTGTTTATCATGCAACGATATTTCGACATATGTGTATAATTTTTTGTTCATTTTATTTGTGTTTGTATAGTTATTTTATAGGTTTTAAAAGGTTTATTAGTTTTTTATATAAAAAACAATTCAAAAATAATATGACAAGTTTGGGTCCGTCGTAAATCCATCACAAATACTATAAATTTGTGACGGATTTGTTACTGGGTTGAATTTGGTTTTTGTATTTTTAGAATAAAAAATGGTAAATTTACACTAACAAACACGTATTCTATCTTTAATATATGTGTTATCAATTTTGTGAAATAAGAGGTTCTACACGTATGTTTGTGGACACGACCGTGCGCGTTTTTTTATGTTTATAAACAAGTTTTCTAAATCCGAAATATCCTTTAAACATGCAACGAATGCTCGACATATGCGTATAATTTTTTCTATATTTTATTTGTGTTTGTATAGTTATTTAATAGTTTTTAAAAATGTTTTTGAGTTTTTATATAAATACAATTAAAATATAAAATGACAAGTTTGGGTCTGTCACAAATACTATAAGTTTGCGATGGATTTGTGAAAGCCTTGAATTTGTTTTGCTGTATATTTAGATTATAAAATGGAAAAATTGCACTAAAAACACACATTCTCTCATTTAATGTAGGTGTTATCAATTTGGTCAATTAAGAGATTATACGCGTGTGTTTATAGACACGATTGTGTGCGTTGTAATATGTTTACAAACTAGTTTAATAAACTTGAAATTTGGTTTATTATGCAACGACATTTTCGACATGTGAGTTTTATTTTCTGTTCATTTAAATTGTGTATGCATAGTAATTTATTAGTTTTTAAAAGAGTTTGAGTTTATTATATAGAAAAACAATTCAAAAATAAAATGACAAGTTTATATCCGTCGCAAATCCGTCATAAATACTATAAGTTTGCGACGGATTTGTGAGGGAGTTGAATTTGTGTTTTGAATTTTTCCATTAAAATATAGTAGAATTGCACCAACAAATACATATTCTCTTATTTAATGTAAGTGTTATCAATTGGTGAAGTAAGAGCTTCTACACGTGTGTCTATAAAACGCTCGTGTGCGTTATAATAGGTTTACAAACAAGTTTTATAAAATTGAAATATCGTTTATCATGCAACAACATGTTCGACATATGTGTATAATTTCTTGTTCAGTTTATTTGTGTTTGTATAGTCATTTTATAGTTTTTAAAAGGTTTATTTGTTTTTATATAAAAAACAATTCAAAAATAATATGACAAGTTTGGGTCCGTCGTAAATCCGTCACAAATACTATAAGTTTGTGACGGATTTGTGACTGGGTTGAATTTGGTTATTGTATTTTTAGAACGACATTTTCGACATGTGAGTTTTATTTTCTGTTCATTTTAATTGTGTATGCATAGTAATTTAATAGTTTTTAAAAGAGTTTGAGTTTATTATATAGAAAAACAATTCAAAAAATAAAATGACAAGTTTATATCCGTCGCAAATCCGTCATAAATACTATAAGTTTGCGACGGATTTGTGAGGGAGTTGAATTTGTGTTTTGAATTTTTCCATTAAAATATAGTAGAATTGCACCAACAAACACATATTCTCTTATTTATTGTAAGTGTTATCAATTGGTGAAGTAAGAGCTTCTACACGTGTGTTTATAGACACGGTCATGTGTGTTATAATATATTTACAAACAAGTTTAATAAACTTGAAATATCATTTATTATACAACGACATTTTCGACATATGCGTTTTATTTTTTGGTCATTTTAATTGTGTTTGTATAGTCATTTAATTGTTTTTAAAATAGTTTGAGTTTTTTATATAAAAAACAATTGAAAAATAATATGAAAAGTTTGGGTTCGTCGCAAATCTGTCACAAATACTATAAGTTTGTGACGGATTTGTGAGGGAGTTGAATTTGTTTTTTGTGTTTTTAGAATAAATAATGGTAAAATTACACTAACAAACACGTATTCTCTCATTTAATCTATGTGTTATGAATTTGGTGAAATAAGAGGTTCTACACGATGTCTATAGACCCGACCGTGCGCGTTTTATTATGTTTATAAACAAGTTTTATAAACATGAAATATCCTTTTAACATGCAACGACATGCTCGACATATGAGTATAATTTTTTCTATATTTTATTTGTGGTTGTATAGTTATTTAATAGTTTTTAAAAAGTTTTGACTTTTTTATATAAAAAAACATTTCAAAAATAAAATGAAAAGTTTGGGTCCGTCGCAAATCTGTCATAAATACTATAACTTTGCGACGGATTTGTGATGGAGTTGAATTTGTTTTTTATATTTTTCCATTTAAATATAGTAGAATTGCACCCGCAAACACATATTCTCTCATTTAATGTAAGTGTTATCAATTTGGTGAAGTAAGAGGTTCTACACGTGTGTCTATAGAAACGCTCGGGTGTGTTATAATAGGTTTACATACAAGTTTTATAAAATTGAAATATCGTTTATCATGCAATGATATGTTCGACATATGCGTATACTTTTATGTTCATTTTATTTGGGTTTGTATAGTTATTTAATAGTTTGTAAAAGGTTTATTAGTATTACATATAAAAAAACAATTCAAAAACAAAATGACAAGTTTGGGTCCGTCACAAATTCTTTAAGTTTGTGACGTATTTGTCACGGCGTTGAATTTGCTTTTTGTGTTTTTAGAATAAAAAATGGTAAAATTACAATAACAAACACGTATTCTCTCATTTAATCTATGTGTTATGAATTTGGTGAAATAAGAGGTTCTACAAGATGTTTATAGACCCGACCGTGCGCGTTTTATTATGTTTATAAACAAGTTTTCTAAACTAGAAATATTCTTTTAACATGCAACGACATGCTCGACATATACGTATAATTTTTTCTATATTTTATTTGTGTTTTATAGTTATTTAATAGTTTTTAAAAATGTTTTAGAGTTTTTTATTTAAAAAAACAATTCAAAAATAAAATGACAAGTTTCGGTCCCTCACAAATACTATAAGTTTGCGACGGATTTGTGAAAGCCTTGAATTTGTTTTTTTTTTTGTATTTTTAGATTATAAAATGGAAAAATTGCACTAAAAACATGCATTCTCTCATTTAATTAGGTGTTATCATTTTGGTCAATAAAGAGATTATACGCGTGTGTTTATAGACACGATCGTGTGCGTTGTAATATGTTTACAAACTAGTTTAATAAACTTGAAATATGGTATATTATGCAACGACATTTTCGACATACGCGTTTTATTTTTTGTTCATTTTAATTGTGTTTGTATAGTAATTTAATAGTTTTTAAAAGAGTTTGAGTTTATTATATAGAAAAACAATTCAAAAAAAAATGACAAGTTTGGGTCCGTTGCAAATCCATCACAAATACTATAAGTTTGTGACGGACTTGTGATGAATTTGTTTTTTGTATTTTTAGAATAAAAAATGCTAAAATTACACTAACAAACACGTATTCTCTCATTTAAGATATGTGTTATGAATTTGGTGAAATAAGAGGTTCTACACGATGTCTGTAGATCAGACCGTGCGCGTTTTATTATGTTTATAAACAAGTTTTATAAAATTGAAATATCGTTTATCATGCAATGATATGTTCGACATATGTGTATAATTTTTTGTTCATTTTATTTGTGTTTGTATAGTCATTTTATAGTTTTTAAAATATAGTAGAATTGCACCAACAAACACATAATTCACTCATTTAATGTAAGTTTTATCAATTTGGTGAATTAAGATCTTCTACACGTGTCTACAGAAACGCTCGTGTGCGTTATAATAGGTTTACAAACAAGTTTTTTAAAATTGAAATATTGTTTATCATGCAACGATATTTCGACATATGTGTATAATTTTTTGTTCATTTTATTTGTGTTTGTATAGTTATTTTATAGGTTTTAAAAGGTTTATTAGTTTTTTATATAAAAAACAATTCAAAAATAATATGACAAGTTTGGGTCCGTCGTAAATCCATCACAAATACTATAAATTTGTGACGGATTTTTTACTGGGTTGAATTTGGTTTTTGTATTTTTAGAATAAAAAATGGTAAATTAACACTAACAAACACGTATTCTATCTTTAATATATGTTATCAATTTTGTGAAATAAGAGGTTCTACACGTATGTTTGTGGACACGACCGTGCGCGTTTTTTTATGTTTATAAACAAGTTTTCTAAATCCGAAATATCCTTTAAACATGCAACGAATGCTCGACATATGCGTATAATTTTTTCTATATTTTATTTGTGTTTGTATAGTTATTTAATAGTTTTTAAAAATGTTTTTGAGTTTTTATATAAATACAATTAAAATATAAAATGACAAGTTTGGGTCTGTCACAAACACTATAAGTTTGCGATGGATTTGTGAAAGCCTTGAATTTGTTTTGTTGTATTTTTAGATTATAAAATGGAAAAATTGCACTAAAAACACACATTCTCTCATTTAATGTTGGTGTTATCAATTTGGTCAATTAAGAGATTATACGCGTGTGTTTATAGACACGATTGTGTGCGTTGTAATATGTTTACAAACAAGTTTAATAAACTTGTAATATCGTTTATTATGCAACGACATTTTCGACATGTGAGTTTTATTTTCTGTTCATTTTAATTGTGTATGCATAGTAATTTAATAGTTTTTAAAAGAGTTTGAGTTTATTATATAGAAAAACAATTCAAAAATAAAATGACAAGTTTATATCCGTCGCAAATCCGTCATAAATACTATAAGTTTGCGACGGATTTGTGAGGGAGTTGAATTTGTGTTTTGAATTTTTCCATTAAAATATAGTAGAATTGCACCAACAAACACATATTCTCTTATTTAATGTAAGTGTTATCAATTGGTGAAGTAAGAGCTTCTACACGTGCGTCTATAAAACGCTCGTGTGCGTTATAATAGGTTTACAAACAAGTTTTATAAAATTGAAATATCGTTTATCATGCAACGACATGTTTGACATATGTGTATAATTTCTTGTTCAGTATATTTGTGTTTGTATAGTCATTTTATAGTTTTTAAAAGGTTTATTAGTTTTTATATAAAAAACAATTCAAAAATAATATGACAAGTTTGGGTCCGTCGTAAATCCGTCACAAATACTATAAGTTTGTGACGGATTTGTGACTAGGTTGAATTTGGTTATTGTATTTTTAGAATAAAAAATGGTAAAATTACACTAACAAACACGTATTCTATCATTTAATATATGTGTTATCAATTTTTAGAAATAAGAGGTTCTACACGTATGTTTGTGGACACGACCGTCCGCGTTTTTTTATGTTTATAAACAAGTTTTCTAAACCTGAAATATCCTTTTAACATGCAACGAAAGCTCGACATATGCGTATAATTTTTTCTATATTTTATTGGTGTTTGCATAGTTATTTAATAGTTTTTAAAAATGTTTTTGAGTTTTTATATAAATACAATTAAAAAATAAAATGACAAGTTTCGGTCCGTCACAAATACTATAATTTTGCGACGGATTTGTGAAAGCCTTGAATTTGTTTTGTTGTATTTTTAGATTATAAAATGGAAAAATTGCACTAAAAACACGCATTATCTCATTTAATGTAGGTGTTATTAGTTTGGTCAATTAAGAGGTTATACGCGTGTGTTTATAGACACGGTCGTGTGCGTTATAATATGTTTACAAACAAGTTTAATAAACTTGATATATCGTTTATTATGCAACGACATTTTCGACATATGCGTTTTATTTTTTGTTCATTTTAATTGTGTTTGTATAGTCATTTAATAGTTTTTAAAAAAGTTTGACTTTTTTATTTAAAAAACAATTCAAAAATAAAATGACAAGTTTGGGTCTGTGGCAAATCCGTCACAAATACTATAAGTTTGTGATGGATTTGTGATGGCGTTGTATTTGTTTTTTGTATTTTTAGAATATAAAATGGTAAAATTACACTAACAAACACGTATTCTCTCATTTAATATATGTGTTATGAATTTGGTGAAATAAGAGGTTCTACACGATGTCTATAGACCCGAGCGTGCGCGTTTTATTATGTTTATAAACAAGTTTTCTAAACATGAAATATCCATTTAAGATGAAACGACATGCTCAATATATGCGTATAATTTTTTCTATATTTTATATGTGTTTGTATAGTTATTTAATAGTTTTTAAAAATTCTATTGAGTTTTTTTTATATAAAAAAAATTGAAAAATAAAATGACAAGTTTCGGTCCGTCACAAATACTAAAATTTTGCGACGGATTTGTGAAAGCCTTGAATTTGTTTTATTGTATTTTTAGATTATAAAATGGAAAAATTGCACTAAAAACACGCATTATCTCATTTAATGCAGGTGTTATTAGTTTGGTCAATTAAGAGGTTATACGCGTGTGTTTATAGACATGGTCGTGTGCGTTATAATATGTTTACAACCAAGTTTAATAAACTTGAAATATCGTTTATAATGCAACGACATTTTCGATATATGCGTTTTATTTTTTGTTCATTTTAATTGTGTTTGTATAGTCATTTAATAGTTTTTAAAAAAGTTTGACTTTTTTATATAAAAAACAATTCAAAAATAAAATGACAAGTATGGGTTCGTCGCAAATCCGTCACAAATACTATAAGTTTGCGACGGATTTGTGACGGAGTTGAATTTGTTTTTTGTATTTTTAG